>CM070500.1:39587928-40187928 GCA_036346375.1 Guadua angustifolia
AGACCGAATAGGGAGAGAGGGGTTACATTTTAATGGATTGGACTATACAATGTACTGTATTACTGCATAAAACTTTGTATTCCAGTCAAAACATTTCCATGCACAAATGTTGGTGAAAAACGAATGGACTCCATGTGCAACGGGTTGCAGGAAATCCTTCATTCTATGTCAACCCAACTCCCATTAGAGCATGTACAATGGTACATGTCAGCAGTCTCTAAGCTTTGCCACGTAGAATAAAAAATAACGTGGATGAGAGAGGATGCGTATAGAGAGTTGAGCCGTCTCTTAATCTAGAGTCGACTCTAGCACGAGAACCAAGACAGGTTGTGTGTGGGAAGAAGCTATCTACTCATAAATGTGTTGTCTATACTATTGCATGGGTTGTCTCTAACGTTGTCTATAAATGACATGTCAGCTTGTTATAGACAGCAGCTATCTATATCATTGTACATGGCCTTAGGCTATTCACAATGGGAGTTTCATTATTATTTAATGAGGTGACACATCAGCAAAAATAGTGACATGGCAAGGTAATTATGAAGAGAGAGTTTTATGGGAGGTGAGAGTTTTATCTAGATGAAACTCAAGATACACGGTTACCTAGATAAAAATTGATATGACATTCTTGAAAACTGGGAAATGAAACTATGTACTAGGAATGGCCTTAGCCAACAAAACTGTCAGCTGAGGCCTACCAAAACACAATTCCCTGTGGACAAAAGAAAAATTAGAGTTTACCTTTTCAGAGAGAGGCAAACATAGCTTCTAAGAGAGAAATGCAGTACAACATTTTGACCAAACATAAGAACTTATCAAACTATACAAACAGGGTATCTCAGAGTTGATCAAATTAGAAGAAAATCAGACGAAATTGTGCTATAAGAAGATTAGAACAAAGTCACTAGAAAGGGGAATGAAGAATTTATCATTCTATGTTTTTCAGAAGTAATTATAATTTTAAAAAAATCTTTTTAGATTAAGTTGTTCTAGTTTTGTCAGATTTTTGAACAAGGGTACGATGGAAGAGATCAAAAGGTTCGAAAGGAGCTGTGAGTCAGCAATAACCGAATGTACAATTATGAGGCTAACCTCAAGAAAACATGTGATCAGCTGCGCCCAACTCTTTTTTCTTTTTTATCCCTTCGGTAGCAGTTGCTTTGTCTTCCTTGTGCTCTCTAAATTCGTTGAAAGGAAACATAATAAACAATATCGATTACCTTATGAGAAGGGAGACAAACAGATTTAGCAAAAAGAACAGGAGAAGAAAACACCAACAAAAGACAGCGCAACAAAAGTACTCCGTAGTCCGTACATACCGTGGAGAGCGCGTGAGCTCCAGTTGAAGAAGGGGAGATACTAGCGCTCGGACGTCCGATTACTGTTTATCTTATCAGACGTCTCTTATACTATTTTTTTTCTACGCATGCAACATTTTTTTCCTACGTGTGCAATATTTTGTTTGAACGCTTGCAACATCTGTTTACTGTAGCGAATTTCACTGTTTGTCGAAGAAAAATATTGCACGCGTATGAAAAAATATTGCAATGTATCTAAAAATTTCGGACGTCCGGACACAAGTAACTAGGTTCAAGAAAACAAACCCTACGGCCTAGCTACGAGCAGGATCTGGAGTCCTTGGCTCATAGGGCCCTGGGCGTTTTTATTTATTTATTTATTTTACCAAGTTGGTCCTATGGTGCACGAATTGTATTTTTGGGCTTCCTCCCAACTGCAGCAGTAGCACTTAGCTTTAGAGGTGGGTAATTTTTAACTGAAACCGAAAAACCGAACCGAATAAAATTAACCAAAAAAAGTGGTTTTTTTTGTTTTTGGTTCGGTTTGTATTTCAACTCTATTCGGTTTTCGGTAGTCGGTTCGGTTTTTGAATCCAAAAACCGAGAAAACCGACTAACCCATTCAGTCATGGTAAGTTTTCCCTCAAGACAGACGCATTGAGCTTCCCATTTTCCTCAAGACGCCTAACGCCTCGCGGCCGCCGCCTCGCCTCCCACTCCCCGTGCCCCTCGCCGCCGCTAGTGCGTCGCTTCCCTCCCTCTCTGGCTCTCTCCGTGGCCCGCGCGCGGCTCGGCGACTCCCTCCCACAGGCCATGGTCCTAGTGTCCTGCCCCCTCCCCCCTCCCTCCCACATCTCGTCACGTGTCACCACCTTCTTCGAATACGCCATGGAGGCAAGGCAGCCGACGGAGTCCAGGTGGCGCAAGATGATCATGCTGTCGCCATCCACCCGCGGCGACGAGCGGGGAGATGAGGAGCTAGGGTTTCGCGGCGGAGGGAACTCGTGCGGCCGCGCCCGGCGCCCCCTCGCCCCGCTTCCTTCCTCCCTCTCCGGTCCAGCTCTCCCCGCACGAGGCTTCGCTCGTCTGGGCGGTCTAGCCCTCTCCTCCACTCCACACTACCCCCGCTGCCCCATCTCGACAAAAAGGACTAGGAAAGGTAAGATCTTTCTAATCTTTCGCTTCAAGATTGGATCTTTGATTTGGGGGGTTCGTGAAGGGATTTTGATGGGTGTGGCCGTGAAGCGTTGATTCTGCTGATTGTGATGGGCAGTGGCGGCGTTGTTTGGTTTGTGCGGCAACGACGAGCGTGGTGGCGGCAGGCGCGGGTGGAGCGACGGTGATAGCAGGCACTGCGTGTGGGATGGCGACGGCGGGCACGGTGCGTGGGCCGGAGGCTGCAGTCGAGACAGGTTCAGGCGTGGGTGCGAGTAAGTAGTAGGCAGTAGCAAATCTAGGGCTTGCGGCGCTTTGGTGAACTGAAAAACCGAATAACCGAACCGAATTTTGTTTGGTTAATTCGGTTCGATTAACAGTTTTCAAAAACTGAATTTTTTTAAAATAAAAAAAACCGAACCGAAAAACCTGAATTAACCGAATGCCCACCCCTACTTAGCTTCTATTATGGTGTTGTTGCCACCGAGCAGTGTGGCAGACTCATGCTTCGAGTGCAGTAGCCCCCTCTATGCTACCCCACGATTTGTGAAATGGGTTGGCTGTCACTAATTTTCTTGCATGCTGTTAGGCACTACTATAATGGTACACCTCAACAATGTCTATAAATAATAAATGCTGTGCCACATCAGTTTTTTACTGAGATGTACACGTAATAAAGAAAGAGAGAGGTGAAAGTGGTGTCCTGCATGCGATATCGCTCAGGCTCGTGGACCAAAACCATTGGAAATCGGTGGAAACAGTGGAAAACACCGTTGGAGAAAAAAAGCAATGTCTTCCTCAAAATTGAATCGACTTTGTGCTTCTCCAAATCCCACCTACGAGAATGCGATGGCCGGATTTAGGTGCTTCCATGCCCATCAAGTTTGCTGTCAAACTCGTCGTTGCCCATGGGGGTGGCGCTCTCCAGGCTTTGACTCGTCACTGCTCTCCAGGCTGCTCGCCGCGCATGCTATGCCCACAAGCACACCCTCATGCCATTACTTCCATCCTCCCGCATTTAGCTACCTGATGAGGACATCACTTCCATGGATACAACCACATCTACACATCAATTTGAACCCGCTGCTATTATACAAGGACCGGTTATTCGAGCTCGCGCACGACAGTTTAGTTATCAGGTGAATGCGTTCCAAAGCCTTCCCATTAGTGATAATATGAATGGAATGCTATTTAATTCTTGTGATGATCTTATTGTTCTTAGGAACCAAGGAGAAGAACCTCCAAATGCCAAGCATAAAGCACAATCATCATATGCGCAAGTTGGACTTAGAATCAACAAATTCGCGGATTCGGGCTCCGCGACAGCATCAACTTCAAACGACCATAACTTTTGTTCTAGAAGGCTTCTGGAGGTCTATGAGTACAAGAACGAAAGCCCTGGTCGTCCTCTTTCAAACGGATCTGAGATCACCTCAAAATTCCCTTCGAGTCAGCGGGAAAACGCAAAACAATCCGGAACACTTTTTCAGTCCGAATTCGAGTCCAATTCGAACTCAGAAACAGCACTGAGTTTAAAGTGCCATAACTTTTGATTCCGGAGGAGTCTGGAGGCCCATGAGTACACGTTTGAAAGATCTCGGAGTCTACTTTCCAAAGGATCCGGCCCCACCTCAAAATTCCTTCAGATGCGTGCGAAAACTGCCTAAAACCACACGTTGCTTTTCCAGTCCGAGTCAAACTCGAGTCAAAGAAGACTTGGTGTTTTGGATTTGAGTTGTATTAGATTTCCTTTACTATGGAAGGCCCCCTCCTGCTCCTCTAGTATAAATAACCACCCAAACCCTCATCTAGGACTTGGGTTTTGTTTATTTGATAGTTTAGCCATTGCTACTATTTTGAGTCTTCGGGCGTGCTCAACGACCGCCTAAGAAGCTCCTTGTTTCAGAACCCCACCTTATCAATTCTTCATTCATATTCGCAATTTTAGATTGCTTTACCATTGTTCTTGCTTGTTCTTGGTTGCATGCGAGGAATCGAACCTCGTGTTCAGGTTGATCGTGCTAACGGCAAGATCAATAACCCTCTGGAGTTGGTTTAGCGATTGCTAAGGCGCATCGTCGTCGTACGTTGTAGTCGGATCGTCAAAGTCAATTCCTCCAAATCGAAGTTATCGCTCTCATCGAAAGATCGGGACCCAAAGTCACATCGGTGGTATCGAGGCGCCAAGTTGCTCGGTGAGAGATTGATACCTAGATTAGTTTTTGTTTTCTGTCCAAAATTGAAAATCCTCCACAAAAATTCAACCTTTAGATTCAATCTGGTATTTTAGTGAGTTTTGTTAGGTTTTGATCCATTAGAGTCCTTGTTTTAGTTGCTGATCGTTTTTCCTTCGCGTAGCTTTTTTCCAATCTGTCCAGTTCATTGTTTTGTTCATAACTTTTGCATACGAGCTCCGATTTAAGTGTTTTTGCACTTTCCTGAAACCTTTGGACAAGCTCCACAAAAACCTAGTTGGGAACGAAATCTCATTCTGTCTAAAAGGTTGTTTAATCTTGACATCAATTTCGGGAAGCAAGTTGCAATTGTAATCCAGATTGGTTCGGTATTTTGATCGTAACTCTCACATCCGAACTCCGATTGAGAAGTTTTTATACTTTCCTGAATCCTTGAAGAGTCCTCTACAAAAACGTTTTTGGGTGTCCTTCGTGATTCGGACTCTTTCAAACCGAATTTGACTCGGATTCGGATTTGGTCAGATCGGCTGAATTTTCTTGAATCTGTGCATCTTTGTGTTTTGGCCATAACTTCTACATATGAGCTCCAAATTGTGTGTTTGAATACTTGTTTTAAAGCTTAGAACAGTGGCATCATTTGGTTACATTGTGAGAAAGCTTGATTCGGTCATTTTCATGCCTTAATTGCAGCAACAACCTTATTGCATAGTTCTGGCCGAATTTGGGTTTGTTTCTTCAATTTGTGTTCTAGCTTTGTTCCTTTGAGTTGGTTGAGTCCAGTAGCATCTACAACCATAAAAGTTTGAAAATATCAGTGTACATACCTTTGGGAACCACTTCATCCTTTTGAATACTTTGATCCCAATTGAGACTAGCAATTTGACATTGCTTGGGGCTGCTCCTTTTGATACGTTGCACTATCATAACTCTTGTGATATCAAGTTAGGGATTCCAAAACTTTGCTCATACTAGTGTTGGCGAAAGTCACAAAAAAAGAGAGAAAGAAAGAGCCAAAAGGCCAAAAAGAAAAAAAAAGAGAAAAGAAAAGCGAATAGTGGCGGCAGAACACTACATTGATCAAAACCCTAATTTGTGTTTGTCATTTTCAGATTGTGCAATTGTATTATGTAGTGAGCAATCTTGTGCCCTTGTACCTTTTCTGAAGCAATTAGCTAGCGTCTCTCCATAACTTATGCAACACGAGTTTTAGTGCTGAAATTATTCTTATTTAGCTCATTCCATTGGTTGCATTAAGTTTCATTATCTTTGCGTGTGTGTTGCCTTGAAATTCACTTATATCTTTGAGATCGGCAACTAGGGCTTGTGAATTCTAGTTTGGATCATTACTTATCATTACAAAATCTAGAATTATCAGATTGCATAGAAATTAACATAGCCTACCAAGCTCCACATATTCTACCTCGTGACGCTTGTTCGGTCCCTTGGCAATCGCTTTATCCAAGCTTGGGAGAACTTTTGATACCGCCAACGGCCGACAACTCTGCTGCATGGTAAGAACTTGTAAGAGCTTTGGTTAAAGTTTGAGAGTTGAACGACTTTTGTCCACATCCTATGTAGTGATAGAACATTATACTTGTGATTTTGTTTCTTGTCTTCACTAACAATGGCGGAGTTCTCAATGTCGTGGCGCTTGGGCCAACAAAGATCCTAGGAGAAGAGATAGTTCACACTCCAAGATCTGAGAACGTCTGAGCATACCTTCAACACCACGGAAGGTACAACGGCATCGCACATATACCAAAAATAAGTTTACTGTACCCATTTTTAGTGATAAATATGATCCGAAGGTTATCTTACATGGGAATTAGTGTCGAACAATCATTTGATAAACATGAAATTTCGAGCATGATAAGGTTAGGGTTGTTACTAGTGGATTCTCTGGATTTGCTGCTATTTGGTGGAATGATTATATGAGTAAAAATCGGGACATTCCTAGCACATGGACAAAAGCAAGAAAATTTCGAGAGCTAGATTTGTCCTTCATATGTTGCCCGTCAATTACAAAATGAATTGCAACATCTAAAACAAGGTAGTAAAACAGTGGATGAGTACTACCAAGAATTTCAACATAGATCTTTATGTTCGGGGTTAGAAGAGACCGAAAAGACTAGCATGAATAACTTTTATTTTGGACTAAATTTAGACATTCAGATCATGATATCTTCTAAAGAATTCAATTCTTTGTCATGTTTACTTAATCTTTCACGAGAAGCGAAAGAAAGATACAGAGAAGACAATCAACCAAAATTCAAGCTAACACAAAGTTAAATGCTACTCTTGTGGCATGCACTCGCACCAAACCTGAATGAGAGCATACACACCGAGAATGTGAAAGAAATACAAGAAAATTTGAGTGAAGTAGAGGATAGCATATGTGACGATGATTCTACTAACACAATCCAATCTATTTTGGTTAGTTCTGTTGTTGTTGTTCCATGCGCTATTCAGGTTACTTTTGAAGAAGGGCGCAACAAGCGAAATACCAACATTATCGGTGAAAGTTTTGATATTTCTACTTCGAGGAGGAAACTAATGACCATGGTACAGATCTGCTTTTACAGAAGAAAAGGATCAAATTGGTGAGTATATTCCTACTATGCATAACTCTTGTGAACTACCACCTTGTGCCACAATTGTAGAACCATATGACAAATTGCATGCTTATAATTTTGCTCATGTGGTGCTGATTACATATAAGGAGGTGATAGCTAGAATATCCCTACCACTGCTTTTGTGCTATATCATGTTGAATGAGCCTGTTAGTTTGACTTGTGCTATGAACAAGATTTCTGAAATTTCATCTCTTAAGTCTTTGTCTAGCACCTATGCCTCTACTGTTTTAAATTCAATTTATTTGGTGAATATGGCATAGATGGCAAGTTTCTTGTTTACGAATATGCATAACTTGTGATAAACTTGATGAATTGAAGCTTGCTATTTTGGGCAATTCTAGTTGTAAGCAACAACTTGTTTCATTTGAGGCTCCATCAAATTTTTCTAATAAGTGTGATACCCATAGTTTGCTGCCACATTGTTCGAATTTTAGTACATTAACTTGTATTACAAATCAACATGTCGTAGTTGATACGTGGAAGCCAATTAAAATTGTGTCACCATTATTGGAATGGTTTGAGTTTGCTTATTTACAATTTGATAACATGAATGAGCCATACTTGATGCCAAAACTTGTTGTTTTGCCCACAAAACATGTTATTGAATCGACTCACAAAACATGAGTATTCTTTATCAAAGGTCGAGAATAGATATGTGCTTTACTTATATTTGCAAATCAAGTTGCAAACTAAAGCATGCTAATATTGATGTTATATGCTTCACTTATAACCACAAATCGATTAAGCGAATTGCGAGGAAAGGTGCTTTACTTAAATCTGATTTCCTCATGTGTTGTTTTGAAAATAACCCACCGCGAATCCAAAAGAACAATAAAATTTGGGATATATACATCTACGCCGTGTACACGTTCTTTTTGTTGGTTGCTTCGTTTTCAGCTTGTCCAAAACCGAGAACGGTTTTCCTTCAAAGAGGGGAGAAAGCATCAAAGAGTGCTAGCATTCATCAAGCCATAATATGCTGGAAAGAAGTGTTGAGCTATGTGGATAATTATCAGGTGAATCCTCTAAATGTTTTTTTTTGTCTTAAAAAAATATAAAGAGGCGGAGCTACCATTTTATTTAAATAAATGCAGGACCTATATGAGATTGTTTTGTCTGAAGATGAGCAAAAGGTGAGCATGAGTCGAGGACGACTCAAATGCAAGAAGGGAGGATGATGAGGACATCACTTCCATGGATACAACCACATCTACACATCAATTTGAACCCGCTGCTATTATACAAGGACCGGTTATTCGAGCTCGCGCATCGCACGCTTTAGTTATCGGTGAATGCGTTCCAAAGCCTTCCCATTAGTGATAATATGAATGGAATGCTATTTAATTCTTGTGATGATCTTATTGTCCTTAGGAACCAAGGAGAAGAACCTCCAAATGCCAAGCATAAAGCACAATCATCATATGCGCAAGTTGGACTTGGAATCAACAAATTCGCGGATTCGGGCTCCGCGACAGCATCAACTTCAAACGACCATAACTTTTGTTATAGAAGGCTTCTGGAGGTCTATGAGTACAAGAACGAAAGCCCTGGTCGTCCTCTTTCAAACGGATCTGAGATCACCTCAAAATTCCCTTCGAGTCAGCGGGAAAACGCAAAACAATCCGGAACACTTTTTCAGTCCGAGTTCGAGTCCAATTCGAACTCAGAAACAGCACTGAGTTTAAAGTGCCATAACTTTTGATTCCGGAGGAGTCTGGAGGCCCATGAGTACACGTTTGAAAGATCTCGGAGTCTACTTTCCAAAGGATCCGGCCCCACCTCAAAATTCCTTCAGATGCGTGCGAAAACTGCCTAAAACCACACGTTGCTTTTCCAGTCCGAGTCAAACTCGAGTCAAAGAAGACTTGGTGTTTTGGATTTGAGTTGTATTAGATTTCCTTTACTATGGAAGGCCCCCTCCTGCTCCTCTAGTATAAATAACCACCCAAACCCTCATCTAGGATTTGGGTTTTGTTTATTTGATAGTTTAGCCATTGCTACTATTTTGAGTCTTCCAGACGTGCTCAACAAACCGCCTAAGAAGCTCCTTGTTTCGAACCCCACCTTATCAATTCTTCATTCATATTCGCAATTTTAGATTGCTTTACCATTGTTCTTGCTTGTTCTTCGGTTGCATGCAGGAATCGAACCTCGTGTTCAGGTTGATCGTGCTAACGGCAAGATCAATAACCCTCTGGAGTTGGTTTAGCGATTGCTAAGGCGCATCGTCGTCGTACGTTGTAGTCGGATCGTCAAAGTCAATTCCTCCAAATCGAAGTTATCGCTCTCATCGAAAGATCGGGACCCAAAGTCACATCACTACCACTATTGGGCTCACTATTTGCTGCTTGTGCGGCTCACTGCTCACGGTGGCTTCTATAGTGTCGTGGTTGAGTTTACTAGCTATGCAAAGAAAGAAATGAAGAGGATGGAGAGAGGAGGAAGAGGAAAGAGGTGGTAGTCCAATCGTCTAGTACAGGTGTCAAGAAATTTATTGAATAACTTAGATGACATAGCAGGATTAATGACAGGACAATACAAGGATACTACTAGATAATATCACCGTTGGAAGTGCGCTAGAGCAATGTAGCCGTAAACTAATTTTCTTACCTCTTTTATGTCTTACATGAGCAATGAAGTAGCAATAACTGATCTTGTTGAGTACTCTCTCTTTCACACAGGTGCGATAAAGTTGTGCTAAAATTTACCGAATACCACCTGCCATGGTACATGACTGCATGAGCTTCCGCTGTGGTATCAAACTGCAATGAGAGGTGTTTTTATGCTTTTCTTTTTTATAGTTGCACAAATATTAAAGCATGAATGAAAGATAGATGGTGATTACTTACCCATTCGCTTGCTTCAAGATTTGTATAACTTATATTAGAAGGGAAAGTATTGAAGCACTGCTCAACTACAATAGGTATTGCTGCCGTGCTGCTTGCTACCACGCTATCATAAAGCAACTATGGTATCATAGCGCGGTAGGAGACAGATATTGTTTGCTGCTACTGCCATGATCTGCAAAGGGACTAAATATGCAATTTCATGCACGAAAAGATCAATTCGGGAAAAAAATTTGACTATACGGCTAGAGTTGTAAAAAAAACTCGAGACTCACGAACTACTCGAACTCGACTCATTTAAAGCTCGAACCGAGCTCGAGCTTGATTCCAAGCTCACGAGCTTTGATGTGCCGAGCTCGAATAGCTCGCGAGTCTTGGTAAATTTATGAATCACTTGTTAAATATTATTGTATGCATGTTAACTCTTCGAGCTTGAGATTTTTTTTATTGTTAAAAATTTGTGTACGCTGAATTGTTGATTTTTATTGAGCTTATTCATATTGAGCTCAAGCTTAAATTCAAACTTAATCCTAACTCAGATTCTCTTGAGCTCAACTGAAGCACTCGAACTCAGCTTGTTTACAGACCTATGCATAGGGCCACATCAGGGCCTCGAGGAACATGATCCGGTGCAACGACCGGGGCCGAAAGCGCAGGGAACCCTCATTCACTGTGATTGCCATTGCACAGTACTGCCGCGTACTGTGACAAGCACACAAGTTACTCCATTGTGGCGTACGTTAGTTGGGGGAAAGAGACAGACTGATCTGGACTCTGATGATGCGCACAGTAACGCAAGGATGGACGATACACCATGATACTGGTTGGTCCACAACCATTAGTACAAGGATACGCGTTCTGCCGTTACGGCAGAGGACCCGCGTCCTAGCACAAGAGACCCTTCAATAGCCGCATTGTACCTGTACAGCAAACGCATCGATCCAACCATCAGCCGCTCGCTACATATCTCGGCCCATGATTTTAAGATGCCGTAAGCACAAGCATAACAGCTCATGGCCCTCATGCCAGTGTAAGAGACATGCGTTCATGTGACATTATTGAAATACCGACTGATTATCTGTATCACAAACCACACAACACCATGATTGATTGGAACAGCGTGGAGATACCCTCTAGTTCAGTATGTGCAGCAGTGTAGAGAGCACATCTAGATAGATCCATAGCCATTGGTGGTGTCAACCATAATCTAGTGTATCTTGGAGGAAAATGGCTGGTCTTGAAGAATAGGGGCATCAGATAACGCCTCTCAGCTGAAGAAATTGGGCATGCAATGTTCACAGGACTATTGCCTATAATCAGAAGTTACTGAGATTTTAAGCTAACTATGCCATTTGAGAACACATTTTCTGGGTTCATACACAAAAGAAGAGCTAACTCAAGAGCTCAATATACTTGTAAACCTATTAGTAATTCTACTATACACCAGGGCAAGGTAGCAGCAAAAGCTTTGAGCCTAGAATTACTAGAAAGTAGGGGAGAAATAAGAAAAAAAAAAGATTGGGAGAAAAGGCAAGGGAATAATACATGATTGAATAGCTCAACGTCGCAGCATTTTGGAAAAGAGCATTAATATCTGTGAGAGATGCTCTGCTTATCTCGGTCCCAGGCAGCCCTCAAAGCGTCATAAGAGTGTTTTCCTTCAACTACCCGCTGCGGATCTTGTCGAGCTGGGCTGCTGTAGTCCTGATAATGCTGTTGATCATTTGGCGTTCGCCAGCTCCTACTCCCAGAATCGCTACTTGGGGCCGAAACAGAGCTAGAATCGACAACCATGTCACCCTCGAGTATGCGAAGAACCTAGTAGAAAGATAAGGGGTAAACATTCACATAATCCAGTTTACCAATGGATATTAGGAAACATACTTGCAGATTGAGCCCAGAAATAACTAACATGAGACATGCGAGGCCTTGAATGAGGATCACGTCGTATGCACAGGCTTGCTGCATGCAACATACAATAGACCTCATTTCTGCAGTAGTGCTCCCCCAAGCGTGGGTCTATGAGTTCATCAATTGCATACCCCTCCAAGAAAGGACGTGCCTGTTATAATTCAAATCTTTGAGTTACTTCAAAATAAGCAGCACAAATCGAGTAGAGCACTTCGTGCACACAATTTTGACACAGCAGTACAATTTATGAAGCTAATTCTGAAACCTTCAAGCCTAAGTTTATCTGTCAAAAGAGAATGCCTCTAATTAACCGCAGCCAAAACTATGACACAGACCATGCTAGAATATGTCAAAATGGAGTTCCTCAGACCATTTATCATTAACACTAGTATTAAGCATCCGAAGTTCACAAGGACAAAAAACTCACCCATTCAGTTAAAAATTGCTGGCCCTTAGGTCGGTTAATGTCAACAGCCTTGCGCCCAGTGACAAGTTCCACTAACACAACCCCAAAACTGTAGACATCAGCCTCTCTGTTATTTGTCCACTTTATGCATATTCTGGTGCCAGATAACTGCAAGGAGTCGCAAACAGTCTCTATCAGTGCTCAAAACTGCCTATGACTAGAAAATAAAATTGCAAATCTCAATATGTACCCAAATGTGCCGATGACTCTTGTTTCAACACCCATGTCTCCATCAGGTTGCCATCGCGCCAGACCAAAATCTCCAACCTGTCAGACCATTATTGAGAAACTTACAACCCTATCATGGCTTTTCATAAGTCAACAGACATGCATAATATAAGACTGAATAATTGACAAAGGTCGGCATACATCAGATGCTAGCCAGATAATATGGGGAAGTTAAACGAATAGTGTTCCGATTCTAACCGATTTTCACTATATAAGACCCTATAATCATCCAGAAAAGTGATGTGGCAAGAAAGGCCACCTCAAATTAATATGAAGTATGGCTTCATCATTGCATCAGGCACATAAACTTAACACGATATCTGGAAAGATGTTTAATGCAGTAAATAGAACGACAATACTTATTTTTACAATCCAATACGCAAATGTAGACCGTACCAGTGGTTCAAAATCATGTGTTACAAGAATGTTGTTTGGTCTCATGTCGCGATGGATTATACAGCCAACTCTACATTCCTCATGTAGGTACCGCAACCCTCGAGCAGCACCAACTGCAATCTTTTGTCTAGCAGCCCATTCCAATGTTTCTCTATTACTGCGACCTGAAAGATATTTCAAGAATAGCTTAACAATGAAAAATTTATGGCAACATCACTAACTTTTGTTCCACTGGACAAGAGCAAGAGGCAAGTCAAGATTACAAAATTTTACTAGCATGTAACTAAGTGCACTATTGTGGTTGCAGACAAGAAGTGCCTTAACAGAACTAGCTGTTTTCGATAGATAAACCAAAAATGCAAGAGAGAAAAATGATCTTTTCTTACCATAAAGATGTGAATCCAAGGATCCATTGCAGATGTATTCATAAACCAGCAAACGCCTCCTTTCCTCAACACAAAAACCAATCAGCATTACAACATTCCGGTGTTGCGCACAACTCAAAACTTCCACCTCTGAGCAAAATTCAACATCACCCTGGGAGCTAGCAAGCTTATGTTGCTTGACAGCAATTGCCTGGCCATCAGAAAGGACACCTCGATGAACAGATCCAAATCCACCTTCAGCCAAGAAATTTGCTTGGGAGAAACCACCAGTTGCAAGTTCGAGTTCAGCATAACTAAACCACCGAGGAGGTTTTCCAAAAACAGGTGCCTTGTGCTGACATATTGAACACAACGGAGGTGGTCCTGGAGGTGCACTCCTGGCTAACGATACAGCATCCCTAACATTTCCTCGGAAGTTTAAGTCTGATCTGCTTCTGATAGAACTAATTTCATTCAAGAGATCCAGCTTGGAGATCTTCTCAAGCAAAGCATCTGCTGTTGGACTGCGAGTTTTTCGTGGACCTTTTCCAAGTGATCTTGAGGATGCAGAGCCCTGTAGAATGTCAATCATCCATGGCTGAAGTGAGAAGGTTGCTGGAGGGCTCAATGTTTCGCTGTCAGAATCAGAAATATTGACATCCAAATGCTGGATCTTATCCTTTGATGCCTGTGCCTCTTTCTTCAGAGAGCCATTTGTTTCAGAAGCACAAAATGGCGAGGTCCCTGGATCTGAACTCGAGACAGAGGATGTTCCAGCTTCAGTACTTCCGAAAGGCGTCTCTAAGTCCGGGCTGCTATTTGGGGTTACAGCTGGTCCTCGAATTGAACTCCGTGGCTCTTTTACATCATTTGCCGTTTTACCAACAGAACTATCCAACACAGGTGGAAGTGAACAGGATGATTTGGACTCTTTATCAGGAGACCCTACCAGATTCAGCCGGAGAACTTTAGGCTGAGAACGCTTCATAACAACAATGTTACACTGTAGCTCTTCCATGCAACGTTTCTCTTCGTGTTTCAACTCCCTAAGCAGCAGCAACATGGACAGGTAAGCAAACAGAAAATAAAAGGGGCTAGGTTGTAGAGAAGAACACTATGTACTAGGAGTTGACCATTACTTATCTAGCACAACCCAGCTTGCTTGTGCTCGCTTAGACTCAGCAGCTACAACACCAGAAGGAGACCCAGAAACAACCTTCATCTTCACATTTATCTACGAAAAAACAACAACCATAGATAAAACATGCATGTGTATGACAGGAGTCAAGCAGACATCAACAAAAGCAGTAACTCTTGATCCAAACCTTGTTTGCATCATAAACATCATGAAGTTTTAGCATCATTTGTGAACACAGCTCTGAGATGTCTGACTTCTGATCCAACATGGTCTTATGGCCACTTGCACAATCTCCCGCAAAGAGCGGAAAGCCCCAGAACTTCCTACCTGGGATAGAGGAAAAACATAGTGATATTTCAGGCCACTAACCCACAACTCAGGGAAGCACCCAACTGAGAAAAGCCAAGGAAGGTAATGAACAAAGTTCAGCAACTTCAGTGATCATGGTAAGAAGAGTTTAGCAATAAATGATGCCAGTTCATATGTGCATTTTAGCTATGCACAATGTATGTATTTATATATAGCAAGCAAGCGCAAAAGCTAAGCCCCTCAAAAAACACAGCAGTTCAACAAAACTGTATTTGCAAAGGACTCGTAGGAATGCATGCAAGGAAAGGAAACAATACCAGAGCTATGCGCCGGGATGACAACGAGGAGTATGATGCTGCCACCAGGCTGAACGACGTGCGTCAGCGCCCACACGATCGCCGTCTTCGAGATCTCCTTTGTGGCTGCCCGCACGGCCACCACCACCTTCTCAGCCGCAGCAGCAGCTGCACCGCCCTTATCCACCACGGCCTTCCCTTCCTCTGCAGCAGCAGCTGCTGCTGCTGAGTAGAGCTCACCATCATCACTTCTCCTTCCTCTCCAGCAGCAGTGCCTACAAATCCAGAACTTCTAGGCAGCAGCCCAAGAACTCTACTCACACCAACCCAAGAAGCAACCAAAGCAACCTACTAGTAGTAGTAATGCCTAGTTCAAACAACACAACTACCAACCCGAGTGCTTTAATGCCAATGGGGTATAGGAGGAGCTAGTACCGAGCTACTGACAGTTGCCACCAGAGTTCGACACCGAACGTGTTCACAGAACCAAAAGGCTAAGCTAAAGACCAGTAAAGATTGCAGTAATGTGATTAAAAGTAGGCGCCCTTTCCCCTCCCTCCCTGGGTCCCGACGCCCCAGCGGGTTACCGCTGCTGCGGATTTGAGAGAAAGATCGCCACTTTATGGCTGGCCGCAGAGGGTGCACACCACTGCGCCTGTGAATGTCCTCGTCGCCACTGTACCGGGATAGGGACACAGGAAGAGGAAAACCAAAGGCAGGTGAGGTGAGCGAGCGACCACTCGCTCCTCCTCCTCCTCCTCCTCCTCCTCCTCCTCCTTGTCTCCCTTGCGTTAGACTGGTCAGATTGCACAGTGCCGGCTCGTCCACCTAGCCTGCACGATTCCCGGCACGCCGTAGGAATCCCGCAAATTATTCGAAATCGTTCGAATCCTCGCAGATCTCGCCGCGCTCTCCGCCTCAAAATTGGCCTCCGCAAGTGGGACAAAACCGAGTCAAAATTACTGCACAGATTTCCCCATCTTCCATATGTTAAGCGAGCAGTAACATCTCCGGCGAGAGATTCGACTCACATTTCCTTCCGTAAACGAATATCTACTCTAAAAAAAGGGGAAATTTCCCCCCGCGGGCCACGGACCACCAGAGCTTCCAAATTTCCGGCCGCTCGCATCCGAACCGACGCTAATCAAAGCTCGCATGAACGAAAACGCAAACCGGAGCCGATGGTGCGACGGGGAGAAAACGCACCAAGGAGAGCGAGGAGCGGCCGCGCCGCCGCCGGTGAAGACGACGATGAGGAGCTCCCCGCCGCCGCAGCCGCAGTGCCTCCCGACGCGTGCGTACGACGTGAAGTGCGCAAACCCTAGCAACTTAGCGCGTACGCGTGGGAGCGGAGGCGGATGCGTAGGTAGAGGCGGCCATTAAAGAGCCAAGGAGCGAAAGCAATTAAACCTCCATTGCTGTTCCCTAACCTCCTCAGCTACCACTAGACTACTACTACCACCACCACGATCGATCGCCGTCGAGGGGTAGGATAGATTACCTGTTCTGCCCTCCAAACTTCGTCACATTAACAACCATGCCACTGCAGCGTAAAGTATATTTAAAAACGGGTCGCTTGTGCTGCTGGAGCCTTCATCCCGTCGCTGCCCCCCGTCGGATCCCCATCGGGCGGTTTCGGAGCGCCCGGTAGTAAATGCTGCACACGGTGCTGCCTCGTGAGCAGGCGGTCCCAGGTGGGGACCGCGTGTCAGTGTCAGGCAGGGCCCCGTGGTCCCGGCGCACAGGAGAGGGCATTGGCATGGTCCTCGTGGACGTGGTCCACCGAGCTGCTCGCTCGAGCCGCTGCCACCGCTGGCTTCCAGGGTTGATCTGATCTACGTTGCTGTTGGGGTCTGGATTTTACAGGCTTGTTGCTTTTGATGCAGCGATGAACGGGGCTACCTTTGCATGGGCTCTTCGTCCGTTTTTGTGTTTGCGCGTACTTTGTATGGACATATGATGTGAAAGCAGGTGAGGCTAGCACTGTCAAGGAGTGGAGTAGAGCACATCAAAGCTGGTGCGGTGGCTGTGCCTGCCTGTCTATAGGTCCGTGTTGGATTGCAAGGGGTTAAAAAGTGCTAAAAAAAGGTGACAGGCGATCTGTAAAAGTAGCAGTTCGTTCTTGTTCTTTTGGCAAGGGCGATTCTGCATAAGGTTGAGAATTAGTGTGTGTAAACTGAACACTTCACAGTCCTGATTCCTGGCCGCCGTTTGATTGAATAATGAGATGTTTAGGTCATGTATGGAATGCAGGAATTTAGCCCAAAAAAATCAATTTTCATTGGATTTGGAAAAAAAATCCCCATGTTCCGAACAGTGTCTTTCTATGGCAGCATTGCACCAAAGGATTTCTGTAAGTTCAAGAAGTTTTGATGGTTAATAACAAATCTAAATGTGATACTAACTTCTTGTTAGTATGATATTGATTAGCCTCATTTGTACAAAAAGATGATAAATATCGAAGGTATGTATCTAATATCATATATAATTATATCCTGTTGCATTCATTAGATTCAAAATACAAAGTGAACTCTACAAAAGATTCAACTTGAATATATACATATTGTTTCCAATTTATATATATGTATGCACATATTTAAAGAGAGTTCATTCTATATCTTAAGGTTTCACTAGTATTGATCTCTTTTTCACATATATTTAGAATCTTTACTTTGAAACACATCCTTTGAGCATAAAAAGCTTTTGTAATTGTAATACTCATGTTGATTTTAATTCAATTATTTGTAATTGGGATGTTGTCAATCACCTAGGAGGGGGATTAAAGGATCTAAACCCTCCATTATGTGTTAATGGTGTGCTTTGCTGGTTAGTAACAGCTGGATGTGTTGAACTAGTATTTTCCATGAGTTCATGAAATAGGTTAAGTCTAATAATGATGAAAACTTTGGATGACAATATGTGTTGATGGTCAATGAGTCAAGGTTCAGGATGAAAGATGTCATCATGTGTTGATGAGCATCAAGATCCGAAGTGAAGTTAATTCATTATATGTTGATGAACAAGACAAGTGAAAGCTTTAAGTAGATGCGCAACGCAAAAGTACAACTAGCATAGGCTAAGTATATGTTTCTAGTCTCTTACCGGTCTCGATATTTGGTTGGGAGGTCAGATTACTAGTATATGTTGTTGTACTATTAAGAGATGCCTTGTCTAGTAGTTTATTTTTATCATGTTTTGATATCTCAATCCCGCTTGCTCTAGCTCTATATTTCATAATGCTATTATTTGCAAATGTATTTTGTAAATAGTTGAAGCTCATGCATTTACTCTTCTTAGCATGTGACTAAAGTTTATAAGTGTGTTTTGCAAATTATTGAAGTTCACGCATTGATCATTTCTAGACTCATGCTAGCTTGTAGTCATGCTCCAGATCAAATCTACATTAGAGATTTTGAGAAATTAGATTTAGACTTGTGTGGCTACATTAGAGTTTTAGTGTTCTATAAAAATATCTATGGTTTCTTAGATCTTAAAAAGGGAAGGAAGTTGTAGCCCTCTAAATAAGCTTTAGAGTCCAAAATCATCTAAATCAGACTTCGGAGTAAAAAATTACAATCCTTTTGAGATTGTGCTGTGAGTTTCTCTGAACTTGGTGATTAGGAATGTCCGAAATTGAGTTTAGGATATTTTGATAGAACATGTGTTTTGGAACCAATTTTGAATATCTAAATTTTAGAATTAGGAACATTCAAATTTGATTTTAGGATATTTTGATAGAACATGCAGGTGTTTTGGGGTTGATTTGAATTATAGGATTCGGAATGTTCGAATTTTGGTATTAGGAATATCCAAATTAGTGGATTCAAAATGTCCTAATTTTCCTTCTGCAATGGCTATGTGCCACGTGGACTTGTAGTCATTGAAAATCAATATTTGAATTGGGTAATCAAGAATGTCCAGATTTCAGAATTAGGAATGTCCAAATTTGCATTTTTAGATGATTTTGTTTGAAACGACTAATTTCTTTAAGGGGCTACAAAATAGGCCGAGTGTGGAGGTTTTTGCAGTAGCTCCTACACTCATTTGAGGTATACATTTGAGAGCAAAGCCTTGAAAGCTTATAGAGCAATCTCTGAGATATTTGTGAGGTATTTGGGCCCTATTGAGCATGGTTGTAGCTTTTCTGAAAAGTCACTTTTAGTTGGGCTGCATGACTGAAGGGTTGTACGGCTGAACGGTTAGGCCAAAGAGGTTTGTTGTTTAACAGTCTGGCTTCTAGGTGCGAGGGGTGTGGATCGGGAATAAGGGTGAGAGTGATGGGGTTTGGGATTTTATACTTGGTAGGAAGGGGTAATTTTCTTCAACTCTAGTGGCAAAGTTAGAACCCCAATCTATCGAAGCTGTAGAAAGCTACATTAGACCATCTTTTAGCTTTTAGTTTTTCCTAGTACAAATGATCTACTGACTTTTGGTTTTTGGTCGTCAACAAGCCAGCCATTTGGAACAGCTTTTGGCTTCTAGAGGGAAAAAGCCATTCTAAACAGGGCCTTGAGCTAGAGTTTCTTATGCGTTAGATGTTTTAGCATTCCATTTCATTCTCTTGAATTAGTGTGAGTTTCTTCTCTGAACTGTGCATGTGTTGCACCTTGTAAGTAAGGAGAAAGATCTCTAGTTGCAGGTGTTGCTTTCTAGAGGTGGACTTGAGTATCTACTTGTGCATGTGTTGCACTTGGTGAGAGTCAAGCAAGGGGTTTAGCTTGTAACTCTTAGTGTTTGCTGACACCTAGATGGTGTGGAGGTATCGTGATTTGGTGATCTTCTCAAGAAGTTCATCAGAAGGCCCGGCGTGTTGTGAATGTTGGAGCTCATCTAGATCTTCTCAAGAAGCTCATGAGAAGGCTCGGTGTGTTGTGAAAGTTGGAGCTTACCTACTCGGAGGGAAAAGAGCTACCACTAGTGTATTCGAGGTGTTTGGCTTAATTCATGGAACTGGTCCAATTTATTTGGGCTTACCTCAATGTGGACTAGGGGAGACCACAAGTCTCTGAAAACCACGGTAAAAAGATCGCGTGTCTTATTTTGGTTTGCTTTATTTAGCTCATTTACATTCCTAAAATTGAATTGCTTACTTGTTACCCTAGGATTGCAAATCATGATCTAGACATGGGTTGTTGGTGCACTTAGTGAGATTAGTTTCACCCCTCTTTGGTCAAGCCTCCTCGACTTTATAAGTGGTATCAGAGCTTAGTCTCTTATTTTATTAGACTTCACCACCTAGAGAAAAAAGATGGTGACTATAGATATAGTGCAACCCGGTGAGACATCTCTATTGATGGCACAAATTATGCTCATTAGAAAATTCGCATGTCATGCTATTTTAAGACTATGAGTCCAAAAATATGGCATATTGTAGATTTGGGATTTTCTCCTCAATGAATTTTCTTACTTCAACAAATGAGGAGGATAAATGCTTACATATTGACGCTCAAGCAATTAATGCTTTATTTAGTGTTTTGAGTGTAGGTGTGTTCAATTATGTATGCAAACTTAAGAGCACTCATGAAATGTAGACACAACTTCAAGATAATTATGAAATTTCCACCTCAACCAAGGATGATTATTTTGAAAAATGGATGTTGGGTGAAGAAACCTTAGCTTTTATCTCCAATGATGTGGAACCTACCACTCCTATAGAAATGTACATCATAATCGGTTCTTTTCTTCATCACAGTCGGTTTTGGTACAAGTGATTCTAACTTCTTTGTACAACGATTAAGGTTAGGGTGAAATTGAAAAAGTATGAGTGAAAATAACTTAGATACCCCCACTTACTTATCTTGAAAGATGAGAGAAAATATTTTGTGTGTGGTAGTCATGAATAAATGCATATAGTTGAGGGAGAATAAATAGGGGTATAGTGAAAAAAGCCTCATTAAATCTACATGCAAGCCTTATATTCTTGAACAAGACTATTCAAACTATAGGCCTTATATTTTTGAACGGGGGGAGTATACAGATTACAGAATTGATGCTTCAAAATGTCTATTCTAGATCTTCTATGCATTGTCCGATTAGATTAGATTCCAGATGCCCTTAATAGCATGGATTAGCCCCCTATTTTACCTTGGTTGAAAAGACGACAGTTGTTCTCCAAACGGGCATCATGTAGTCGAGAGGTGTCTTCTCGCCAAATGATGCTTTTGCAGAGATAACTTATGAGTGATTATGTATACCTGTCCGATCAGTCTTCGCATGGAGACATGTGTAGGGGTAACCGCTTGTCTTTGATCAATTCACTGGTTTCACTGGTCAGTGACGACAGATATAAAGCAAAATTTTGACCATCTTGACTGAACTGGTCGGAGACCTAACCGTTCAGATAAGGATAGGTTTTGTTCTATATATTATGGGCTTTATGTATTGTAGACCCATTAAAAGAGTATAGTTACTGAATAATTGAAGGCCCAGCTTTTAACCCTCATCAGATTTCATTAAGAAAGAGCATAAGGAATAGATTGAGGTTCGGCTGAAAGCGTAATTTGGTGAAGAGCTAAGAAGTCTTGATGAAAGGTGGGAGCTAAAGGTGGCTACAGACAAACTCACATAGACCACTCAAGCCCCAAATGCACCTGCCTAGCAAAGCAACTGCCCATCCGCCCTTGAGACAGATGTACAAGACCACACATTTACGGTCGATGACATCTAAGTAATACATATGTCTACAATGATCTATAGATAGAAACTGTTGGACGTCTTAGCTAATTTTGTACCATTATGTAGGAGATCATATTGTGCAAGCTCCAAGTGAGGCTTGCTAATAGCTCTCTTACTCTACAGGCTGGTTGGGGCCGCGTGTATCCAACAACTGTTCACAGTCGCCCGGTAGCACCAGGTTATACTAAGGTCACTTTTGAATCTTTGAAGCCCATCCCACTGGAGATACCTCCAAACGACGAGATGATGACACTAGGAGATGTCGTTGACATATTCATCTAGTGGCACAAAAAGGGACATCTTCATTGACGACCGTTCTCTAGCACCGGAGCAACATGTAGAACATGATCCACTTGCTGCAAAGGAGCTACTAGCGTTACCGGAGTCACCAGCTGCATCGAAGCGGCCCACCACATCAGTTATCGTGCACAGAGAATTAGTTCAAGCCGATACAATAATTTGTGCCCACTCTTCTCCTGTGAAGGCGACCAATAGTGGAAAGGGAGACAAGGGGAAATCCAAGCAGATCATGAAAGACCTGGAATATGAATATGCCCCGTTGGCCTGGAAATTCAAACTAGGAGAGCCTTTAGTAACAGAAGAGGGCCTACAAGAACTTTCAATGGAATCCATTAGACCGCACGATTTGTACATGGAACAAGCAAAAAAGCCGGCAACAACACACATAATGAGTATCTCGATCAGCTTCAAGCACGAGCATCTTTTCAACCAATCATCGGAGGCTTCTTCACAGTTGACTTCAACAACTTGTTTAATCTCTTCAGCCTCGATGCCATTGATGCTGCACTCATGAGATGCTGGACATTGTAAGTGTATGCAATCATAGTCTATACATTCGTGTAATATCGATAAATAGCATATAAATCTTGCTTTTCTGTATATAAATACATGATGCTTCAAGCGAGAAGGAACAAAAAACTGGTGGGTTTCCTTGACCCACATATAGTCTCTAGGCAAATAATGAATGAAAATTCTCGTTACGTCGCGGATTACGTGATAGAGGCATTGCTGGCTCAATATGATGTAGACTACATACTTTTACCCTACAACCCATCGTAAGTGTTGCACTAGCTACTATATTTTGATTTGTACTCTGGACATAACTCAAAGTTAGGATGAGTAATCGTGGTGACATTTCTGTGTGGGTTTCACTAGGAACTAAGAAAAAATGAGGTTAGCTACGTTGATTTCTTACGTAAGAGCAACCACAACTTGAGGTCTATCAAAAAACTACTCGATAGGTAATCATGTTTCTCCATAGATAACTCTCCTGTAGCTCATGGAATGGCTGAGGCTAACTTTGTTGGAATCATATAGGGCATTCAAAGTGTATAGACTTCGTGGAGGGCCACACAAGGACGCATCGAAGCTAAAACATGATTTTTCCTTTCTGGTAGCCACTAATACACAATAATCCAATATCACTCTGTAATAATGCCACTAGAACTAACCAATTCTATTTTTGTAGTGCGCTTAGTAGGGACAGGGAAATAACCTATGTGCCTTCTACGTTAGTCATAAAATGTGAACTCTCATCGGTACAAAGAAGATCAGCAATGCAACTATGTTGAAAAAGAACCATTTGGAGGCAATTTGAGAATACCTTTCTGACTTTTTGATGCGTGAGGTCATACATCCAAAAGGCACATTCCACGCTGCCTAATTTGTGAAGCTTGAGCATTCTATTGACTAATTTATGAAACTTGTTTGAATTTATGAATTGTTATTGCACATTCCATTAGTTAATATAATATTTGAGTTGATTTCTAAAATGGTTCTAATCTATTAGTTAATATAATATTTGAGTTGATTTTAGAAATGGTTGTGTAATCTATGATATATGAATTAGCTTTAGATTTCTTGGTTAATATAACATTTGATTTGATTTTTGAAGTGGTTATGTAATTTGTGATATAATCATCTTGTGATGTATATAATCTGCTTACGATATAATCTATGTAATCTGCTTATTTCAAAAGGCATGGCTAGCATTTCCTAAGACTAGCCAATAAACAAAAAATATTCAGTAGTAAAAAATAATACACAGACAGTTCTTGCACAGAAGATTCAAGAATCGTCTGTAATACACTGTTGTCATCACTAACACATGTTTACAAACGGTTCACAAAATGGTCTATGATGACATTTTAGAACCATCTGTGATAACTTTTTCTGTAATAGTGCAAAGAGATTTGCATCCAGAATAAGCAATTGCGATAGGCAATTGTAACTGTAATCCTCAAATTCTGTAAATTTGAGTACTCTGTTGAGCTGTTGGCTAATAAAGAAGCAATCCCCGTATATCATTTCTATCATCTTGTTTACTAGGATCCCACAATCATATTTTTATAAGCTCAATTAAGAGACCCTAGGTCTTGAACATTGACAATTTTGATCACTAATTTTTATTATGATATATTTATAAAACCTAATAAAATTATAATTGTCGACGATCAGGATCGCCTGACCGCAAATGTGAAACAGGGTTAGTGTGAATGAGGGGCCCAAAACGAGCTACGCTCAACGGAGGAACTGAAGGATCGATAAAGTCGCCTAGAGGGGGGGTGAATAGGCGTAATAAAATTTAACAACAAATTTAGCAGCGGAATTATCGGAATATCCGACTTTGATATCGGACTATCCGATTTATATCGGACTATCCGATACTGATGGTCGGACTATCCGATCAGAGCGCAATAAACCCTAAAAAGTAGATCTGAGGAATTTGAGAGGCTAGGATTTTACCAAATAAAATTTCTGAGCTACAGCAACTACCAGAGTACTAAATCAGCTACTATCTACTGCAAGTGTCTACCAAAAACTTGAATCCCCTAAAATATTAAGTCAAGAGCACACGGGGACAAATATAAAACTCACAAACCAAAGAGATGCGGCGATTTTCCAAGTTCGGATCTTTGAGGAGATCCTACGTCTCCGTTGAGGCGGCACAAAGCCGGGTCTCTTTCAACCCTACTCCTCTAGGTGTTGCACAAAGCACTCACCTACTTTTTGCTTGAATCCTTCCTTAGGAGGTGGATTCGAACCTTCACAAACTCCGTGACTTTCACACGTAGATCGGGGAGCTCACCGGTGACTCCTAGCCGTCTAGGAGACCTCAATCTCCAAGAGTAATAAATGGAGTGTAAATCCGCTCTTGAAAATCACCCTAGTGCTCAAATGGACTTTCTCGGTTTGAAATCAAGACACTAGTTACCCACTTGCTCAAATCTCTTCAACAAATATCACAAAGATGAACACAAGAGAGAGCAAGAGAGCAATAGAATAGCAAGAGAGAAGTAAATGCTCAATGGGCTGGTAGTGTGCATAAATGAGAGAGAGAGTGGGGTATTTATAGCCAACACAAAAAAAAGAGCCGTTCTGACCTGTGTCAGACCCCACATCGGACTATCCGATGACATGCATCGGACTATCCGATCAGTGTAAATTTCCAGATCAACTCCACTTCGAAAATTCAAAAACTGTTGAGAAAAAGCACACATCGGACTATCCGATTTTACACATCGGATGTTCCGATGTTTCCAGAGAGATTTCAATGAACTCAGCAACTTCCAAAATCTTTCTAAGTCCCCATCGGATGTTCCGATCTTAGACATCGGAAAGTCCGATGTTTCCCGAGAGTTCCAGTCCAAGGACTTAGAAAAAATTTCAAACCACATCGGACAGTCCGATATGAACCATCGGACAATCCGACTTTTCCCGAGAGTTCCAGTCCAAGGACTTAGAAAAAATTTCAAACCACATCGGACAGTCCGATATGAACCATCGGACAATCCGACTTTTCCTGAGAGTTCCAGTCCAAGGACTTAGAAAAAAATTTCAAACCACATCGGACAGTCCGATATGAACCATCGGACAATCCGACTTTTCCCGAGAGTTCCAGTCCAAGGACTTAGAAAAAAATTTCAAACCACATCGGACAGTCCGATATGAACCATCGGACAATCCGACTTTTCCCGAGAGCTCCCAGACAGGCACCCGCACTCACACCGGACAATCCGATACCATCGGACTATCCGATAGAGACATCGGACTATCCGATAATATCAGCACAAAATGAAAAGCAAGGTGAGTGTTGTGCTTGGTGACTACAAAAACTTGATTTGTGAAGGATGTTCATCTGAGCACAAGGAACATTTCTAGAGCACCTACATCCCATCCCTCTTGATAGTACGGCGTTCCTATTGACTTAATTAAATGAAAAATCTACGCTTAGTCGACGCCGTTCTTCTTTTCCCTTTTCAGGGTCACCATTGTCCGTAGCTGCATTTCTTTTGGGACTAACACCTGCTCATGCACTCATTCAAGCCATTAGTCCCTTAATCGTTTGTCATTTATCATCCAAAACACAATTAGGGTCCTAGATGCACTTTCAATCTCCCCCTTTTTGGTGATTGATGACAACACGATTAAAGTTAGATAGAAATAATGAATAAATGAAATTGAGAGGGGCCAACATGTGTTGAGCTCCCCCTAGATTTGTGCATAAGGGATTCTAAATACATGAATTTAGAGATGGAATTCAAATAAACTCCCCCTATATCTTAGCATTCAAGTAACATTGCAAGCGTTAAGCATGTCATAGTATAACATATCAAAACCAACAAAGTGTAATCAACAAGTAAATTGTCAACAAAACCAACACAACCAAAAGAACAATGTTCACAAGACATAACATGATAACTTTTCTCTCCCCCTTTGGCATCAAGGCACCAAAAGGGAGAACGAACAACTGGAGAGATGATCAATCGTCGGACTCTTCATCAGAGGCGGCATAATTGTCGGAGGAGGAAGGATTTGCAGCCTCCGGAGAGCCGAGAGGATCCGCCAAGGAGTCATCACTGCCACTGGAACATGGAAGGTTGAGGTGCTTCTGGATGGACTTGAGCCTCTTCGCGTTCTTCTTCGCCATCTTGACAAGATATTGCAGTACACGGTCGGAGGAGGAAGAAGGCTGCGAAGGGACAGCAGGAGCAGCATCACCAGAGCGCGTAGACACAGAGGGGACTGGAGCTGGAGGAGCTTGAGGGGCAACTGCCTTGACTGGCCTGATCTGCAGCCCTAAGTGCTTCACATCACACTCAAACCTCTTTTTGGAAATCCCGAGAATTACCCTCATGATGTATGGAGCGAATCCACAACTGCGCTTCGGGTCGAGGGAGTTTGCATGAATCTCATTCCAGAGGTAAAAAGCCACCATAAACGGTCTTCCACCCGGTAGCATCCGATGCAAAATATCTCGTGTGTAAGATAGGATATGAGATGCATCACCTTCCTTGGGAGCAATGGTCTTTCGAAGGAGCCTGCTGGCAGCAGCAACCATGGGCTTCAAGAATTTTGTGTTCCCTGGCTCAAAAGCAGAATCCTCGATATACAGGGCACTAAGATTGTCAGCAACCAAGGACCGATTGTTATGAAGATCGTCCTTGTCCATGCTCTCATCGACCTTAAATCCCAAAGAGTCCCAAAGCGCCCCCACGACATTACATGCAGCTCACCTTGATCATCCATGTCATGGTGTCGTTGGAGACATGCAGAGTGGCGTAGAAGCGGGCAATAATCTCGATATTCCAATCTTGTTTCATGCCCATGATCCTCTTGATACCGAGCCTCTCCAGCCTCAATGACCGTTGAAGACCGGATCATCACATGACTCCATGTAGTCCCAATCAATCCCTTTGCATATTGACAAGCGAGATTTTATCGAGGAGGATGCAGTCTCATAAAAGTCTTGTTGAAAGAAGGTCGAAGCGCTTGTCGGAGGAGAATGCTTTTCTCTTGATATAGGGATCTGAAGCCCTAGCCTTGGTCACCAACCCGACTTCCTTTGTAGTTCTACAGACCTCACGAAGATCTGGGCGGAGAAGGTTTGAACATCATTGGAAGAGAATATCTTCTTCTTCATCCGGAGCCGGACCTTTGCCCTTCTCATTGCGGTTGGAGCCTTCGGATGAAGATCCCTTGCCCATGCCCGATGGAGTAGGAGGAGGATGATGGGCGGCGGAGCAAAGACCTTGAGGCTCGAAATAGTGATGCCCATACCTTAGGATCGTGACAACTTTCTTCTTGACTTTCCAAAGCGTGGTGGAGCATTAATGCCAACCTCGGGAGGAGAATCTGAAATAATGGAGGATTTCCGGTTATTGTTGCCTTAGTCAGGACATTCGTTGGAGTCTTCTCTTGAAGCGCCCTTGCTCGCTTCGGTGTGAAGAGCCCTCTTTAACTTCTCTCCTTGTCATCGCCGGCAGCCATGATGATCTAGAAGAAGTGATACCAAGGAAGAGTCGATAAATAAGGAAAACGGAAAGAAACTCACAATTTTGCAATTCCCTGGAAACATCGGATAGTCCGATATTGAGGGTCGGACAGTCCGATGCCAACTATCGGATAATCCGATATTTGCGGAAAAAATGCAAAGTGTGATTTCTTGAAGATAGACCACGCATTTCACAACAAATTCGCGGGATATGCTCCTAGTGATAAAGGGAACTCATCTACCGAAGAAGGTTGACAAAGGAATCACGGGAAAAAGAAACCCTAGATCTTAAGAGAATTAGGGTTACCTTGAGACCAAAAACGATGAGAGGATTGAATGAGGGAGAGGATCTCCACCAAGAGAGATCAAATCTGCAGAGAAAGGGTCTTGGAATGATGGGGATGATCTCAGGACGCCAAAATCACCAGGAAGGAAGAGAACCCAATGAGTTTTGGAGGAAATAACCGAGTGGAGAAGGAAAAACCCTTCGGGCTTCTTTTAAACTTCCCCACATCGGATAGTCCGATATGGACATCAGACGATCAGATGGCGATTCCCGGATATCGGACGGTCCGATATTCAACATCGGATAGTCCGATATGTGCATATTTACAGAAATCGGATAGTCCGATCCAAAAATCGGATAGTCCGATATGTGTAAAGTTCCAGCACAATGAGAGAAGGTTACAAGGAATGAGAGGATATGACTTGTGAACACTTTTGCCATCTCCCCACTTGTGATCAGCGAACATAGAAGCAGTGGGAGCTATGATCACAAGTGGCTCGACTTAAGACAAGAACTAAATCCAACAAGTTTTAAAAGAAACAAAATAAGATTTTGAAATTCGTTTTAGTTGAAATCAACACGCAAGGCAAGTATGCAATCTCTCAAGCCAAGTTCCGAGAATCTAAAATGTTTAGCCCACTTCTCAATTCACAGAATCTCTTTTCATCAAGAGGCTTGGTGAAAATATCGGCCAATTGGTCATTTGTGCTCACATATTGGATCTCGATATCACCTTTAGTGGAGTGGTCTCTTAGGAAATGATGGCGGATATCGATATGCTTGGTGCGGGAGTGTTGGACGGGATTGTTGGCAATTTTTATGGCGCTCTCATTGTCACACAAAAGTGGAACATGGTTATAGGTTAGGCCATAATCATTTAGAGTTTGTCTCATCCAAAGCAATTGGGCACAACAACTCCGTGACAATATATTAAACCCGGTGTGGATAGGACTCTGAATTTTGCTTCTTAGACGACCAAGAAAATAGGGATCTACCTAAGAATTGACATGTCCCCGAAGTACTTTTCCTATCCACTTTACATCCGGCATAATCCGCATCGGAATAGCCGACTAATTCAAAGGATGAACCTTTAGGATACCATAGGCCGAAATGAGGAGTGTGCACTAAATATCTTAAGATTCTTTTTACGGCTACCATGTGGCATTCTTTGGGAGCGGCTTGAAATCTTGCACACATGCATACACTAAGCATGATATCGGGCCTAGATGCACGAGAGATAAAGTAGGGAACCGATCATCGAGCGATATACCTTTTGGATGACCGGTTTACCTTCTTTGTCGAGTCTAGATGCCCATTAGCTTGCATCGGCGTCTTGATTGGCTTGGCGTTCTCCATCCCAAACTTCTTGAGCATGTCCTTGATGTACTTGGTTTGACATAGGAAGGTTCCTTCCTTGAGTTGTTTGACTTGAAAACCGAGGAAGAACTTCAACTCGCCCATCATGGACATCTCGAACCTTTTAGTCATGATTTTACTAAAATCCTTGCATAAGTGTTCATTAGTAGATCCAAATATAATGTCATCAACATAAATCTGACAGACAAATAGGTCATTGTCAATATTTTTTGTAAAGAGAGTGGGGTCGGCCTTTCCAACTACAAACCCTTGACCGAGAAGGAAATCTCGGAGGCATTCAAACCATGCTCTCGGTGCTTGCTTGAGTCCGTAGAGAGCCTTGTGTAGGAAGTAGACGTGGTCGGGATGACTCGGATCTTCGAAGCCAGATGGTTGCTCAACGTAGACCATCTCGGAGAGGGGTCCATTTAGGAAGGCGCTTTTCACGTCCATTTGATACAACTTAAAATCGTGGTGAGTAGCAAAAGCAAGTAAAATTCGAATTGATTCAAGTCTAGCCACTGGAGCATAAGTTTCATCGAAATTCAGACCTTCGATTTGAGTGTACCCTTGAGCAACCAACCGAGCTTTGTTTCTAGTCACAATTCCATTCTCGTCTTGCTTGTTTCGAAATACCCATTTGGTTCCAATGACATTTTGCTTGGGTCTTTCGACAAGCTTCCACACTTGGTTTCTCTCGAAGTTGTTTAGCTCTTCCTGCATAGCCATCACCCAATCCGGATCTTGAAGAGCTTCTTCAACCTTGAGAGGTTCAAGTGAGGAGACAAAACGAGTAAAATTCACAAAAATTAGCAACACGAGATCTAGTGGTTACTCCCCTGTTAATATCCCCAAGAATGTTATCGACGGGATGATCTCGTTGAATACTCTGATGAACTCTTGGATGAGGGGCCATAGAGTTTGACTTTTGAATAGATTCCTCATCGACTTGGGTGGCGTTTGACCCATCTTGAGCTTGCATTGAAGAAGATGGAGCCCCATCAATGGTACATCTCGAGTTGGAGTGCGGAGTTTCTTCTGCTCAAGAGGCCTTACTTCTCCAATTGCCAACCTCTTGATAACCGCGCGGAGGATCCTCACTATTAAACACGGCTTGATCAACTTGCTCTACTTGAGAGCCGTTAGTTTCATCAAGCGTTACATCACATGAGATTTCAACCACACCGGTGGTGTTGTTGAAAACTTCGGTATCATAAACATTAGACCCATATCCAAGTAAGAAACCTTCATCTACTTTAGGGTGAATTTAGAAGACTTAGCCCTTTTGTTAAGGATGTAGCATTTGCTACCAAAGACTTCGAAAGTAGGAGACATTTGGTTTCTTGCGGTTAGGAGCTCGTATGCCGTCTTCTTGACAACTTGTGAAGATATAGTCGGTTGGAGCTATGACGCGCAGTGTTGATAGCCTCGCCGGAAGATGTCGGAGACTTTGTACTCGTCAAGCATCGTCGCGCCATCTCAATGAGAGTTCGATTCTTCCGTTCGGCTACCCCATTACATTGAGGAGAATAGGGAGCCGAGAACTTCGTCTTGATGCCCTCATCATCGAGATACTCCTCAACAAGTATTCTTGAATTGGTGCCGTTATCCTCAATTCTCTTGATCTTCACTTGAACTCATTTTGAGCCCTTCTCATGAATTTCTTCAAGCTTCCTTGGGCTTCGCTTTTATCATGAAGGAAAAATACCCAAGTGAAGCGAGAAAAATCATCAACAATTACTAGACCATACTTGTTTCCTCCGATGCTTATGTAGGTGATCGGTAGAACAAATCCATGTGTAGCATCTCCAAGGGTCTCGAGGTGGTCATCACATTCTTATTTGGATGAGTAGCTCCAACTTGCTTCCCGCTTGACCTGCGCGCTACACTCTATCTTTCTCAAACACAATATTCGTTAGTCCAAGGATGTGATTGCCCTTTATGAGTTTGTGAAGGTTCCTCATGCCAACATTGGCAAGCCGCGATGCCAAAGCCAGACCATGCTAGATTTAGCCATTAAGCATGTTTCAAGGTTAACTCTATCCGTATTGAAGTCTACGAGATAGAGATTACCCTTTAAGCGACCCTTGACGACTATTGAACCATCATCCTCTTAATGACATCCACACCCTTATCACTAAACACACAATTGTAGCCCGCTTCACATAATTGAGCAGCGGACAACAAATTGTAGCTTAATGATTCAACAGTAAAACATTATTTATGTGGAAATCATTAGTGATTAGGATCTTACCTAAACCTACCACTTCACCTTTTCCATTATCGCCAAAGATGATGCTCTGCTATTTGATCTATTTGCTTCTAATTGTGCGAACATTGCCCTTTCTCCGGTCATGTGATGTGTACATCCGCTATCCAAGATCCAACTTGATCCACAGGAGATGTAGGCCTACAAAATAAAATTTAGATTTTGCTCTTTGGTACCCAAACTTGTTTAGGTCCGCATACGTTAGTGACAAGTGATTTGGGGACCCAAATAGATCGCACACTAGAAGCATTTTGGGCTTACTCCCAATATGATGAGCAACTACTCTCTGAGGCTAGTCCTCTTAAGCACATATGAAGCAAAGAAAGAGGATTGAGCCTTATACTTAGCATTTGCTTCCCTTTTAGAAGTGAATGGGCTTGCTCGGAGGAGCTACCTGGCGTGGTTTCCTTTGCCCTTGGGAGGACATAACCAAGCCCATGCTTCATGGGGTTACCTTTAACGCTTAGAGGAACTCCTCTAGTCCTTGCTAGCCTTATAGGACTTTTGTAGTCCATCTTGAGCATTCCTTGAGCTTCTCATTTTCATTAGCAAGTACTTGCAAAGTCTCAAGGTTAGTGGTACAAATATCAATATTGACATTATAGCACCTAAGCGCATCCATTGCTCGTAGAAGGTAATGAAGAATTGGAGTTAATAGTTGAGGTAATCGGAGGCTATTCACGAGATCAACAAGCTTCATCTCGAGAGCCTTGCAAGCATCCTTTGCCTTAGCAAGTTCCTCTTCGAGTGAAGCGTTGGTGATCTCGAGACTAGTTGCCTCGGATTTGATTAATCTCGAATTCTCAACTAATTTCTCATTTTTCTATTTTTCAAAAGACAAGCTCTTCTCTAGCTCACGGTTTTTCTCTTTTTCGAGGATGAGTAAATCCTCTTGAGCCTCGAGAGTAGCTTCCTTTTGTTCTACAACTTCCTCCAACTTTTTAATATTTTTTAAAAGCAAGTTTAATTTATGAATGTCAAAATTCTTCATTGATTTAAGCACAGTGTTAGCATCATCATCATCACTATCGCTATCGGACTCATCTAGACATTCATTAGCGATGGAGGAGTAGAGGTAAGAGTTGATACCTTGTGCCCTTTAGCCATGAGGCACATTGGAGCACCTTCATCGTCATCGCTTAAGTTGTCGAAGAGGCTCTTCGACATTGTCGAGAAGAGGGTATGGCGATGGCGGCAGGCGATTCCACCTTCATTGTTGGAGTTTGACTTCGGAGTCGGTCGGAGTGGAGTCGGTGTCGGAGTTCCACTCCTTTCCAATGTAAACCTGACCCTTGCCTTTGTACTTCTTGCTCTTCTCCTTCTCCTTGTCCTTGCCCGATACTTGTCTTTCTTGTGTGGCTTCTCATCTTTACCTTCCTTATCACGGACACTTTCGGCAATAAAATGGCGGTTCGCGCATTCATAGCACCTTCTTGTGGAATGTCTCCCTTTGATTTTCTTCCATAGTTCTTTGAATGACTTCCTTGTTTGAAATTCTTCCTCTTGAAGAACTTGTTGAACCTTCGCATACGAATAGAGCCATATCTTCATTTGTCAATGGACCACTAGACTCTTCGTCCTCACTTGTGCTTTCTTGACTTGGCGCAAAACTTTGTGACCTTCAAGCGATGCCCTTTTTCTTCCGGACTTGAGTTCCTCCACAACTTCCGCCTCTTTAACCATCATCTCATCCATCATTAGCGGTAGATTCGTCATGAGGTGTCATTGTGTCGAAGTTTGGCGGTCTCGGATTAGTTACGAGGTTGCGGTTGGTAGGAGTGATCACACGAAGGATTATCTTCACCACGGCCTTGTCGGTAAGATCGGTGCACCCAAGACCTTTGGCTTGATTTACAAGCATCATCAGACGATCAAACATCTTAGTGTACGATTCACCATCTTCCAAGGTGAATCGACTTAGCTCACCAATGATGAGCTCTACCTTTGATTCTCGGACGCTCGACACTCCTTCATGAGTGACCATGAGCCTATCCCAAATAGTTTTGGCTTCTTGAGTCCATCTACTCGGTTGAACTTCGAGAATCACTTAAGGCATTGAATAAAGCGTTGGCGGCTAGATCGTTGAAATGTTGGTCTTTATCTTGGCGGGAGTGAGGTTGTCCGGATCCACGGGCTTGAAACCTGCTGCAATCTTCCAAATAGAAGGGTGAAGTGACCTCAAGTGCATCTTCATCTTATGTTTCCATGCGGCATAGTGAGTGCCATCGAAGTGAGGCGCTCGTAGGAGACACCGAAACATCGATGAAGAGTGAGGAATTGTAATTAAGTGGAATTCCCATCCGAAGATCATCCCACTTTTAGAGTGCGAGTGAGATCTTCTGAGACTTTCTGTTTGTGACATATTGATTCTCCAGCGGTTAAGCCAAACTAAGGAGATTTGGCTCGATACCAATTGAAGGATCGATAAAGTCGCATAGAGGTGAATAAGCGTAATAAAATTTAACAACAAATTTAGCGGTGAATTATCGGAATATCCGACTTTGATATCGGACTATCCGATCTTGATGGTCGGACTATCCGTCGAGCATAATAAACCCTAAAAAGTAGATCTGAGGAATTTGAGAGGCTAGGATTTTACCAAATAAAATTTACGAGCTCTGGCAACTACCAAAGTACTAAATCAGCTACTATCTACTGCAAGTGTCTACCAAAAACTTGAATCCCCTAAAATATTAAGTCAAGAGCACACGGGGACAAATATAAAACTCACAAACCAAAGAGATCGGCGATTTTTCGAGTTCGGATCTTTGAGGAGATCCTCGTCTCCGTTGAGGCGCACAAAGCGGGGTCTCTTTCAACCCTACTCCTCTGGGTGTTGCACAAAGCACTCACCTACTTTTTGCTTGAATCCTTCCTTTGGAGGTGGATTCGAACCTTCTAAACTCGTGACTTCCCACGTAGATCGGGAGCTTCTGGGTGACTCTGGCCGTCTAGGAGACCTCAATCTCAAGAGTAATAAATGGAGTGTAAATCCGCTCTTGAAAATCACCCTAGTGCTCAAATGGACTTTCGGTTTGAAATCAAGACACTAGTTACCCACTTGCTCAAATCTCTTCAACAAATATCACAAAGATGAACACAAGAGAGAGCAAGAGAGCAATAGAATAGCAAGAGAAGTAAATGCTCTATGGGCTGGTAGATGTGCATAAATGAGAGAGAGAGTGGGGTATTTATAGCCAACACAAAAAAAAGAGCCGTTCTGACCTGTGTCAGACCCCATCGGACTATCCGATGACATGCATCGGACTATCCGATCAGTGTAAATTTCCAGATCAACTCCACTTCGAAAATTCAAAAACTGTTGAGAAAAAGCACACATCGGACTATCCGATTTTACACATCGGATGTTCCGATGTTTCGAAGATTTCAATGAACTTCGGCAACTTCCAAAATCTTTCTAAGTCCCCATGGATGTTCGATCTTAGACATCGGAAAGTCCGATGTTTCGAAGTTCAGTCCAAGGACTTAGAAAAATTTCAAACCACATTGGACGGTCAGATATGAACCATCGGACAATCAGGCTTTCGAGAGTTCCGGTCAAGGACTTAGAAAAAATTTCAAACCACATCGGACGGTCCGATATGAACCATCGGACAATCAGACTTTTCCCGAGAGTTCGGTCAAGGACTTAGAAAAATTTCAAACCACATCAGACGGTCCGATATGAACCATCGGACAATCAGGCTTTTCACGAGTTCTAGTCCAAGGACTTAGAAAAAATTTCAAACCACATCGGACGGTCGATATGAACCATCGGACAATCCGACTTTTCTCGAGAGCTCCCAGACGGGCACCGCGCTCCTGCCGGACAATCCGATACCATCGGACTATCCGATATAGACATCGGACTATCCGATAATATCAGCACAAAATGAAAAGCAAGGTGAGTGTTGTGCTTGGTGACTACAAAAACTTGATTTGTGAAGGATGTTCATCTGAGCACAAGGAACATTTCTAGAGCACCTACATCCCATCCCTCTTGATAGTACGGCGTTCCTATTGACTTAATTAAATGAAAAATCTACGCTTAGTCGGCGTAGTTCTTCTTTTCCCTTTTCGGGGTCACCATTGTCCGTAGGTTTGCATTTCTTTTGGGACTAACACTGCTCATGCACTCATTCAAGCCATTAGTCCCTTAATCGTTTGTCATTTATCATCCAAAACACAATTAGGGTCCTAGATGCACTTCGAGGAGCGGATGTTGGTGGGGGCGAGATGACAACGAAGCGAGACACGGCCGGATTATCTTGGTTCGAGCCCCGTGAGAAATGACTCTCTCAGTCTTCTCTAAAGCGGAGGAACTCACTATCTTCGAGTAGAGGTGGTTTCTGGCTCGAGCTTGAGCGCTCTGGCTATAGCTCTTGTCCTATTGCTTGTGTGTTTATGTCGTGTTCTTTGCCGATCTGCTTGAGGATTTTATACCTTTCGGCGTTACGAAGCAGTAGGAAGAAATCCAGAGTAGTGCATAGTGCGCGTGAGGACGTCTTTGCAATTGTCTCGGATCGCGCCCACGTCGCCTTAACTCAGAGATTCGGTTTAGTAGCTGTCGAGTAAGTGCACACCTTCAAGCCAAGATCGAGATCGTGTGGGAGTAGGATCCCACTCCCAAGCTCGAGTCGTGCGGGGATCTGCGGCTTGGGTCGTGGTCGAGAAGTCCCATCTTTGTTGACTCAGAGCTAGGGACCTGTTATTTGCGTTGACACTCGAGAGATTCCTCGATCCCGACAATAATATTGTGAAAGTAATTTTTGGGATAAATGTCGAGATATAATTTTCATGTATCTATGCCCAAAATGACAATTATTTGTAATTAGATGGAGTATTTTGGTATATTTAGATATAACCTATAGATGCAATGTACTAGGAATGCCCTTAGACCTCAACCATAATATATATATATATATATATATATATATATATATATATATATATATATATATATATATATATAGGAAAATAAGATCATGACATGACCAAGGTTCAAAATTTCAAAAATCTCGGTGAAAATCTCGAATTTTGGGCGGGGATGAGATTCAAAATCCGGTGAAATGAAAAATATGAAAATTAGGTTTTGCTCTGATGATTTTGGTAAATTTCGATGGTTTCGGTCAAAATTTTGGCATTTCAAACATTTGCATGGTTTTTGGACTATATTTCGAACTAATTTTTTGTGAAGAATTGTAATGCCTTTTATAAGGAATACATATGAAAAGTTTGCAAAAATATATATATACAAATTATGTAACCTAAACCTAATTTGGATTTGACCTTATGTTGTATTTAGGGCTAAACTCTAAATCTTAACTTAGGTTTTGGCCTTAAATGATGTATATTGGCTAAACCCTATACCCTCGTTTGAATTTTGACCTTACATGATGCCCTAAACCCAAACTTGAGAATTTTATGTGCAAATACTTAGTGTTTTGCATTCAAACATATAGGAAATGTAGATAAATGATTGCAAGATATTTTCATATTTTCCCTAACTTTTCTAGCTTTAGGAGACCATTTCACGGTGGTTAAAAATTACAAGAAATTTTAGTTTTTCTAGTTTCATATTTACTGGATTTCAATTTTACTTTTCAAATTTTGTTTAAAATTCTAAAATCTCATCAGAATTTTATATTTTGACTACCCAAATATGATCCAAAAATAAAATTTAAAACCATGAACAAAACAAAGTACGTCCAATGGCGCTGCGACACAAGTGAAAACCGAGGAGGGACAAGAGACAAGAACATCAATCAAATCCGTTCGAAAAGTACCTGCCTGACTGTAGTGAGTCAGCCGAGGCTCCTTTCAGATTTGGCCTTTCTTTTGGGCTGACAAGCAGGAAGCCTCCTCATGTAGGGTGCACACGGGCACGGTGGGGGCGTCCTGGCTCTGGCTGGCCGCTGCCTGAAATTTCGATTTGTTTGAAAACGAGGCTGAACATTTAGTTCTACTGCTCTATAAGTCATGGTCAAAACAAACGATATTTTCAATGAGCGAAGAAGAAGCTTCACAGCAATTTTTACTCTGTGAGAAGCAAGGAAAGCGATCTTTTCGGGTGGTGGAGCTTCTAAAAATCCACTTCCATAGTACTTCTACAACTTAACTATTATTCTGAAAAATTACCATCTCATCAACTCCAGTGAACCTTGGAATTTCCAGGTCGAATAAATTTGTTTCAGCCTAAAACAAACTCATCTTAGTCTTAGGTTTGGTGCCCAGACGCAACCGTCGTCGTCGCTACCCGCCGCGAGCCCGCTGGCCCCTCGTGAGAAACATCAATCCAAAACCTGATCATAACGAGAGATAGAGACGAGAGAAAAAAGAAGATGAGCAAGTCCGGTGAGCAGTTGAGAGTTGAGACACAGTGGAGCAGGATCGACGTCTGCCTAAACTAGATCTTGGATGCTGCACGATATAGTACCGTTAGGACCTGTCCAATCGAGTATTCAAACAGATGGTGTGGGGTAAAATGAAAAATCTCGCTTAGTCGAGCCGTTCTTCTTTTCCCTTTTCGGGGTCACCATTGTCCGTATCTGCATTTCTTTTGGGACTAACACGCTCATGCACTCATTCAAGCCATTAGTCCCTTAATCGTTTGTCATTTATCATCCAAAACACAATTAGGGTCCTAGATGCACTTCGAGACGGATGTTGGTGGAGCGAGATGACAACGAGCGAGACACGCGAGATTATCTTGGTTCGAGCCCCGTGAGGGAATACTAGACTCTCTCAGTCTTCTCCTAAGGCGAGGAACTCACTATCTTCGAGTAGAGGTGGTTTCGGCTCGAGCTTGAGCGTCTGGCTATAGCTCTTGTCCTATTGCTTGTGTGTTTATGTCGTGTTCTTTGCCGATCTGCTTGAGGATTTTATACCTTTCTACGTACGAAATCGGAAGAAATCCATGAGTAGTGCATGGTGCGATTGAGGACGTCTTGCAATTGTCTCGGATCGCGCCCACGTCGCCTTAACTCAAGATTCGGTTAGGTAACTGTCGAGTAAGTGCACACCTTCAAGCCAAGATCGAGATCGTGTGGGAGTAGGATCCCCACTCCCAAGCTCGAGGTCGCAGGGATCACGCTTGGGTCGTGGTCGAAGTCCCATCTTTGTTGACTCGAGCTAGGGACCTGTTGATGACGTTGACTGCGGAGATTCCTCAGTCCCCGACAATAATATTGTGAAAGTAATTTTTGGGATAAATGTACAGATATAATTTTCATGTATCTATGCCCAAAATGACAATTATTTGTAATTAGATGGAGTATTTTGGTATATTTAGATATAACCTATAGATGCAATGTACTAGGAATGCCCTTAGACCTCAACCATAATATATATATATATATATATATATATATATATATATATATATATATATATATATATATATAAGGAAAATAAGATCATGACATGACCAAGGTTCAAAATTTCAAAAATCTCGGTGAAAATCTCGAATTTTGGGCGGGATGAGATTCAAAATCCGGTGAAATGAAAAATATGAAAATTAGGTTTTGCTACAGTGATTTCGGTAAATTTCGATGGTTTCGGTCAAAATTTTGGCATTTCAAACATTTGCATGGTTTTTGGACTATATTTCGAACTAATTTTTTTGTGAAGAATTGTAATGCCTTTTATAAGGAATACATATGAAAAGTTTGCAAAAATATATATATACAAATTATGTAACCCTAAACCCTAATTTGGATTTCAGCCTTATGTTGTATTTCGGGCTAAACTCTAAATCTTAACTTAGGTTTTGGCCTTAAATGATGTATATTGGCCTAAACCCTATACCCTCGTTTGAATTTTGACCTTACATGATGCCCTAAACCCAAACTTGAGAATTTTATGTGCAAATACTTAGTGTTTTGCATTCAAACATATAGGAAATGTAGATAAATGATTGCAAGATATTTTCATATTTTCCCTAACTTTTTCTAGCTTTAGGAGACCATTTCACAGCTGGTTAAAAATTACCGAAATTTTAGTTTTTCTAGTTTCATATTTACTGGATTTCAATTTTACTTTTCAAATTTTGTTTAAAATTCTAAAATCTCATCAGAATTTTATATTTTGACTACCCAAAATATGATCCAAAAATAAAATTTAAAACCATGAACAAAACTAAGTACGTCCAATGGCGCTGCGACACAAGTGAAAACCGAGGAGGGACAAGAGACAAGAACATCAATCAAATCCGTTCGAAAAGTACCTGCCTGACTGTAGTGAGTCAGCCGAGGCTCCTTTCAGATTTGGCCTTTCTTTTAGGCTGACAAGCAGGAAGCCTCCTCATGTAGGGTGCACACGGGCACGGTGGGGGCGTCCTGGCTCTGGCTGGCGCTGCTTAGCCGATTTGTTTAGAGCGAGCATGACATTTAGTTCTACACTCTATAGTCATGAATCAAAACAAACGATATTTTCAATGAGCGAAGAGAAGAAGTTTAATTCATGTGAGAAAGCAAGAAACGATCTTTTCGGTGGTGAGCTTCTAAAAATCCCACTTCCATGGTACCTTACAACTTAACTATTATTTCTGAAAAATTACCATCCTCATCCAACTCCAGAATGAATTTCTCCAGGTCCAAAAATCAATGCTTCACTTAAACAAACTCAGTCTTAGTCTTAGGTTTGGTGCCCAGACGCAGCCGTCGTCGTCGCTACCCGCGCGAGCCCGCTGGCCCGCTCGTGAGAAACATCAATCCAAAACCTGATCATAACGAGAGATAGAGACGAGAGAAAAAAAAGAAGATGAGCAAGTCCGGTGAGCAGTTGAGAGTTGAGACACAGTGGAGCAGGATCGACGTCTGCCTAAACTAGATCTTGGATGCTGCACGATATAGTACCGTTAGGACCTGTCCAATCGAGTATTCAAACAGATGGTGTGGGGTATACATAGCATCTCTCCATATTCAACCTCTCATGAACTTTAATAAACTCCATGGTACGTAAGTTTGGAAGCAAAGTGTGCTCAAATGCCTTCCCATTTACTGTATCCGTCCTTCAGTATAAATCCAAGCAACTGAGATCCAATGCAGTAGCTAGTGTGACTGTCGGTTTAGCGGTCACACCACCGATCATTGGATAAAAAGAAATGGTATAGTTCTTCCACATGCACTGTTTGAGGATAACTACCACGCATGTGTACTGTAGCAACTACTCCATGGTACGTAAGTTTGGAAGTAAAGTGTGCTCAAATGCCTTCCCATTTACTGTATCCGTCCTTCAGTATAAATCTAAACAACTGAGATCCAATGCAGTAGCTAGTGTGACCATCGGTTTAGCGATCACACCGCCGATTGTTGGATAAAAAGAAATAGAATAGTTCTTTCACATGCACTGTTTGAGATAACTACCGCGTATATATACTGTAGCAACTACTGTGTTATGTACTGTAGCAAACTGCTTTTCGCACTGTACCATGATTTGGACCATTTGTTTCTTTGATTGGATGGTGTTGTTGACTTGCTAATGCTAAAGTTGCAGACATTACCGTGACTGCACACGAACCTATAAGGTCTATCACGCATATAGACAAATAAGGCACTATATCTGGAAAAAGTTAATATCCTTAGACCATATATATATATATCGCTATTAAATGATATATTGTGGATACTCATCCACTTCTCAACATTGAAGTAGAGATATACAGTAAAAATATAGAAATAACTACATATTTTATCTCTATAATGGGCATGTACTGTACGACAGCACTTCCCAAAAACGAAGACATATTACAGGATGAAAGTAGTAGTAACAAGTATCGAACCACGTGTGGTTTGCTCGAAAATTAGGCTATTTGAAACAGAAGAATCCCGAAAGATTCATACCTAGTCTTTGCGATCCAAACGAGCGGACGTCCGATTGCTACTGCTCGCCGTTTTTTTAGGATGATGATACTGTAGTATGATTTTGTGGCGTGTCTTGCTGGTGCCGTCCGAGCGGTACCTAGTAGTGCACCGAGCAGTGCGTGGACTGTGCGCGCACGAGGCTCCCCTAATTAAGAGCATCTTCAACAGTTCCTAATATTTAGACTCTCAATATTCTTAGATTGAGATCTTTCTAAAAAAATTTAGGTCTACAAAATACCTTATTCTCCAACAGTTCCTATATTTTCTCCCAAAACACCTTTGAATTGGTCGGTGGCCATCCCGGCGAAATAATGTTGATTGGGAGGCGGACAGAGCGCACAAAAATGAAGTCGAGTCTTGTTTTTAGGCGTCAAAATTTGAGGAGCTAGAAAGAGGAACTGTTGGAGTACTTTTTTTTACAATCAAGCCCAAAATTAGGTTTTAGAAATGGATTTTAGGCACTGTTGGAGATGCTTAAAGTAGTATTAAACCCGCTCCACCCCCTTCCCTTGCAGGCCGTCATGCGGGCGAGTGGCACTACCGTAAATAGTCCCACTACACGTGGGCGCTTAGCCGTGGCCTTTCCCAGTTCGAACGAGCAGGGCGAGGAGGCCCACATGGAGGCGGGCCCACTGTCTTCCCCGTCCGTCCAAACCACTTGACGCCATCAGGACATTGCCACGAGTGGCCGTCACGTCCCGCTCCCGCCATAACTGCCGTCGCCGTCGGACGCCGTCACGGCCGCACGCGTCGCGGTTGGCGCGCGGGCAGCGGATCGTGTGCGGACGGAATCGAGATTTGAGGCGTGCAGTGATGGGGAAGATCCCACTGAATTCGAGGCGTTGCTTTCTCGGCGCAATAATTAAGGCAAAAACCATTTATAAATTATGGGGACGCTTTGGAACTTAGGCCTGGATTGTTTAGCTCTAGGATTTTTGGCTGAGACCATTCCTAATATATAGTTTCATTTTCAGGTTTTCGAGAATCTATGATCGGTTTTATCTGAATAGCAGTGTATTTTAGGTTTCATCTAGATGAAACTCCCTCACCTCCTATGAAACTCTCTCTATCTCTCTCTTCATAATTATCTTGCCATGTCACTAAATATAATGATGTGTCATATCATTTAATGAGAATGAAACTCCCATTGTGAATGGCCTTATACTAGTTTAAAACTAATTTTTAGTTTAAATAGCTTGAAAACTGTTCACTTTTATATACGGTAGATACGAGTAATTTTATCTAAACTCTAATTATCCTCGATAAGCAGAAAGGAAAAAGCATCTCTACAGTGGATTTTAGCTTTTCGCTGTATAGAGACTTATAAATTTTAAGAAAATCTAGTTAAAACGTCATTCATTTATTTAATCTTTGACATTTATACCGAAAAAATTCTAAACAAATAGGACCTTAATTATTTCTGCTTTTTGTCCCGGAGCTTTGGAGATTGCGACTCCTTGAGCGTCCAGCTGATGTGCTCCTTGCATCTTGCGTCTGTGAAATGTCCTCCCTGGCCGGTGAGGTGTATTGTAAGTTGTTACTCGAGAGTCAAGAATGACAAAAGATTTTAGATAAATGTAAAGTGGATATTCTTCAAATAGTACTTCAATGAAGACTTGGCCTACAGTAATAGTTTGATGTGTACTCTATGAAGTGTCTTGATTGTATAATTAGTGTGGTATAACCAAATTGTGTGACTGTGTGCGCCATTTCTTGTTTTCCCTCATTGTTAGCGTTATCTTTTTTATGTGATTGCCAGTTTTTTTAACCGTTAGATCTTAACCCAACCCTAACCTCACTCCTCCCCTGTCCCCACCGCCACCAACCTTCGCGTGGCCGGAGCTACTCCGGCGCCGGCAAGGCCCACACCTCTAGCTGCCTCCCCCCGGATCGCCGGCGTTGGCGGAAGGTTTAGGCCAGTGTTTGGATCGCTGGGACTAGCATTGGTTATTGGCTAAAATTAACTCTACCATTATGACTAAAAATAGCTCACCTATTAGTTTTCCTGTTTGGATGGGCTAATTGTTAGCTCACTCTCATAGCTAATGAGGCTAATTGTTAGCTCAGGAGGTTGGCTAAAATTAGTCCACCTGTTTGGATGGATAGAACTAATTTTAGAATTTAACAATTAGCCCAATGATCCAAACATGCCCTTAATTAACCTAGAGGGGTTGAACTTCCTGTATACGAGAACATGTACATCAAAGGGAATCAAACACCTACTTGCAATCGAGAAAACTCCATGCTTACGTACTAGCTGAAACATAAATGGCACGCTTAAGTACCGGTGCAAAACACGCTAAGTCGTTAATTCGTCGCTAGATCTTCTTGGCTTGTCACCGGACGAAATGGACAAAGAAGTCACAGAGAGATTAAATAATCAGACGGTGATCGACTTTGTCACCGCTCTGGAGCCCGAGGGAAGCAGACAATAATTGAGCATTTCCAGAACACGGAGCCAATCCAAAGCGTTCGCACGCTAATTAAACAGGTGCTCTACGACGATTAATTAATCAGTTTCATAGGTTATACTACTATGAAATTTGAAGAGATCCTGAGATGACAGTAAAGGATTGTTGCAACAATGGATGCTGGGAGATTTATTTCATAAGATCTTTGGGGTGGTGAGGATGATATATGTTGGAATAAAATAACTGAAAGACTCCTTGCAAAAGTTAGATTGAATAGTGACCAAGACAAGATTCACTGGGGAAAAGTGCCTATGAAAATAAAAGTCTTTCTGTGGCAGGCGTTCCAGGAAGAAAAGCATAAACTGTATGTCATTGCCCTGAAGCTTCTGATCATATTTTTTTAATGCGTCCTAGCTAAGTTTGTTGGGTGTTATTGCCCTGAAACCTCTGATCACATATTTTTTAATGCGTCCTATAGCTTAAGTTTGTTTGGTGTTGTGTTAAAGAAATATTTTGCAGGGATCGATTTCCGCATCTTTACAAGATTTTCGAGACAACTGGTTGAGATTGGGGGTGCATCTAATTACCAACATATTCTTTTCAGTGTTGCAGCTTGTGCTTGGCACTATAGACCACGCGTAACAAGGTGGCCATCGAGAAGATTTTTCCAAGACAACCCAATAAAGTTTTATACAAAATCTTATCTTTTATGCAGCTATGAAAAATACTGCTACAGGAGGACGTCAGGAGCAGCATTGAATATATGATAGACCTGGTGAAAACGTGGCTCAAAAACTTCAGGAGGATAGGAGAGGGTCGATAATTAAGAAACGTTGATTTTGTGTCGCTTGTGTAGATGGGGAGTAGATTTAATAATGATGTGGATGTTTTTGGATTTAATATTATTATTCTTGTTAGAGTAAGTACAATAACAAAGTCCACTACTTACTCCATCTCTTATTCATATCATCTAGAGTAAGATAAAATCAACTTGTACAATAACCATCTCTAAATATTGTCTCTAGATGTTGTGCATAATATCTCTTCTCTCATATACATAACTAATCTATCTTATTTCATGTGCTATGTTAGTTATTGCATAAGAGTCGGTTTTCTTCTCTCTATTTTTTCTCACTCTTTCATATAAGATTAAATTGATATATACAAACTAAAAGTAAACTAACAAATCTTATTGCAGATACCCTTAGCTGCTCGCTCTTAAGCTAGCTGGTATCCCCGGCAGAGTGCTCATGGTTAGGGATGGTAATGGGGACCCGTTCCCGATCCCGTGAAATTCTCTATTAGGGGCGGGTTTGAAGAAATCGTCTATGAGAATAACGAAACTTATTCCGTTGGGATAGGAGGGATGGGACGGAATTTTTTCCGTGGGGACGATTGGAGATCCAAATTTAGTTTAGTCCAATTTAGTTATTAGATTGCAAACATATTCTCTAGTCCATCATATTCACATTTTCATAAATGGGACAACATAATCTTCAATGAATGCATGCATTCTTTTTTTCCTTGTCTCTTGATATGATTTTAGAGTTAAAATGGCTATAAGTTCTTCTCTTGTGTGAAATTTTCGGGATGGGTCTCGACGGCCCCGAACCTAAGCGGGGATGAGACGAGGATTTTCTCCGAGATAGGGAGCGGGATGGGACGAGGAAAATTTTAGATCGGGACGGGATGGGAGGACTCGGCGGGAATGGCCCCGTTGCCACCCCTACTCATGGTGTCACCGATTCACCGAACTTGTTAGCCTTCAATAAAGGCCGGAAATGCTCTGTAAAAAAAATTCATAATTAACCAGTTCGTGTCCTCGCAAAAAGAAAAGAGAAAGAAACAATCAGTGCATGGGAGCGAGCCCCACGAGCGCTGGGCTCTGTCCGGCTGTTAGGGACGGACGCACCACCACCACCGTGCGCTGTTGCGAACGCTCCGTCCACAGCGCGGTTTTTGTCCGCGGCCCCGCGGTGCTCGCAAAGGTAGCCGTTCCTTTCCTTACGAGTCTCCCGTGCGCCGCGTCGGGCTCGGCAGACGGCACGGCGGGGGGCCGGGATCTGGGTCCGAGTCGGTTTGTTTAGCATTAACGTCGGTGTGGGGGGTTTTCTGGCCCGTTTGGGGTCGGGAGCCGACTGGCCGGCGTGGCGTGGCGCGCGGCACGTGTCTCGGCGGTGGCGCGGCTTTTGACGCTGCGCGGACCACCGAGGTGTTGGCGTTTGGGGACACGGACGGCGCGCGTGTGTGGACCGTGCTGTGGAGTGTGGACGGATGAGGTTTGGTCGCGCCTTATTTTAGCGTGATTTGATGGTCTGAAGTTTTGTCTGGTTACAGCGTCGCGCCGTTTGCGTTCATGCCTGTGATTTGTCTGTTGCGTAGAGTGGCCAAACGGACTAGCTTTAGTCCTTTTACCAGGATTGCAACTAGGACTAGCTTACCTTTTGCCCCAGCAACTGTGCAAGTACGAGTAGTTTACTTTTTGTTCGTGCATACATTTTACCAGGATGGCCGTATATGAATCGCACGGTTCCCCTCTTTGAGTTTTGAGTTTTATAGGACAAATTAGAAGCTTAAATTAATTGGCTCGTTGATATCTTTAAGGTACTAGTAGTAGCTTGTTGAGGCGTTTGCCATGTGAACTCTGTTGTGTTGCAGTAGTGTAATATAGATTCCAGCATTCCACACAATTTACTACGAATATGTACTAGGAATCTGCCAATACTCAATAATCAACTTAGGTTCTGTAAACAACGCCGGAGATTGAGTTAGGTTTTGATTTTTGAACATTGGTAGGCCACAGCGCACCACACCACAACAACGGTGTGGTGACTGGCGAGTAGACTGAAGGTGGAGAAGAACCCGATGATTGGTCAGGAGGGAGGAAACACGGCTGCACGGAGAAATTTTTTGCGGGGCAAGAAAAGTTACAACTATCGTATCGTTTAGCATGATAGAGCTAGAGGGGTGAGTTATGAAATCCACTATTAATTTGTGCTTTTAAATTTATACAATTCTCAATGGGTGAAGTTAATTTGGAAGCACCTTCCCGGCCCATTATATTATTTCGACAGGGGTTTTCTGGTTGAAACGTATACGTCGCTATGACGGTATGCGCCATCGGTTTCTCCGGTTCTTTGTTTTGTGATACGTGTAATTAAACTTTTAAAACTTTTGATATTGTTATATTTTAAAATATTTAGATTGGATACATGAAAATTGTATCGTAGATTCATCTTAAAAGCTACTTTCAAAATATTGTAATATTATTTAGTTTTATAAATATGTCACAATAGAAATTAATAGTTAAAGTTACATTTTAGAGATCATACTAATGTTCAAAACACTATGTTTTAGCAAACTAGAGAGAGTACATAATTGGTCCAATATTCCCGTTCACAGCGGATGATCGAAGGGATGTTTTTTGTTCGTACATGCTTTCCTACATGCGCGCGCATATATATATATGAAAATGGTTCTATATTCTGGGAGTACGTACTCCCACCTTCAATATACCGCTTAAATGATATTATTATACCTCTTTATCCTTTTGAGTATACTTTAATACTGATTATAAGATACTCCAAAGTGAGTTCCACAAAAAAATTCATCAAAATCCACCCTTTATAGCATAATTTGTTTATATATTCTTTTCACGTATGTAAAAGTGTATATAGCAAAAAAAATATAGAGCTCCGATGATTTTTTTCAACCATGTCACATTGGAGTATCTTAGAATCATTATTGGAGTATATCGAAAATGATAAAGAAGTATAATACTTTCATTTAAGTGGTATATTGAAGGTGGAGTATGTACTCCTAGAATGAAAAGGCTTCCTATATATATATATATATATATATATATATATATATATATATATATATATATATATATATATATATATATGCTGTGTGTGTGTGTGTGGAGATGCTATTCTTTATCTGCGTGTAGTCTATGCGCGGGGTATTTAACTTAATCCGATCGAGCCATGCAACACACCAATCAGCAAATTACGTGTTCAAACTAATTAGTTAATGCATTTTATTTGTAGTTTGTACACAAACATATTTTCCTTTTGTTTTGGCCATATCTTTTTATTGGTAGCTCTAATTTGTAAATAGTTTTCATCAGTAGCTTACTGATGACGAGAAGAACAAAATGGTATAAGTCTCGCTATTAGACAGAATTTTATTGACTGATAACAGAAATTACAATTTTACAACATAAAATTATCGTTCTACAACTAGAAATTACTATCATATAGTAAATTACTATTTTTGTAATATGAAATTACTACATCTACAACTAAAAATTACTATCATACGATATGGTAATTTCATGTTCTAAAATAGTAATTTACTTACTAGTCAGCAAAACTACTGTTTAATAGCAAGATTTATATCATTTTATTTATCTCGTCATCAGTAAGCTACTGGTAAAAACCATTTGCAAATCAGATGTAACAATAAAAAGATATCGCTAAAATAAAGAAGAAACGGATTCATGTACAAATTACAAAACGCATTAACTAGTTGGGTTGACCAAGTAACTAATTTAGTAGTAATTGCATATGTTGTTTTAGAGTAAAATGTATTTATGATTTATTACTGAATTGCTAGCAATCAAGATGACGCTTTTGCATGTGCTTCTTCCGGTATGCATAATAGCTATCCTATGCTTAGTAGTAGAATAGTGCTATATATACATACATATACATATACATATTGTTTGTATGAGCAGGTAGAGTTACTACCGGTACATGTATGCGGGCACACCAAACAAAAGAACAGAATGGAGTATCAGTAGCACCACTATACGAATCATCCACTTTTCTAGGGGCGTAACCACTAGGGAGACTTCGTTCGACTCGAGCTGATCACCTTTTGCCGGTGTCAACAACTGTAGCTGTTAATTTAGAGTATGAAAGACTATGTTTATTATATTTATCTCCATTCAGCTCAGTCTGTTTTGCTTTCTAATTAAAAAATTAGCTTAGCTTTTTAAGCCATTCCTCTGCTTTCATTCTAATTTCGTCGCTGCGCTTTCCCAAACAGTAGCTGTTGACTAATCATCACTTGCCGATAGGAAAGTTCGGCAGCCAACCATCTATCCTCAGATCATTATTATACTCAGAAATATCACTTCCAATGATACGTGTACTACTACATATTCTTCTAAAAAAAAATAAATAACATCGCTGTAAATTGAATATCGTCAAATTTGATTAGGCATAGCGGACTTTTTTTTAAAAAAAAGAAAAATCCTCGCGTGTCCTCTGCACTAGCTGCACCCCGTGAGAAAGCACTTGGATCGAACACATAAAACCGTGCGCTGAACTCCAGAATCGAGTCGAGCTGCATGCGTCGTGTGCAAACCACTAATGAGCACGAACCAAACCATGGTCCTCGGGAATTATGGCGTACACGGTGACGATCTGTGCCTCTGATCGATCTGTTCCATCGGCCAAAACACGTACGTAGTCCTGGCCTGTACGTACTAGTATTTCTTGGTCCAGAGAAACATGAGTACTGGATAGGAGTAATAAGCATGATCTGGTCCATGCACGTACGTACATGGGACCATGCATGCATGGAATCTGCTCAGAGGCTAAACACATGCATGCCCCGATGGCCGGCCGTGGTAGGCTGCATTTCCTGCACGGCCTAACTACCCGAACTTGGCCGTTGGGATCCCATTTCCCTCTTTATGTTGAGCGGAGATATATCCACTTGGATATTTGGATTAAGTGGTCCGTATCTGTCCCCTTAATTTTACATCTTTTCAGGTCCGACGACACAAGGTAAATCCATTAGTAGGAGTAGTACTTGGCAAGTAACTACATTGTGAAAAGAGGGTGAATTGATTGATACGATGGTCCTAGCCAATACGTTCTGGGTTTATGACAAAGCCTGGTTAAGAGAAGGAATATGTTGTTGTTCACGATATATAGGCAATATATCATGCTATAGTGACTTTCCGTGATATACACTCATAAGATAATTAATTAATAAATATTGAAATTCTAAAAATTTGTTTATTTAAAGATTATTTATTTACGTATAATTATAGGTTCAAATTATTACATATAAAGAGTTACAAAAGAGGAAATTATGAGAAAATCTCAGCATTTTCTTTTTTGTAACTCTTGATATGTATTGAATTTGAACCTACAATTTCATACATAGGTAGAGTAATCTATGAAACATGTATATACAAATTTTTCGAATTTTTTTCATGACTTTTATTAGTTGGTGTAGTACTACACAGACATCTGAAAACCCCAGCACAAGACATGTGATACTGCTCGATATATAGACACAACTGTGAACTTTCCAGTTTATGAGGTGGATCTACAGTGGTATGCTGCGTGTGCCATGGCATACCCTGCAGATCCCAATCCAATATAGTCCATAATATCGTATTATCTTATACAGTCAGCTTGTGAAGGTCATAACTTTAGATCCGTAAATCCGATTGAGCTGATTCTTATTGTGTTAGTTTTAAAATTGAATCTAGTTTCTGTAGTTAAAATTTCACATCAATCCAACGGTTGGATCTTCGGTAATTACTATTTTAGTTAATATGTGTCAGTTTGTTTTTACTGAAACCGAAGCAATTATTTATAATTTGTTTAGGGTAATTTGAGAATCAATAAAAATTTGTTTTAGTTTCCGCAAGAATCATTCACCCCTCCGATTGCTATATTAGTGTATATCGATCCTACATGTGATTCGGAGTACAAGATCGTTAGAAGGATTGATAGAGTAGAAACAAATATAATTGCTACTTTGCTAGAGACTAGAGAGTTGCTTGTTGATGCATTGCTTTTTTTTGTTTGTAGAGAGTTGAATTATGAAGAGGAATGGAGACATTGCATCTCTTTTTCCTAAAACATGCAAAGAAAGAAGGTCAGCCGCCGCTTCATCTCTTTTTCGATAACATTGCAAAACGAGAAGCAAAGAAGGCTATCAAGCATTTCATCTCTTTTCCGTACATTGCATCCCTTTTCCTAAAACACCTATTGAGTAGATATTTTTTCCAAGTTGATGAAAATGATATAATCAAGAGTTTCATAGCTATTAGAAGGCGGAGGCCAGACAAGAATGACAAAAAGTATATTGCATTCTTTGAACTATTTTAAGTGTGTAAGCTTTTTTTATACATATTTCATCTTTAAAATGTTCAAACTATTTATATTGTAATTTATACTTGTATTATCATGTTTCTAGTTATTTTATACTAGTATATCTAATTTCTCGACAACATTTATAGTTGTTTCATCAATTGTATATTATAAGATTAATTTCAGATACCCTAACTTAAAATCCTAGATCCGCCAAAATAAGTTCTTTACTTACCTTACCTACACCAGAAACAATTAATTAAGCTACAATTCATGCATGCAACCATGCTTTTGTGCTTTCGGTCTCCCCTCGGCCCTTGTATTGTATAAAAGTGTTACACGCTAGATTGCTACTGCACATGGTTAATATTGATCTAGTTAACATTGTACTATCGTTCATTGTTGAAGCCACGTCTACGAGTTTTCGCTTTCGCTTCGCACAAAAGCAACGGCCCAGGATCGCTACACATGGCCGGGTTCAGGGCGGAACTAGCGCCGGTGCCGGTATGCTCTGGTATCCTAAAAATTTTAAAAATGCTAGAAAATGATCTCTTTAATAGGTTAAATTTATTGATCAAATTGGTTTTAATCTCGACGGTTTGGAATTTTTAAGATCTTAGAACTATTTATATTGTACTTTTAACAAATTTTAAATGTACATATTGGATTTATGATGTTACAAAATTATTGTACAAAATTATAGAGTCATACATGTGAAGTGTACATGCTTGTAAAATTTTTTCTAGGTCCATCGCTCACTGGGTTCACTAGTTCACAACAATATATTGTATACCATCATTTCAAGATAAATTGCATCTATGATCAATACCCGGAACATGTGGGAGCTATAGGTAGGAGAGGCTCATCCATCTCGCAGCTGTCAAATGCATGCAAAACTAGGTATAGAAATTAGTAGAACACCAAGTAGCTAATAGCGAGCTAGCAAGTGCTTGGCATGGATCTATCGTCGTTGTCGCGGTACTGTGTGCACGACTGTAGTTACATGAGGGTGGCACGTGCAAAGATGCCGGCGTTCATAACTCCAGGGGCCACCATACTTGGCATGCAGCTACCGCCTGGACTTTGCACCTAACAGGGTACACTGCCACTTAAAGTATATCATATATGTACTCTATCATAAGTAGTCACAGAAACACGGTATGTTTAAGTTATGCTAAGAGATTCGGGTTTTGCACTATTCTTTTGCTGTTTGTCTTTTCATATCTTTCAAATGCGATTGAGTTTCATCTTCAAATTTTGCAGGTTGTAGAGGTTCACCTCCCCTACATGTGGTAATTTTTGAGAATTTTTCAAAACTTCTACATGCCATTAGTACGGAATTAAGACCTAATTCACCATTAAGATTTAATATTTCTATATATACGTATATATATGTATATATATATAGTATATATATACATATATATGTATATACATATATATATATATGTCGCAGACATGTATACCAGCGAAGGTAGAGGACATGCATGCCAGCACGGTGAACACATGCATGGGAAGAATGGAGTTTAGCTTAGGATGCAAGTTAATTAAGGAAGAGTCCCATTTGTCATGTGGGAGTAATTGGTATTCGTTTTCTCAATGTGATAGGTAGGGTAGAACTTACCTGCACATTTTAAACTCTAAGGTAGAAGTAAGCTAGCTCAAACTTTGGATTGATAGCCTTGTGTGCGCATTGCACCTTCTGACGTGGCTACCTACGACGACGTACGAGTCACGGTGAGTTGGATGGGTTAGCGAGGGAAGAACAAACACATCATGCGGGACGGCAGATGTTGACCGCGTTTGCCGCGCCATATGCCGGCACACAGCAAACGGCGGCCTACGCGTGCAGTTGGACTGGGTAGTCGAGCGGGAGCAGGCAACGGCGGGGAGGGGTTGGAGTTGCCAACGGCGTAACGCTATGCGCATAGCGTCCCTGAGGCCCTCGGCCTATGAGTGTAGTCGACCCGGAAGCAGGAAGTCGGGCTGACTTGCTTCTGTTATTTTCCCCCTTCTGGCAGCCCACGCCAGTGCAGGCTGGCCCAGCGAGCGTTGCCTTTTTCTCTGTTCTTTCTTTCTTTCTTTCTTTTCTTTCTTTTTCTTTTCTTTTTTCTTTTTATGTACTTACATATTTTTGCCAACTATTTGTAGTAGGTTTTCATTACTATCCACTATTTGTGTATATTAATTTTTCCATTTGTTCAGCTAGTTGCCTTTATTTGTTCCACTAATAGTTTTAAATTGCTTCACTAATGGTGTTGAATTGCTTCATGAACATGATTTGTCCAACTAATATTTTTTAATCTAAGCTCAATGTCGTCGACAAATTTTTTGGAACGTCGTCGATAATTCATTGGTACATTGAAACCAAACACGTGAACATTGCCCACACACCTCGTAACTTAATGCATGGAAATCGATGACGAATTATTGGAACGTTAAAACCAAATATGTGTCATCGAGGATAAATTGTTCGAACATTAAAATCAAATGGGTGGAACATTGCTCCATTCTCCCCTAGAACTTAATAAGTGGAGCATCTCTAATGAACTATTTGAAACTTCGAAACCAAATATTGTGGAGCATTTTATTTTACCTACCGGAACATCCAACACTCACTTTGTTAAATTTAGTGACTCACATCTAACGAATTCGGATTTACCAACCCAACCTCCTCTGTTTCAACCGCTTAGTCCAGAATGCTTAGCGACACAAAGATACAAAGGATGATAACACGTATATATCATAAAGTTCATAACAAGATAAGCAAAAGAGTGAGAACAACATCATCACATTATTATAAGTATGAAGCCTTACTACCAAGTGTAAAAGTAACAATGAAATGTAGAACAAAAGGGCCAATCAGTTTGCCCACAGCAACCGACCGCGCGCCCCTAGAAGATCGTGGTCGCCCTCCTCTTCATAGCCATCACCACGATGTTTAACGGTGGGATGCAAGCTCTGGATAGCTAGCTCGTTCTCATCATCTGCTAATGGAATAAGCATTTCTCGCAATAAAAGCGAGGGTGAGTATGCAACATACTCGCAAGTCTAGGAAACTTGATGCAAGTAACTAAATGCATGGCGAAACAAAGAAGGCATAATATGGTTCAATTGCATAAAGCTTAAATTTAAAATTTAAATACAAGTAATATTTTCAGAAGCAAAGATTTAACAAAATGTAAATAGTATATTTAATTGCACTTGAAATATAACAATTTCTGTGTTCCAACTAACTGTTGGCTCTAGCCGCCAAACTAAATTCGAGCTCTAGGCATCATGATTCCCAACCACATTTTTCATTTCAAACCAAATCATCATTTTCCATTTTAAAACCAAAAACCGTAAAATCTACTATGTGAAAGCTGCCCACGCTTGCCCTTATCCGTGGGACACCGGCTACTCAAGTAGTTTTAAGACTCGCAGAGTCGGTACACTTATTTCCACACGACATGATCAACCCTTGCGCCAAGCTATTCACACACTTCCTTTGGTGTGCCTAAGCAGGAGATCATGACAAGGCCTTTATAATGCACATACCGCTACCGACTACCACTAAGGTTTCACCACTGTAGGGCTACATCCGCCACCCAAATTTCTCCCTTTGCGCTTTGCAAGTGTCAACTGACAAACCCGCAGACAATTTAATCGGGCTAAGTCAAATAACGATACATGCAAATTAGTTAGCAGTCGCACTCCATATAGACATATGGTTGTATCAGATAGCATGGCCCATGGTGTCCACACGATCGGGTCCTTAATTGACTAGGGCGACATTCACATTCCAAAATTTTGCATCCCGCACCCGCCATTCAACCAATCCGCCTTGCCTAAATCATTTTTCACTTTTAATTTTCAAATTAATACTCGCAAACACCAATTGCCATAAGTTTCACAATTCATTTTGCATCAAGAATGAAATCATTTCCATTATGGTAAGGTAATCGACGTGATTAAGCATGGCTACATTTTCACTGCTTCCTATAACAAAATTAATTACCATTAATTACAGAATTAGTTTTCCTAGGTGTCAATGGTTGTCAACATGAATGTCAATGTGGTTATAACAATTTGGCACTTATCTAAGCATTTAAAATGACATTAACATACAATTCATAATTCAAATAGCATGCAATAATTTAAAACAAAATAGCATTTCATAAATTTGGGTTCAACATGGTCAAGGAGACTTGCCTTCAATCTCTACCGCCTGCAACCTCTCAAGGTGCTCCTTCTTCAACCGCTATGCTGCCTACACGCTAAACACGCAAATCGAGGCAAAATAAATAAAACTAAAAATAATAAAATTCAAAAATTCACAAAATGACACCAACAGACAGATCTTGATTTTAGATGAATTTAGATTTGAATCGTCAATCGGAGTTCGAACGAGAGGAGAACTGCCCCAAGTTTCTCGGAGAGAAAATCGGAAAATATTAAGAAATGACACGGTTTCAAGACGCGATTAGCTGGGTTTGGAAATTCGGGAAAATCGCCGAAAAAGGGAATAAAATCTTGCGTCGACAAATGGGTCCTACACGCCGTCCGCTTCAGGCTCACATGTGGACCTCGCTTCATGGACAAGCTCACGGGCGACGTGGCACCGACGTGGCCGTGACGGGCGACACGGCACATTAGTCGCGTGGCGTTGACGCGATACCGATATGGCAAAACCACGGCGCAGCATGCCGACATGGCGGTGACGTGGAAGCCACGGGACTTAGGGCGACGCGGGCGCACACGCAATGGTGACTCCTGCAACACCGGCCGGTGGCGATTGCGGGTTAGCACGGGTTCCCACGGGCGCCACAAGACTCGCCCGCCGCTGCTGTGGCGTCAAAGCATCAGCCACGCGGGCTCGAGATTTACGGTGGCGCGGACGTGGCGACGACGTAGCGCCACATGGCGGACACGGGGCGACTACAAGATGGTGACGAGGCAAGACCGGCGATCTAGGGTCGACGCGCCGATCCGAGACGAGATGCGTAAATCGAATCTGCGCGAATAGCGGCAATGAGGCGGCTTATCGGCTCACGTACCACGATCCGCCGCGGAGGGAAGATCCGATTACCGAAGGTGACGGAGAGGATGCGACGGGAGACGACGGCACCATTTCACGGAGATGGAGAAGACGATGCGCAACATGGCGAGGGAGCGGCGGAACGAGCAGAAGAGTTAGCGATTCTAGTAGATCACGAAGAGACGAACTCGGCGGTACCAGATTTGTCACCGGAGACTCACCGGAAAGGGTAGAAGAGGCGTTGGAAACCTTCGGCGCAAAAATCTAATCCTCATGAGGTCAAGCGCACCGACGCGGCGCGGCTCGTGAAGTGGCTAGCCATGCCATGCGCGCGAGGTGGTAAACCTAGAGACGGCGTCTACAGGAGCTTATATAGCCTAGGGATGCGGGAAAAAGTGCGGAAGTCGAGGTTGGTCCGCTAAGGTTACTATGGCCACGAAGTTAGCGACGCGGACGCTGTGGGACGCCGGATCCGGACGGATGGCATGGAAAAGTCGAGTTAGGGTTAGGTTTTGGTCGAGGGCGCCACGATCGTGACCGCTGATCGTGATCGACCACCGATCGCTGCTCGGTGGTTTAGGTCTTCTACTGTGAGGGCCGAGAAGCGAAGAAATGGGCTTGCATGCGGGTTTCTGCCCACCCGAGAGAGAGAGGTTTTAATTAATTCCTAATTAAATAATCAGCTTAAAATCTAAATAGCTTCAAGAATCCAAATAAATATCAAATAAATTCGAAAAATCCCTAAAAATACGTAAAACTCAAATGAAGCACAAGAAACCCAATAAAATGATAAATAATTAATTTGAGTTATAGATTATTCAAATTAAATCTTTTTAAATTCAAAATTCCAATTAAGTTAAATTAAATTCAAATAAATTTTATTGATTTGGATTTTGAAATTCAAACCCGTAAAATTGAAAAAATCTTAACGTTACATCACATCTAGCCTTTTAGAATTTTAAAAGTGTGATAGATAAATTGTAATAGGATTAGGATTCCTAATCCTAATAGGAGAATGATTCCTATTTGCTTTGGAGAACTAGGGAGACTATATAAATATGGGGAGTGATCATGAAGATCTCAAACAACCAAGAAGTTACAAGCAACTCATGAAGAGCAAGAGGTGCACTAGAGGATTTGAGGCTAGGTTATTCTTTACGATCAGATTCTTGTATAGGTGTAGCCGCTAAATAATATGATGATTTGATTGATCACCAAACGCATATGAACACCAAGTTCAAGAGGTTTGAGGCGTATAACCTAATCGATTTTGTAATCCAGAAGATAGATGGAAAATACGCTAAAAAAGATCTAATGTGATAAATTAAATTGCAAGTAACAATAAGTCAAAATAGCTTGTTAAAGATGATTAGAAGGTTAATATAGGTAGATTTTCCTAAAAAAGGCGATACTAAAAGGCTCAAGTTGGCTTGGAGGGAATGAATAGGCAACTTTTAAAATTTTAAGCTCAAGTAAAAGTCTTTAGCACTAGTTAAAAGGAATCTCAATTGCTCAAATACTGATGATCTAAGAAATTCTTTAAGAAAACACAGATAACACAAAAGAAGCAAGAACTAGCACACTTGAGAGCAAAGATCAACAAAAGGAAATAAATAAAGAAATGCAAAAACTGAAAGTAAAAGGAGAGACACAAGGAATTTTTTCCCATGGTTCAGAGACAAGTTCCTACTTCCACGTTAGAGCACTTCTGACGAAGTATTGCTCCCCTAAAGTTAGTCGCAGTAACTTTGATCTCCACTAGTGTGACTCTTTCACCATTCCGGTGAAGTGAGTTCCAACCTCTCACAACAATGGTGGCCTTCCACAATTCCTTTTGGACAGGTCGCACCAATCACTTCCTCCAAACCATCTAGGGACCCTCGCCTAAGAGTAATAGACTATTTACAAGCCCTGTCCCTTGGTTCACTAGCACAACACTAACTAGACTAAGCTTGGAGTAAGAACACTTAGTGACGAGGGTCAAGCACTCTTGATCCGGCGGCGTATATCAACGGATCCCTCGCCTGGAAGGCCCCGATCATGACTGGTAAGGCAAGATGGGCGCTGACCGAAGGTGTTCGACTGACCAAGACGACTCCTGCTCAAGTGTCTCATCTCAAGCCCCGTCCGCCAAGGATTTTGGATCTAGTGTTTGATCGCGCTTCAGAGAGCGGTCGCGGGATGACTAAGAGCGCATGACATGTTCGGAGGCAGCTTGTTGCCAAATTTCAAGGTGCACAAGGTTCTTTTCAAGGATCGCCTCCTTGCCGCTATGCTAAGGGGTATAAAGATCAAGGACGATGAGCTCCAGGCACAAATACGTAACAACAACACATCGCATACACGCAGCTCGAGCTAGGATTCACCATTATTGCCTTGAGTTGTAAACACCGCTCAGACACCCATATAATAAGAATCACCGCCGCAAGGCGCATCGAGTAGAGCTATTACTTGACAGGGCTCGAACCAAGATAAACCTTTGTCTCGCTGCTCGTTGTCGCCTTGCTCCCTCCACGACTCGCTTCTTTCCTTCGCTCGAGTAAAACGCCGCCGGGTCCCGTAACGCTCGAATTTCTACCTCACTTCTTATGCTTATGCATCCCGATCGTCGACACTTAGGAAATGTAGAGTTTGAGTTTAAAAGTGAAGAATGGTCTCTTGATGAATTGGAGAGCTCTAAGGTGCTAAAGATAAGGAGATGAAAAATCTTATCAAGGAATACCTCGCAGAGCTTATATAGCCATTTGAACAGAGCTAGCAAGTTTCAACTCAACATAATAGCCGTTGGACGGTCGATCACAAAATTGGCTAAGCTCAACTCGCCACTGACTTTGCTTGATTAAGCTTCACAAACCGCTTTTGCACTCGACCAAAAAATATAAACATAAGCATTTGCATCGACTAAGCCAAATAGGTCCCAGATACATAGGCTTTGGAAATATATTGAGTCCGGCGTGAGAATTGGGAATTGCATGTTTGCGCTTGACTGAATTTTTTCTGGTCTCGCTGATTTAATACTGCATCAGGTACCCCACAAAGAAAGTATACATCTATTTCAAGATCATATCTCCCTTTTCACCGAATATCGGATGGAACGCCGAATGGGCCGTTCAAGGCCCAATCCTGGCCAAAGGCCTCGTCGGATCCCGGCGATCCTCGCCCCGCCAAGCCACCAAGAGAGCTCCAACTCGACCTGGCTAGGCGCCTACGGCCCGACCTGCACCGGTCCGACCATCGCAGTTCGACCTTGGTCCCGGTCCGACACCAGAGGGTCCGACTGCCTAGGGTCCCACCATGGGTTCGACCTAGCTTTAGGTCGGCCCCAATGAACTCCGGCCCTACGACCTTCGCCACATCGACACTATGATAAGCCGGTCACCCGTCCCACGGACACGACGCCTGCGGCCGAGGTGTGGTTTTTCCTAAGCGCCGAGGGCCAGAGTCAAGCACCCGCCCCTTCACGCCGCACACAGAGGGCGTGCACACCTTCCTAACGGGCGCTGCTTGCTAGTCTACTAACCCAAAGATAGCTAACAGAACCTCACACCACCAAACCAAGACTGACTCCCAGCGTGGCATACCCCTACCTTTTTTTCTCAAATTCTATGTAACCTCCGCCTCCGCCTATATAAAGGAGGCAGGTTCTCAGGAAGAGGAGGCTCACACGCTAACAGTTCATTCGCACGCCGATACACTCCTGACACTCCCACACTCACTCTTTTTCATCCCGACCCTAGACTCCTCCACTGGACGAGCGCTAAGGGCCTCGTCCTTAGTCTTTGTAATCCTCCGTAGCTCAGCGCCTTCTTCATCAATAAAGAAACCACCACGAATCGACGAGGGACATTCAAACTTAACCAAGATACATCTTGGCCCTTGAGTCAACCATCAAGGAGAGGGAACGACTACCGACTTATAAATTTACTTGCTTGCTATTCAAACACCGACAACATGACCAGTAGGGGCTTCGCGCCATCGCTTTTCATCTCCCGGACTTCTTACCACCTCCTTGATGGCTTCTCACCCACGATGGCGACTTGTGCCGGAGCCGATCCGCCTGCCCTCGACTTGCCACCACTCGGCAAGAGAGCTCGCGCCGCCCTCGCCGCTTCTCAGTCCTGCCCGCCAGAGCCCTGACCATCGCCGACATTCTCTCGACGGCCTCCGGCGGGGGTTCAAGACAGTTCCCGACGACGGGTTCGTCTGTTCGCTGCCCGGGCGGCTACAAGACGGAGTCCTCCGGCGGAGGTTTCACCTTATGGACTCGCGACTGTGGCAATGGTTGGCTACGAGTTTAACTCCTTCCACGAATTGTTGGAGATTTCCTCTGACAACGACTCCACCGACGGAGCACACTTCTGACGGTTTGTACTCTCGTGAGTGCAACATGGTGGGGGAGGCGACCATCCGCCACCTCGTGCTCTCCGACGATCACGGCCCAAAGACGCCGAGGCACAAAAGCAGAGGAGAACCTCCAGTGCTCGCTGTTGAGCTCCAAAGAAGCAGCAAGAAGCAACTGGAGGCACAAGAGGCTCAACTGGTAAGCTGTGTCGACTGGAGCAGCCACAAATTTCAGAGCCCTCATGCGCAGTTGATACACAGGCAAGATCGCCAAGACGCTGGTCCAACGCCAAATGGTCAAGGGGCCGGACGGTCTTCCATTCTTCTCTCTGGCTAACAAAACGCCGCCACAAAGATCATGCCGACATGACATCCTCAGACCAAGACCCGGTTAAGGTCAGTACTGTAACCTCCGGAGCCAGGAGTGTGCGGCCGTGCAACACATACAGGCTCCCGGCCCCACCACTGGGGCTTTTCGAGTTATCCAAGCTGCAGGCCGACGCTACAGACTAACGAGGTCCCAAGGAACGGCCGCCGCCGAGCAATCCTGTGCTTCCCAGACTGCCGGCAGTTGCCGGTCGAGGAGTCGCGACATCCGCGACACCCTCGAGGCACGGAGGAGGATGGCGGACGAAGCATCCCGATCGCGGGTCACGGACAACAGTCGGCGCCACGACCACGGCCCAAACCCTGACGGTTCGGGCCTCCAGCATTTCGCCGAGATCCGCAACGCGATTTCTTACTGGTTCGCACTGCCAACATCACCAAATACATCGGGCGATTAACCCTGTTGGTCCGTTGAAGACTACCGCCGCGATGTCCAAGCGGAGGAGCTACCGATGATCTGCTCGCTGCCCAAGACTTCCCCATCTACCTCACGGATTCGCCGAGTTCGGCTCAAGCACCGCTTCCAACACCATCAGAGCTAGGCCGATTTGAAGAGCCTCTTCGCTGCATCTTCCGTGGCACTTACAAGCGCCTGGAACTCGACTTGAAGGGTCACGCAAGCAATGGAGACCCTCCCGAATACATCCGCCGCTTCTCCCAAAGAAGGTATCGAGCTACCCGACATCTACGATGTCGACGCCGCTGGGCGCTATCTACGCAAGACTACGCCCAAAGCTCTAGTCCACAAGTCGGCCGCGCTAAGCCCGACCACCAAGGAGCTTCTTGACATCGCCACTAACCACACCTCCCGGCGAGGAGGCCGCGGGGCCATCTTTCGACAAGGGAAGGCTATGATTCTGGTCCCGACGCATTACCCTCCGACAGCTTCCAACACCGGTACTTCATCGCTGAAGTACTATCCGAGTCCAAGGCTCGCATTCGCAGTGCAGAGCCGCCCACGCGTGCTCATCACAAAGAGGAAGCTAGTCCACTACCTCGACCAAGATCCGGTCTCTGGTGACTCATCGCCGCTTGCTTAAATCGCCCACAACCGCGACGCCCAAGGATAGCAAGTGGGCGCTGAGCTCAACGGCCAATATGATATCATACGCCCTGACGCAATTAAGTCATAGATCTTGCCGATTTCGTCGCCGAGCGGACCGAAGCTCCAGCGCCGCCAATTGAAGATCTCGAGTACTAGATGATGTATTTCGGCGGGTCCTACACCAAGAACGCGAGCAGTGCCGATAGTCCTTGTTTCGCCGAAACAAGCTCCAAGACACCATCCGACCATCGCTCGATGCAACCAACAATGTCGCCAGTACGGCGCACTCGTCAATGGTCTTCGGATCGCCGCCACTACTGGCGCCGATTTTACGGCACGCGACTCCAAACTCGCCGTCGACTCAAGTCATGAAGGCTTTGAGTCTCGTGGCGCCAAAGATGGCGAGGCATCGCCAGAGGTACACAAACTCGAGGAAAGATTCAAGGGTTTCAACTTCACCATAGCTACCGACGCTACAACGGTGAGGCCGACATTCGCCAATCTCGCCTCAAGTCGGACCACCCCCGCCAGGGATTTTTGTCTCCGACCTCTACAAACCTTCAGTCTGACTAGAATCGTCGACCGCCGTTATTTACCCTGACGCAGCTCGCCCGATCGCTGGCCGGCCGGACAGGAGCCGTCCGGTCGGCCACTGGCGGTGGTTGTCGACTCCAATCGGGGAAGCCTTTGTCGACGGCTTGACCGATGGATCGCCCCGCCGACCGCCAGCGTCTTGCCACCGCCGGGCAAAATCTTCGTCCGGTCTGGAGGACCTCTACACGAGGAGCCCTTCCGGATCCTCCGGCGCATTCTCGATGGCGACCAGGAAGGCAAGCCGCCGACGACATCCATGCCGTAACTGTGGTCACCACGCCGCCCCACGATCCTCGCGGGGAAAGCCTTCCCAAGGCTTTCATCCGCCGCATCGCAGCGGTCGGCGCCGAGCAAATTGTCCACACCGCGGGGTGCCAATTCTTCGCTCGGCAGATGCATCTCCCCGACAAGCCTCGCAAACGATCCCCATCACATGGCCATTCGCCATTTGGGGCTCGACCGTTGGGCCCTTCAAAAGGTGCCCGGGCTTGACTCCACCGCCTGTGCGGCCGACAAATTCACCAAGTGGATAGAAGCAGTTTGGCCGCCACCATCACCTCGCACAGCGGCTAACTTCTTCCGCGACATCATCTATCGGCTTGGAGTCCCAAACCCATCATCATCGATAACGAACGCAGCCACGGAAAGAATTTCTTGAGTTCTCGGCGACTTCAACATCCGCGTGCCGACTGGTGCCATGGCCCATCCGCGACCAATGGCCAAGTCGAAGGCGAATCCAGATGATCCTCCAGGTCAAGCGGTTAATCTTCACCGATCAAGAAATTATGACGATGGGCAGCCGAACTACCTCCGCTTCTTAGAGCTCTGCGAACCACACCGACCTAGTCGACGGGTTTACACCATTCTTCCCGGTGTTCGGTACCGGTTGCCCCGCTAATCGACTCGGAATACGGCGCCCAAGACTAGAAGCCTCGACGAGACACGGGGATCGACAAGAACAAGACTCCATCGATCAACCTCGATGAAGCGCGACGCGGGCCGCTTCTACTGGTCGGCTAAGTACTGAAGAGACGCTACGCTACCACAGGTCATCAAGTCCCGTGGTCGATCCTTCACATGGCACCGTCCCACGCCAGTTCACCAACGCTAAGGTGCACAAGTTGTCCCCTCCATGGGAAGGACCTTTCACTGCTATAGAAGTCCTCCGACCCAAGACCTTTGACTCAAAGACGCCGCGGCAACATTGTACCAAACGCTAGAATATTGAAAAGCTAAGGCGATTCTATCCTAAAAACTTTTCTGTTATTCCTGCATCCCCGACAAAACCCCCGAGTCCGAGGCGCGGCACGTCGACCACATTTTTGACCCCGCGCACCACTCGGGCGCTACTTGTTCGTATACTCACCCAAGTCGGCGTCCCAACCGACTTCAGACTTCAGCAGCAGAGTTCTTCCACTAAAGTACTACGCCCCTACTTGCAAATGGCCACTAAGTTAGAAGTAGTGCTTATGAGGAAGGAAGCACCATACACGGACGTTTCATGGACGATTCGACGCGCTTTCGCTGTTAAGCCCTTGCTATTGTCGCATTTTCCTCAAACCGAAAGCACTCTGACCTACGCACTGACAACCCCAGCGGTTCCTTAGCGCTACGGTCGCTCGACAAGTGCTCATCACAGGAAGGAAATGCAAAATATCAAGCAAAAGTTCTATAAATGTACATGCATTACAAAAATCCGGTGCAGGCGCCTTGGGGCATTCCTAGGCTAAACTGCTGTTGCTGCCGTGAGCTGTCGGCCGCCATGATGACGCCGCCACCTCGCCACTCGTCTCTCGCTGCCACGACACCCTTTTTACGCACTCGGCCTCGGGTCGCCTTCAATCCCGGCGACGGTCGCCACCGGGTCGAAGGAGGCGTCATGGCGACACAACAGTCAAGACATCCTCCGCCCGCTGCTTCTGTGACGCTCCTCGCAGTCGAGCACTTGAAAGTGCATCTAGGCCCCATAGTGATTTTGGTGAATAATGACAACAAGATTAAGTGACTAATGAGCTTTATGAGTATTGTGCATGATGAATACATGGGAAAGTAAACATGAAAGAGGTCCCTCAAATTCGAGAAGAAAAGGCGCTTGCTAAACTCAGCTGGTTGTATATGTTTTAAATTTTGCTTGAGTTTAAGGATGGCCGTACTATTAAGAGGGATTTGGCAAGAAATAGTTTTAGAATGATCCAATTGGCTCAATGATGAATCCTAGTCTAAATATGTGTCAATGTGTAAAGTCTTGGGGGCAAAAAGCTCAAAGTGGTTCGGAGTATCCGAAATAATCTTCGGAATGTTCGAACTAGCCCCCTCGGTTGCTCTGGCAATATTTGGCCTTTAATGTCCAAACCTGGTTCGTGAGTATCCGAGCTAACCCTCTCGCTGGTCTAGGTCATTTTGGTTGGAATGTCCAACACCGGTTCGAGTATCCGAACGGTCCCCCTGCTAGGGCTAAGTTCATTTTGGTTCTGACTATCCGAAGTGTCGCTTCGGATCGTCCAATAGTGCTGCTCGCTGTTCTAATCCATTTTGGTTCGGATTATCGAAGTGTGGTTGACTATCCAACCGTGTGTTCAGCTGTTCTAGTTTCTATTGGTTCGGACTATCCTAACATGGGTTCGAACTATCCTAACAAAGGTTTCGGGTCAAGTGAAAATCCAGCTAGTTTTGGAGGGCTTTAAATAACCCTCCAACTCCCACCTACCAAAAGTTAGTGCATTCAATTCATTCCAACAACTTCTTTTCACTCTCTCTCAAAGCTCTAGTGTTCTCCTCCTCAAATCTTGTGATTCTTGAATCTTTGGAGGAGATTAAGTTGAGAGATTGAAAGATCTAGTGTTTGTGATTCATCTTGAGCATGTGGTTTATCCTCAAGCGGATTTCTTAAGTAGATTCTTTACTCTAGAGGTTGAGGACTCCTAGACTCGGCTAGGAGTCACGGTGAGCTCCCGATCTTCGTGTGGGACGCTGGGCCTAAGTTTGTGAAGATTGAATCCGCCTCCGCAAGGAAGGATTCAAGGAGTAAACGGTGAGTGCTTGGTGCAACACCTAGAGGACATGGGTTGAAAGAGACCCCGGCTTTGTGCCGCCTCAACGGAGACGTAGGATCCCCTCAAGGATCCCAACTGGAAAAAATTCGGTTGGTCTACTTGGTTCTTGATTCTCTTACTTGTTCATCTTGTGCTTATCTTAATCGTTTGGAGATTCAAGGGTTAATAGCTTCTTCGCAAGAGATATTGGTGGATTTCACTTTCGCAAGTATTCTTAGTCAAGATACATCATTTGAACCTAGATTCATACTCTAGATTTGCTAGATCTATTTTCTAGGGTTCTTGTGCTCGAACCAGCCTAATATCCGAATTAGGTTCTGACTATCCTAATCACTTGGACAAATCCAAGATAATTTTGAGTATCCAAAGTTTAAATTTTTGTGCGATTTAAAATTTGTAAACGCCTATTCACCCCCCTCTAGGCTTACATCTCTTGTCCTTTCATCTCCCGTAGGGCGGTAGGTCGGCACAGGCACGCGCTCACTGGTAGTAGGCGACTCGACAGACGCCTCCACCGGGCTCACGCACACTGACCCCCATGGCTCTAGGCTCCGCTTATGCCCTCGGCTGGTGGGGCGAGATCGACAGAAGGCCCCTGCGGTGCCGAGCCCTCCCGTGATCCTCGGCGAAGCCTCGCCACCCTGCCCGAGCTCAAGAAGACCGAGACCTCCTCGCTCGCGAGCCTCCTCGGCGGCTCGGGCGCCGAGCCCATCGCCACAAAGCACCGCTTCATCGAAGCGCTCGTGGGCTCGACGCCGGCGAGGCCTTTCACTCGTGGCGGCGTCACAACCGCCGCCGACTCTCGCGACAGGCGATCGTCAGGGCGCCGGGAGCGTTTACGGCCGCCGAAAGGGCGCTTCGCGCCGCCAGCCGGCCGGCCGGTAGCACTGCGCAAGGTTGCGCGAGCCCGAGCCAGAGGCGCTGGAGAAAAAAGAAGAAGCAGTGCAACGTCAACAAGACAGAAGCATACCCATGCCGAGACTAAGCAAAAGGGACTCACTCCGTGAGAGGGCTCCTAATGCGAAGGTCAACCAGACAAGATGATCTGCCGCCCGTAGCGTGGCGGAGGGCCCGCGCGCTACTGGGCCTCTTGGGTCCGAACTCCGGGGTCCTCGCCGCCTCCCCGCCATCGCCCTCCGATCGTCACCATCGCCACCATTTGCCAATTCGAAATGCGAACCGCCCTTTCATCTGGAGAAGGGCGAGGTTTGCCGACTTTACGCCAGGTACCCTTCGCCGCACAAAGCGCATGGCCTACGTGGCGGTCTTCAGCAAGCGTGGGTGTTTACACCTCGCCTGCTGGACGCCGGTCCACGTGGGCGCGCGGCGAAAGCGGGCGATCACACTCGCCGCCGACGCCCAAACCATCGGTGGCTCGGGCAGCAAAGCGGCGAGCACGCCCCGCCATCGTGTTTCGGCCCACGTGGGCTGCGGGCGAGCAGGGCGATCACGCCTGCTGCCACGCCAATTTCACGTGGTACTGGGCGAAAGCAAAGGCGGTAGCACGCCCCGCCATCGGTGTCGCCCACGTGGCGCGGCGCGGGCGAGCAGTGGGCGATCACGCCGCCGCTTTGCCGCCCACGTGGTGGCTGGCGAAAGTGGCGGGCGATCACGCCGCTGCCGCGCCCGCCCACGTGGCGGCTTCGGCGAAAGCGGAAGCGACGAGCACGCCGCTTGTTTCGCAAGTATCCGGCGAACACCGAAAGTGCTCGCCACACTTGGCCGGAAGATCAGGGATGGATCCGATCCTAGCTTTCTGCGGGACCAAGTGATCCCGACGATGATGCTCACCGAGAAAATAGCACGCAGGCTAAGTGCTATACTGTGGATGGGAACCTATATCACGAGCAAAACGAATTCTATCAAGTGCATCACTAGAAGAGGGCGCCGCTCTCGATATCCATGGAGGCATGCGGGAGCTATATGTCCCATTAACGCCAGGCAAAGCATTTCGCCAGGATTTTATTGGCTCATCGCCTCCAGATGCTTGCGAGCCGCGAGGACATGTGAGGCTCGCCAATTTTTTGCCAGCAAGTCTAACCCGACCAACCCAAGCCTCGAAACCATTCCGCCTCTTGGCCGTTCATGGCTCAGAAATTTCGATATCTCGGGTCCGCTTCTCGGGTTACTGTGGGGCTTCACCCACCTCTTTGTCGCTATCGACAAGTTCACCAAGTGGGTTGAAGCCGAGGCAAGATGCGCATTACGGCTTCGGCCGTCATAAATTTATGCATGGGATATTCACCCGCTTTGGGTTGCCAATCGCATCATCACCGACAATGGAACTCAGTTCACTAGCGTGGCAATTTTGGAATTCTGTGATGAAATGGGCACCAAAGTATGCTTTGCTTCGGTTGCCCACCCCAAGAGCAATGGTCGTTTGAACATGCCAATGCACTAGTAATCAAGGGCCTCAAGACCAGCGCTTGATCGACTCCACAAGCGGGGCCACGATCGAGGCTCCCTACTGTGTTGTGGTCGCTTGCACCACACCCAACGCCACCGTGAGACGCTTTTTTCTCGGTATATGGGGCGAGGTCGCTTCTCCCCTCCAAGTGCGTTTGGTTCTCCGCGTGTCTCAATTTTCAAATAAGAAGGCCATGAAGACATTCGGCAAGAAGACGCCAACCTTCTCGAAGAAGTTCTGAGATCGACGCCCTCGCGGCCGCCTGCACCAACAAAGCCTCAAAGCGATACCATGCCACCGGGTCTTCGAGAGAACACGGCAAGGGCGACCGTCTTCTGCAGATTCAAAGCGCATGTCAAGTTACATAAGTCGCCTCCTGGGAGGGCCCCTTTAAGGTGGTCTCAGTATCTCGACCCGGGGCGGTCCGGTTAGCCACTGAAGATGGACAGGAATTGACGAATTCTTACAATGTAGAGTTGTTGCGGAAGTTCTATCCATGAAAGACTGTGGATATCCAGCGATTCACTTCGATCAGCGGTCGCTGGTTGTTGGTAATGTTATTATCTTAAGAGTTCTTTGCTTTGTCATTACCCCTCTTTTTGTGTCCTACGGGACAATCTGTTGCATAGGGGTCATTGGTCCTTGAACCTCGGAAATTCTTTGTCGGTCCGTAATTATGCCTGGTACATGTGCTGGGTAAGGGCAAGCAACCAGAAGCGGATCTAGCACTGCTCGAATGTGGTCCGCACACCTCGGGTTGGTTCTCGTATAATCACCGGTTGTCCCCCCAAGCGCTACCGCCTAATGTCCTTCCCGGGGTTAAGCGCCTTACCGCACATTGCCATAGGCCATATTTCGAGGAAGCGACAAGGACGCGAAAACTAAAGCTATACCGCTTTGCATCAAAAAGAAAAAGAATTTATGGTCGATCCCCGCTTGGGGGCCGGGTCGCCTGAAGATTCGGCCGGCCGCTTCAGGCTGGGGCCTGGTCGCCGAAGATTCGGCGGCCGGCCGCCTCCGCTTGGGGGCCGGTCGCCGTGTTGCTTGAGTCACAAGCCGTGATAAGTGTTTCGAGCAATAATCACGCTTTGTGCTTGCTTATTCAGTATGTTAAAGTTGATTAAGTTATGCATAGTCGCTATGAAAGTGTCAAAGGTCCGATGGCTCCTTGGTGATAAAGGGAAAGTTTTTAGTGTGAACGCCTAGTAAGGCTAAATGACCGAATGTAAGTTTGTACGGTACTCAAACGCTGCTCGTACACCTCGGGTTGGTTTCTTAGAAGCACTTATTTGGTTGTCATCGTTAGTGCGTTGATCCAAAAATCACTTTCGAGAATTTATCACCTTCATACCACACTAAGATACGATTCTAAGAGATCACAAGGATTCAAGCCCGTAGGGTCTAGGCCAATGATGACCTCAAGATAAAACTTTAATAATGAAACCGCTCGCACTTGAATGCGAGATGGTTATGCCTTTTAAGGCCATTTCTCGTGCGTAGTTTTATATAACTTATGCATACCGCCTATATCTGTGGTTAGTTGCATGCAATTTTTGTAGGAATTCTGAGACGTTGCCCTGGACTTAAGAGTCTAGCGAGTGCTTTGGCTAAACTTCAAACCGATCGCTTTATAATCCCAAAGATGCAATATCAAACAAGCATCATGGCAAGCGCCAAGGTAAAACCGAAAACATTCATTACGGTGAAATTTAGTAAAGTGTTCATACTGAACAAAAAGAGCAAAGTGTTCATACAAAACAAACAAAAAGCAAAAGAGGTGAAGCGGCGGTCTTGCCTTCACTCATCGCCCACGCGTCGATATGCACCGGCGTCTTCGCCTCCGCCACCCGGGTGGAGACGCCCATGACCGGCCCCACATGCGAGCTGTTCGGCCAAGTGTTCGGCGGCCGCCTTCACGCGCGCCTCCGCCTTGGCGGCGTCCCCCATGATGCCGGTCTCCACCACCGCCATCGGGTCAGGAGGCGTCCCGGCTAGCCCAACATGCCAGCACAAAGCTTGCGATCACCGCGCAACCTCTTGCCCCTCCCCGTGGGAGCGTGCGGCTAGGCGGCGACGGCGATCCCGAGCGCCTCGCGGCTTTGGTTGGTCGCGTGCGGCGTCAGGCGAGCGGTGTCCTCGGCGTCTCGCCCAAGACCACGCCCAAAGGTTCGAGCATCTTTTGATCTGTTGAAGGCTCCTTGAGCATGGTGGTGAGGTTGCGCTTGGCGGCTCAGTACTCAGCCGTCATGATGCGCCCGGCCTCTGGGCACGCCGCATGGTGGCGGGGCATCGCATGAGGCCCTTTCTGTGCCACCATCGCGTCCGCCCTCACCCACTCCCGCGTCAACTCGTCGTCGCTCCGCTCGTTGTTTTGCCGTCCGGGCTCCATGTCCGGCGGCCGTGACGAGGCTCGCGCTAGTCTGCGCAGTGCAGTCGCCGAGCTCTGTGAAAACCTCGCGCGTGGCGTCTGGCGAACGGTGATGGCGCTTGGGGCGGTGCGCGGGCGTCGGTGTCGCCCGGCTGCCCAGCTCCAGTAGCGGTGGTGGTCGGTGGCGCTGGCGGAACCTCGTCGTCTCTGTAGGTGCGGTGGCGTCGGCTCTGCTGAACGTCTTGAGGTCGCCATGGCGTCGCCCTCAAGCCGCCTCGGGACCTCAAGCTCTGCTTTGTCGGCGGCGAGGTCTCCGTGGCAGAAGATAGTGGCGCCGTGGAAGGTGGGATCGGCGCCACAGAAAGAGTCGGTGAAGGAGGTGAAGTTGGAGCGGGCGCCAGAGCGCTTGGCGCCAGAAGTCGTTGTCGAGGCCGGCGCCTGTTGCATTGGCGCCGGCGGCGGTGGCGGCGGGCGCCGTGAGGGATACTGGCGCCATGAAGCGCGACGTCGGTGCAGTCGACGCTGCAATTGGGGCGGCTGATGCGACCGCCCCATGCGAAGGCGCCGCCACCCTTGGACTGGTGGCGGCGGAGGTTTCGCCCGCCTGGCGGGCCTTCTTCGCGTCCGGACCTGAAGTGTCCGGAACGAGTGGCCACTGCCCGCCGTCGGTGGGAGGAGGTGCATCCTCGATCGTCGGGGTGCTGGCAGCGGCACGGCAAGGCGGTGGAGTCCATCGGCGGCAAAGAACTCGACGATCCTCAAGCGTTCGCGGGCTCCAAGTCGGCGAGCAGCCGGGCCGATGAAGGGAAGACTAGGCCGGCCGGAGTCGCCGCCATAAGCCCGGAGAGCCACCTGCCGAGGCGTGGCCCAAGTTTCAGCGCTGGCCAAAGTTAAAAAAGACCGTTGGTTGTAGGAGCAACACAGAAGAGGCATAAAGCCGAGGAAAGCTAAAAAATAGCAATGAAGACTTACGGCCAGGAAAGGTGCGGGTGATGTCGTCGTCGCCGGTGTATTGCCATCTTTGGCGAATTACTGGCGGAGGGCTCGATCTCGGATACGAAATCCCTAACGACTCGGCGCCCCAGTAAACCGGCGTCCCGCAGTTATTGATGCGGCCGCCATTGCTAGAGCTCCGCCGCTCTTCGACGGCGAGTTCTAGTTCTCGGTGACCGCCACGTCGGCGGCTGGCACCCCCCAAGATCGATGCCACTGTAAATGCCGTTGACGTCTGACCACTCTATGCGCCGAGTCTTCCGGGTTTGACTGGCTGGAAGGAGGTAACGAGCGGCCATCCCGCCCCGAAGATTTAAATGGCAGCTCAAAGTTCATTCCGTCGGAGGAGGCGCGGTCGGAGGAAGCGTGGTAGAGAAAGAAGTAACGAAAAAGAGGAAGATTCAGCATCACCCCCATGAACATTTCACAGAGGTGTGCGAAGGTGGCGAGGAAAACGACGGAGTTGGGGGTGAGGTGGAGATGATGGATTTCGTAGAAGTGGAGGACGGTGAGAAAGAAATCAGAAAAGGGCGGCACCAGGCCCGCCATGATACCCCATGTGAAGATGATTATCTCGTCGGCGGGCACCTTTGGCGTGGGGTCCCGCCTCGAAGTGGAGAGGGCCTCGAAGACGATGGTGTGGAGTCTCCCCACCGTGTAGGAGTCCACCGTGGAAGCGGGGAGGGAAGGCGAACCAGAAGAAGCCATGGAAGGAAAAGTGGTGAAAAGCGAGGGGAACTTGGAACGAGAAGATGAAGTTTACGAAAAGTGCTGAAAGCGTAAACTGCTTGGTGCGGATGAATCTATAAGTACCCCCACTCGCACCGACGGTTCGTGAAAAGACAAGATCGTGCGCCGCATCGGGTCCCCAAAAATCGGCGGATGCGATGAAGCACGAGAATCAAGGCGGCCGCATCCTAATAAATGATGGCCCCATCCAAGAATGCACCGGCATTTAATGGAAAATCTCAAGGGGCTCTGAGGTGCGTTCTTGGGTGGGCCCGGGGGCTACTGTCGGCGTACTTTACGCCAGGCTACCCTCTTCACCGCACAAAAGCGTGCGTGGCCTACGTGGCGGTCTAGCAAGCGGGTGGGTGTTTACACCCCGTCTGTTGGATGTCGGTCCACGCGCGCGGCGAAAGCAGTGGGCGATCACGCCTGCTGCGCTCGGCGCCGCCGGCCGCGTGGCGGCTTTGGCGGCGGCGGCGAAAGCACGCCCCGCCACGGTGTCGCCCACGTGGCGGCGCGGCGGCAGTGGCGCGACACGCCGCCGCCCAATACTAACCCACGTGGCGGCTTTGGCGGCAAAGCGGCGAAAGCACGCCCCGCCACCGGTGTCGACCCGCGTGGCGCGGCGGCGAAAGCGTGGGCGATCCTGCTGCGCCCGGCCCGCTGCGTGGTGGCTTTGGCGGCAGTGGCGATCACGCCGCCGCCGCCCGCCCACGTGGCGGCTCGGTGAGCAGAGACGAAGCACGCCTCGCTTGTTCCGCCACCATGCAAAAGGTGGGACACGATAACCGTCTCGAAGTCTCCTTCCCGCTGCGTACCATGTCGAGGCGCCTCGCTGTACGAGCACATCGATTCCAAGGAATTCTACTATGCACCCTTTCTCGACACCCTCCACCGCCTGCCGCAGAGGTCATTTTCTGGAAGAAGCAAGGAAGCATGTCTTGCCGGCATTAATTAGGGCGTATGAACGGGACAACAGCAGAGGCGAATAAATGCATGTAAGATAAGCATGATGACGGCACCCTCCTCTAGTCGGTTCGTGTAAGCCCATGCTTATAAGGGCACTCTAGAAGATAGAAAAAGAGAGAGGAAGAAAAGAAAAGGGACAGGAGGAGAGGCTCAACAGAAGAGCTAGTCATCCACAAACTCTGTAACCAAGTCTTTGAGAGGCAATACAAGATCAGGCAGGACGTAAGGCTGTTACCCTTCTCCATGGGGGGCCTGAACCTGGGTAAAATCGTTGTGTTCCTTTGAATCTTAAACACTAGAATTCGTTAGTGTGAGAGGTACTAGGGTTTCCCACTGCTAGGGTTTGCCGGCTACCAAAGACACCCCCCTACCAAACCAAACCCGGTCTGTAGACTTGGGCCTGTCAGGTGGAATACGCCGACAGCGTAGAGTGGTGAATAAGCGAAGGCAACTGGCTAGGCGTAGCCACCTTTGCACCCCCCATGCCGTATTTATATGGGCGGGTTAGTGCGGCCCGAGCGCGCTCAGTCCGAGCGGACGCCGCTTCACGCGGCGCGCCACACCAGGCATTAAAAACCCACTCCCAGCGCGACGTGACATTGATGGACTGGCATTAAATGGTGACGGGACAGTAGGGGGTGGAAGGAATCGCTTCGGGAAAGGCGCGATGCAGCTCTTCGGTTTCGGCTCCTGGGCTGAACAGGTCGCGTGGACACAACGAAGAAGGACCGAGGTGGGGCCACGGTAGCCTCGAGATGGCCGGAAGGCCCGTACCTCGCCACCCCGGTGGAAGGCCACGCAAGAGGCCCAAGAGCCCACGTCCTCCCCAACATGCGGAATAAAAGTTAAGGCGACTCTATCCCTAAAGCTTTTTTCTCACCCCCGTACGAATCTCCTACCCCTCCGAGCTCAAGCACTGCGTGGCAACCACAACTTAGATCCCACGCACCGCTCGGGGGCTACAGGTTCACATACTTACACAGGTCGGTGACCCGACTAGCTATTCGGTTCCCCCAAGCGGTAACCCTCTCGACCCAAATGCTACGGCCTACGCCCCAGTGTCTACGGTTGCGAAGTAGTGCTTTGCGGTAGAAGGAAGTGCCCGTTCGGTGCGATCCCTAGTTGGTCGGGAACACTCCCGCGCAAGTACAGGTGAACGATTCATACTTAAGTTCCTACACTCACACGGGTCGGCGACTCGGTTGGCTATTCGGTTCCCTCTAGCGGTAACCCTCTCGACCCAAGTGCTAATGCCTACGCCCCAGCGGCTACGGTTTCGAAGTAGCGCTTCGCGGTAGAAGGAAGTGCCCGTGCGGCGCAACCCATAGCCGATCGAGAACACTCCTTTTCCGTGTCAAGTGCAAGCTTAAGTCCCTACACCCACACAGGTCGGTGACTCGGTTGGCTATTCGGTTCCCTCTAGCGGTAACCCTCTCGACCCAAGCGCTACTGCCTACGCCCCAGTGGCTACGGTTTCGAAGTAGTGCTTCGCGGTAGAAGGAAGCGCCCGCATGGCGCAATCCATAGCCAATCGAGAACACTCCTTCCCCGTGTCAAGTGCAAGAGAATATTCCTACGGAATGGCCCGATTGGCCATTTTGGTCCTCCCTAGCGGTAACCTTTCCATCCAAGCACTTGACCTCGCCCGGCCATTTCACGGTTTCGAAGTAATGCTTTGCGGTAGAAGGGAGTGCCCGTGCGGTGCAACCCATAACCGGCCGGGAACAACACCCTGACCACGTCATCTCCAGGATGTCAAAGGAAGATGTACGCCCTAGCGCCTCGTGCACTGGGCCTTCAGGCACCAACCAGAACACGCGCCAGCCGGACAAGCATCTACCAATCGCACACCGGTCAAGCAGACGTCACCTCGGTTAAAGCGTCGCCTGTCCCGTCGGACTGCCACGCCACGCCGCTGGTGAGATGTATCATTGCCAATCATTCCGACTCGCATTAAACTCCCGCATACGCATTAAATGCCTGCAGGAAACGCTAGGGCGCCGCTCCGGGCGGGACGCCCCCCCCGACGACCTCTCGGGTTCTGCCTCTGGGCCGGATCGACCGGGCCAAGACAGGTATGAAAAGCCCACCAGGTCGCTATGGCCTCGAGGTGGCGAGAAATTTCAACTGCCTTCGCCAAGGCCTAGTACTGGCGCCACGGGTTCCAAAGCCCTGATCCACCGAGTGGACCCAGGGTCGCCCGGCACAAAATTGAGTGAGGAGCGAGGACAAGGCGAGCCCCCAGTGGGCCTCTAGTTGAGTTGGCGGATGACTCAATCGCCTTAACTCATGTCCGAGACCATACTTCACGCTCTCCCGCGGAGCCCCCCTAAGGGTAGCAACCAGCTGCACTCCGGGTTACGAACGGCTCGGGGTCTGATATGGGATCGAGTAAAGAAAGGTTTTTTATGGGTCGTCCCCAGCGGGTCAGACACTCGACGCAAGGACCATCCGCTCGAAGATCGCATGATCTCCAGGGCCCACTTGGATAACCCGTTTGTAGCTCCACGAGCACGGTGTTCAAACCTACGCTTGGTAAACACGCGCTTGCTCACCCCCTCCAGGTCCCACACCTGCGGACGGGGCGTATAAGTGGGACAGACAGCGGCTATTCCTCCCACAGATAGCCTCGCCAGACGAGGACTTGGGACGGACGCCCCTCACCTAGCTCCGGTGTAAAACCAGCCCTGCAACGCGTCTAGCTACGATGAAAAACTAGCTCTCGGGCACTTAAACCTCGCCCATGGTGTTTGGTCGTCCACACCTACTAACTCGCCTAGCTCGGCAGTAAACCAGCCTCGCAACGCCGCGTCTAGCTACTGATTTAAAAACTAGCTCTCGGGCACTTAAACCTCGCCCATGGCGTTTGGTCATCCACACCTACTAACTCGCTTAGCTCGGCAGAAACCAAACACCAGCGCGTCTAGCTACTGATTTAAAAACTAGCTCTCGGGCACTTAAACCTCGCCCATGGCGTTTGGTAAATCCACACCTACTAACTCGCCTAGCCGGCGTAAAACCAGCCTGCAGCGCGTCTAGCTACGATTTAAAAACTAGCTCTTGGGCACTTAAACCTCACCCAAAGGCGTTTGGTCGTTCGCGCCAACCAAGGCAACGTCCAGCTATGACGTGAAACAAGCACTGGGGAACCGGAACCTCGTTGAGGCATTCGGGCAACCCCGTCGACCAAGGCCGCGTCCAACTGAGACGTAAAATTAGCACTCCGACTAAATGTAACCCCCCGACCAGCTCTCCGACCGCTCGGGGCTCAAAACTACACCCATCGGAAGGCCTTCGCGCACCGGTCCAGATAACCGACCAAGTCGGTCAGACACTGCCGATCAAGGCAGCCTTCCGATCCGCCCGGGGGCACGAAGTCGATTGACCCTGCTGCGCACCCCCAGTCGAGTCGCACTAACACATGTAACCCCGACCGGCTCTCCGGCACCGCCAGGCTCGGGGCTACACCCACCGTGCGCTTGCGCGCACCGGCAAGTTGCCGATCGGATCAGTCGGGCCCAGCCGACCAACGCAGTCCTATGCTACCCTGGAAAAAGCCCGCAACCCTGCCGCGTGGTGCTAAAAGGTGGGCCCCGGGAAGATCGCATACACAAGGAAGCATTTGATGGACGAAGACTGATGGCATTTATATGGCATGCGACTTACATATAATTGCTACCCACGGCATTGTGGTCTAGCCATCAGGACAACGCGCCGGTCTAAGCACCGCGTGTGCGCCCTACCGCCTCGATGAGGGCGTCCCTCACTCTACGAAGCTTCGGGACAACTTCGATCAGCGCGTCAACAGCAGCGGTATCGCGAGCAGTGGCATCCTACTCATTCCATTCGGCCATGGCAAGGTCAAAGTCGCCCTAGAGCTCCGCGAGGAAGACTTCCTCGTCCGTGAGCGCCGGCGGCGCTTCATCTCCGAAGCTGAATATCAACCCGGCCATCGAAGATTCAAGGGAAGCTAAAGGTTACGAAGCGGCGGGAATTCGAGTGGCAAACGACTGCCCCGAATGCCTATGACCGCACCGCCCTTATATGCCTAAGGTGCAGAAGCCGAACATGCTCGAATAAATGAAGTCATCGGAAGCCGAAGCGTCATCACTCCCGCCAAGAAGAGCACGCCATCAAAGGTGACGGGCCATTCAGGAACGCGCGCGTTCCCGGACGGCCCCGGGGGCTACTGATGAATACTCGTACTAGGGGTACCCCATGGCAAAGTATACATCTATTTCAAGATCGTATCTCCCTTTTCACCAAATATCGAATGGAACGCCGAATGGGTCGTTCAAGGCCCAATCCTGGCCAAAGGACTTGTCGGATCCCGAAGGATCCCTGGCCCTGGTCAAGCCACCAAGAGAGCTCCAACCTGACTCCGCGCTAGGCGCCCGTGGCTCCGACCGGACTCCGGGTCGGCGCCACCCAGCTCCGACCTCGGCCGGGTCCGACGCCTCAGAGGGCTCAGGCCTCGGCCCAGTCCGACGCCTCTGCAGCTCGACCTAACTTTAGGCCGAGCCCCAATGAACTCCGACCTGTGACCTCCGGGCCACGTCCGATCGGCGACAAAGCCGGTCACTGCCCCACGGACCACGACACCGTCTTGGCGGGTGGCTCCTTCCCGAAGCGGTCGAGGGGCCGCCAGAGTCAAGCACCCGTCCCTTCACGCCTGGCACACAGAGGGCAGGTGCACACCTTCCCAACAGGGCACTTTTGGTTGTGTCTACCAACCCAAAGATGGGGCGACGAGGAACTGTCACCACCAAGATCAAGACCGGACTCCGGTGTGGTATACCCTACCTTTTTTCTCAAAATTCCCATGTAACCTGCCCCCTCCGTCTATATAAAGGGAGGCAGGGCCCTCAGGGAAGAGGAGGCTCACACGCTAACAGGTTCATTCGCACGCTGATACACTCGGACACTCCCACACTCACTCTTTTTCATCCGACCCCAGACTCCTCCACTCGGACGAGCGCTAAGGGCCTGCCCTTAGTCCTCGCTTGTAATCCTCCATAGCTCACCGCCTCTTCATCAATAAAGAACCACCACTACGAACTGGACGTAGGGACATTTAGCCCAAACCACTATACATCTTGGGCTCCCTGAGTCAACCATCAAGGAGAGGGAACGCACGGCCCCTCGACTTACAAATTTACTTGCCGGTTATTCGAAACACCGACAGCCGTAGATGGAATTTCAGAAGGAGCTTAATTCGGCGGACTTTTGGAATGCAAGGGATAAATAACTGAGAGATTCACATTTGTGCCGGACTAAGAAGAATGTTGGTCCGGTGTAAACACAAGGTAGCACCGGACTAGATTTTGTATCAGCGAAAGATGGTCCGGTGTAAATGGCGTACGCTCGGTTTAATTTTTGTCTGAGTGGTTTTCAGCACCTGACTGAAAGGGAATGGTCCGGCGTAGTCTTTAATTTGCACCGAACTGAATTGCAGAGGAAATCAGGATGGTCCGACGTGAATAGAATTTGACTGAGATAGCGCCGGACTAAGGAGTGAAAGAAATTATTGGGTGTAGCGTCAATGGAATTTAGTGAAGTAAACGCCAGACTAAGGGATAAGAGGAATATAATGGGTTCGGCGAGAATAAAAAACTGTCTGTTTAGGTGAGGATTGATCTTAGTGGGGAAACAACTTTGATATGACCTTGACTCCAAGCAATCTAAATGACTTAGCCTATGAACCAAGGTTCTCACTTGTGCATAGCCCCCCTTTATAGTACGGCAAAATCAAAGAAACCCTAACTACTTGGCCTGAATCATCTCCTAAGCCAAAACATCTCCCAAGCCAAAACTAGTAACAAAGGTTCTTAATCTTGACCTTTTTGCTTGATGCCTTTCTATGATACCAACTCAAGAATTCTTATCACAAAGTGGTCATTGACTTGATCATCAACATCAAAACTCCATAATCATATATAATTTAAAATTAGGGGCCTATATGCTTTTAATCTCCCTTTTTGGTGATTGATGACAACACACCTACTCTTTGTCAATGACAACTTAATTTATCTGCAAAAGCAGAGTTAGCTTGATAGAACATGTATAGTATTTGTAGATACAATAGAATAAATATATGTTCCCCTAAATATGTCCAAGAGAGTAAAACAAGGTAAAATCATCAAGAGCACATACATTGACCAATTTCTACCAAAAAGGAGCATAATTTAAACTTTGATCAAATAGATATTAGACAATTAAAGCAAATAAGACCACAAAGTTGGAGAGCATAAAGACCATTTGCAAATCCATAAAGTTTAGAGCAACTTGATGACAGCACAAATAGCACTTGTCTAGACTTAAGCTCCCCAACTACTCCCCCTTACAACTAATTCTCCCAGAGAACTAACTACTCCCAGAAATTCTTCCCCTTTGGCATCAATTGCCAAAAAGGTCACTACTTACACTTGGAGAAAGTTCTTTTGAGCAGACTAGAGACTTTGGAGGCTAAACTTTTTCTTGAAGGAGAGACAATCTGCACTTCTTCTTCAGACTTTGCTGGAATTGATAGACTAGGGGCTAAAACCATTGCTTGCTCAAGCTAGCTAGGATAGTCTGGATCTCCAGGCTGAAGAGTGCATTTGTGGAAGTCATCTTGTAGCTTGCTCAAGGACTCATTTATTTCTCTTAACCGCTCTTCAGCTTTTTCTTGAAATCCATGTTGACATTCATGCAAATCAAAATCTGCTTTGCTGGTGTAGTCAATATGATCTCCCAGGGCATTTGTTATCCAATCAATAGAGATAGCAAAACCTTCAAATCTGCTGTCAATATTTTGAGTAAAACAACCAAGTTCAGCATCTTGCTTGTTAAGCTTCTTGTTAACATCATAAATCCTATCCTTTAGGATTTCTTGGTTGTTCTTTACTTCCCCAATCCACTTCTTTAGGTCCCATTGGCTGCTTCTGAGTATGTCAAACCTTTTGAATGTTTCATCTCTGAACAAGGTTTGTTCCTCATACTGTTTTCTGGCCATCTCCTGAGCTTGTTCATGATATTGTTGCATGGTCTTCATTTGGTGATCATGCCTCATAGCTACCAATCTTTGTTCTTCATATTTTGTTTGAAGACCTCTCTAATCAGCATAGTACTGCAACATGGTCCTCCTCAACTTGTCATCCTCCTCAAAGTCGACGGTGGTGGTGAGGGTGATGGTCCTTCTATCCCATCGTCCCCAATGATGGTGGCAATGAGACTTAGCAATGGTGTGACACTCTTGTCACAACGACATGGCGGTAGTGGCAGCGAGGTTTGGTGATGGCACGACGTTGTGCGTCCATCCCATTCGGGCGATCCATGCATGTGGGAGACAAGGTGCTATATGTGGGCACTGAGGGATCAAAGGACGAGAAGGGTGGCTTGCACAAGGCATCAGGCAACAACCTTAATGCTACCACAAGGACGATGGCATCCTTTGTGAAGAAGAAGACGCATGCGAAAAGCTGCTTCCTAGTGATGTTGATTGAGTTTATTGAGATGAGATTAGTTAGTTAGGGTGACTTTTATCAGTAGAGGTAAGATTAATTTTGTTGATGTTTACACCAAGATTTGGTAGGGATGGTTAAAATTGTCAGGCTAAGATTTGAGATATTATAGCCGATATCTGGTATAGAAAGATGTCTAAGATTTTGGTTATGATCGATATTTTAAGAAAAACTGTTTGGATTAAGGCCAAAACGGATCGTGTTTTACAGCATGTTGGAAAAGGACACAATCCAATTAACCAACTCGCATTACTTTTATCTATTTTTCTGTTGACTAGGAGTAGCCTCTATAATTTAGAATCTTTGTAATTTGATCCCGATCAATAAAGCTACGCATCGCTGATTGTTGATCTTCATCAATTACACCATTAGATTTTTCTATGATTTTGTTGCGCATTGTCTTCTTGGGAAAAGATCCACCTCTATCATCTGATTAGCTCTAATTGGCTAATTAGATTTATCGTTACCCTCGATTTGATCGGCTTTTCAATTGTTTAGATCTAAGCCAATTATTTTACTAGATTCAGCTTTGAGCAAAACTTTAGTTATCTTACCGACTGTAGGATCAATTCGGTTGGTACGCCACAAACCTCAGAACCCGGTGTTTGTCTAGTTTGTTGTGGCCGATAAACCATACTTTAAGTTTTTGATGCCAACAGTTGAGAAAAGGATAATGTGAATTTGTTGAGGGCATATCGGTTGGTGAGTTTGTTGAGAGCATATCGGTTGGTGAGTTTGTAGAGAGCATATGAGTTGATGAGTTCATTGAGATCAAGTTTAATGCTTCCAATATGGGCTAGTAGGATCGCCTTCCATCCTTCTTGCCCTTGTCCATGCCGATGCCAATCTTCCCCATGTTTCCCTTCTGTTTGATTACTATCCGTAGGCATGAACCGGTACTGTATATTGCTTCCCATATGTATCGGCTAGAGTCCAAACTCCAAATATACATGCATGCATACTCCATCAATTTTCTCGGTTGTATATCTTCTTCGTATGAACTTGGATTTCAACGAATAACATGTCATCGCGATCATCTCTTCAAGATGTTTAATATTGTTGTAAATCAAGTCGTCCACCCACTCAAACCACCAAACAAGCAAGTAATAACTCGCTAATCAAGAGGCGAGAACACACGAGAATATAGGGTGGAAATCTCTTGCTTTTTTCATTAATTACAATGGGAAGCACCGATATATATAGCAAGATGAGAGAGGATTTTGGATTCGCTCACACCATAAAGAGATAGAGTCCTAAACCGAATACGATTTAGAGTCCTTATCTCATAACACTCCCCCTTGGGCGAATACCGCGTAATGCATATGTCTCGTTAAAAACTCCACTCAAAAACCCAGTGGGAAAAAAGAGATGGAGAAAAGAGTACATCGCACTCGCACTTTATGTTGTACTAGTTGCCTCATTAAAAACCTTCATGTGAGAAAACTTTAGGAAAACTCACAAAGGGAAAAGAGTACAACTTATAATCTTCATAGTTTTATTAGGATATTTAAGATCGCAATAAGGGTTATGGTTCAAGGGTTTTCTCCCCCTGAACTCTGCATCTCTCTAAGCCTTCTCATTCCAATGCCTTTAACATATCTTTGAAATGTGGATTTGGACAAGGACTTAGTGAATAAATCTGCTAGATTTTCACATGGCTTAGTTTGCAAGATCTATATCTCACAGCTCTTCTGGAGTTCGTGAGGATAGGATAACTTAGGAGCAATATGCTTCGTGATGTTGCTATTTACATAACCCAATTGCATTTGTGCAACACAAGCAGAATTATCTTCATAGATAATTGTGGGGGTATCGACAATGTTAAGGCCACATGACTTCTGGATATGTCTGCTCACACGTCGTAGCCAACACATTCACGTGAGGCTTCATACAGGGTTATAATCTCTGAGTGGTTGGTAGAAGTTGCTACCCGAGTCTGTTTACAAGACCTCTAGGAAACAGCTGTACCACCATAGAGAAACACAAAACCAGTATATGATTTGGCGCTGTGGGGATCAGATAGATAGCCAGCATCCGTATATCCCACCATGGTCAAGTCTTGGTTCTTCTGGAAAAACAATCCAAGATCTTGAGTACCTTGGAGATATCTGAGTAAAGTCTTTACACCAGCCCAATGTCTTCTGGTCGGGGCTGCACTATGTCTTGCTAACAAATTCACTGCAAATGCAATATCAGGCCTTGTGCAATTCGCAAGATACATGAGTGCTCCAATGGCACTTAAATATGGGACTTCAGGTTCTAAGACTTCCTCATCTTCTATCCTCGATGCGAAAGGGTCTTTATCCACTTCAAGGATCTTACGACCATGGGGGTTTTCAAAGGTGCGATTTATCCATATTAAATCTCTCCAATACCTTCCGTATCTGAAGACCGGTGAACAAGGATTCCTTCGGGAAATGCTCTAGCTGCAGCCCAAGCAAAATTTGGTCTTACCCAAATCTTTCATCTCAAACTCCGTCGTGAGGTAAGCACTTGCTTCCTTTATCTCCTTTGTGGTTCCGATAATATTCAAATCATCGACATATACCGAGATGATACAGAATCCATTATGAGATTTCTTTATGAACACACAGGGACGATATTCCTTCTTCAGGAGGAACTCACTAAGTCGGTTATACCATATTTTTCTCGACTGTTTTAATCTGTATAGCGATCTCTTCAGTTTGATCATATTATACATGTTGCGATTATTAGGATTCGAAATTGTAACTCCTTCCGGGATAAATATCCGTATCCAGTGACCCATATAAATATAAGTTCGCTAGATCCATCAACTGCATTTGATATGATTAAGCTTGCTGCCATTAATATTAAATTTAAAAGCCATTAATATTAAATTTTGGAACGTTATTCCATTCTTTACAGGAGAATCGATATCGGATCTCTGTGTGAACCCTTGTACTACAAGCCTCGCTTTTATATCTCACCACCTGGGTATTTTCATTTTTCTTCTGGATGAAAACCCCATTTGATCCTACAGGGAACACTTTTAGGAAATGTTCAGTTAACAGGACCAGAAACTTTTCTCTTATTAAGCGATTGCCTCAATTGCTTCTTTTGTTTGACCCTATTTGAGCGCTTCTGGCACTCTGCCATGGACTTTGGTTCTGGATCCAGCTTTTAGCAATTTTAGAGGCAAATATATGTCAACAATTGTAGTCTTTCTTTTATTCATTTCTCCTGCATCACTTCGAGGATATATATATATATTAATTTCTTCTAGCTCCTTGTAATTTCCCACAACGATGGAGTCTGGGTGTTCCGACTTCCTAGCGTGGAATTGTGCGCGCAAATATACGCTGGGGTTATCATATTCGGGATGGATCACTTCAGGGATGTTACCATCTCCAGGATGGCTCACTTCAGGGATTTTCTCAATATCAGGTTGAGCTTCTTCTACTGTCACAGGTAGTGTTCTTATTTGGTTGGTTCTCAACTTCTGCGGACGTCTTCGCGGAATTGAGTCCTATGCACCTGAAGGCCTCCCCCTCTTCTTATCATGAGGGTCAAGAGTGGATTCAATATTTTTCTAGGGTATTTCCACTCTTTCAGGTGCATATACTGCAGGTATATGAGATCTTTCACTCCCTTATGACTAGTGAAGGCATTTGATAGATTATTAGCTTATTCATTTCAGATTTATTATCCTTCGAACTTCAAGTTCAGCTTCTCTAGTGTGTGGATCTAAGGACTCGGCATTATCTAATGTGGTACTTTTCTCCCCCTAATGCCGAAAAATGTCCTTAGTATAATCAGCGTACCGAGCCGTGTACAGATCCCCTGACATAGGCTCTAGGTATTTTAATACATGACGGAGATTCATAACCTACATAGATCCTCAACTTCTAGTGAGGTCCTATGGTTGTACGCTGCGGTGGAGAGATTGACATGTATACAAAGATGACCCGATTTTCACAGATGGGAGATACTTAATCCTTTTCCATGCACTATCTGCAAAGGGGAAATTCTATAATGTGTAGTTAGTTTGAGTTGAATTATTATCGTAGTATGCAGCACTACACGGCCCCAACAACTGGTGGGAAGCCAACTATTTTGCAAGAGCGACTAAGCGATATAATAAGTTTTGTTCCTTTTAATATAATGACTCTGCAAGGCCATTTTTAGTGTGGACATTAGGTACGAGATGCTCTATATTAATTCTCAGAGCCATATAATAATCATTAAATGCTTTGAGATAAACTCACCAGCATTTCCCATTCAAAAAGACTTGATCCTTTCTTCTGGAAAGTAGGCTCTTAACTTAATAATTTGGGCAATTAATTTTGGTAAAAAAATGGTTCCTAGTAAGTAAGAGATTTACATAGGATCATCTAATAGAAAAATTTATCAGTACCATAAAATTTCTTAGAAGAGGCCCGACAGGAGCTGAATAGGTCCACAGATATCACTTTGAATTTTCTCCAGGGAATTCAGTGATTCTTTCCTAATTTTTTTTAGGTAAGAAGATCTAAGTATGAGCTTTCCTTTAGCACAACCAGGGCATAAGGAAACTTTGGGTCTAGGATAGTCTTCATGCTATGGCCAAGAGAATTATAATTATTCTTCTCATAATTTTCAACTCAAGATAACCCAAATCAATTTGCTAGATCTTAAATATTTTTGGGTTTTCATCGCAACACAAACTTCAGGTTTTATATGTGCATAGTATATCCCGGAGGAGAATGAATGAAGCTTTTTAACCACACGTTAATTACACCCATTAAATTTAGTCATGAGTAGGTATTCTGTACTATCCTCATTCTTTGTATCCATATAGAAACAGTTCAAACCAATGTCTTTAAAACTTAGAGAGTACAACAGGACTTAGGGTATAATATGGCATTCTTCTAGTGCCAACTATGAGAGTATCGCTTCTAGCGATAGTCATAATAATCCCAATTCACTTACTGTGGCATAATTGTCTTCTAGATAGATTTCCCCCTCCGTTATCGGATTATACTTTGTTCTATATTAGAAATATAATTTATCGATCAAACAATTATTGCGCTACGAACAAATTGTAGAATATAGAACAAACATAGCACAATTAAACAAATTTTTGAGAAATATCAATTTATTCAATTTTAAATGATAATCGCTCAATAGGTGCGTAGACCAAATGTTCATTCAGGAACTAGGCTAAACTGATAAGGAATATGTGACATTGATTGACAAAGAGAAGGAATACTTAGTAGACTAATCCAGGTCTCCATATGAGACATATATGTCCTTCTGGGACTCCTCAAACTTTATAATTTCAACAACCATATTATCACACTTTCCTACACCCGTGTCAACAACAGGTTGAACGGTGAAGTATGATTCAATATTGTTTACCCCGGGTCTTATTGATTTTCCCAGTGGATTTTGAGTAAAGGCCTTCCACATGCTTCGGGATGCAATAGTTGCATGACCAATAGTCAATGCATTCATACCTAAAACAGGGTTTTGCAGCCTTACTTCTAGAAGTCCCTGACCCTTTACCTTTACTTTTCCACTATGGATTGCCTCTTCCCCTTATCCCCTCTATTCCATTAGCCCTTTCTGCGGCCACGTCTATTGTAGCCTGCTGAGCATCCGCATGTGCTTCCGGCACCGCAAGACTTCCATTAGGAAGTACGTGATGATTCTTCACCAGGAGTTCATCATATTTTCTGCTTCTAGCAAATGCATATAAGCTCGAAGTGCTTCTGGTACTGAGCATGGTGATACTATTATAGCAGTATCCTCATATTGGGGTGGCAGGTGTATATCTTGAAAGCACGGGAGGATCCATTCGCACTGTGCTTCTGGTAACAAAACGGATCTTTACTGGTTATATATATATTTTTTTTCAGGGAATTCAAAAGTACTGGCTGGTCATCTTCCATCAACTATTTAGCCTTCAGGTCCGTATGGAGATGGTGCCTCATGAGGTGCAACACTGTATATCTAGTGACTTTTGCGAAGAGTAGGGGTACAAGCTTCAGGCTGGAAAAATAGTAGCTCCAAAAGATCGAGCTATCAGATTTATCTTTAGTATTCATTGCCCGGGTAAGGTAGTTGATGCCATTCAGGGCAAGCTTGATAAATTCCCTCTTTGCGATATCCAACATATCCTATTTCTATTTATACAAAATGACTTTTACTACTGGTAAAATCATTATATTGTATGCTCACTAATCAGTAAAGCTTGGTCTATGTCTATTCCATAGATAATTATCTAAAAATTTCTCAGAATTTTCCTAGCAATTTCCATAGTTTCTACTAATCTTTCAATAATTTTTCTGTTAATTATCAAGTAACTTTTAGAATTACTTAATAACAGGAAATAATATGTCCAGTGCATATAACCAAGAAAATTAATCTAGCAACGCGACACAGAACAATGAGAACATGGGTAATGACATGGGTAAGCAACACCTTTGCTAATTATATCTTATGTAACTCTTGTTGGTTGGGTATGAAAACATGTAATGAATGCCTTCGTCAACTTGACTCTTGGCCAGGTTAACCTGCCCTGAGGGCTCACATGAGGAAGGGAGCACTTCCCGATTTCGGGTGCCAATTAAGAAACCTAGCCACATGTGTGTTTTCCTTAGACACCAATTGTCATGTATTCGTTCCTTCAAAACTGGAATAAAAACCCAACCACTTATGCTCTCAAGCCCAAAACCGCTTTTGATAGCTCGATTATTTCCATAATTTTCTAGCATTTACATTAATTACTAAGCAATTTTCGAATTACTTAAATAACATAAAATAATACCAGCACATTTTAAACATGGCATAAAGCTTGGAGAATAAACACAGAGCATAAAACTTTCAAAATGGGCTAAATCACATTTTCCCAAATTTTACGGGAGCCCATAACCTAGAAAAACTGATTTCTAGAATTTATTGGCAATTATTCAGATTTTTTTCTTCCCGCTTGGGTTGCCGGCCCATTTAGCCGAATGATTCGTTTGGCCTGTCACGCCCAAAAGCACCGAACATAATTTACAACCCTAGCCGCCACATGATTTGCACCTTGGAGAGCCTCAGCCAGTCCGACGCTGCTTCGGGTGAGCAGTTTCCCTGGCCGTCATGCAAGCGTGATGCGGTCGCATCGGCCGATGGCAGGCTCTACAGAGGGCGAGAGCGCTACAGGCGCACGGTCGTGGAGGTGGCTTCCAGCGGGCGCAGGCGTGGGCGCTTCAGGCATCGCGTCGAGCACGAGCACCGCCGCGTCGTCTCGAGCGCCGGCTCTACTGCGACGGCCGGAGCTTCGATTGTGCGAATGGGGTGAAGCTGGGGAAGACCGGCGGCTGTGGGCCGCACGGAGAGGATGCTGAGATGGCGCAAGGCACGGGGGCCAAAGCAGCTCATCGGTAAGACGGCCGAGGCGGCACATCTCAAGGCTGCCGACGCATCGCACGGTGAGACGGCCAACACGGCAAAATTTCCAGTGACGGCACGACAAGCACGGCCATGGCACTGCAGGGCCCCGGCGAGTTCGGCTGGGGAGGCTTCGGGCGCAGTGCGCATTCGACCACCAGGCACAGCTAGGGCGGCATCTGGCACGGCCGGGCGGTAGAGGGTTGCACTGTTGGAAATAATCTTGTTGTATTAGTGTTTGCATGTAACTGCATTGTAGTAACTAGGAGTGCATGTTTTTAAGTCCAAGGTGCAGTAGATGTGTTACATGCACAAAGGACCAGTCAATGCGTGCATTAGTTGATTCAGCATGTGTGTGTTAGTCCTCTAGCCTGAGTGTGTTAGCATGCATGGTGAGCCCAAGTCCTGTGGTAGACGTGGAGAAGGAAGCGGCGCAGTTAGTTGAGGCCTGTGGTTGTGTGTGCTTCTGGAGTTCTGCATGGGCGTGTTAGTGGCTAAATGTGTGCATGCATATGCACTAGAATAGGTCAAGGAGTTAATGCATGGCGTGAGTTAATTACGGCAGTGTGGCCGTATCACTACTAGAGAAACGATTTTTCATACCGATTCATCAGTCCCGATTAGCCACTTAACCGGGACTAATAGTAGCAATAGTCCCGTTCAGTAGCTACTAGGCTAAAAGCGTGATTTTTCGCTCACATTAGTCCCGGTTCGTGCCATGAACCGAGACGTAAGAGTGCTTGGCGCATACCGGCACGCACACATTAGTCCGGTTCGTGTTACTTAACCGACTAGTAAAGGCTTTAGTCCTGGTTCGTGTTACAAACCCGGACTAAAGGTACGGTTCGTGTTACGAACCGGTACTAAAGGCTCGTTTCAGCATACTTTAAAAGGAATGCATATCCTAGTCTATTCAATACACGTGGGTGGGTGGGTTGGTACTGTCCTGTGGTGGCATGCAGGAGGTTCTAGGTTCGAGTCTTGAGTTCGTCATAATTTTTTAATATGCGAGAGGGCTGAACCGGGACTAAAGGTCATAGACCTTTAGTCCCGGATGGGCTGTCCCGGTTTGGCAACCAGGACTAAAGCCAGTTACCAACCGGGACTAAAGCCCATTTGTGTAGTAGTGTATGCATGCGTCAAGTTAATGCGGGATCTCTGATCCATGGTAATAGGAGCCAGTTAGTGGAGATAGTGGTCAGTTAGTGATGTGTCTGCGTGTGTAGCCTATTTAAGCTGGTGTATTTTAGTTTGTCAAGTGAGAAGCAGGAGAAGAGATGAGTAAAACAAAGAAAGGGCACTAGCCTGTGTTGTGCCAAGAGATTCTGTGTTTTGTCCTTCTGTGTTCTCCACGTGAAAGTGATAGTTGTGTCCACTGTGATCGCGTGAGTAATTATCGGTTCTAACATTGCACTACCGGCGGACCTCTTCGGGAGTGGAGCCGGTGGGTTGCTTCGGGCGTAAAAGTCGATGGGAGCGCAGCTTCGAACCGTGCAGCGGCTGACGATGGGGCCAACGGTGAGGTTGGCACGGCGCGCTACTGGATTAATCGCAAAAATCTCTAAATTTTCAATCTACTAAAATTCATGCGTAGAATTTCCGATCTACTATTCAATTTCAATGGCGATTCAATATTTCATGCCAATTTGATACCTTGATTCGATCTGGGAGAAATTTCGTAGACTATCGCATAGGATAGAGTCGCGTAGGACTTTTTCGGCAATCCGAGTGGGTGCCGGCGTGATGACGAGTTGATTGTAGATCGGATCGGGCGATCAATCGCCGGTAGTAGATCGTTCGTTGTAGTCGACGATCCTCCTTCTTGTGGTAGAGACTCGTGCTGATAACGTGTTTTAAAACGAAGTCGTCCATCCACTCGAACCACCAGCAAGCAAGTAATAACTCGTTAATCAAGAGGCGAGATCACACAGAATATAGGGTGGAAATCTCTCTTGCTTTTTTCATTGATTACAATGGGAAGCACCCGGTATATATAACAGTATGAGAAAGAAATTTGGATTCACCCACACCATAAAGAGATAGAGTCCTAAATCGAATACGATTTAGAGTCCTTATCTCGTAACAAATATAGTGGCATCCAACACCATTTCTTCTGTGAATTATCCACTTGCTATTGATTTGTCTTGGTCCCAACTATCAGTGTCTCCCCCTAAAAATTGCCAAATTTAGATGGTAACACTTAATTCGAAAATTGTCCTATTGTCGTGGAAAGGCTACAGTGGAAAGCCAAATTTGTGAATAGTTTCCTTCTAGATGGCCAGTAGTGTCATCTCGTACGTACTGATACACGTTTGATCCTGAAAGTAAGAATGTCATTAGGCCATTTCATCTAATCCATCAAGGCCGTTTAATATGGTCAAGAATGAATCTTGTCCGTAAGTTTTGCCCGACAGCTGCAACTATGGAATGACTGCTGCCTGTCGAGGTGAATGCCCAGGGTGAGAAACACATAATTTCCACCTGTAGCTTCTCGAGTAGCATCGAGACTGACGAAAAAATTTCAACGCCAACCCTGCCTAGTTTCTAAGGTGGGGCAGAGTGATTCATACTGGGATAGGACACCTGACAGTTTGTTCCCCCTCATTCCACGAACCTCCCGTCGCTTGGAATTCCATGGCTTCGATTTGTTCCCAGCTGGATGGCGGAATTTCATGCGCTATAATCAATGGGAGTGTATAGGTATCATCCGGATGTTTTTGTCTTAACTAACATCCAAATTTATCGGGCCATTGGATCTAACATCTAAATTCACCGGGCCGTTGGATCAAATCATAAGATCGGATGTGGGCCGTTGGATCTAACATCCAAATTCACCGGGCCGTTGGATCAAATCATAAGATCGGATGTGGGCCGTTGGATCTAACATCCAATGGTTCTAGATTTGGGTGATTTCAACCAAAAAAACATCCGGTTGATGTTTATCAAATCCCAAAATGAAGGGATTAGGGTATGTTTGGTTGTCTGGTTTCACGCGATCAGACTCACGGGAGCCAGACAATCAGCGTTTGGTTACTCGTTGTATCGTGTGAGCCTACACCCACGTATGTTAGATGGCTGTTTGGTTGTCTGCGTCCGGTGTGGAGCTAGACCAGTACGATACACAAAACACTCGCAATCAGACTCGTAGGAAACGAGCTCTATGACCGTTTATCTGGAGTCAGACTAAGACGGTATAGACTCCAGCGGTTAGATTCGTGCGAGACGGCAACCAAACAATCCCTTAACTGATGGACTGCTGGCTTACAGTAAACTACAGACTGACATCTCATTCGGGTCGGCCAACTTCATGGACTGGGTATTTCGTTGTGTTACCAAGCCGACGCGGCAGGGACTCGGACCTTGAAAAATTGGCAGGAACTGTTGCGTCGCGAACTCACCAGATTAAAAGGCCAACGCGATCGATGCAGAAGCGCAGAGTGAAAACTTGCGGCACTTAGACAAAAAAATGGCCGTGCCAAGGCACCTAAGCCATGTTAGGACAACATTAATCCTAGCGACGTGGTGCGTCGTCTTCCTCCGGAGCTCATCCGCCCCAGCCGCGCCTGCGCTGCCGCCGAGCACCCTCTGCGTCCCACGCGAGCGGGACGCGCTTCTCGCCCTCAAAGCCGCCCTCAACGACCTGTCGTCTTGGCAGGCCCAGACTGCTGCCGGTGGACGGGCGTCGGGTGACCGGCCACGTCGTCAGTCTCCAAATCAACATTTTCATCTCATCTCAACATGACACGGGAAGAATAGGAGGTCAGATAAGCTCCTCCCTGCTCACTTTACGTCATTTGAAGCACCTGGACCTCTCGTACTCGAATTTTGCCGGGCGAATTCCTCCCCACCTCGGCAACCTCACAAATCTGCTTAGCCTTCGGCTGGACAATATGTTAGACTTCTCACTCGCCTGATCTCGCATGGGTATCGCAGCTTCGGAAGTTGCAGTACCTCAGCATGTCCGGGGTGGACCTCAGACTGCTGCCGGTGGACTGGGCTCATGCTGTCAACATGCTCACCTCTCTGGTAACCCTTCACCTTTTTGGTTGCGGGCTTCAGAACACTATGCCTCCCCCGTTGCGTTCTAACCTCTCGTCCCTAGAGTTCCTCTACCTTGAATCCAACTCCTTTAACTCATCTCTTGGAGCCAAGAGCTTGTTCTGGGATCTGCCTAGTGTCCGGGAAATTTTCCTGGTTAACTGCGGAATCCATGGTCCTATCCCAGACGCAGTGGGAAACTTGACCACCCTTCAAGGATTGCATCTTGATCAAAACAGCTTCACTGGAGTGGTGCCGTCGACCTTCAATAACCTGAAGAAACTGCAAGATCTGATATTATCAGATAACTTCATCAACATGGACATAGGAGAACTATTTCATAGATTGCCAGGGGATGAGTTGCAAAAACTGTACTTGGATTACAACAATTTGACAGGGAGCTTGCCAGCTCGGCTAGAGTCTTTCAGCAGTTTGACTGTAATATGTCTCAATAACAATAAACTGTCAGGAGCTATACCGGTTGGCGTAGGGGAACTCACAAATTTGAAAGAATTGTGGCTAAACGAAAACAACCTACAAGGTACAATCACTGAAGACCATTTTGCAAATCTGACTAGTCTAAAATTACTGTGGATATCTGATAACTCGTTAACTATGCTGGTCGACAATACATGGAATACTCCATTCAGATTATTTTCAGCTGGCTTTAGATCTTGCATGCTAGGCCCCAAATTCCCAGCATGGCTTTCCAAATCAATTGACACCCAATTAATTTACACTCTCGACATTTCAAACACAAGCATACATGATTCCATACCTGGTGCGTTTTGGATCGCAACATACAGAGCTCGATATTTGATTTTGTCGAGAAATCAGCTTGTTGGGAAGCTTCCGACAGAATTTCTCTTTGGCCGTTTGGAAGCAGTTACATTGGACATCAGTTCTAACCAACTCGTTGGCCCGATTCCAACACTTCCCAAAAATCTAGTGTGCTTGGACCTCTCAGGAAACAACCTATCGGGAGCACTGCCATCAGATATTGGAGCACCAATGCTAGAAGTACTTGTTCTCTTCAAAAATTCTATTTCTGGAACCATTCCCTGCTCCTTGTTTCAGTTGCAACAACTGAAATTTTTAGACCTATCAGAGAACCTACTAAACGGGACATTGCCCAATTGTTTTCATGGGTCCAAAACCTCAAATATTACCATGCTCAACTTAAACAACAACAATCTTTCAGGGACATTCCCATCGTTTCTTCATAGGTGTAATGAGCTAACATTTCTAGATTTGGCATATAATAATTTTACTGGGAGCATACCAACATGGATTGGGGAAAAAATGCCGTATTTGGCATTTCTGCAGCTACGCTCAAATATGTTCTCCGGTGGCATCCCTGTCCAACTCACTAGGATGAAGAAGCTTCAATATTTAGACCTTGCATGCAACAACATCTCAGGGGGCGTACCACAATCACTTGGAAGTATGGTAGCTATGGCTCGAACTCCTGATGAACATGATGCCCTTTTCCAAATTGTTGAATTTGGACTGTCTGTTGTGGACATGTACATTCCTGCTTATACTGATAGTTTGTTGGTGGTTACAAAAGGTCAACAGCTTTATTTTACAAATGGAATAGCATACATGGTAAATATTGATTTGTCTTTCAACAGTTTAACAGGGAAGATTCCCGAAGAAATCAGTATGCTTATTGCATTGAAAAACTTAAACTTATCTTGGAATCATCTCAGTGGCATAATCCCCCAAGGTATTGGTGAACTACGGCAATTGGAGTCTTTTGACCTCTCACATAATGAGCTCTCTGGTGTAATCCCTACAAGTTTATCAGCTCTAACATCACTGAGCCACTTGAACTTGTCTTATAATCATTTGACCGGACAGATACCATCTGGGAATCAACTAAGAACTCTGGATGACCAGGCATCCATCTATATTGGCAACCCAGGTCTTTGTGGTCCACCTCTACAGAAGAATTGTTCAGGAGCTGGAATTACTCCACGCGCTCCTGAAGAGCATGAAGGCATGAGTGACGCGGTTTCATTATACCTTGGCATGGGCATAGGATGTGTAGTCGGTCTTTGGATTATCTTCTGTGCCTTCTTGTTCTACCGGAAATGGAGATTTGTTTGTTTCTCATTTGCTGATAACTTGTACGACTGGGTTTGTGCACAATCAATTTGGAGTTGGGCTTTTATCAAAAGAAGAAGAAGAACGGGTAGAAGGTGAGATCACATGAGCAGGTTCTTGCTTGGTTCTATGTACTGTGGGGATTTTAGTAGAAAGCCATCTTCATAAACTGTATTGCTTTTTTTATAAATACATGTATTTAAGCATTCTCAACGTTCTTTCGAGAATACTTAAGCATGCTCAGCTGAGCTAGTTGTCATATTTGGGTGTGTATTCGAGTTTAAACAGGCTTATAATGAATAAAGATTGGCCCGGTTGTTTGATTATCCTTAACTCGCCGTACTATAGCTTATATGTTCTTTGGTCCAGAAATAATAATTCCAATTAGGAAATTAAGCTTGTGTCCGATGCTACGAGTCACAATGAGGCAGAAGCTAGAACTACAAGATTTGCTCCCAAATACTACCAGTAGTCGTGGTATAATTGTACCATGACAAATTAGAGGCGTGAGAACTAGGTGACCAAAGGTGCACTTTGGTTGCATACCTGCAGAGGAGAAGACATGCCCGGACAGTTTTTGCTCGGAGTTGAGCTTGACAAACTGGTTTCTACGGGTTCTAGGTTAGCCTGGCTCGAGGCGCTCTAAATCGAGCTGTCGGCGTCATCCCTCGGTGAGGTTCCAATCGCGCTCGACAGATTGGAACAATCTTTGGTGATTGTTCCTCCGCAGACGCCCGCCACTGCCCCGATGGCCCGCCGGAGATGCGCGATCCGTTGCTTCCCCCCATGGTAGTGTACGACCTCGCCGTCGTCCACTTCAGTCCAATCCCCTGTCCTCCCCTGAAGTCCTGAACCCTCCCCGCGACCATGGGACGCCATGGCCTTCTACTCGGTGTGGCCTATGTTACATTCGCGACAGCTCACGTCGCCGAGGCCGTCTATATGCCGCGCCCGCAGCCCCCAGTATGTTGGGCTAAGGAAACGCACAGCAGTTAACAAAATCTAGTCAGAATAAGGCGCTACGCTGTATCGCATATGATAATGCAACGTGAAAAATTTGAGAAATTTAGTTGTATTTTCGGTTTTCTTTTTTTAAAAAAATGGTCGGTAGGACCCGTCGGCGAATCCGTGGGTTGTTATAAACCTTCGACAAATCGGCGTTTTTTTAGAAAACCGTGGTTAGAACTCGTCGGCGAATCTACGGGCTACTATAAACATTCGATGAACCTGTGTTTTTTTAAGAAAATTGTGGTTGTTTTTTTACGCATTTCGGGAAATTTGGTTGCATTTTCAGTTTTCATATTTGTTTAAAAAAATGGGTTGTTAGGATCCGTTAGCGAATCTATGGGCCGTTATAAACCTTCGACGAATCTATATTTTTTTTTTGAAAACCGCGGTTACGATCCATTGGCGAATCCATGATTTGCTATAAACCTTCGATGAATCTATGTTTTTTTAATTGTAAAGGGACATAAAGTAATTTATTTTTTTGGATCCGTTCCGCAAAAAACAACCTGGAGGACCTAAATGTAAACCGCGGAGGGACCTAAATGTAATTTTTATATTTTTTGGGTCTATTTTATTAAAAAAACAGCCAAAAGAACCTAATCGTGATTTCCAATTTCGGAGGGCCTAATCGCGAGGAGGATGAGGTGGCACGGCTCAATGCCCTCCAATTTCTACCACTTTAATATATAGTATACATTGGCCACGCGCATGCACACCTCCCAGACAGCCCATCCACGTGAGCTTACACACTCTGGGATATATCTTTTTTTTTTCAAATATGAAAATTCAAATGCTCATCACTTTTAAAGCAGGTATCCAATTCATAATCTGTTTGAACCGTTATATTTCTTTTCAACGGGATCTTCAAAACAAAATCATACTTCCATATATTTAATCTTAGTAATAATATCGTACAGCATTTGTTCCAGTAAATAAAACAAAATGTTTTGTACACTATTTCTCAATGTTCCGCTAGTTCATGTATGATGTTTCACAATTAATATTTTAAATTATGTAGGGGAATGAATCACGTGGGTGTTTGTTTTTCTGATTTTTAAAAATATATATGGTTGCTTAAATCTTAAAAATAAATGGAGATTGTAGCCCTCTTCATAAGCTTCACATAGATGAGTTTAAGATCACTTAAATCGAAGTTTGGAGTAAAAAATTACGAGCGTTATTTTCGCCACACCATTTGGCAAAAATAGGTTGCTCGCTGTTCACCTGGTTCAAATCGCGTTCAAATAATATATTAACGTATAATCGCCAAATGAATTGACGAAAATAGCATCTTCGCCAAACCAAATGGCGAAAACTACTATTTCGCCAAACCATTTGGCGACGATGTATTATTCTTGCAATTTTTTAAATCCACGTATTAATGTCGCAATTTTTTTTAAAATATATTATTTAAAAAAATTTGCTTGTAGACAATGAATGCGATGGAGGTAAAAAGAAAGGAATTTTTATATTCTTTTTTACCGCAGCTGTTCACTCACTTACCATAATCTTCGGGCATAGTTACCACTAAAAATGATTCTTTCCCTCTCTTCCACATTCTTATTAATAATCAAAATAATTGTAAAAGAGAAAATCATTTTATACATGTTTTGAGACAAGAAAATCTTACGTAAATATTTTCTATTTTCTTAGCCTTGGGGCAAGCTAACTAGGATTCTCGACTAGGTCAGCATTTTACATCAAAGTCTTTCCAGAGGATGGGCCAACATATTAGGGGGGTCACTTTATAACGGTCACATGCATACGGCTGCAAGGAAGCCTAATCCTTTTTCTTATTACCAAACTGGTCAGGGACAAGTTTGAGTCAAGTAGGGGTGGGCTTTTTTAAACCAAAATCGAATTACCAAACCAAATCGAATTAACCGATTTTTTCGGTTTTTGGTTTGGTTTTTATTTTGGTATAATTCGGTTTTCGGTGTTCGGTTCGGTTTTTCGTTTCAAAAAACCGAAATAACTAAATAGCCCATGTACAATACTATTTTTATAATGTTCTTCCTAAAATTACTAAACAATTATCATGTTTTAACACATTTATGCATATATTTAGTATATTCATATGTTTTATTTTATGTTTATACTATAATGACCTATGAATATTATGTGAGTTTATCCCTACTTTATGTTGCGATATGAGAAGGAATAAATCTAATCTACCAAGTGTTTATTTATATTTTGGTTAACAAAAAACCGAACCGAAATATTTTGTATGCTACTTCTCATTGTTCCATCGGTTCATATATAGGCGTTGTTTCCACAACATGTATTTTGAATTTGTGTAGGGGAATGAATCATGTAGGTGTTGGATGTTCTGGTAAGTAAAATAAATGTTCCATGTGTTCAGTTTCGATGTTCCAGAAATTGAATGACAATATTCCAGGCATTAAGATTTAAAGGAAAATAGGTCAATGTTCCATGCGTTAAGTTTCAATGTTTCAACAGTTCACTATTGGTGATGCTACGTGCACTAGTTATAAGGGAGAATGTGCCAATATTCCACGTATTCAGTTTCAATGTTCTAACAGTTCATTGGCGAGTTGCATCGCAAATGAGCGGGAGGCGCTCTTCTCCTTCAAGGCGAAAGCTTCGTGGTTGTCTACCATTTGGGATAGGAAACGTGCATGACAAGTCTCAATTATCTTGATCTCTCTCCGAACATGCTAGTTGGCCATGTACCTGATGGGATTAGAGCACTTAGCACTTTGGCTCACTTGAACCTTGGCTTGAATAACTTCAGTGGCGTGCTTTCCAAAGAACATTTTGTAAATATAGTGAACCTGGAATTTCTAAACCTTTCGAGAAACTCCCTGCAATTAGATTTCGATGAATGTTGGGTTCCTCCATTTAGATTAACGGAAGGATTTTTCGAGTCATGTGGCTTGGCCGCTTGGGGCCTCAATTCCCTGCATAGCTGAGATGGCAAGCTGGTATAAATAACCTTGATATTTCAAACACAAGCATAAATGATGTCTTGCCTGACTGGTTTTGGGTTGTTATTTCTAATGCTTACACCTTATACCTGTCAAGGAATCAACTGAGTGGGGCTTTACCAGCCAAGTTGGCACAACCATTTATAGGCAAAATGGATCTCTCTAAAAAATTCTGTCTAGGCAGCTACTTTTAAATATGACAGCTCCCTATCTAAGGGCGTTGCGTCTTTACAATAATCATATCACAGGCAACATTCCATCATATGTGTGTCAGCTGAATGATTTGGTAGAAATAAATCTGTCAAACAATCAACTAACCGGGGATTTTCCAAAATGTCAGTAAGACAGTTATTTTGTTGTTAATAGAACCAGAGGAATAACAATCTGTCGGGTGGATTCCCTCAATGGAGAAGAGCACCATTCCTACTCTTTTTTGACCTTTCACATAACAAGTTCTCTGGAAGTGTTCAACACGGATAGCAGACAAAATGCCACGCCTACAAGTGTTGATTCTAAGATCGAATATGTTTTGTGGTCACCTTCCCAAGCAGTTAACGAAGCTTGCTGGACTTAATTATTTGGATGTAGCACATAACAACATATCAGGAAGTATATATACCTTCGTCTTTAGCAAGTTTGACAGCCATGACACATTCAGATGGGAGAGGTGAAGGAAATTACACTAGTGGCAGCATATCAATGTTCCCAAAGAATCGGGAGCTTAGAGATACCTTTGAACTCGCAAACGAAATAGCGTCGATTGACTTGTCATGCAATAGTTTAACCAGACATATTCCGTGTTAGGGTTAGCACGACAAAGAAGAGAGACAAGATTTAAGGTGAAAAAGCCTCACAAAGGAGAAAAAACTATGGGAGACAATCCACTAATCTCTTAAGTTTACATGTATAGAGGATTAACTTATAAAGCTAAAAAAGTATGATTTGTAGATAATTTCGACTCATATAAATATTTGAGTATCTCTTAACAACCCTATTTGGATATTTGAGTTATCTCTAACATTCCGAATGAATTTTCTTACTCAAGGCTTGAATCTTTTTTTTTTGAAGGAATAGACAGGAGCTCTGCCAAATGCATTAAAGGAGAAGATAAACATAAAGTTTACAAAGGAAAAAGTTTTCTTACTCAAGGCTTGAATCTCTCCGGCAGCCAATTAAGTGGAGCAATACCAGGTGATATCGGTGCTTTAAGGAAATTGGAGTCCCTGGACCTATGTTACAATTATTTCGGTGGTGAAATCCCCTCAAGCTTGTCAGACATCACTTTTTTGAGCTGCCTAAATTTGTCCTACAACGATCTCTCGGGAAGAATTTCCTCAGGAAGGCAGCTACAAACACTCCAATGATCCACATATATACGTCGGCAACCCTGGATTTTGTGGGCCTCCTGTCCCCAACAATTGTTCGATGAATGGAACAAATCAAATTGTCCATGAAGAACATGAAGGATTTGTGCATCACACGATATAGCATATTTCTACCTCACAATAAGCACAGGATTTGTGATGGGCCTTTGGATGATGTTTTGCGCCATTTTATTCAAGAAAACTTGGAGGCTTTTGTGACCAGTTGTATGACAAGATTTATGTGCAAGTGGCTATCAGCAAGGCTGCATTGATGAGAAAATTCCAAAGTGAGGAGTCTTGATGTTTTCCTCCGCCGTACAATCTACAATCGAGCAACGAGGCCGCCGTTACTCGGTGATGCTCCAATCGCACCAGACGGCGCCTAGCTCCGACTGCTCTCCGGCGGAGATCTGCGATCGATCCGTTGTGGCGTCGACGTCGCCCAATTCAACCCAGTCCCCTGTCCTCCACTCCCCGCCGTGAGACGCCGTTGCGTGCTGCTCGGTGTGGCCCGTACGGCTCGCCGCCGGCTCGGATGGCGGGCCACGAGACTACGAGAAGATTGCACCGGTTCCCTCTTGCGGGCGCACGGTCCGTCCTGGTGAAGGAACTCAAGGAAGTAGGAACAAACTACTCAGGCCATATCACAAGTTGGTTTTCTGTTCGGTTTTTATTTTCATATAATTCTGTTTACGGAGTTCGGTTCGGTTTTTTGCTTCCAAAAATTGAAATAACCGAATAGGCCATGTACAATACCACTTTCATAATTTTCTTCCAAAAAGTACAAAACAATTATCATATTTTAACATCTTTACGCATATGTATGTTATGTTCATATGTTCTACTATGTTATACTGTAATGACATATGAATATTGTATAGATTTATCTCTACTCTGCATCACCTACTATCCCATGAGCGCAAAGGCATTGAAGAGGTAGGTGTCATCTGTATGTGGCTGCCACCATCAACGGCATACATGGTTCGTGCGCCTTGCTCCGGCCATATCATCGCCCCACCTCATCAACCAGCTCTACCAACTCCTCGCCTCCCCCCGCGAGCGCCTCCCTCAACCAATTGACATCATCCACCACAGTGAGCTCCAGCAACGCCACCAGTCTATCTTGTCGCCCACCACCAGCAACCTGCCCCTACGCTGCATCGACAAGATCAGGAAGGTCATCAATTACCTCCACTGAATGGGTAAGCTCAACACATCGGTAGGAGAGGCAAGAAGCGGTAGGATTATATAGATTCAGCAACCGAGAAGATATATATAGAATCTAAATTAAGAAATCGTCGAATAAGAAAGGCAATATTCATTTGCCTAGTACATAGAATCTTTAGAGTTCATGCTAGATCATTCCACTCCGAAAACATACATTTGCCTAGTACATATAATCATTAGAGTTCATGCTAGATCATTCGATTTTATTCTCTGAAAGCTAAGAAAGAGTACTAGTAATTAAAAAGTTCAGTAAGTCATTTATCGTGGAGATAACGGTACATCTGCTGCATGTGTGGACTAATTTATCCCCTGTTGTCAACACAGGATCTGACGGCCACAGGTAGGGCGTCAAGCTCAGGGATTGGCAAGTGCTAGCAATCAGACGTCTGATGCATTGTTTATTTTATCAGATGCTTCTTGCAATATTTTTGTTTAACGTGTACAACATTTTTTTAACATCTGCAACATCTGTTTATTATGCTAACATTTCTACTGTTTATATTGTTATTAAAGGAAAATGTTGCACACGTAGGAAAAAATATTGCAAGCGTAAAAAAATGAGCAGTGCATCGGACGTCCGAACACAAATCATTCTGTTAGAGGCCTTCCCCGTACGGTGTGACGTTTCTGCAAGTTTTAAAGACCCAACACCCGTCAGACCTGAAAATTTTGCTTGCCCTACGTTGGAGGTCAGTACTCAATTTTTCCATGCCGCATAGCAAATCTTGGCGTCCAACGATGTCCAAGCATCATGGCCATCAATTTCCTATTTTGCTTCGCGTGCATGTCACGACGATGCGATGAGCCTGAAAATCTAAGTTAGTTCTGCTATTCAAAATTTCTGTCAATTCGACCGTCAAAGTCGCTTTGTGGCGTGTTAGAGGTCACTTGTCCTGATCACCACGAATTCCCCATGCGTAACAATGCATCCATCAGTGACTCGACCATACGTCTTATTCATTGTGAAAACAACCGTAAGGGCCTGTTTGGATCCATTAGCAGCTAATAGTTAGCTGGCTAATAGTTTCTAGTTAATATTAGCTAGCTAACTATTAGCTGGCTAACTATTAGCTAGAGGGTGTTTAGATCCACCAGTTAATATGTGGCTAATAGATGCTATTGTCCAGAATACCCATGCTATTAAATGCTATTGGTGGTAGACGCGAAGGGTATTTTGGTTAAATACCACCTATTAGCTGCTATTAGCTGGGTTTGGCTAGCTAATGAGATAACCATTAGCTGGGTGCCTAGCTAATAGTTAGCTGATCTATTAGCTGGAGGTGTTTGGATCCACTCCAGCTAATTTTTAGCAGCTAACTATTAGCTGTATGGATCCAAACAGGCCCTAAATCACATCCATGCAGTTGGTATATATGAGGACATGCAACTAGTGATAAAGTCAAGTCAAGGATCAAAATCCCGGTGAAATTTTGTGAAATTTCGGTGAAATCTCGGATTTCGCCCCTCAAATTCATAATCCTGACAGAATAAAAAAATTAAAAAATTCAAATTGCTGCAGTAATCTCAGAAATTTCACCAAGATCTCATCCTCTGGATCAAAATTGCTACAAAATAATTGATTTTAGGACCGAATTTGAACTGGAGCAGCATGTGGACTATTGATTAGGGGTCTAGCTTTCAATCTCAAGAGACCTGGGTTCGAGGATCGTTGGCTCCACATTTTTATATTGGAGGGATACCTCATAACTTCATAAAATAGTTATGCATAATAGCACAACATGGCCACTTAGCTCGACTGGTAGAGCATGCACAGCCTCCGTGAACAGTGTCTCTTGGGTTCGATGCTAGATAATGGCAATACTTTGCACATTTTGGCTTCAACCCAAAACACCTCAAGGTTATATTTTGGCTTTTAAAAGTGATAATACATTGCAATAATTGCTCAAAAAATAACATTAAGATCATATCATGTGCAAAAGTGCATTTACTAATGGATAAAGGTGCATTTAGTGAGATATTTTTAGACACAAAATCATAAATCGATTAAGCTTCCACGTTAGTCTCACCAACTAATATATGCCTCCAGGACTAGTAACTTGGAGTTCTGAAATCTCCCAATTGGCAAAGGTGAGACGAGGCATGATGAAATCAGCATACATACACAACTAAGCAAACGTGGATTGAGGAGAAAAAAAAAGCTGTTCTGAATGTGGTGATTTCGCATGAAATTGGGAAACAAATTCTGTGGAGGAGATATGCAAATTTAATCATGTGCATCCCTATTCTGATGGATGCCACATGTCCATCTAGCTAAATCTCAATCTCACCCCACCAACAGTGTTATTGATTGGAGGAGTGAGAAATCAAGAGTGTTATTAATGGAAGGAGTGAGAAATTAAATGAGTGGTTGAGATTGGCAAGATGAACACGTGGCATCCATCGGAGTGGGGATGCACAGAATTAGATTTGCATATCTCATACACATAATTTTTTTCCTGAAATTGCCTAGTACTTCCATACAAATAAGGGTGGATAATGAGCCAACTCGGCTCGACTCAACTCAGCTCAATCAAACTCGTAACGAGCTCAAACTTCAGCTTGGCTCGACTCGTTAAACTCGACATTGCCATCTGAGAGGAGGATTGCTGTTGAGACTATACGGTATGCTATGTGTTATTATCCTCGCCTCACACATATACAGCTATACTTGCCGACTTGGAGGACTAGTTAAACTCGCGAATTGGCTCGTTTAACTCGTTATATAAACGAGTTCAAATCATGGATCGATTCGACTCATTAAGGAACGAGTTCGAGGTGAGTTGAGCTGAGTTTGTGAGTACTCGTTTAGCTCACGAGTTCGAGTTTTTCCCACCCCTACACACAAAGTTGTTCTCAATGCGGCCACCAACTTCTTCGAAGTGCTTTGTACTATGTATTGCTTGTGCTACGGTGTCAAAATTTTATAAGTTCGTTTGAGTGTGATCATGATCCAAAATTTTTATGAGAGCTTAATCACTTGCTCAAAACCCTTATATAAATGTTTCAAAGAATTTAAAATTTTTTAATTACTCAATCAAATCTATGGAAGCGATGCATGTAGCAACGTAAAGCTTTTTTTAGGACAATAGCACAGTCACAATTTTTTAAAATTCTTTAATTTTGATCATCATCTAAAAATTTTGTGGGAACATTAGTGATGCATCAGGATCATCCACAAAATTTTTTGAAATTTTCTAACATAGTTTGAACAATTTTTCATTGAGTTGAATTTGTCGGTCAGCCTTCAATAGCACTTTCTGAATTTTTTAAAATCCTCAAGCTTTCTCATCATCTGAAAATTTATGGGAATATTATGGATGTGTAAAAACCATCCACAAAAATTTTCAAAAGTTTCTAACATAGTTTGTACCATTTTCCATTAGGTTGAAATTTGCTAGTCGACCTTTTATCGGAGACAAGACTTAATCGCGAATTTTTAAAAATTCTTCAAGCTTGATCATCATCTAAAATTTTTATGAAAACATTAGTGATATGTTAGGACCATATAAAAAAATTTCATAATTTTTGACATGTTTTGGGCTAATTTTCTTTTGGTTAAAAATCTTGGTAAAAAAACATATTTGAATTTTGCTTTTTAGATTCCATCCGAAATAACAAGATTTTGCCAAAATTTCGCATTTCGGAGGGTGACGAGATATGAACCGAAAACGAAATTTGAAACCTTGGATCAATTTGATTTAACATTTTCCCAAAGCAGAAGGAAGGAGCTCGACGTTTGTATTTTGGAAAGGAAGAAGAGGAGTTAACTAGACCAGGGTATATGCCACAGTGCTTCGGGTGCAAAACATTTAAAAGAATGAAATAAACAATTAAATGAATGAAAATAAAAGGAAAAGTAAACACCTTCAGTGCTTCACCATGACTGCGTAGTGATGACAGCATCAATACACAGAGTGATAGAGAATTGGGTGGATGCTGCAATGCATCACACAATTTACTGACGACTGGCAATGCTCACTACTACGGAAAGGGCCTTTAGTACCAGTTCAAAACTGCCATTAGTACCAGTTTTTGAACCGGTACAGACCATCCGGGACTGATGCTCAAGGGCATCGGTCAGTTCCTCCCGTCTTGATAGAGTATCGACGGTTCGAATCACACATGGCGCTCGTGGTGAACCTCGAGGACCTCATCGACGGTTGGTGTCTCCAACCGTCTTGATAAAACCCTCATCGATGCTGTTGGTTTCTCCAACCGATCTCGATGTTTTGTATATATATATGTCTATTTCTCCAGAGCTATTATATATGTTTGTGTGTTAAATCACAACTAATTAAAAGCACGATAATCAATCATGCACTTTGCACGATAATTAAATCATGAACATTCATTAACAAATTTAATTACATCTAATGTATTAAAATATGTACACATATTTGTTCTTTTGCTCATCGTCTAATGTATTACAATATATATGTACACAACTTTAATTACAACTTTAGTATTTCTTTTCCTTCTATTCATCGGGATCTTTTACGCGCATCGTTCTTGCTAGTCGTAGATGTAAACCCGATACGATTCACGGTCCTTATCGAAGGGCCCCAATTGTTTAAATTTGGTTCGTGAAACTCGCCTTTTGGATTTACGACCTCATCGTAAATAAAGCCGACGAGTTGTTCTTGAATTGCTCTCACTCGTGTCGGCGAGAGTTCCGAAGCTTGTTCCGCCAAATATTGAGGCACCTATCGTTAAGTCATTAACTAATCAATACTTGAATTTGTACAAGATATAAGGAGTACCTATACATCATTAAAGCTAGTAATTATATTTACTCACCCCCTTGTTGCCTTTTAGCATGCGGTCGGCGGCTCCGGTTTGGGTGTGCATAAACTCGCATACATAGTAGTCGCATAAATTGTTACCCGGCGGCTAAGTCAAGATCTGCGGTGGAAAAAGTTAAAAGCGTGAAATGGATGTAAGGAAATTAAGTTAACTAACTAAAAAGCTAGCATTATGATATACGTACATGAGAGGCAAATGTAATGTCAAATTTCTCCTTGAATACGCCCACGTTTTTAGCGCGGAACCGTGTGAATGCACTACACATGTGATTACTGAATTGTACATGATTAAAATTTGTTTCAAATTGAAGGAAATAGAACTAGTACGATAATGAAAGGAACAAGAATTAATACCGGTTGAGCATGTCGATAAAGTTTTGATACTTTTCAACTGGTCTCCCTTGCGAATCCATAATTGTGATCGAGCTACGATTTAGCTCGATCATAAGAAGAATCCAGTGAAAACTATACATAGATGTGTCAACGTAGATAACTAATTAGTTCTAACATCATGTTATGAAAAAGGAGTAGAATGAGGTGGTACGAAAACACGTACTCAAATGAGTAGGCTAGATATATCTTTGACCCATTAGCGCATTGAATACGTTAGTCTCTGTTTCGCTTGGGTGGTGTCTAACGGTTATCCCGTTGATAACTACTAGGTCCATGAAGCCTATGTCGAAAATACGATCCCTTCGGCATCTTTGTATCTCCATGCTACATAAGAAATTAGTTAGGCTTGCAAGTTAGTATAGTACAAGGAAGTGCACGATAATTTTTTGTAAATAATTAAGACACTTACAGAGTCCAGCAACCAAACAACCTCATACCGAGGCGTCATGTCAGTATAGATCATATATGTAGTCCCATTCGACATAAAATTCACCTTCACCGCGAAAAAAATCTTGTTGCTTAAACTTGACAGCGAACAACTCTAGACCATGCTTGGTCGCGTCCAAGTACCATTCATGAAATTGACGCATCTTTGTCGTTAGCCGGGGCAGCTCCTCACTCCTGACCAATGATCTGCCCACTTTAAATGACCATCTTACTTGGGCAAACTCAATCTCCTTGGTGCCTAATATTTGATCTGGGTCAAGGCCAGTTTCATTGAAGAATTGTAGCATCTCCTTACCCTTCCCCTCAGCTGACATCTTCTTCTTGGGGCATTCCTTACTCAATGTGCGTCGTAGTTTGATTGGCGAGGCATTTCTTTTTATCCTTCAAATTTTTAATAGTCATTAAGCCTTTATGAAATTCTTACATGCTGTGTTGAACCTTCTTCTCTGGTGACTTAGGTTTAAGAAATTTAGTTACCTCTGCTTTTACCATCTTCTTGGTCTCCTCATCGTTCATATCATACTGGCCGCCGGAAGTTCACCACTTCTTGGATTGGGTGGAGGACCCGATCTTCTTGGGAGCTCTTGGCCGAGTGGCTTCTTTCCTTGGTGGCGCCTTCTTGGGAGGAGCGGGCTTCTTGTGGCGCTTATGTGCGCGGGAGGTGGTGTAGGAGTCGGCGCCTTCTTGGGAGGAGACAGGCTTCTTTCGGGCTTATATGCGAGGAGATGGTGTAGGAGGCGGGCTTCTTGTCAGGCTTATATGTGCAGGAGGTGGTGTAGGAGTCGACGCCTTCTTGGGAGGAGACGGGTTTCTTCTCGGGCTTCTTCGCGGAGAGGACACATCCATGTTATCTCGAAAAATTATGTACCGCTTTGCGCCACAGATGAAATTGTGTCTGCCTCTCCTAGCCGTAGTCCGTCACTGCAGAATTTCGAGGTCAAGGTCCTCGTACCTGGCGAACCTCCTCCACCGAGACCTTGAGTATCTGACGGTATCTGTTGGCCATGGATAAGCCGTCCCGGCTCCAATGGGTGAGCCATGCCATCGGCCGCCTTGAAGGTAAGGTTCGCGCTTGGACATGCAGCTCACAAGGTGTCCGCCGTCGATGTCGTCACGGATACTTGTCCAAGTCCGCTCGGCAGCCCACCGAAGCGCAGGCTGCGCTGCCGGAGGAGCCGATGATGTTAGGATTACTTGAGGTTCTTGGCCCGTCTCGTGGCTGTTGGCTCAAGGCTAGCTGCACCTCTCTTCGGATCTCTTCTTGCATTCTCTCCTGTGTTTGATTCAGCGTTCTTCAAGCGCACTAAGTCATTGTGTCTGTCGAGCCTTGCTCTCGCCCGACTCCTATAGGTCTCGGCGTCTGAGCGAAACCAACCTTCCACGGGACAACGCCGATGCCTCGTGTACGTCCGTGGTGCTCGGATTTTGCAGGCCCTTGTTAGCTCGTTGTTCTCCTGCTTGGCACGGCTACCCTGGGAAGACTCCTCGATGGATCTGTACAAGCCTTCGCCACATCTCTTAGCACCTCCCCAAACACAGCATTGCCGTTATCATCAAGGGCGCCGCCGTGACCATAGAACCAATGCTTTGCTCTGTCGGGCCAATCCGTTGTTCGGATGGACAAGAAGAAAGAAAGAACAAAGAACGTGAAATTGGGGATGTTACAAACCTACCCCCCTTAGAGAGAATCTCGTCCCCGAGATTCGGACGGACAAGAAGAAAGAAAGAACAAAGAACGCTGCTCTTAGATCCTTTTTCACACATCCAAGGTTCTTCTTACTCTGAGCCAAAGCTGCGCTGTACTCTTTAAAACTTGATAACATTGCTCGATGCCTGACACTGATCAAATCTTGAAAGTCCTGATTGGATAGACTGGTACTCAGTATCTATTTGGGGTTCATCTCACTTGATTCACTTCTAGCTTCTAATACCTTGAGACTTTTGTTCTGCTGAAAAACATAAACAAAGTTCACCACACACATTTGGAGGCTGTTGTTTTCATACTGGATTAACTAATTCCTTTTAATTTGGTACTTTGAATTCAAAATATATCCTCATGGTACAAACGAGAATTATGGCTCTACAACCATCCTTTATTTAACTCATGATTGGTGCCCAACTCATATATACTTTAAAGACTAACATCCGTAAATTACTTCCACAATTATATCGCTTTCAAACTTTTACTGAGATAGCAATATCGACCTTTGCATCTTCTGTAATGTAACCTTACAAAAACTCTTTTATTTATTCATTAAAAGGGGTATAGTACTACTGGATGTACTATATCTATTGGCAATGACTTTCTCTGATAACATCATATTACTGGTGTCTCTTCTTCATTTTCATGGGGCATAGGTAGACCTAATACCCTATATCGCCATATTTGTGAGAAATTTCGATTCGTTTACCACCGCTTCGGAGTTATGGTCTTGATAAGAACAAGATCTGGAATGTTGACGGTTGAAGTAGATGTTGGCGTCTTTTGGGCAACGATTAGCATAATGCCCTTAACATGACAGTTGAAACATTGAATGTTTGCCTTTGAAATCTTGTTACGTTGAGATTGACCAATCTTATTGTGAAATCTCTCGCATCACTTGGTTGTCCGCTGCTCCTAGGGTCTTGATCAAGGTTGCTTCTTGCGGTCATTGAGTTGAGACTGGTTCACACAAAGTCTAGAGCTACTGGCAACATATTGTTCTTGACATACTACCTTCCTTTTTCGGGAATCCAGATGACAACAGTTGTCTTCCAAGGAGAGTGTTTTGCCTTTCACAGATTGAGAAATATTTGCTACATGGTGCAATTTATGAGGTACTTCCACTCTAACTTGTGATGTTGGAACTGCTTGTGGTGCTAAGAAATTTTGTTTCTCCAAGGAACATTGTTTCACAAAATGCCCTTCCTTGCCACAAAGGTTGCAAACTTTGTACTGGATCTCCTTCTTTCGAGGGCACTTGCCGAATCGGTGTCCAGTTCGGTCACAGTTATGACAATGGTTATCTTATTTTGCTTTACCCTTTTGAGGACAACTGTAAGTAAAATGTCCTTTTTCACCACATTTGTAGCAGATGACATATTTCCATGAGTGATGGTTTATGGGAGGGGTATTGCTAATGCCATCATCACCACATAATACTTCTGGAGGCTTGGTCTTACAGAACTCATCGAGAGAACAACGCCGAGGAGTTGTAGATGTGATTGTTCATTTGTTGTATCATCGGTTGCATGAGTTGAGTCTGAGTCACAAGAAACCGATTCATACTCTGAAGAAATGCTGTTGACACATCGGAGGATTGCTGGTTGAGCTCGGCAGTAGCACTGACATTGACATTCGGAACTCACTAGTGTTGGCATTGATGTTGACCATAGCATTGGGATTTGATGCCTTAGCTTCTTTGTTAAGGTTAGCCTGCGATTCTTCACCATCTGGCGACAAAAGCAAAGCTTCAAGACGAGGGAAAAAGCATAGACGAGAGAAAGCAGGGAGGTTCTAACAACACCCAAAACCAATTGCCGGACAAAAGGCAAGACAAAAACAAAAGACGGTTTTGAAAACAACACAAAGCAACTCGTCTACTCGATTAAACTACTCACTCTAACTGGATAAGGCGGCTCAAATCCAGAATGAACCTTGACCAACTTATCCTATAGGGTTAGTCTGAGACCAAACTTGCTTCTTTGGTCTTCATCGAACAAAGGTCGGATCCTCACCATGAAGACGAACAACTTCACTAGCAACTTTGCTGAATCGCTCCTTATTTTGAGACAACATGCCTTGACGTAGAGAAGGGAACTCGATATACCTAATATAAAAGTTATAGGGCAAAGGGAGATCCAATTTACATTCCAAAAAGATGAAAGAATAGTAGATACGATGAAGATGGAGTAGATAAGAAACAACTTCAATGATAAAGATGAGAATAGATAGGAGAGAAAAGGCAAGATTAGCACATTTTTTTTATTTTTATTTTATAAGATAAGTTTTGAAGCTTCCTAAGAAATGACCATTCTAACTAGGGACACATCCTACGATCGATATAGCTCGATACCACCTCTGGAGACCCCGGATCGACGATCAAGGAATCTCTGTGTATTACTGTACTAGTCCCAGATCAAAGCTAGTACACACAGTTGAAACAGTGGTAAATCAATGACCATATCAAGATTATATATTGAAGTAATAAATAACATCAAATAAGAACAATAACCTTATGGTCGAGGTTTACCAAAACCGCCTTAACAGACTGAACAACTTGAATAATTGCAGCGGAAGACGAAAACTCCAAGTGATGACCCAACCATATGCCCACAGGCAATCGAGTGGGGAGCGCGTCCTAGTCCAGGTGATCTCCTTCGACGGTTTCAACCTTCTGAGAGATGATTTGAGTGTAGCATGTGAGTACAAACGTACTCCGCAAGTCTTGGAACATGCAACATGTAGGGCTTTCCAAGGAAAGGCTTAATAGGGTTCTTTTGCATAAAGCCATGTTTCATCAAACCATACATAATAATAATTTTCACAATGCACATTTTAACAAATATTTTAACCATTGAATATATATATTATTCTAGCGAAGGTTCTAGCCACCAATCACTAGTATACAGGCTCTATCCGCCACATTTAAAAGATTAAGGTAAACCAACTCATGACTCTATCTGTCATGATCAAAACAGGTTCCATCTACCTGATTGGCTCAATCTGCCAACAACACATCTGAGAGTTCTAACCTCTCCCGAATCCCAAAATAAAACATTAGTTATTTCTAAAACCAAAACCAAGTCTACTAGTATGAAAGCATTCTTTGCCCGCCCTTGACCATAGGCACGGCTATTCGAATAGTCTTAACTCTGCAGAGGTGTACACTTTACCCACAAGACATGATATTCACTTGATGCCAAGCTATTAACACACTTCCTTAGGTGTGCCGACAGAGATATCATGACAAGGCCTTTACAATGTATCGCTGACCCGACTCACCACCGAGGTTTCACCGCTATTAGGGTTCCATCGCTTGATATAGAAGCCCCTCTTGCGCGTGTGGGAAAATACGACTTGCCTCCATCGCACCCACATTCCACCATCTGGTGAGTCTAAGTTAGGTTTCTACAAATTATTCAGCCAGTCGAGCCCATTTGACATGTGGTTGTCTTGTTGTGCTAAGAATGGACAATCATAAGAGTCGGTCCTTAATTTGACTAGGCGGCTTCCACAAACCAAGACTAGTGCTCTCTGCACCGCTTGACAAACCATTCCGCCCCAATCTTAACCATTTTCCTTTTTATTTTTATTTTACAAACAAACGGCAATACCTTTTGCCTATATTTTCCAACACAAGTTTGCAAGAGTTTATAAAGAATCCCCACCCATAGGTGTATACTGACCGTTTGCAAATATAAGCATTTCTACCGAACTACTCTATTCCACTAATAGTTATTTAATAATTTTCAATTCTCAGTGTTGATAAAAATTATTATAATCAATTATGTAATCTCCTAAAATCATGAAGTCACCAAGATCTCACATTATTATCATGGCACTTGCATAATCCAACCCAATATGATATTCCAACAAGTGAAGTCTATATCAAGAGTAATCATGACTCCAAAATCATATTAAGCTACAATTATCACTTGAATATGAAATATCTTCCTAGAACTATAAATTATATTATTGATTTATCCATCATTCTTGTATTGATCAATCTTATCATCCACTTAATCCACGAAAAATACTTCACAATATCATTCACTATATCCACCAAGTATAATTCACAACATCATCTACATTAATTCACCGAGAATACTTCACATAATCATATACTAAACCACCAAAAATGCTTGTTAAATTCACTGAGTATGATTCTCAACATTATCTATTTAATCCGTAAGTATGATTCTCACTATTATCTATTAAGTGCACCAAGAATGCTTCATAATATTATTTACTAAACCACCCAAATATTATTCTCAAAATCATCTACTTTAATCCATTGACAATAGTAGTTCCTATGATCATAACCAATTAATCTTAACCAATCACGCATATTCCATATTAATCGACCAATTCAACTAATCTTAACCAATCACGCATATTCTATATTATTCAACCAAACCAATTAGTCTTAACCAATCACGCATATTCCATATTAATCAACCAATTCACATACGATTATCACCATCCATATTTCAACCAGTATTTATTTTTTTAATCAGCTCCTCAATAATAACTTCCCACAAATATTAACAATCCAACTTCACAAAATTTCAATCATCAACATTCTTAGATCACTATAATAATTATTAATCCCCATCAACAATAATATCCATGTAATCTCCAATAAAAACTGGGTTCTAGCTCCAATTTCCATTCTAATCAAAGATTATTTAATCATGAATAATTACTATAGTGGATTACTTGTTCTAAGGCGACAAAGGTTCATGGATACAATATCAAGGAGGTATAAACAACAGGTATAGCTAACAGTCTAACGTTAACATCATTCTTTTATGTAAATAGCAATGCATGTTTAAAGGAACAGTTACAAAAGCATTTACAAAACTGGGTATAAAATGCGTCAAGGAAGACTTGCCTTCGTCGACGAGGTGCGCTGCGTTACTCTGAAAGTCTTCTCCTTCATTGGCGACTACGACAGCTTCTTCGACTACGCGCAAAAGCGATGCACCGAAAAGAATAAAATAAATTAAACAGAAACTAAAAATTATAATGAAAATACTGGCAGATAGAGGATGAATTTAGATGAATTTAGAAATTTGAATCACTCGATTCGGAGTTCGGATGATAGAGAAACAATTGTTTGAATTCTGTCGGATTGGAAAATAGAAAATCCGAGAATATTCTTTTGGAATCTTTTCTTTTCCTTCATTTTTCTGATTTCCCATCACACTTACAGGCTGGTCCCTCACGTCAATTGCTAGTGCTTCTTCTCCAGGCATGCACGAACAGAGGAAATGCCATGGGAGCAAGCAACAAAGGAGGAGGCCAAGGGAGAGAGGGCTGGGCTCGCCGGAGGGGAAGAGGGGCTCGCCGGAGGTGGTGACCGGCGGCGGTGGTGGCGGCGGCCAGCGCAAAGCCAGACGGGGGCGCACGGCCACGGCGTGGCGGCAGCGGCGGCCGGGGCTCGGGCGACGCAACCAAGGGGCAGCGCGGAGGAGGCAAGGCGGCGCGAAGGCCGGGAACACATCGGCCAGCGGCAGCGAGGCACGGCGAAGCCACTATGACAAGAAAACCGGCGACCAAAAACGAGCCGTTGGCATGACGTTCAAACTCACCCGAAAATGCAAAATTTCTCGAAACTAAGGTGAGCACGGTGTAGCTAGCATCAAGGGAAGTCTATGGGTGCAAGGAATTGAATTGGTTCGTACCCAATTGGAAGAAATTGACGACGAACGGAGCGACGGCCGACGACGAACAAACTCGAAATTCGAGGTCAAACTGCAATGAAAATCAAATCCGATTGAATGGTTATGTTCCTGGAAGTAAGGGGCACAAAGTGATGCGGTTGGTTTGTCTAGAAACTCACCGGAGCAAGAGATGGCTCGCCGGTGTCTTTGGAGAACGCCGGACGTCGGTTTTCGTGAGTTTTGGAGAAGGGAACGACACAAGAACAATGGGGCAAGGTGAGCACGGGGTAGAGAACGTCGATACGCACATTTGAGAAGTGGAAGCTCGTCGTTTCGTTGAGAAACGGCCGAGTTATTGAAGTTTTAGTGCAAAACGATTTCTAGTCAATTAATCAAACTCCGATGGGTTAGAAGATGAATGGTTATGGAAAATGGGTTCTCCTCGTCTTCCTCTTCGCAACGGATCCGGCCATGCATGATTTGGTGGAGGAAATGAGGAGTTACGGTGATTTGAATTTGAAGGGCTATGATCGGGAGAGGAAGAATCGTGCTGTGGCTGGCTGGAGGTAGAAGAAGGTGAACAGTACTTGCCACGTGTCGACTTCTCATTGGTTGGAAGAAATGAAGGAACAAAAGCGCGAGGAATAAAATAGCAAAAATGATCTAAAAATCCTGGAAAAATTTCTAAAAATACTAGAGATTATTTGGAACCCGATAAAATTAGTTTCACTGAATTTTGATAAATTTTTGGAATTTAGATTATTCCGGAACGAATAAACTGGATTTGATGAAAGACCACGAGAGATAAAATAGCAAATAGATTCTAAAAATCTTGGAACAATTCCCAAAATCATTATAGAATATTTGGAACCTAATTCAATGGATTTTGAGATTTTTGGAGTATTTTAGAACTCGAGTGAAATTTCGACTAAGGACTGAAATTTGGAATTCTGACTTTGCGGACGGTAAAGGATTGAACTTTAATTTCGAAAGGATATGGATGCCAGGTTAATTAGAACACCGAAAAAAAAACCAAATTTTGAAATTAATTAATTTTAAATTAGGTTTTAGCAGAAACCCGAAATTGGGGATGTTACAAACCGCCCCCAAGGGTGCAAGAGGTCGGCCGTCCTCGCCGACTTCGGTGACAACATGTCTTGCCTTCTACTTCTTGTTTGGACCTTGCTGTAATATTCCAAATGAACTTTAGGGAAGAATATATTATTGCAGTTCATTTCTTGGGCTTTAGGAGGACCCGGTTAAGGGTTTTGGGCTAGAGGGAGCAAATCTGGGCTTTAGGGGGTGTTCTTTTGGGCTTTTTGAGGGGAGAAATTTAACCCTAACCCTAGCCCACTCTTTCCCCTCACCCCCCATGCGCCCCCCTCCCTCTCCTACAGCCGTCTCCCTCCCCCTTGTGGCTGCACGGCGCCCCTCCCTCTCCCTGGTGGCTGGCGCCCCTCCTCCACCTTGAGCTGCCGCCCCCTGTCCCCCATTGCCTTGCGCCCCTGTCCTCCATGGATGTGCGCCCCTCCCCTCTCCTTCCCACCCTAGCTAGGGTTTCTCCCATAGCCGCCCTCCTCCCACTTCATCTCCTGCAGTTCTTGCATTGGAGCTCTTTCAATCGAGGTGAAACGGCGATTCCCTGCGGTTTGGAGGAGGAGTGTAGGCGGGAGAAGAGAATTTCGTCGTTCTTTTGATTCGTCAAGAAGAGGTATGCCTTGGTGGATTATTTTGTAGAGTTTTGGTGCTGGTTAGATGGGGGAAATTCATGCCTAAAACCCATAATTAGGTGCTGTGGTTGGTGGATTTAGGGTGCTTGTAGATCTGATTCACGTTCTGTTCTCGAGCAGATTGGAGTGCGGTTTTAGGGCGCGATTTTGAATTTGTTAGAGGCGTCTTCTGGGGGACCGGCTGTTGTGAAAATTGTAGATAATTGAATTACCTTTCAATGAAGACCAAAATCACTAAATTCCGTTCAGTCTTTTAAGAGTTACGGCCATTTTACCGAACGCTGTCCAAACTGTGTTGCGCTTGGGGCAGTCTGTGTTCAACTGCAGATTAGAGGAACTTAGAGGCCGAATCATGCTTTTTGTATACTTAGAAAAGGTGGGAAATTTCCTGCCTTTCGAGAAAATGTACTCGTTTATTTGATTTGGAGTTGCTAAACTCAAGTTATGCTTGTTGGAAGTCTGCTGTCCCGATGGACAGATTTCTGGTTTTCAGGTTTTCGGAGGTTTTCGGAGTGACGTGTAGAATCGTTGTTGTAATGAGTTTTGTAGTTGTTGGGTTGGCATGATTTTGAGTGGAATCTACCTATGTGCAGGTGGTGTGACCCCGGGAGTGCCGTCAACATCTCGCCACTCCGTCTCGCGAGGTTGAAGGTAAGTGTATTGTAGTGGTTGTGGCTTGGGTGGCCATATTGTTTCGTAATGTTGTAGCCTATCCAAGTGTTATGTTAAGTTTCCATGTTTGATACTTGCATGTGATATGATGAATACGAATGGTTAAATGGTTATGCAATTGCTAGAGATCGAGTTATATGCGTGTTTGTTCATGTTTATGGCATATGTGCATGCATAATGGAAGAGGCGACCCATTCTGATGCGGGCCTCTGTGTTCACACGTAGTGAACACGAAAGACCTACCTCGTAGTCCCATCCATAGTTGTGAATGGGAGCGAGTCAGTAAGAGTAGGCACCCTCCACGGGATGGAAGGGAAAGAGGGTGCACACCGACGGGTGTGCACTCGGCAATACCGGTATGTGCTAAGCAAAGAGGCATGATGCATTGCATTGCATTGCATAAATGAGAATGTGAATGAGGATGTATATGAGATTGTGAATGAGGAAGTCTTCACGGATTGTTTTCCATGATTGGTGATCTGTAAGTTGTATGTATGTGAATTGTTATCGTTTTATTTCATCGCAATACACTTTGCTGAGTGATGAACTCACACTTGTTCTTTAATGTTTTTTTAGGTACCTTGAATCCGGCTTGTGGGAAAGGGAGCTAGACTCACGTCATCACTTAGCATCACTCACTTAAGCAATGTCATACCCCTTCCATAGTTGCGATGGTTATCTTATTTAACTAAACGTTGGTTTTATTGCCTCGTTAGTTGTCTTGAATAAATGTTTATCCCTCATTGGGTATGATTTGGTTAAATTGTGCTTGGGACGTGAATAATTGATGAAATCGTGTAATTATCATGTTAGAGTTGTATCCTTTATGCTATCTTGCTATGTCTCTAAAATGTATGCTGAAAACCATGGGAAAATAATGTGCATCTTTCAAATTTGGTTTAGACTATTAGTGTAGCTGCTGTAATTTATTGTTAACTATGTGCTTTGGTTGCTATTAGTATCTGTGAGGTGACATTCGTGGCATACTAGGTCTTTGAGGTGTTCTGACTTGTGCTTAGTGGGTCATGATGGTTAGAGGATACCATGACCTTTTAGTTATGCGTATTATTATTATTGATCTACTATTGTTCTTTTGTTTGCGGAGTGGATGTCCTCTGTTCTAGAGAGGTCATGCCAAAATTTTGTAAATTTCGGTGGCTTAGTTTCAAGGCGGTTTTAAGAGTTTAGAGATTGAATTCAATTTCAGTCTTTTTCGTAAAGGTGTCATTCGTTATGTAGGGTTTTTGGTAACATCTGTGGCGCGAGTGGCTCCGGGGTGTTACACTCGCTGACGTGATTGCCTGTCTGGTTGACCGATCTGAAAGCACGGTACAATCATGAACGGGTCAGAATGTTGGCTTAGCATGATAGTGGAATCGACAATCATGAACGTGACTAATTGTTACCTCGCCGGCCTCATCGTGCTCTGCAGCCTCATTGGCCTCGGCGGCCATGAGGGCGGGTGCAGGCTCCGCCGTCTCATGACCATCACATCCCGAAATCAAACTTCTCATAAATTCTTCTTGATCAAATCCTTCACCGTCCATCATCGTTTCTTAGGCTAGAAGAAGCACTGAAAATTAACGAAAATAGATCACATTTCATGTGAAGCTGATGGTACTACTCTAAAACGGCGTGGAAGACGGTGAGGAAGAGACGGTAGAGAGGATGGACGGCGACGCCGAAGATGTTCCTAATGTAAGTCGACCAAATACTATCGACAAGTATACTTATACATATACATACAAATCTCACATATACGTAGAAACTTCACATATATATAGAAATTTCAAAATTCACCAGAAATCAGAATAATTCGCATGATACATATTCATTTGACATGATACATATACATTTCAAACTTCACATAAACATAGAAATCTCACACATACATAGAAATCTCACATATACATAGAAATGATCAATAAAATAGAAATTTCAAAATTCACCAGAAATTAGAATAATTCACATGATACATATTCATTTGACATGATACATATACATTTCAAACTTCACATGTACATAGAAATCTCACACATACATAGAAATCTCACATATCGTAGAAACTTCACATATACATAGAAATTTCAAAATTCACGGAAGTTAGAATAATTAGCATGATACATATTCATTTGACATGATACATATACATTTCAAACTTCACATATACATAGAAATCTCACACATACATAGAAATCTCACATATCGTAGAAACTTCACATATACATAGAAATTTCAAAATTCACCAGAAATTAGAATAATTCGCATGATACATATTCATTTGACATTATACATATACATTCTTAAACTTTGAAGAATGACAAAATATAAGGTCCTACACTAGGATACCAAAAACAGTGGTAGGAACATGTATACAGTCATGAAAATCAAAGTATCAGTACATCTAGCATAAATCAAATTAATCATTTATGTTATTCTCAGATGTCGGGTTGCCTTAAAAGACCGTCCTCGCCACTAGGGCAAGATATTGACAAGTTTGTGACAACCTTACCACAAATTGATAGATTCAATACATTTCAAACTTCACATATACATAGAAATCTCACACATACATAGAAATCTCACATATACATAGAAACTGATCAATAAAAATAGAAATTTTAAAATTCACCAGAAATTAGAATAATTCACATGATACACCTATTAATTTTTCGGTTTTTACTTTCTTCAAGTACACTTGCTTTAACCATGGAACAGAATAGCTAGTAAAACACATTCTTAAACTTTGAAGCATGACAAAATATAAGGTCCTACACCAGGATACCAAAAACAGTGATAGGAACATGTATACAGTCATGAAAATCAAAGTATCAGTACATCTAGCATAAATCAAATTAATCAAATTTATGTTGTATACAGTCATGAAAATCAAAGTATCAGTACTACAGTTAGACTACCAGACTAAGGTATGGGCAAACAATAGCACAAATTAATACTGAATATTGACAGGAGGCTATCAGACCATCAAAACCTAATGACAGTAAGCAATCTATCATATACAATACAAATTCACATGTTATAGCCAACAACAAAATGATCTAACCAAGCATTGCAACAGGTGAAAGATAATTTTGTTGTCACAAACTGTCAACCTTAACCCAAATCCTCACAGAACAATCAACCCCCACATGCAAGGTCCCCAAGCCGCAGATCGACTGGCCCCTTTGCAAGCCTCTGACCGAGTATAATCACAGAAAGATGCTGCACAAGACCTCCGAAGCAACCCTTCGGCCAAAAGAGTCTTTAGTGAGATGAGGAAGACGGAGGCGTGGTCGTCCGAGGCGAGGAGGACGGCAGCGAGGTCGTCGGAGGCAAGGGCAGCAGTGGGCCATGGTGGTGAGGACGGCGGTGGGGTCGTCGGAGGCGAGGAGGATGGCGGCAGGGTCGTCGGAGGCGCGCGGTGGGGTTGTCGGAGGCGAGGATGACAGTGGTCCGTGCGCGGAGGCGAGGACGGCAGCGGTGAGGTCGTCGGAGGCGAGGAGGACGACGGCGGTGGGGTCGTTGGAGGCGAGGAGGTCGTTGCAAACGAGCGGGAGGAGGAGGAGATTGGGGAACAATGGCGGGAGTAGCAAAAATTGGGAAAGAGGAGGCGGCGGGAGGATTTATAGGTGCACCATCAGTCCCGGTTGGTGTATTCAACCGGGATCGATGTCTCACATCGATCGGTTGAATACACCAAGGATGATGGGTCAGCCTCGGCGGAGCCCTAGGCACTATCAGTCCCGGTTGAAGACACCAACCGGGACTGACTTGAAGAAAACTCAAAACAATTTAGCGCCCTTACTACTCGATAAGAAATCTTCCTCCTCCTTGGCTAGTGCGTGGCGCTTGAGTGCGGGCTCTCCCGGTCATGAAGTCTCGGGTTCGAGCCCCGCTCGCACCCCCTTGCCTTTCTTTTTCTTAATTCACTGTTTGACGATATTTTTTTATTTCTTTTTTTATTTACTGTTTAACGATTGTTTCATTAAATAATTTGTAAAAATGCTTTTACCACTTTACATTTATTTAGCCTTTTTTTAAGATTTCTTTTTTATTTCTTGTTTAACTATTGTTTCATTAAATAATTTTTAAAAATGCTTTTACCACTTTAGATTCATTTAGCCTTTTTTTAAGATTTTTTTAAATGTCTTTGTTTAACTATTGTTTCATTAAATAATTTGTAAAAATTCTTTTACCACTTTAGATTCATTTAGCTTTTTTAAGATTTCTTTTTTTATTTCTTGTTTAACTATTGTTTCATTAAATAATTTTTAAAAATGCTTTTACCACTTTAGATTCATTTAGCCTTTTTTTAAAGATTTCTTTTTTTAAATGTCTTGTTTAACTATTATTTCATTAAATAATTTGTAAAAATGCTTTTACCACTTTAGATTCATTTAGCCTTTTTTAAAATTTCTTTTTTATTTTTGTTTAACTATTGTTTCATTAAATAATTTTTAAAAATACTTTTACCACTTTAGATTCATTTAGACTTTTTTAAGATTTTTTAAACGTCTTTGTTTAACTATTGTTTCATTAAATAATTTGTAAAAATGCTTTTACCACTTTAGATTCACATAGCCTTTTTTTAAGATTTCTTTTTTATTTCTTGTTTAACTATTGTTTCATTAAATAATTTTTAAAAAGCTTTTACCACTTTAGATTCATTTAGCCTTTTTTGAGGATTTCTTTTTTAAAATGTCTTGTTTAACTATTGTTTCATTAAATAATTTGTAAAAATACTTTTACCACTTTAGATTCATTTAGCCTTTTTTAAGATAGTCTTTACAATATTTTTTCAAACCATGTAATATAAATTAACATTATAGAAAATTGTAAGAAATAAAGTAATTTTGCACTCTTATAATTCCATTGCAAATTGTCACCTTGTTATATTAGTACAGAGGACTTTGAACAATATTGTTAGTCAAATATTTGTACAATTTGAACAGAAAATACGGAGCAACAGGAAAACCACTAGAGGAATGAGAAACTAGTATGTTAGTAGTCTATTACACCAAAAGAAAGCAAAGCAATCCTTATTTGCTAACATACTTTGCTTTTACAAGTGATCCTTCATTATGATCGCGGCGTACGTAGGGAGATTCCTCTGTATCATTCGGGACACTAATGTCTACGTCCACCGTGAAAGGAGGCAGCTCGTTGAACTGATTGTACTCTTCTTCGTCCGTGACGCCTCAACTCGACAATCCTTCTTTTACGGAAGAACCACGTGGCACCTTGGTCGATCGCTATCGCTAGTCTTCTCATACGCTTTTTGGTTTCTTGTCCATGTCCATCACATAGAATACCTATGTCACATCATTAGCGAGCACGAACGGTTCGTCCCTATAGGCTACTTGCTTGAGATCCACAGTTGTCATACCATACTTATCGATATCCACGGCTGTCAGTTTAACCCATTGGCACCGAAATAGAGGGACTTTTAATGGCCCGTACTCTAGCTCCTAGATCTCCTCTATGAAACCATAGTAGGTGTCCATCTTTCCATTTTTGTCCAAGGCATCTATACGGACGCCACTGTTTTGGTTGGTGCTCTTGCTATCCTGGGTTGTTGTGTAAAATGTGTACCCATTTATCTCACACCCTTGGAATGATATGATTGTTGTGAACGGTCCTCGAGCCAAGAGTTTCAATTGTTCATCGTCTGTCTGGTTGTCCAACAGTTGCTTTTGTAACCAAGCGCCGAAATGATCCATTTGCTCGATTGCGATCCACTTATCGACTTCTCTGGGTATTGGTAGCGTAGACTCATCTCGTGATCATAGATATACTGAGCCACTCTGATTGCTTGTTTCAATACCATGAAATGTGCTTGTTTAAATGCAAGTAGATCGTCGCTATAGGATTCTTTTCTCCCTAAAGTCCCTTTTCCCCGTAGCCTCCCTCAAGGTGTGATACTGAGGACGCCAATTGATTCAGATCATCAATGTAACTAACACAAAACTCGATCACCTCCTCTGTCTTGACACCTGCGCAATGCACGATATACAGGCGAGGCGATTCTGAACATACTTCTTTAGAATACCCATGTACCTCTCGAAAGGAACATATTGTGGAGGAACACAGTCCGAGAATTTCTATCTCTTTAACAATGTGGACCATGAGATGGACTATAATATCAAAGAAGGATGGAGGGAAGATCATCTCAAGGCTAACCAGACTATTGACCATGTTATCATGCAGATTAGATACCTTATTCGGCTCGATGACCTTCTGCGACACCGCGTTGAAGAACAAACACAGCTTTATGATTGTCCCTCGTACCCAATCTGGCAGACTACCTCGCACCGACTGTGTCATCAACACATGACAATCATGGGATTTTATGTGTACGATTTTATTCTCTTTCATGTTTATGAGTCTCCTTATGTTCGAGGAGTACCCAGAAGGGACCTTCACACTGTTCAAGAACTTAATCATGTTTTTTTCTCTTCCTTTCTCAGAGTGTAGCTCGTGGGGTGGAGGTAATGTTGTCCTTAGGTCCTTTCGTGCTTGAAGTGTATCTTTTGACTTACCGTACATATCTAGGAAACCTAACAGGTTCATGCAGATATTCTTCGTGATATGCATGAAGTCCAGTGAATGGCGGACCTCTAAGTCTTTCTAGTAAGGTAAGTCCCAAAATATTGACTTCTTCTTCCAAATGGCCTTCGTGTGACCTTGTTCAGCCGGGACAGATTTGCTACCAGGACCTTTTCCAAATACTACTTTCAGATCCTTTACCAAAGAAAATACAAGCGTCTCACTGCGATGCATGGGCTTCTTACGTTTCTCTTCTGTCCCATCAAAATTCTCACCCTTCCTCCGTAATGGGTACTTCATATGGAGGAACCTATGGTGGCCCATGTACACAACCTTTCGAGAGTTTTTTAGGTACTTGTCATTCAGTATCCTCTAGCGGTGGATGCGGGCTTTATATCCTTTGATAGATAGGCCCGATAGGTTACCAAGTGCAGGCCAGTCGTTGATGGTTACGAATAGCAATGCACGTAGAGTGAAGTGCTCTCTTTTGTACTCATTCCATACACGTACACCATCGTTCCCCAGTGTTAACAGATCTTCAACCAACGGTTTGAGGTACACATTAATGTCGTTTCCAGGTTGCTTCGGACCTTGGATAAGCAATAGCATCATAATGTACTTACGCTTTATACACAGCCAAGGAGCAAGGTTGTAGATACATAGAGTCACGGGCCAAGTGCTGTGACTGCTGCTCATATCGCCGAACGGGTTCATCCCATCCGTACTCAACCCAAACCTTATGTTCCTTGCATCCTCAGCAAAGTCCGGGTATGTTCTATCGACTTTCCTCCACTAGGAGCCATCAGCAAGGTGCCTTAGCCTTCCTCGTCCTTACGGTCTTCCTTGTGCCAGCGCATCATCTGGGCATGCGTCTTGTTCGCAAATAAACGCTTCAACCGGGGGATTACAGGGAAATACCACACCACCTTAGTAGGAGGTCTCTTCTTCTTACGCTGCCCCTCTACCTCACCTGGGTCATCACGCCTGGTCTTATACCGCGAAGTTTTGCACACCGGACAAGCTTCCGAATCCTCATACTTATTGCGATAAAGGATACAATCATTACGACATGCATGTATCTTCAGTACCTCCAACCCCAAAGGGCGCACAACTTGTTTGGCATCGTCGTAGTTTCGGCGGTGTGTTCCCCTCGAAGTAACTTCTTTATGAGGCATAACAACTCGTCGAATCCTTATCAATCCATTGGTCGCCTTCCATTGCAGCAGTTCTAGTGTGGTACACAACTTTTTATGGCCTCATTGATGGTTTGGGTACAACAAGTGTTCCGTGGTCCTCCATAGTATTTGGAACTTTTCGTAATATCTTTCATCGATGTATTCTCCTCTCCATCACGCAAACATCTGGTCTAGGTCATCATCACCAAACTCCCCAATGTATCTTGAAAGAACCGTGTTGACCAGCGTCCAGGGATATTGTTGTCCGCCTCTTCTTCTTCACCGTCTTCTGTATAATCTCTTCTTCACCGTGCTTGGTCCAAGAGTATAGTTTGACATGAAACCTCTTGTGAGTAAATGAAAGTGAAGGTGGCTGGATTTTGGCCACTCTTTCTCATTCTTGCAGTCTATGCATGGACAGCATATGTAGCCCGACGTCGTGTGTGCATCGGTCGCACGAAGAAAATCTTGCAAACCCTGCAAGAACTCTGGGGAGCGTCGGTCCATGTATATCCATCGCCGGTCCATCTACATTATGTTACATCAAGATAACTGTTAGCTCATTTTCCGATAATGAATTGTTGAACCAAAACCTAAATATTAGCTAGATCCACACCTTCAATCCGAGCTAAATAATAATCCAAGCAAAATATAAACTCACACAACAAGTTTTTGCAACCTACAAAAAGAATTGGTCGATCAGAGTCTGAATTCAAAATTCTGAACAAAATTCACGACAGCTTTGTTTGCAAATTTTCTTGAAATTGTAACACCCTAAAAATTTCCAAATTATTATTCAATCATTTATTTTTATTTTTTTGTAAATCTCTAGCACTTAATTAATGATGTTTTCAAAAATAATTTGCTGATGGAAATTAAAACCAAAATTATACTAGAAGTAATTTTTCTAAGTTTAAAATATTCGAAAGTATTTTTGAAAACTTTTCTCAAATATTGAACTCATTTTATATTTTCTATAAAGCCATTCATATTTTTGATATTATTTTAATTCGCAAATGAATTTAAATTTCTTCTTTTTCACATAACTATTGCCATTTGAAGATCCCAAACTCCATGATTTCCATGCACCATTCTCCCCCCAACTACGTGCAACCAAACCTCATCCTTCATCGATCGATGGAACTAAATCCTAAATTTAAGCTAGATCCACACATTAAATACGAGTTACATTATAATCCAAGCAAATTCTAAGCTTATACAACAAGTTTTTGTATCCTATTTGAAAAGATCAAGCTAGATCTCTACATTCATAATCTTTCATCAATCATGGGAAAAGATCAAATTTTTTTCATAATTCAAGCAAAAAAGAGGCTCCATTTAACACCAAATGATGTGAGGAATGATGTTACTAACCTTAGTTACCTTGGTTGCGAGTAAAATGACCAAAATTTTGAAATTTGGGCAGCACCTCCTCTACATTCATAATCTTTCATCAATCATGGGAAAAGATCAAATTTTCTTCATAATTCAAGCAAAAAAGAGGCTCCATTTAACACCAAATGATGTGAGGAATGATATTACTAACCTTAGTTACCTTGGTTGTGAGTAAAATGACTAAAATTTTGAAATTTTGGGCAGCACCTCCCCTCCCTTGAAGCTCTTGGCCGAAGCTCTACTGTTCTTTTCGCGCATTAAAATGATCTGGGTCTGGCAGAGAGCGGGAGGAGGAAGAAGTTTAAATTGGGACATCAGTACCAGTTGAAGGCACAAACCGGTACTGATGTAATCACATCAGTACCGGTTCAATACACGAACCGGTACTGTCTGATCGCCCCCCGCAGGCCTGTAGCCGTTGAACCGGGACCGGTACTGATGGGCCGGTAGTAAATGTCGGTTGTGTAGTAGTGGCTTTCTCCTTCAAACACTACAATAACACATTTGTTATTCAGAAAAACTAACCAACGGTATACCGTTGGAGCCAAAAACAACGGTATACCATTGGTTTGATAGGCAGCACCCCAAACATGATCTGAAACTTGATCTGAAACTTGTGAAACTTGATCTGAAACTTGTGAAACATGATCTGAAACTTGATCTGAAACTTGTGAAACATGACCTGAAATTTGATCTGAAACTTGTGAAATATGATCTGAAACTTGTGAAACATGATCCGAAACTTGCGAAACATGATCTGAAACATGTGAGGATGGAGTGGGGGCAACGGCCTTTTGCTATCCCGTTAGGATGGAGTTCAACGGTATACCGTGCATTAGTAGCTCTCTTTGTTATTTGTGTGATGACAGTGCGCGCGATCTTCAGTCACCAAGGTTTTAGTACGTAATACTATTCCGGAAGTTTTCTCCCGTCACAGTTGGAGGTCAGTACTCAGTACTCAATTTTTCCATGCTGCACAGCAAATCTTGGAGTCCAACGATGTCCAAGCATCATGGCCATGAATTTCCTATTTTGCTTCGCGTGCATGTCACGACAATGCGATGAGCCTGAAAGTCTAAGTTAGCTCTGCTATTCAAAATTTCTGTCAATTCGACCGTCAAAGTCGCTTTGTGGCGTGTTAGAGGTCACTCTTGTCCTGATCACCTGGAATTCCATGCATACCAATGCATCCATCAGTGACTCCGCGTATTATCCATCAGTGACTCGACCTTACGTCTTATTCATTGTGAAAACAACCGTAAATCACATCCATGCAGTTGGCACGAGGACATGCAACTAGTGATCAAGGATCAAAATCCCAGTGAAATTTCGTGAGATTTTAATGAAATCTTGGATTTCGCCCCCAGATTCATAATCCTGATGGAATAAAAAAATTAAATTACTACAGTAATCTCGAAAATTTCGCCAAGATCTCATCCTCCTAGATCGAAATTGCTACAAAATAAATGATTTTAGGACCGAATTTGAACTGGAGTAGCATGTGGACTATTGGTTAGGAGGTCTAGCTTTCAATCAAGAGACCTAGGTTCGAGGATCGTGTTAATTCTATTTGTGAAATATATAAGTGTGATGATTAATTTGACAACAATATAATATACGAGTGATGATTTATGGACAACAATATTTGTTATGGAACAAGGTACTATGAGAGTTTATTTTATTTGTGGTAGGAGATGCAGCGCAGGCCGCGCAGGCAATAGGAAGTGCAACGCATGGACGCGAGATGCACGTTGCAGTGCGGGCGCAGCACACGAGGTCACAGAGGTGCAGGTTGCACGCGAGGTCATAGGTGCAAGAGGCGCATCAGGCGAAGGACGCAGGTGCAGCGAGACAGGACACGTAGAGGTCTACGCTGACGGACGACGCAGTGTGATGGCCAGCGGGCCGTGCAGACAAGTAAGTCTTGCAATAGCGGCAGGTGGGTCATACGCATGTATGTGTGAGTTTTGGGTTTTGTGCGTGCATGTATCGGGGCATGTGTAATTGGGTCAGGTAGATATGCATGTATATAATTAATTAGAGAGAAGATATTAGGATTAACTTGAGGTATAAAAAGCAGAGGGAGGAAACCTCCCTAGGGAGCCGCAGAAAAGAAAAATAAAAGAGCCGGCGGTGCAAGAAATCATAGTTGCGTAGCAGATTCAGTACTCTCTCCGTGCGGCAGGGCTCCTAGCGTGAGGTGGTCACGTACGAGGCTACAGCAGGGACAGAGCACATTGCAAGGAAACGGAGGGGGCGGCGTATGCTCCATTCTGCGTAGTGTGCATGCAAGCAAATAGAGTAAGAGAGAGAATTAACGTGGAAGAGAGAGCACTGCTCTGGTAGTTAATGTGCAACTTTTCTATGCTTGATATATACAAGGTCTAGATGGTGCTTATGCAGATAGTACTAGTATGATTCCTTTCTTTATATAAATCAATCACATTGCCATGCATGCACTGATTCCACTAGATGTTAGCTTTCTTCCATGATCAATTGTTCTAGTTTGATTATTCATGTTTGATTAGTATTTTATTAATTTTTAGAATTAATAAATATAGAAAAAATTAGGTTAAGGTGTTAGTTTGCACCAATTCACCCCCTCTTGGTGTGCCACGATCCTTCAATTAGTATCAGAGCGGGTTTGCTTTACATTTAATTTAACAATTAAAAAGCATGGTGCATGTTGCATCTTTTTGTTTGACTAAACCTCTTATTTTTAATAATAATGTTTCTAATGATAGACCCATTACTTTAGCCATTGTTGAGAAAGAAAAGGGTATTGATGGTATGGGTTTCGATGAACTTTCATTGTTGTCTAAAAGAGAAAACAAAGCCTTAAGAAAAAAAAATCAGAAAATAATGAAAAAGATTTTCGAAAAAGAAGAAGTGATCACAGTGACATATGTAATGCTTTGAGTGTGATGCGTTTGGTCATTTTATAAATGATTGTCCCAAGCTTATTAACAAAAAGCCAAGTTCTTTTTCCAAAAGTAAATTTTCAAGTAAGAAGATGAAACAGGTTCTTTAGAAGGCATTCTTAAACATGGAGGAGGAGCTTGACCTCCCAAATAATAGTGATGACGATGATTCATTAGCATCTTTTAGGAAAGAAGATGATATTGTTGATCTATGTATAATGGGAAGGAACATGCACAACGAGGATGACGACGATGAAGACATCGATAATGATAATGAGGTAACTAAGTCTGAAATTTTTAAAGATTTACATGCACAAGAAAGAATTTCAAATGCATTGATTAAGAAATTTAAAGCATTAAAACTGGACTATGATAGGCTTCTTTGAACCATTAATAAAAAATATGATATCTATGACTTTTGTGTAGAATTGAAAAAGAAAATTGATATTCCTTGTAAATCATGTGAAATTTTGAAAAATAAAATTTTTATCTTGAGAATGCTTCTTGTGAGTCATGTGAATTTTATAGAAGTGAGAATGCGTTCTTTGAAATCTAGTTCTTCAAAATGTGACAATTGTTTGATATTGCAAAAAGAGGTAGAATCCTTGAAAAATTCTTTGGTAAAAAATTGCTCCAATGTAGAGAATGATGTAAATAAACTAGCAAAAGAATTTTCTTGTGAGGATCTTAATTGAACTTGAAAAGCATCCTTACACATTTTTATGCAATAGATGTCCTGATCTTGCTAAAGAAAACAATTACTTGAATATGACTTTAGAAAAAAATGATAAATGGCGAGAAAAACTTAAATATGATCCTAGATACAGAAAGGTGTAAGATACATTAAAAATTCTTGTTCTCAAATTCTGTCAACTAAAGAGAATTCCAATTTGCATGTTGCTATCTCAAAAGCTAAATCTGAAAACAAATTATAAAAAATATTTTAATTGTGAAAAACTTGGACATATTAAAGCCAATTGTTATGCTAATATAGTTAATTGCTATAACTGTGGTAGAATTGGTCATATTGCCATAAATTGCTTTACGCATCCTGCATATTGTTTTGAGGCTAATAAAATTAATTTTCAGCAAAGAAAAAATGTTGATTTTGATCCTAAAATTCCTCAAAAATAGCATCTTTGGGCTTTTCTCCTTTATATAATGCATATTGAACTAGAAGCCCGGTTGAGTCAAATAGTGCAAAAACAACATGGATTCCAAAAAATTCAATAAAACATAGCAAGGTATCAAAAGTGTGGGTACCTAAACATCTCCTTCCATTTTAGAATAAAGATAAATGACTTGAAAACCGGTGGCTAATTGTTTTGGATTGCACATGACATATGATATGACATAAAAAATGGCTTTCAAGTCTAGAAATTGTGAAGAATGACGGTAATATGTTTTATATTGAGACTAACCAACTCAAGGAGTTATATGATATTGCTTTTGATGAGTCTAGCCCCGATGCTAGAACTATTTTGCAAAGTGCGGGTTTGTAGATAATAAAAACAGATGATGAGCCTATACCAACAACAAATTTTGAACTTGTAGTATGGAGAATAATAATTCAACAAGGTACATGTGCTTTTGGCCTATGGTACTCTCATGACTCTCCTTTAGAACTTGTTGACTATTCAGATGCTGATTTTGGTAGTGATAGGATTGATAGAACTAGCACTTCTGGTGTATGCAATTTACTTGGTAATTCATTGGTGGCATGATCATCTAAAAAGCAAAATTCTATTGCTTTATCTACTGCTGAAGCTGAATATGTTACTGCTGCCAGCTGTTGTGCTCAATTGATTTGGATAAAATCTACTTTACCTGATTTTGGTCTTGAATTTGATTCAGTTCCATTATACTGTGACAATCAAAGTGCCTTGAATATTGCTAAAAACCCAGTTCAACATAGTAGAACAAACATATTGACATTATACATCATTTCATTAGAGATCATATGGAGAAAGGCACAATTAAAATGGTCTTTGTAAAAACTAAAAAACAATTGGCAGACATTTTTACTAAACCTTTGGTATATACTGTTTTTTCTAGGTTGAGGGGAGAATTGGGTATCTTACACTCAAATAATGTCATATAGATGCATCAATTGAGAGGGAGCATATTCATTTGTGTTGAAATAGATACATTTATTTAGAAGTATTGTGAGTAATATCTTTTAAAAATCTATTTATATGTAAATATTTGTCGACATCTGTTCTTGACAGTGGCATATGTAGTAAGTTACTTTAGACTATCTAATTCTCATTGGTTCATGACCAAGTTCCTTACTTATTCAATGTTAAGAATTTTTATTCTTTACTGGGTAGTATTGGAGACTTGCTAAAATCACATCTAATGATACCATGAGTGTCCTCTAGTACTCAAGATTTAGTACTGGTTATGCTAAATGTAAGTTATTTCCATTACTTTTTAATACCATAGTAGTAGTCGACATATGCCCAAGATAACATGTTCCTATGTCAAGCCCATGACTATAAACTTGAAAATTCAGGGTAGTCAAATTAAAAAAAAGGCTTCCTCAAAGTGGATGCAAAAGGCAAAAAAAAGTACCTCAAAGTGGTACAAAGTGAATAAATGTTATGGGCATACCTGACAAATACCTGTGGTGTGAGTGACTAGGTGGAGTAAAATGATTATGTATAGCCTTCTAAAATCTTAAAGAAAGGTTCTTACTTATACTACATAAAAATTTATTATGCAGTCCTGACATTTGCTCATGTGTGAATGATTTGCTTACTTTGATTTGTGAGGTAAAACGAGGTTTGTTCTAGTGGAAGGTTTCTAGACGTTTAAATGTTTCTTTCTACTACTTACTATTGGAGTAGATGTTACATGGGTATTTGTATTTTTTATTTATTTAACTCGATTGCTCATGATATATTCTAAATGTATGGATTTAATTCAATTCTTTATTGCTTCAATAGTATTTTTCATTCATCCTTGATGTGTATTTTGCCAAAGGGGGAGAAATAATATGCTAAAATATGCTTAAATTGAGATAATTAAGTGGGAGTTATTGCATGATATTTAAGGAGAAGATTGTTGATAAAATTTATGGATTGTTTTCATGTTGTCAAATCACTCATCAAGGGGGAGATTGTTAATTCCATTTGCAAAATATATAAGTGTGATGAATAATTTGACAACAATGTAATATACATGTGATGATTTATGGACAATAATATTTGTTATGGAATAAGGTACTGTGAGAGTTTATTTTATTTATTGTAGCGCAGGCCGCGCAGGCAACAGGAAGTACAATGCATGGATGTGAGATGTACGTTGCAGCACAGGTGGACGCACACTGTAGGTTGGGGAGAATCCGTGCAGGTGGCACGTACCCGAGTTCAGCACATGCCAAGGTCGTAGAGGTGCAGGTGCAGCACGTGAGGTCACGAGTGCAGGAGGCACAGCACACGAAGGATGCAAGTGCAGCGAGATGGGACACGTTGAGATCTACGCAGACGGACAACACAGTGTGACGGCCAGCAGGCCAAGTAGACGAGTAAGTCATGCGATAGCGGCAGGTGGGTCATACGCATGCATGTGTGAGTTTTGGGTTTTGTACGTGCATATATCGGGCCATGTGTAATTGGGCCAGGTGGATATACATGTATATAGTTAATTAGAGAGAAGATATTAGTATTAGCCTGAGGTATAAAAGGCAGAGGGAGAGCAGCAGAAAAGAAAAATAAAAGAGCCGGCGGCGCAAGAAATCAGAGTTGCCTAGCAGATTCGGTACTTTCTCCGTGCGGCAGAGCTCCTAGCGTGAGGTGGTCACGTACGAGGCTACAGCATCAGCATGGACAAAGCACATTGCAAGGAAACGGAGGGGGCGGCGTATGCTCCATTGTGCGTAGTGTGCATGCAAGCAATCAAAGACGAGAAACTGCATGCAAGCAAACAGAGTAAGAGAGAGAATTAACGTTGAAGAGAGAGCACTGCTCTGGTAGTTAATTTGTAACTTTTCTGTGCTTGATATATACAAATTAAGTCTAGATGGTGCTTATGCAGATAGTACAAGTTTGATTCCTTTCTTTATATAAATCAATCACATTGCCATGCAGGCACTGATTCCAACAGATGTTAGCTTTCTTCCATGATCAATTGTTCTAGTTTGATTATTCATGTTTGATTAGTATTTTATTAATTTTTAGAATTAATAAAAATAGAAAAAATTAGGTTAAGGTGTTAGTTTGCACCAATTCACCCCTCTTTTGGTGTGCCTCGATCCTTGAGATCGTCGGCTCTACATTTTTATATTGGAGGGATACCTTATAACTTCGTAAGATAGTTATGCATAATAAGCAAGGGATACTTCATAACTTCATAAGATAGTTATGCGTAATAAGCTCAACAAGCCACTTGGCTCGGTTGGTAGAGCATTCACAACCTGTGTGAAGAGGCCTTGGGTTCGAGCCTAGATAACGGCAACATTTTGCACATTTTTTATTAATGGAATGCACTGCTGGTTCTTTTTGCTTTATCTTTTGTTTGTAGTGAACAAGTTTCTAATAAAAGAAATCAGAAGGGTTTTGCCCTTCTATTATTCTAAAAACATAACTAGAATGTCTAAGCACCTCTCAAAAAGAGCAGCTCCCAATTTTGACATTAGTTCACAAGGATGATTAACTTCAACCCAAAACACCTCAAGGTTATATTTTGACTTTTCAACGTGATAATACATTGCAATAATTGCTCAAAAAATAACATTAAGATCATATCATGTGCAAAAGTGCATTTACTAATGGATAATGGTGCATTTAGTGAGATATTTTTAGGCACAAAATCATAAATCGATTAAGCTTCCACGTTAGTCTCACCAACTAATATATACCTCCAGGACTAGTAACTTGGAGTTCTGAAATCTCCAAATTGGCAAAGGTGAGACGAGGCATGACGAAATCAACATACATACACAACTAAGCAAACGTGGATTGAGGAGGGAAAAAAAGCTGTTCTGAATGTGGTGATTTCGCATGAAATTGCTAAGCACTTCCACACAAAGTTGTTCTCAATGCGGTCACACAACTTCCTCGAAGTGCTTTGTACTACGTATTGCTTGTGATTATGATCCAAAATTTTATAAATTCGTTTGAGTGTGATTATGACCCAAAATTTTTATGAGAGCTTAATCATTGCCTCAAAACCCTTATATAAACATTTCAAAAATTTTAAACTTGTTTTAGTTGCTCAATCAAATCTATAGAAGCGATACATGTAGCACCGTAAGGCTTTTTTTCAAGACAATAGCACAGTCACAATTTTTAAAAATTGTTCAAGCTGATCATCATCTAGCAATTTTATGGGAATATTAGTGATGCATCAAGACCATCCAAAAAAAATTTCAAAATTTTCTAACATGGTTTGAACCATTTTTCGTTCGGTTGAAATTTGTCGGTCAGTCTTCTATAACTCTTTCCGAGTTTTTGAAAATTCCTCAAGATGTCTCATCATCTAAAAATTTATGGGAATATTATGGATGTGTAAAGACCATCAACAAAAATTTTCAAAAGTTTCTAACATGGTTTGCACCATTTTCCATTCAGTTAAAATTTGCTAGTCAGCCTTTTATCAGGATAGTAACACTGTCAGAATTTTTAAAAATTCTTCAAGCTTGATCATCATCTGAAATTTTTATGGAAACATTAGCGATGTATAAGAACCATATAAAAAAATTTCATATTTTTTTGACATGTTTGGACTAATTTTATTTTGGTTAAAAATCACCGAGATCTTGGCAAATCTCGATGAGATCTCGGAAATCTTGGTTTAAAAAAACAGATTTGCATTTTACTTTTTGGATTTCATCTGAAATAACAAGATTTTGCCAAAATTTTGAATTTCAGAGGGTGACAAGATATGCACCGAAAACAAAATTTGGAACCTTGGATCAATTTGATTTAACATTTTCCCAAAGCAGAAGGAAGGAGCTCGATTTTTGTATTTTGGCACTACTACAGCGAGGCTTATATCAGACGCACGATCACAGATGGTTTTGAAAAACCGTCTGTGACATCTAACATCACAGACGGTTATGTACTCAAACCGTCAGCGTATATATCACAGACGGTTTTATATGACAGCCGTCTGTGATGTAATAAATATCACAGACGGTTTGTACATATAACCGTCTGTGATGGCTACAGTACTCATTACAGACAGTTTCGATGTGAAATCATAGACGGTTATATAACACAACCGTCCATAATATCTTTACAAACTGTTATATTTATAAACTGTCTGTGATATTTCTTACATCACAGACGGCTATAATTTAAAACCGTCTGTGATATCTCACCTATAAGCAGAGCCTCGATCCAGTCACTTCGTTTATAGGGTTTCAGTTTCTATCCTGAGACTGGCGGCTGTGAAAGTGAGGCGATTTTGTGAAAGAAGGCCATTGATTTTGAAGGGTGATATTAGATTCATTTGATTTTGGTGATCTAAGGTTAGTAATGAGTTCTAATTGCATTATTATATTGAAGATTAATTTAAATTAATTTAAAGATTGTTTGATTAGATCTAGCTTAATTGTAGCTGGATCCATATGTTGTTTGTGATATTTGGTTAGTAATGTGTTTTAATTGCATTATATTCAACATCTAGCTTGGAATTTGATGATTTTTTTAGAGCTAGCTTGTAGAACCATGTGTTGGTTGTTTGATTTAAGATTAGCTAGTAATGGTTCTATTTGTATAATATTATATTCGATCATGATGTAGCTAGCTAGCTTGTTAAGGATAGAATTTAAAGATTGTTTAGATCTAGCTTATAGATCAATTCAAGTCTTTTGGTGATCTAAGGTTAGTAATGGGTTCTAATTTCATTATTATATTGAAGATTAATTTGAATTGTGTTAATTATTTCTTTGTGATGTAATTAAGGTATGTAATTGCATAATTAGTTTAAGAATGTGTGCATACACACTACACCTAGTGCACATAATATTTAACACTAAGTGTTACATGTGTAGCGTAGATGGATCGAAGTGGATGTCTGGCCGAGAACCGCGTCTGAGTGTTGAGTACCTTAATGGCGTCTCCACTTTCAAAAGAGCTGCAGAGGAGGATATGTTTAATAAGGGGGTGCAATTCATGTCATGTCCGTGCATTGATTGCGAAAATCTGAAGATGTTTCGAAACTCAGCGCAGATCGAAGCACACTTGATTCGGAGGGGTTTCAAAAGGGGCTACACATGTTGGACCAGTCATGGCGAAGAGCATAATATCTGAAGCGACAAGTAGTGTTAATATCGTCGACGAAGTCAATGATATGTCGGATGATCATATCGATTGTGCTTCCGATGAGGACAGGTTGTAGGATGACAATTTGGATCAGATGTTGCGCGATGCAGAAGGAAACCTTGATGACAGGGAATATGGAAAGTTCCAGGGCTTGATGGAGGACTCGGAGAAACCTTTGTTCGCAGGGTGCAAGTTGAAATACACAAGGTTATCATCCGTGCTTGAACTACTCAAATTGAAGGCAAGCAGCGGTTGGTCCGATAAGAGTTTTTACATATTTATACGTCTATTGGCGGACATGCTTCAGAGGGAAACGAGTTGCCGACAACCACCTACAAAGCCAAGAAGGTTCTTTGTCCCTTGGGAATGGAAGTAGAAAGAATACATGCATGTCCAAACGATCGTATCTGTCTGCAAAGAGTACACAAACTTGCATATATGTCCGGTGTGCAACGCATCCCGGTATAAGCGTAAGAGTCATTCAGATGATGATGGCGAGAGCATTGAGGTGAAAAAAGGTCCTCCTGCTAAGGTGGCATGGTATCTGCTTGTAATTCCCCGTTTAAAGCGTTTGTTTGTGAACCCAAAGAAGGCAAAACTGTTGCGTTGGCACTTTGAGGAGCGTAAGAATGATGGAATGCTAAGGCACCCTGCTGATTCCATCCGAGAGAGAAACATCGACAGAGCTTTCAAGAATTGGTGCGGATCCGAGAAATATAAGGTTTGGATTGAGTACAGATGGAATGAATCCTTTCGGTAACATGAGCAATGCAAGATAGCACTTGGTCCGTAAATCAGTATCTACAACCTTCCTCCTTGGTTGTGTATGAAGCGAAAGTACATTTTGTTATATGTGCTTATCCAAGGACCGAAACAACTTGAGAACGATATTGATGTGTACCTAGCTCCATTGGTGGAAGATCTAAAAACACTTGTGGGTTACCGGGTACACGTATGGGATCGTATAAACGAGAGAACTTTACTTTGCTTTGCTTGTTGTTACGCACTATAAATGATTACCCCGCCCTTGCTAACTGTCGGGGCAGTACAAAAGGAACCAAAGCACTGCACTCTTCGCTTAGATGATACCGAGAGTTTATGGCTGAATCACTCCCGCAAAAACCGTGTACATGCGTCATCAGTAGGTTCCTTGGAGGAATCACCCATATCGCAAGATGAAGCAACTTTTCGACGGAAGGAGCGAAAATGGTTCAGCTCAAAGCGTTTGAGCGGAGAGATGTTCATGACATTGTTAAGGATTTGGATGTTGCGTATGGAAAGGGACGTAAATCAAGTACCCGTGAAAAGAGCATGTGGAAGAAGAGATCAATATTCGGGACCTACCTTCTTGGGAGCACCTAGAAGTTCGCCAACGCATCGATGTCATGCACGAGAGAAGAATGTGCGTGATAGCGTGATTGGTCTCTTACTCAACATTAAGGGTAAAACAAAGGATGGTATCAACGCACGGCTTGACTTGGTCGATATGGGTATAAGACTGAGTTAGCACCGAAAAGAGACGATAAAGGCCGTGCGCACTTGGAACACGCTTGTTATACTGTCAAAGGCCAAAAGAACTGAATCGTGCGGTGCTTGCATGGTGTGAAAGTTTCGTCCGGTTACTCCTCCAACATGAAGAGACTTGTTTCGTTGGAAGATTTGAAATTAACCGCATGAAGTCTCATGATTGTCATGTCTTGATGACACGATGCTCCTGTTGCAATTAGAAGTATTTTGCGGTCAAGGTCCGAGAGACAATCACTAGGCTGTGTTATTTCTTTAACACAATCGCCGAAGGTCATCGATCCCGAAGGACTAGATGCTCTGCAAGTCGAGGTGGTGATGACTCTATGTAATCTTGAGATGTATTTCCTCCATCATTTTTCGATATCATGGTCCATCTCATTGTTCACCTTGTGACGAGATAAAGATATGCGGGCCAGTGTTCCTACGTAGCATGTACCCGTTCGAGAGGTACATGGGAATTCTCAAGTCTTACGTACGAAATCGATCTCGTCCGAAGGGTAGCATTGTCGAAGGTTATGCAACAGAAGAGGCCGTCGAGTTCTACGTCGATTACATGGCCCAGGTCGAACCGATAGGTGTGCCTCGATCTCGCCATGAGGGGAGGTTCCAGGGTATCGGGACCATCGGAAGGAAAGTAATCACGCCTGATTCGGTTGCGTATGCTCGAGCCCATTTCACGGTTTTGCAACACATGGCTGTAGTGTCCACCTATATCGTTGAGCACAAGTAATGGCTAAGGCAAGAGAATCCAGCACGGCAGGAGTATTGGATCATGAGACAGCATAACCTTCAGTTCAACAAATGGTTGAAGGAGCGACTTATCACTGGGAGCTCGTCAGATGACACGCTGACATGGTTGGCAAAAGGACCAACTTTTACAGTTGTCACATGGAAAGGATATACTTAAATGGGTACATATTTTACACGAGAGATCAGGATATGAAGAGCACAAATCAGAACAGCGGTGTCCGCATAGATGCATTCAATAATGCCGCTAGGTTGACGAGGAGCTTCTACTATGGGTTCATAGAGAAGATATGGGAGCTCGACTACGTATTTTTCAAGATTCCCCTATTTCGGTGCCGTTGGGTCCACCTCCAGCACGTGAAGGTTGACAAGAATGGCATCACTCTCGTGAGACCTCGAGCGTGTCGGATACCAAGATGAACCATTCGTGATTTCGCTAACCAAGTTATTCAAGTCTTCTATGTAACCGACCCGTCCAACAAGAAGCGCCACGTAGTTCTTCAAGGAAAAAGGAGAATTGTCGGAGTTGAGAATGTAGTAGATGAGCAAGAGTACAATCAATTTGATGAGTTGCCACCTATCGAAAATGACATCCTGGTCCCAGAAGAACAACATGAGGAAGCAAGCTACACACGCGTCGATCATCATGAAGGGCTAATTTTCATACAAAAGAATAAGCATGTGGTGGCGTAGTTATGAGAAGGGTGCATTGTCATCATGTTTACTAATTTTTATGTGTAATAATATTACATTAATGCTATTGTAAAGATGATACGACCCATCATGCTTTGTACATATGATTGTGATGATCTTTGTAAGTAGCTTGTGAAGCATCTGAATTATGTATATAGGATTGTGATGAGCTTTGTAAGTAGCTTGTGAAGCATCTGGATTGATGGAAAAAATGCAAGTATAAGAGCAAGTATTTATTCCTTAATATCAATATGATTCCAAATAAATGATTCAAACATGGCCATTCAGATATAATTGATGAGAAGAAATAAATTATGTAGACTATGGCAAACAAGAACAGAATCATGCCTACATTGGCAATATGGAAATAGTAGTATGTGATTGCTCCAGATTTTAGAGTTTGAATTGAGGATTAGAATATCCACTTCAACCACAGTACAGTCTATATTCTGTTAAATACAACTTTCCCAGAAGATACAACAAAGTGATCACAGACAAGAGACTGAACTGAACAAGAATCGATCTTCAAACCTGACAGGTGAAAAGATTATATCACAGACGGTTCTAAAACATAACAGTCAGTGATGTGAATTATTACAAACGGTTCTATAACATAACAGTCTGTGATAACTTAACATCACAGACGGTTCTATTATAAAACCATCTGTGATAATTAACATCACAGACTGTTATGTTTTAGAACCGTCTGTGATATAATCTCTATATATAACTCCCGCACGCAGACCTCTTTCACAGCACGCCAAACCCTAACCCTCTGTGCCCTAACCCTCTATGACATTTTGTCTCCCGCGGCGGCCTCCCCCTCGGCGTACGTGCTCCCGCGGCGGCCTCTCCCTCTCGGCGTCCTCCCCGGCATCGACCTCCCCCTCGGTGTCCTCCCCCGCAGCGACATGCTCCCCATTGCCTTTTTCAGCTTGGTACCCGGTGGCCACAGGGTGGACGATGTGTTCTTATGTTGCTTCTTCTGCATCTCGGGCTTCAACCTTGATTCGGTTCGTGGTAGAAGTGTCGGCATCGTATCTCCGAATCATTTTCTGGTGGTGCGTGTGTAGCCCGGTAATTTGATTTCTGGGACAGCGTATTCTCGCGCTTTGCCTCGGCTTTGTTGGCTCGGATCTAACACTCGTAAGCAAATACTTTGCCCTCTCTGTTGATTTGAGGATCGATGAACCGATCGAGTATTTCGGGGACTAGCCATCGAGCTAGAGGCCATTTCTCGATCTGGAGGCTCGATTTTGTTCTACTATCGCCGCTCGATGATGATTCAATTAAATGAGGCTATATTGATCGCTAGTTAGTGAGTTCATACGTAATTCAACCTTTGTTTAGATCATTGTGTCTAGAATTCAACTTGGGTGTTGTTCTTTGTATATGTGATATGCTATCCCATCGTGAATCAGCTCTTATACTCGCACTTATTTCGTTTTGTCTGCTGTGTGGATGTCCTAGTTTTAGGGAGTCTTTGCGAAATTTTTATTAAGTTGGCAACCTCCTAGTTCGCTTGTCCTCTTTGTTCAAGAGCTTTTCATAGTCCATAGTTGAGTTCTAGTGAATCAATTTTCTTAACTTGATCTTTGAATTGCGTAGATTCACTAATCTCATATTTGTATACCCTGTGATATATTGTTGAAATCTCGGAGGGTTCTTTAAGAGCAACCCATCAATTTATAAAATCTGAGAGCAAAGTTGCTTATAAGCTAGTCCCGGTTGAATTCATATGAGAGCAAAGTTGCTTATAAGCTAGTCCTTTGTGTTATCTTGTTTATGTCATACCTCTTGTGTGTGAATTATGTATTTTCATATATATGCTTAAGAAGAATAATAAACAAAGTCTTGCTCTTATACTCGCACTTATTTCTGCTTGTCTGCTGTGTGGATGTCCTAGTTTTAGGGGAGGTGTTGCCGAAATTTTTATTAAGTTCTAAACCTCCTAGTTCGCTTGTCCTGCTGTTCAGTAGCTTTTCATAGTCCATAGTTGAGTTCTAGTGAATCAATTTTCTTAACCAGTGCTGAATTGCGTAGATTCACTAATCTCAGATTTGTATACCCTGTGATATATTGTTGAAATTGATGTCGGAGGGTTCTTTAAGAGCAACCCATCAATTTATAAAATCTGAGAGCAAAGTTGCTTATAAGCTAGTCCCAGTTGAATTCATATGAGAGCAAAGTTGCTTATAAGCTAGTCCTTTGTGTTATCTTGTTTATGTCATACCTCTTGTGTGCGAATTATGTATTCTCATATATATGCTTAAGAGGAATAATAAACAAAGTCTTGCTCTTATACTCGCACTTATTTCGCTTGTCTGTGTGTGGATGTCCTAGTTTTAGGGAGAGTCTTTGCCGAAATTTTTATTAAGTTCGCAACCTCCTAGTTCGCTTGTTTTGCTAAAATTCTCCGGTGTTTTGTAATTAATTTGCTTGAGGGTGTAACATTGAGAACGTGGGGTGGTGGGTGTTAACTAGTTCTTTTAAAAGGCTAATAACAAGCCATGGTATCCACAAACTTATTCACTCTAATTTGATTTTATTTGTTCTTCTCTTTTAGTTCGCCTTAAACTATTTTAACTTACAAAGAAGATGTCGTTCTCTAATCCACTGTCTGAAGGAAATGATGTGCCCACAAAAAAAACATTGACCCGCGCTGCAAGAGAACCAAACAAAAGGCCAACAGACCGATATACCATTACGGAGATCGATCCAAAGGATGGGACCCCTACAAAGCCAAAAAAGGCAGCGAATGCATTTCAGAATATGTGCGGGATAGTAGCACGGGAACGGGTTCCGATCACGCTATCTTCCTGGAGGTTGCTGACTATTGAGACTCGCAATGCCTTGCTGACGGAAATTCTTTCATCGTTCGACATTCCAGAAGAATCCGCTCCCCTAGTGTGACGGTATGCACTGCTAGCGGCAGGAAAGGCATGGAAGACCTTCAAGCACACGCTTTTCGTAGACTACGTCAAGAAGGATATGGTTCCATACTCTAAGTATGGGTTCATTGATGAGGACACGTGGTGGCGTTTTGTTGAGATGAAGACAATGAGCGAATTAAATGCGTCAAAGTGAAGCAAACAAGGCCTTGCAGCAAGGAACACTCACCCCACAGACTCGGCACTCACAGCTACGCAGGAAGAGAGCGCAATGGGGACGGGGAGGACGAGGAGGGTATCTCGCCATTTGCGGCGATCACAAATCCACGTGCGAGAGGCGGCTAAGAGCGAGGTCATTGCCACGTCCTCCATAGTTGTCTCCTTTGTAAACCCAGCGGACGAGGAAGTGCTTAGCGCCGGTAATATATAAATCGAACTACCAATTTTACGTAATTAGTCCATGACTTCATAAGTGAAATAACTTGTCGGGATCTTGCAGGTAGCGTTGAGTACACAATCGGCCGATGGCTCTTTTTTGCCAGACAGGGAGAAAGATGCACTGTCCATGGCCTTGGGAAACAAGGAACACCCTGGTCGTACACGAGGCAAAGGGGTTTTTGTTCCATGGAAAACTGGATTCCCAGACGACTCGGACAAATACCGAAATAAGAAGAGAACTAAAGCCGAGCGCGAGTCAAAGCTTATAAAGAATTTGGAGGAGAAGTTGAGAGGAGAGTTGAGAGAAGAGTTGAGGAGGCGAGAGAAGAATTTTATGATAGGATAAGAAGCATTGAGGAAAGGCTCAGCAATCAAGAAAGAAATACTGCACAAGCCCCAGAAGTATGTCCGCAAGTCAGCCCCACTGTCCATAAGAGCAGCTGTGCATCCGCCCCTAATATAGATGAACATAGCGGGAATTATCCTGTATGTGACATTAAGGTGGCCACGCAGTGCAATCTCTAAGTGAGAATTAGCAATGGCACCGTTCCTCTTACGGCTGCTTGGGGCATGGCGTATCCATCCACTAAGGGGACCATGGTGCACGGTACCATGATAGCGTCGGGTTTCACCAAGGTCAATGTGGACAGGGTATTTGATAGTTTCAAGATTGTCGATCTACAGAAGCCGCCAAACGACGAGATTGTGAAATTGGGGGATGCCATTGGCACATTCATCCAATGGCCTAGCAGTGACATCTCCCTGGTTGTCCCTTCTGTCATGCAATAACCGCAACAATCTGATTCGCCTATTGTATCGTCTGATCAGTTGGCTACCAAATCAGCAGTCGTAGCCCAGACTCCACTTGATGTACATAATGTTGACTTCTTTCCTGCCCATTCCTCTCCCGTAAAGGGTTCATACAAAACAAAGAAAGGCAAGGACAAATGAAAGAAAGAAAGGCAAGAACAAATCGACTATCCATCTGCTGAGTTGGCTAAACAATACAAGCTAGGAGAGCTGTTACTAACGAAAGGCAGCATAACTTCACTTAGTATATCTTGCCAACAATTGCATAATTGGTACACCCAACAAGCTGGAAAGCCAGAGCATGAACGTACAACAAGTATCAGCGTTAAGTTCAAGTATGAACATCTATTCAACGACTCAGCGGGGGGCTTCTTCACGGTCGATTTTCTGGACTTGTTCCATCTCTACAACCTCGACGCCCTCGACGCCGCACTCATAAGATGCTGGACCTTGTAAGTGTGTGCTATCACAGTCTACATTCATCTAATAGTGATAAATGTCCTCCAATATATATATAATTCGCCTTTGTATATATAGATACATGCTACTTGAAGCGACACAGAAGAAACAATCGATCGGTTTCCTCGACCCACATATAGTCTCAAAGCAAACAATGGATGATGATATAAACATGGTCGAGAAATACGTGATGTGAGGCATTGCTAGCACAAAAAGATAAAGAATTCATACTTATACCCCATAACCCAGGGTAAGTGCTACACCACATGCTATACTTTGGTTTGTACTGTGCACACAACTCTGTTTCGTTCATTGTCCATTGTGATATACCTGTGTAGGTTTCACTGGGTTCTAATTGTAATTGAGCCAACCACAAACCGGGTTAAGTACCTTGATTCCACACGTGGCGGAAACCACGACTTGATACCTATCGCAAAATTACTCAGCAGGTAATCACGTTTCCTCCGTACATAACATATATGGTCGTGTAAGTTGTTCCAGGTTTATATTGCTATTGGAATGGCTTGGGCTAACCTTTTGCAATCTTGTAGAGCGTTCAAAGTGTTGAAGGATTGGACTAAACTACAGCATGATTTTAACTTTCCGGTATCCGCTATACACAATAATCCTATATCAAACCCCATAATAGTGACTCTAGAACTAACCGTAGGTTTTATTTGCAGTGCCACCAGCAAGGTCAGGGAAATAATCTATGTGGATTTTATGTTTGCCACAACATGCAAACCATCGTCAATACAAAAAATAGCAGTACGGTTAAAGCTGAGTTGACTGAGACCCATTTGAGCAACATTAGAGGGAGAGTTTGTTACTTCCTGCTCACCGATGTAATAAATAAAAAAGGTGCGTTCCACGCAGCCTGATAACTTTTGGAGTTGTACAATTGTCAAATGGTATTCATTCGGAAAATATGTCAAAAACTTGCGGTTATTCTTGTTTGTACGATTCATTGTATTGTCACATGATATTATCCTTAATACATATTTGCTCATCTTGAATGCAACAACTTAACAATGTCTTGCTTGTTGGAACTAGATGTTTTTCCTACACCCTCAGCAGAACCTCCATTATTTATGGTTTGTTGTTCGAAATTTTTATGTACTTAGGTATTCTGCATCAATATTTCGAGACACAACCAGTTATAGATGTTGTAATTGAATATCTACACTTCCTATATGCATTGAGGCATGATTTGTCCGATCGGGATAGACTTAAAATATAAACATTTGTAGCGCTTTTTCTCCTTCTTATGATAATGTTGATTGAACTCGACTAATAAATCAACCAAGACCCCTACATGACATGGCGAGGTGATGACAACCATAGTGCAGCCCGATCGAACTGACACTTTGGGTGTGTGATTTGCTTCATGCCATCTGAAGTGGCGCTTGAAGTCACCGTCGTGCCGCGTCTGCAATGCAGGACGACATGCTCTTCTGTGACGTCACCGTCGTGCCACGGTGGAGAGAACATGGTACTTTGAAAAAAATTGTAGATGTACTTCATAGATTACTCTAGTTAGGCTAATTAAAGATTGAACAAATGTGATTGCAAGTGGTCTTCAACATAGAAGGCCGACTTGCATCATTATTCAATCTTATAATGTATTGTTGTCAAAATCTGGTGCTAAATATGTCATCATAAAAAGTGTGAAATGTGGGAAAAAAATCACAGACGGTTCTTATTTAAACCGTGCATGATAAGTTCATATCACAGGCATGCTTATGATTTGAAACCGTCTGTGATATTTAGTTATCACAGACGGTTTAAAATGAGAACCGCTGCGTGATAATAAATTCACAGGCGGTTTATTAATAGAACCGCATGATATATATTCTCGGACGGGTGGAAAACCGTCTCGATGATCTCCTTCATCACAGACTTATTATTCTTGACGGTTCACAAAACCGTCTCGATGACGTTCTGAACCGCTGTGATGATGATTTCTGTAGTAGTGTGGAAAGGAAGAAAAGGAGTTAACTAGACCAGGGTATATGCCACAGTGCTTCTGGTGCAAAACATTTAAAATAATGAAATAAACAAGTGAATGAAAAAAAGGAAAACTTAACACGTTCAGTCCTTCACCATGACTGCCTAGTGATGACAGCATCAATACACAGAGTGATAGAGAATTGGGTGGATGCTGCAATGCATCACACAATTTACTGACGACTGGCAATTCTTTCTCCTTCAAACACTACAATAACACATTTGTTATTTGTGTGACGAGTGACGACAGTGCGCGCGATCTTCAGTCACCAAGGTTTTAGTACGTAATACTATTCTGGAAGTTTTCTCCCGTCACAGTTAGTCTGTTTGTTGCGCGTAATTAGTTCTGTACTCCTCATTTCAGGGATGTTGGAATTCCATGCGTGACAGTTAATTATTAGACCAATTGTTTCATCCATCGTCGATGCTTGTATAGGGGTGGCAATCACACCCGCGGGTTCGGGTACCCGCGGGTCCTACACCCGTTGGGTTCGGATTCGGGTCCTATTTTTTACCCGCGGGTATGTCGGGTCGGGTACCCGAGAAGATTCGGGTCGGGTTCGGGTTTATAAAATCACCCACGGGTACCCGTCGGGTACCCGAAATTCCTAATCTGTTGCCCTAGTGTTGTGCCCTTCTCCCGAGTCGCCTCCTATTCTCCATTTCCTGATTTCCCCAAATCCAATCGGCTTCTCCTTCCTACTCCCGAGTCGGCCGGCCAGTCGCCTACTCGCCCAGTCCCCAGATCCATCCAACTCGCGAGTCCCCAGCCGGCCATCTCCACTTCTCCAGCTGCCGCCATCGGCCCCCGACCGCCGGCGCCGCTCGCGTCCCGCCCGCGCGCCTTAACCTCGCGGCCCACGACCACCAACCGAACCACGAAGACGAAGTCAAGCACGCAAGCACCGGACTCCGGAGGCGCGGAGGCGAATCAAGATCTGTCTCTGGCCTTTGGGCGCCGGCGATCTGCTCTGGCCTCTGGTCACCAACAGACAAGCTGGTATTTCTGTCTATATTCCTTCAATTTGCCATTTTCTGTTAGATTATTTTCTTTGTTTGTATTTTTCTTTTGCGATGACTCTTTCTTGAGAGTTTGATGACTTTGATCTAGTTGGACAGCTAGCTACTGGATGTTGCTTTTAGTTCACAAACAAAAAATTGACTAGACAAAACTCAAATACCCATGTTAGAGTAGAACAAAACCTTTTCTCAATGCCAATGCAACAATGGAATCATTCTCCACCTACACCAATATCAAAATCAAACAAGTCATCGATCTGAAAAAAATGAATTAATCAAATTTTGGTTTTGATCTTGAGGAAAATTGATGTGCTTACCCTATACATTAAAAGCAGCACAGTGACTAAAAATCAAACAATGTCTTGGAGTCATCCAATACATCTTTGGTAACCAACAAGCTCAGCTGCTGATCATTAGGAGGCGGTATATTAGCGAATGCATCTCATGGATTATCCAATTGTGGCAGATGCAAGTTCAAGTAGTGCAGGGCACCTCATAGACCATCACTGGATAGTTCTGGTTCCATTTGAAATGATATATCAAGTGCTACTATGGAAGGAGAACATCATCTTTACCATTGTTGTATGTTGCAAATGCTTTCCCTCCTGTCATGACAGTGCGAATATGAGAAACCTTGGTTACAAATTGAATCAAACTTTTTAGTTTAAGTACTCTTATAAAAAGAACTAAAAAATAAAACCTTGGTTAACAAAATATCAGGAAAGAGATCAAATTAAAATAAATCACTAGTACAAATATGAGAAACAAGAGGGCTGATATTCTATAAACTTTGCTCTATCTGAAGCTGCTATATACTTGTGACCAAATGTGCTCCAGATTTGTGACTCGAAATGAGCCATGGATAGGCACTTTAAGGATCTAATATAGTTCTCAGATAGTACATGCTCCACACGCTCTAGCACATTCTCACAACCATCCACATTGCATCAACCCTTTTCTGAAAATGTTAATGTAACATGATAATTTTTCAAATTAGCAATCTAATTGCACCAATAAAATGCGAGTCTAAAAGCACAACAAAGATATAATGAGATGCACTAACTGCGATTCTACTGGAAGGGATGTAAGGTAGGGATCAACTAGCTACGGCATGGAGGACGGCGGGATTGGAAGGAGGCACACTAGGGGGCAATTGAAGTGATTCCAATCCCATGTCGAGCCAGTCATGTGGTGAAAGCTATAGATGGCATTGTTCTATAAACTTGTAGAGAAGTCAACAAATTGGAGAAATACCACCCCATGCACATCAAACAAATAAGTAGATGCCACAGCACACTAACTAAATTAATGTCTACAAGGAACTTGTTCTTAAAGTAGATGGACTCTTTTGACTGCAAAAGACTGGAAACAGCATGTGCATAACCAAAACAACAACAAATTTTTGACAACATAATTGAATAGTTGATTCCTTTGAACTCAAAACAATTAATTCTCTATATCCAATGAAAGAACTAGCTCGCCACATGATACTAGTCCATCACTCCATCCTACACTTCTGCACCAACACAGTACACACCATCCCATCAACCTACGTATTGTACCAAGTTAAATAATTTACCACCCTTGATCATAATAAAACCAGGACATGTGTTTACATTCTCATAACAATCCTCATACAGCAAGTTGTGACAACAGCCAACGCTTACCAATGCTTTTGCTTGTTCTGAGGACACAAAAACCTGTCCACAATACAATAACCATGCCTTAAAGGACTTTCAATATGATGGGGGATATTGAAGCTACGCAGCGTTTTATAAGTTTGAAGAAAAGACGCAATACATGAGCAGAGACAAAACCAACCTTAGCATGTTAACTCAAAGATCACCACATGCATGAAGACCAGCAAGAAGTAATGGAGGAATGCTATGATTTGGTTTCTGAATTTGAGGACTACTCTTAGTACAGTTCTTAGTTTCCTTTACACGTTCACCATGATGATCCTAACATGCATCTAACATTACAATGACCAGCGTGTCCTTTGAAAGAACACGACAAGTGACAGTTCTAGGTAGTGGCGGAGCCAGAAATTTCTAAAGGAAGGGGCCTAAGAATGAAGTGAACCTCTACTAATGATTGATATTCAAAGTTTAATATATAGTAAGTACAATATGTAACACTTGTAACTTACAAGGATTTAGGAGCGATGCCACTTATTATTTCACAAGAAGTACTCCTCGCTAGTGAACATGTATGATGAACTATTAGAGTGATTAATCAAATTGGTGTTGAAGCAAATTAATTTTGACAAAGTTTAAAATCTAAAATAGGTAAGATTGTATAGAAAAATTGTCACAAATTAGTCGATTCTCGTGTCCTGGTGGCGAGAGGCCTATTAATTACTTACAGACCCAACACATCTAAGAGCAAATAATTGTTTTATCAACTTGAGCTAAGTTGGTTGCTAGTTGTATGCCACGGTTTATTGTCTTTTACCATGCATGAATATCTAGAATACATGAGTAGTCTTTATGTTTTGATATTTATTAATATCATGCTCTTGTGTTTATTTATTTCACATGGCAAAATTAGTCAATGGTTATTAATTAAGTTTGGAATTAAAGTAATGAGGAAATCGCTAATACCACCTTTCTTACAACAATTTCTTTGTCCGGCATTTGCAAATATGGCAAGTGATTGTATGCATTAAGTCATTAGAAAAATAATGAACCGGAGTATAAAGTGGTGAAAGAAACTAACATAGAACTTCATGTGTTGTTAAGCGTTCTGCAGGCGAGGATTGAGCATTCTTGTTATAAGATCTTTTGCACTATCGGATATCACAGGGCCAAGGATCAGAATCAAAATCAATGACGACTTTCAATACTGACATCAAATATTCCTTGCCACTTAGTAGAATGTAGAGAATTACACCAACAGTCCATACATCACCACGGTCCATAATGTTTGCACAACACTACGGAGCTACATAATATGGGCTTCCAACAACATCGGTAAAAACTTGACCTGAAAAGGAATAAAACAAGAAAATGGGGGCAAAGAGAGGCATGAGTGCAGAGTGCATCACAAATGTCTCTGACAACTAATGAAGAGAAAAGGTTAAATGTAGACTATAGAACTAAACCATAGAATGCAACAAAAATAGTTTCCTAAATACACCATTACTAGATGACTACTAGAACAAAATGCGAACCGGCTTCCATCTGTTTGCCTTTGCCATTTCAACTAATAAATGTTTACGGTGAACTTGTGTTCCGGACACAGCGAGTTGGAATTTTTGGCGATAAACTCATGGAAAAAAACGTTGCCTTGCTCTCCTTGAATGGCAAGTTGGAAGATGCATTTTCACTACCGCTTAACTAAACTATTCGAGGCGAGAGCTTGCGGTTCCATGCTAATGTGAAGCTGCGTTGTTGCAATCTTGTCTAATGTCATCGGTAAAAATCACTATTGATTATTTGAGATTCCTTTCTAATTTCAATGACACCATGATTCGAGAAAAGCTTGTGTTGAACATTTCACCTATAGCCATCCATCTCCTACCCTCGAGCATGAATAAATTAGAACAAACACAAGTCGACCACAATTATACCACCATTAGTTTCGCTCTTTCGGTTCGACACATCCGAGCGATAAAACACATTGCAATCGTTGACAAAAGCAGGATTAATGTAAAGTGTGAGGATGTGCATCGATGACTCACGGCTTGAAGAAGGCGGAGAGCCCAAAATCGATTGCCTTGGGCGAGAGGTCATCGTCCTTAGCGGCGGAAGTTCTCTGCCGTGTTTCATTAGCGGCACAGAAAAAGGTGGAGGCGCCGGGTGGAAGACAGTCGAGCGGAGGGCGCGGGTGGGGAGGGCGGTGATCGATGGTCGGCGGAGTGCGGTGGGGCGGGGCGGCAGTGCGAACACTAGGGCCTAGGGTTCTTGGTCGGGTTCATCTACTCACAGCGATGCCGATGTCACAGATCCGCTGGCGACAGGGCGTGGAGGGTGGCGGCGGGAGTGGATGGGCGGCGGTGGTGGGGGCGGCGAGGCTTGGAGGGGCGAGAAGCGGATGGGTGGCGGGGCTTGGAGGCGGGAGAGTGGATGGGTGGCGAGGGGCGGCGGTGAAGTGGATGGGCGGCGAGGCGGCGGTGAACGGCGAGGAGGTGCGATGGTGTGGGAGCGAGTGGATCGGGAGGAGTGTCGATCGAGGAGGCTTGAGATGATAAAACCTTTGGTGTACAGCGCCTCTTTTTAAATCACAGCGCCAATTTTTCCTAAGCGTCGTAGTATCATATCCGGCACTTGTATATTCCTCGATTAAAAGACCTTTTCTTGACGTTTTGTATATGCCTAGTAAATATACCATGGCGTATACAAAGCGCCATCAATATACTACTTTCTGGCATATGCAAGCGCCCTAATAACTTTATCGCGCGTTTGTAAACACCTCGGATAAGCCAGTTGCGGCACATATATTACGCCATGATAACATATATACTGAGGCATATATATATACGCCGAGAAATTTATATGCCCCTAAAACAAAAAAATGCTTGGTAATTCTTTTATGGAGGCATTTAACCTATATGCCGGGTAAAATAAATGCCGAGAAATTAAGATTATCCTATAGTGAGTACACGTATGTACTCGCAGGACTTTAGTGTATGGAAATAAAGTAAATGCATAGCTAGAACAAGGATAATAAATTTCTACACTAGTCTTATTTTCAGCATATAGCAGATTTTGTTTAACAGTGAATATTTCATAAAACGATAACGGAATTGTAAAGAGCATTTAATAAGAAGCTAAATAACAGTAAGTAAAGTTCTTATACATCATTCCACAGCTCCCCTTGACTGCAAACAGTGAGTAAAAATAGCCACCCTTGGCTCATAAGTTTACCATTTTCAAAAAATTTCACAAAAACAAAGACTATACTTGACAATATTCTCCCAAGTTACTCATGACCGCTAGCACGACTAATTAATTAGATTTTAATCTCTGCAAAGAGTGTACACTTTACCCATACTTTACCCATATGGCACATCTAGCAATCATGTCAACCATGCCTCATGATACTCATCGTACCAGATTTGCTAGACTGTGATGAAACCGTTCAACTAGTTAAAACTTAACCTTCCACCACGGTGATGTCAAACCTTTGCCACAGTCCGGAGATCCTAAACCACGATGGTGCCCCATCGGGAACTCTCCCCATGGCAAGGCATGCACCATTGCATTGGAATGCTTTGGCCCCCAACAACTTAGTGAAGGGAGCACCTACGAGCAACACCATTCCTCGATGTGCCTTTGCTACTTCGGCCTACCAAAATACAAGGTTAAACCTCAACTAATTTAGTGAGTTTAGGCTATCCCATAATAGCACATGTGGTTGCACCAAAACATTTAAGTGATAGCATCAAGCTCGGTCCTCAACTAACCCAGATGAGAATCTCCCCCTAACTATGTTTGAGGTCCTCACGCCCCGAGTTTAAATAATATCACACTCGCGTCTAAATCATAAGTTTTGGTTGGATTTTTACCAAATTACATAAAAATCATACCTGGGTTCCATTCATTTAAACAAAGTTGTCCAATTAGAATAAAATGTGTCCCACCATTTAAAAAGGAGTTCTAGTAAGCATGTCTAAGCATGTATATGAGATAGTTTCTCAATTATTACCCAAATGACACCAAGTAATGTCTAAACCATACTTAGGTTACAATGGCGAGTAATCAAATGACAAGGTAAAGAAAATGCATACAATTGGAATTAGCTACCGATACCCACAACATAGCAAGTTTAAAACATACACGCATGCATATAGTTTGATAAAACAACATAACTTTGCAAATATGGGATTAACATGTTCAAAGGATGTGCTTGCCTGGTGCTCTTCATCGGAGTTGTAGCTGGGATCGTAGTCGGGGTCGTTATCAACCGTCTCAGAAACATCATTGTCTACGCGTCGAATAATAAGAATTGCGACAAAAACAAATAACAACGTATCAAATAGAGCAAAAAGAAATCAGATGTAAATACAATTTAAAAACTTACCAAGAAGACGTGGTGATTTTAAGTTCCCAAATTATCACTTGCATATAATTTCATTAGTACTTAATGTATGTGAAGCCCTTGCATGAATGTGCTGCTTTCACTTGTTGATTACAAGTAGCTATAGTTATAAGTATATATAAGGATGTTTATGATTTTGAGAGGCTTAAATTATGTATTCAAGTATTTTAAATTTTGAATTCAAGAGGCAAAAGTTATTTGGATTAATATAAGTAAGATATTAGTTTAGGTGTTTATGTGTGAATAGTACTTAGCCTTAACTATATTTAGCACAAAGATGATTTATTCAAGTTAGGTCTGTAACATAATTCTACTAGCTGTTCCTACCTATTTATATGATGATTCTTGGGGCAAAATTACTCTAGCTAAAAGTTTCTTATGCTTGACTGTTCACATAATGGCTTTCTACCGCTAAATCACTTAAGGTTTTTGCACTAGTAGGATTCTGATGAAAAGCAAGTTGTAAATACAATAGTCTTCTAGCATATGGTAGTCCATATACCAAAGAGTGTTTCTAGACTAGTCCTCCCAAAATTTGCATTTAGACGAGTTATTTTACGAACGGCCGAAAATGCTTAAGTAGTTCTGTACCCTACGCGATTAATTAACACTTAGGGTGTTTGCATTAGCGGAATTTAGATGCAAAACAAGTTTTAAATAAGATATTTTTCTAGATTATGATAATACATATACTAAGGAGTGTTTATGATTTATTCCTCCAAAATTTTGCATTTAGAAGAGATATATTACGGGCTGTCGAAAAGGCTTAAGTGTTTCTAAAATCTATCGTTCTATGTTCAGTTTTCGTTTCTAATTTGCGACTGCACCTTATAAGAAAATCTAACTATTTTTAGGAATTAGTTGGAAATAACTCTAGGAGTGTTTTAATATTGGTTCCGTGATATTTCGCTTGTATCCATGATGTTTTTCATATAAATGAATATTAGGGCCTTATATGGAATTATTTCAACATAGCATAAGTATGAGTTATTTTTACATAACCAGGAAGGATATCACTTTCTAAAGTCCTAGGATTTGGTTTCATCAAATTTAAAGTTCGTTTGCAGAAGTTATGACTATTCGGACCTTTCTCCTATTGAAACTTCCACTATTCGGCAAATGTTGCAAACTGTGGCAAAACTAAAATATTTTTGTACATTTGGGATTTTTGTATCCTTAGGAGTGTGACTAAACTAGTTTTGGCAAGATTTGAGTTCATTTGATTCATATTTCAACTATTTAATTTTCAATGCAAGAGAGGCTTTCTACATTCAATTTCTGGTTCATACTAAATTCAAATCTAAATATTTTTGCAAAAATGTAATATTAATGACCACAAGAGCATGTGAGAATAATTTTATGATTTTAGGGATTGAGGTTTTTATAAGTGCTATAGGGTACATGAAAGGGACTTTATACAAATTTTAACCCAATTAACTTATCTTTATCGTGAACAATTAAATATTTTGCATAATCCAATACTTGATGATTTAACACAAATTTGGAAATTTATTTTGCTAAATTTTAAGCTTCCTAGCAGGAGATATAAATGTTTGAACTTGGATGGGTTAGAAAATGCTGCTGGAATTTGAAGATTCATATACTGTGATTGAAGGCGCCTATCTGATTGAGTGAGCACTGCTGCGTTTGGTGTTGGAGGAGCCCTTGATCGAGTCTCACAAAGAAGAAGGTGCGGTGGTGGCTAGCCAGGAGGATAGCTTTACTACGCCGTGATAGTCAAAGTAGTCGCGCCACCGGTGTGGAAGGCGGAAGAGGCAAGTTCTAGTTGGGAGCAAAGCGATGGGATTAGAGTATGAATGGGTAATGGATTGAACATTAGGGAGTAATTTTCACTCCATTTTACCTTCTTCTTGCTGTCGGAAATTGTGCATGATGCTCATATAAGTGACCGACCGTGGAGAAGAAAGCGGCGGTGGCGAGCTCGTTGGTCGAGAAAGGCTCAATTGAATTGGCTCACATGTTAGGGAGCTTGTAGATGCTTAAAGCTCGAGTAATTGGAAAGTGGTGACTAATTCGATCGATTGGGCTTTGGTCTTGTTATGCGAACTTCGGCAAAGGAAGGGATGAGTGATGCTTTGTGGTGGTGAACAAGGTGGGGAGTGGGGTGCTTGTGAGGACTCTTTGGCCTAAACACATAGGCAGCGAGTTGGTAGCAACCAATATGAATGAGCTTAGCTATTGGCGGCTCAACATTGGCTTATGTTCAAAACATTTCGAAGCCGTGAGCAAAGGGCACCTGAAGTGGATTTTCAGTAAGCACACGGAGAGGCGAGGCAGCGGTATGGGTGGTCGGGGCATGGGCAAGGTGGAGGCGAGTAGCGCTCGGTGGGCTGCGGCGTGGAGGGAGGTGTCTGCTTAGTGGCGTGAAGGTTGACATCGACTCTTTCTTGGTGGCAACATCTGGCGACAGATTGTTGCCATGGCGAGCTTAGTGAGTATGGGCGGTGATCTTTGGCGGTGCGGTATGGGCTAGGCGGAGCGCGGCCGGTGATCGCGATCGCGTGGCGAACCTTCTGCCGGAAAGCTCGTTAGCACGGCAATTTCGTCTTTATGTACGTTCGGCAAAAGCCGAGAGAGGAGGGAGAGAAGGAGGAGGGCTCATGATCCTTTGGCGGTGGGACCCAAGGCGGTGGAGCCCGATGGCAGCGAAGGAGCTCGACATTTAGTCGATCACCTGCACGCGCTCTGTGGCGAGAGAAAACACAAGAAGTCGGTTGGAAATTGAGGTGACCAAGCAATTAATCTTGGGAAGCTCTAAAATTTCTGAAATTTTTTATGTAGGTAGATCAGAATTTTTTTCTATTTTTATTGGTTTTGTTCAAACTCCTCTGCGGGTTTGCAAATGAAAATTCTTCAAATTTGACTGATTTCAAACAATTTTTGAATTTTTAGGCATTTAAATGCTGAGAAAAAATTATATAAAATTTATATTTATACATATATTGGATCCTAGTATTTTATAAAATTATTTTCTATAGCATGTTACTTGTTGCTTTATTTGTTCATTTATATTTTTACTTTATATGGGGACGAAGATGAAATCAAGAATTTTTGAAAATATTTGGGAGAGTTTTATGTGGGCTTATATTTCTTGTGTAAAAATTTCAGATCAATATCATGCACATTTATTTTCTTTTAATTCAAATATTGCAGATTTCATATTTTCATGTTCTTTGTTTTTGAATTTTAAAAGGCATTAGATGCGGTTATTAATTTTTGATATTTTTACCAATGGTTAATAATGTTGTGTGGGAGAGATGGTAAAATTTTTAGCCAGATATAAGCTTTGAATATTGTTTTAAAATTCTGACATAGCACTGTTTTGAAGTTAAAACATGTCACTTCATTATTTACTTCTTTACGTAATTCATTAAAAATCTTTGGACAGCTGAAAAGATGTGATGGAGACTTATCAAAGTTTAATGATATTTTTGCTAGCTTTTTACTTTCACCTTTTTACCTTTTTACTTTTACTCTTTCACTAATTCCTTTACTTGTGTCGTATTCACTTTGTGAGCCCGTGATCTCTGTTGGGTTTTTGTTCGATGGGAGGCGTCTTCGTGGTAGCTAATCCTAGCGAGAAACCTAGAGACTCCCGTGGCAAATTTTGGCGTCTATGAACTATGGAACACACGAGATTTTACCCGAGTTGGGCCCCTTTGCCTTGGGTAATAGCCTTACTTCCTGCTAGATTGTTTAGAGAGGGTGTGAAGCTAGTACAAAGCTCTCAGGTTACAAGTTCTTTCTTAGACTATGCTGCGGAGCTCTTGCTTGCTCGAGTGCAACGCTACTCAAATGCTCGACCCCCTTTCCCATGCACTCGGAGGCCCTTATATAGGCCAGGCTAACGGGAGTAGGTAAAAGGAGGGTCATCATGCTGATCCTTACACATTTATTACCCCTTCTGTGTTGTCCGTTCCTCCGGCCTCATTAAATCTTGACGATGGCTCTCGCCTCGGCCCGCCTGACGCTCTCTCTCTTGACGGGTAGGTGATAGGCGTCAAAGGAATGGGCTTGTTGCAGAAACCCTTGCAGTTGATAGGACTAACAGGCAGTTCGCCGCCGCTGGTGACGACGAGGCAGGAGGCTTGAGGTAAAGGTACCTCGCACCACCTTTTTGCCTTGCAATGACGTGGGCCTTTGGCCGGTGGACCGTGCTCGCTCGCCCTTGTCGCCCGAGCCGCCCGTGGATCGGCACTGCTGGCGGATCGGTTTGCCCGCCCGCCCGCTGTGCCGCCACGTGAACAACTTTTGTCTTTGTGGAGAGGGTACTCAAACTTAATCTGCCGACAAGATGGCCGGGCCCACCCTGGAGCGCATGCTTGACTCATTAAGGCCTTCATTAAATGTCGGTGCGTTCTTGGGCGGGGCCACCACTCATGAGGGTACGACCGCCTCGGTTCCACCCCGCATCCGTAGATTTTTCTTGGGACCCGAGACAGCGCACGATCTTGTCTCTTCATGCGAACCGTCGATCTTTGGCACACATATATAGATACATCCCAGATCAGCGATTCCATATACGCTTTCTTGCACACTTCAACTTTCACTTCTTCATCTCCATTGCTCAAAGCTTTTCATCTCCCTTGCTTCCATGGCATCTCCCATCCCCGCTTCCACCGCGGACTCCACCACGGTGAACAGGATGGCCATCCTTGCGCCGGAGGGCACTTTTCGCTTCCGAGCGGGGACCGCCACCCCGCGGTGCCTTTCTGATGAAATCATCCTCCACACCTGGGCGATGATGGCGGGCCTGCTCCCATCATTCTCTGACTTCTTCCTCACCGTCCTCCATTTCTATGGGATCCATCACCTTCATCTCACCCCCAACTCCATTGTCTCTCTCTCCATCTTCGCGCATCTCTGCGAAATGTTTATGGGGGTGATGCCGAATCTCCCTCTTTTTCGCCACTTCTACATCTGCCACCCCTCCCACGACAATGAAGTAGTGGGGAGTTGCTATTTTCGTCTTCAGGATGGGATGGCCTCGCGCTTCATCGCCTTCCAGCCCAAGTCCAATTGGAAGACATGGCGCAGCGACTGGCTGTACATTAATGATGACAGCGGAGTCGACGCCTTGGGGGTGCCCGCCGAAGCGGCGGAGGCCTCCGGAAATTGGAACTCACAGGTCGAAGAGACGGCGGAGCTCCTTGCAATGGCGGCCCGCGTCAATAGACTGCGGGAGGCCGGATTATCTGGGGGGCTGGTGGCCCGGGACTTCTTGTCTCGGAGGATCAGCCCTCTTCGTCGACGCGTCCGCCCTGCATGGCAATATACAGGTGATGACGATGCGACGCGCACGTGGCCAGGACGTAAGTCTTCGCTTTCCTTTAGCTTTTTCTGGTGAGCATGTTTCTTTTCTGCAGCTCCCTACCAACCGACAATCATTCTTTGTTCCTTGCTAGGTGCAGGAAACTTGGAGGAGCCTGTGATTGGCAGGTGGCTGGGCGCGCTGATGCAGCCAATTCCAAGCGGTGCAGCCTTTCCGGCGGCGGCTCGGCCGCTTGCCAATCTGGAACACGCGAGCGCCTCGCGGTCGCCAGTTACTCCCGCCAATGGACTCCACGGGACCTGCTATGGCGCCGCTTCGCGCCCGCCGGTGATCGAGGACACGCCCGGCCAACGACCCGCCACGGCAAGCGCCATTGCCTTCAACGCCACGGCAACGGCCAGTGCCCAACGCCACGGGCCCGGATCCCAAGAGGGCCCACGTCGCGGGCCAAACTACCGCTCCGCTAGCACTGACGCGGCGGCACCCTTGCAAGGGGCGGCGATAGGCGCTTCGGATTACGACTCGCCTCGGCGCCGCCGCTTTCGCAACGCCGCACGAGTTTTACCGATGCCTCCTCCTCCAGGGCCCAATGATCGCGGTGTTAACGCTTTCGGCCACGGAGTCGAGCCACCGCCAACAGGTGGCCTCACGCCCCAATGCGTGTTCTTCGAGGGCGCCGCCAATGGTGGCCCTCAGACGCTAAAGCGCAGAGCGCCAAGACTCCATCGAGACGGGCGGAAGCTTCCGCCCAAGTACCTCCGGCCGCCGCTGCAGAGAGGGCCGAAGAGGACGTCCCTAGCACCAGCGCTTCCGGACCTCTTGCCCCTCGGGCCGCCACTGCCCCCGCCACGTGCCACGTCGAGCTCTTCACCGGGCTTGGCGATATCCAGGCCGCACTGGGCACCGCCCTTGCCGCAGCCGCCTGGCACGGGGCCGAGATGGCTCAGTAGTTGGCGTCGGTGAGGGGCGAGCTATCGCGGGAGCGGGTGAGGGCGGGCACGGCAGAGGCGGCATTGGCGCAGGAGAGAACCGATGTGGCCGCCATGCAGGCGCGGGCAGAGAGGGCTGAAGAACGGGCGCAAAGGGCCGAGACGGCGCTAAAGACCTCGGAGCTCGAGTCCTTCCGCCTGCGGTGCAATCTGTCCGTCATGCTCAAGAAAGCGTTCCAGCGCACGAAAAGGTGCCTGAAGCCTTTGGGGGTGGCGCTGAACGCACCGCTGGAGGATTCCGCCCTGCAGTTTGCCCACGTGACCAACCAGGCCGCGGAGGCACTCCGGGGGCTGCCCGAGGCCCTGGCCGTTCGCTCCGCCAGAGAGGGATGGGAGGTCGCGGTCATGACCGTGACCTACACGTTGGCTTGCTGCGCCAGCCGCGACGCCGCCTTCAATCCCATGGCGGTGGTGACGGCCGGCATTGAGGGAGACGCTGCGCTGCAGAGGCGCGGGTACGCGCAGCCGCCGAACACATGGCCGGGCTGCTGCAAGTGGAGCAGCCGGTCATGGACGTCTCCACTCCGCTGGCCGTGGAGGGCGACGACGACGATGAGATTGACCTTGGCGACAACGAGTGAAGGGTCGGGCAGCCTTGTTGCTCTTTTTGCTTGACTTTCTTTTGGTTGTGATCTGTTCTCCTGTGTATGCAAAACATTCGGACAATGTTTTAGCCCAAGGAATGTTTTACTTATTTTACCTGTGCGTTCGTTCATTTTGCTTGATTGATCTTGTGTGCTGGAGCTGCCAGGCGACTAGGTTTGGACTTGGCCAGAATGCCAAATAACCTTTCCATTTTAGGGCAACGCTCCGGAATCCCTTTTTTAGGTCACATGCAGCTAGGTACAAACATAAGTACAAATCATGCAAGTTAACAGAACTCGGGCAGCAATGGAACTGAGTCCGACAAGAGATGCAAAAACGTAGCTTAGTTTTTAGCATCAGGTTTTTACGCGGGATCGTCGCGGGTGCAAATCCTTTCGGAACTTAGACCCTGATGATCGTTCGAAAACGTGCTGCGGCATAGCGTGGCGTGGCAACAAGTTTTCGCAAGTGTTTCTAGGACAGCAATACTCGACGGTGACGACCAGCGGTGCTTCGGAGAGCCAACCCGAGGTGTGCGAGCCGTGCCTGAGTACCGTGCCTAACTTACACCCCGGTCACTTGGCCACGCCAGACGTTAACACTTAGCATATTTTCTTTTATCATGAGGGGCCGTTGATTTTGACACTCGTGACAATCACACGTAGCTTCACTCATCTTAGTGTAAGCACATAAGGGAATGGCCGAAAATGTGGCATGAAGCACTTATCTTGCTTTGCATGTCACTAGGCGACCAAATTTCAGCGCCGGCGACCAAATTTCAGCGCTGGCGAAGCACTCTTCACAAGACAGGCGACCACCCTTCGAAAGCTTTGGGCGATCAGCCCCCAAGCGCCGGGGCGACCAGCCCCTAAGCGCTGGCGACCACCTTCCGAAGGCATGACACTCACCCCAAGCGCTGGTGACCACCGATCTTTGGAACCTTTACAAGAACCGTCCCAAGACACTCGCGATACATCCGTGGGTACGGACGACTACTGTGGGATAAGTAGACGTGTGGAAGGGCCTGTTCGGCATAGGCCCTAACATCATAAGTCCCAGCATGGAATGCCCTGGTCCACCCTATTTGGCTTCTAAGTCCTTGTGACCCTCCAGGAAATCAAACTACGGTGCTGTGTGCCAAAGCAGCGAGCTTCCAGGAAGGGCGTTAGACCGACGATGCTCGCGGTGACAACCAGCGGTGCTTCAGGGAGCCAACCCGAGGCGTGCGAGCCGCGTTTGAGCACCGTAACTTACCCCCAGTTGCTCGTGCTCACCAAACACAGACACCGAGTGTCATCGGGGGTCGTAAGGAATTAGCAAACGCACAGGGCCAGGGACATTCATGCACAACACAGCCACCCGGGGCACAAAAGGGACGATCATGGTAAAGCAAAAGCCTTTTAGGCAACAACTTTACTAACCGCCTACAGCCACCGGCCGGCTAGGGGATAGACTTACCTCATGGCCGGCCAGGGCAAGCTGCGGGGCACTTACAGTTCTCTCAGGGATAGAACTTCCGCAACAACTCTATGTTGTAGGAATTTGACTCTTCACCATCCTCGGCCAACCGGACTACCGGTCGAGATCTCGAGACCACCTTGAAGGGCCCTCCATCGGAGAGCGGTTTATGCAACCGGCATGCGTCTGAATCTGCAAGAAGACCAGGTCGCCTTTGCGGCGTTCTCTCGGAGACCGGGTGGCGTGGTACCGCCCTGAGCTCTGGTACGGGCGGCACGGCGGCGGCCCACCACGCACCTCCTCCGAGAAGGTTGACATCCTCTCACCGGAGGTCTTCTTGATCTTCTTCGTTAAACACCGAGACCGCGGAGAGCGGCGGCGACTCGGAGGAGAACAGTTTCCGCCCGTACACGGAAGAAAAGGCGCCTCACGGTGGCGGCTTAGGTGTGGTGCGGCGACCCACAAAGACGGCGGGAGTTCCTCAACCCATCGCGCCCGCCAGGAGTCGATCGAACGCCCTTGTCTTGAGGCCCTTCAGCACCAGTGCGTTGGCATGCTCTACCTGCCCATTACTCATGGGATGGGCCACCGAGGCAAAATAGACCTTGGTGCCCATCTCTTCGCAGAACTCCAAGAAAGCCGCGCTGGTGAACTGAGTTCTGTTGTCGGTGATGATGCGGTTCGCGACTCCAAAATGGGTAAAGATCCCGCGCATAAACTTGACCGCGGCAGCGGCCGTGATGGCGCGCACCGCCTCGGCTTCGACCCACTTCGTGAACTTGTCGATGGCGACGAAGAGGTGGGTGAAGCCCTCGTGGCACGCGAACGGACCAGATATCAGCCCTGCACCGCAAAGCGGCCAAGAGATCGGGATGGTTTGCGTAGCTTGGTTTGGTCCATGGATCTTCTGGCGAAGAACTGACAAGCTTCGCATGTCCTCACCAGCTCGCAAGCATCCTAGAGGGCAGTAGGCCAATAGAATCCTTGGCGGAACGCCTTACCGACTAATGTCCGGCCGGACATGTGGCTCCCGCACACGCCTCCATGGATATCAGAGAGCAAACTGCTCCCCTCTTCCCGAGTGATGCACTTCAGTAGAACTCCGTTTCTACTCTGGCGATATAGGTCCCCACCTACCAGAGTATAGCACTTGGCCTTTCGTGCAATCTTCTCAGCTGAGGCATCATCGTCGGGGATCACTTGGTCACGCATGAAGGCTAGGATAGGATCCATCCATCGATCTTCCTAGTTGGCGACCACTCGCTTCACTTGGGTACTCGGCTTTGGGACAAGCGTTTCCCCGGTGTCAGATCGGCAAGACTGGCCGCCTCCCTCCGGACCGGGTCTGAAAGACGCATTGCCTTCCTCCTCGAACCGGAGGCCATGGCAGCAGCGCCGCCTTCCCCACTCGAAGCCGGAGGCGCGGCAACCTTCCGTCGTCCCCGCTGAATCGGGGGCTCATGATAATGACACCATCATCCCCACGGATTGTGGGCTACGATGGACGGTCGCGATAGTCTTTCGAAGACTCTGATCGAGCGAAGCTTTTGAGGGCGCGAAATGTGAAAGCCGTCCGCAATATGGTTATCATGCTACGGGGATATGTATATACGCCAGCCCTTCGAAGTGACGCTCCATTCTTCGGACCTCCGCCAAGTACGCTGCCATGGTGGGGTCGGAACACTGGAACTCCTTCTGCGCTTGATTGATGACTAGCAGGGAGTCACCCTTGACTTGGAGAAGCTGAATGCCCAACGCCGACGCGATGTGCAGTCCTGCCAGCAGACCTTCATACTCAGCTATATTGTTCGTGGCCTTGAAGTCGAGAGCGACCACGTACTGAAGGGTGTCACCAGTCGGGGAGACCAAGACAACCCCAGCCCCCGCGCCCTCCAACCGGAAAGAGCCATCAAAGAACAAAGTCCAGGAGAGGGCGCGGGCGCTTCTTCGGCTTCAGGAGTGGCGGGAGTCCACTCGGCGATGAACTCCACCAGCTTCTGACTTTTGATGGTGGTGCGGGGTACAAACTTGAGGTCGAATTCCCCCAGCTCCACCGACCATTTGGTAATTTGCCCCTCTGCCTCACGGTTGTGGAGGATTTCGCGCAGAGGGTAGGCCGTGACCACGGTAATTTCCCGCCCTTGGAAATAATGCCGCAGCTTCCTGGATGCCACCAGGACCACGTACAACATTTTTTGGGCTTGAGGTACCGAGAGTTTGCCTCATGTAACACTTCATCGATGTAGTAGATCGGCTTGGACACCTTCCTCTCGCAACTAGCACGACGCCACCACCTCGTGAGTGGCAATGATGTCTGAGAGCACAGCTCACCCGCGCCAAGGGAGACCAAGACCGGGGAGAGGAGAGGTACCGCTTGAAGTCTTCAAATGCCTTCTGCGCCTCATCTGTCCACTCAAAATGGTTAGTCTTCTTTAGCAGCTTAAACAGAGGCAAGCTTTTCTCTCCCAACCGGGCGATGAATCGCCCCAGGGAGGCCAGGCGACCTGCCAAGCACTAAACTTGCTTGAGTCGCACCGGCGGCTTCATGTGCTCGATGGCCGCTATCTTGTCAGGGTTGGCTTCAATGCCCCGACTAGACACCAGAAAACCCAGCAGTTTGCCGGAGGGCACACCGAACATGCATTTCTCTGGGTTAAGCTTCAAACAATTCCTCCGGAGGTTAGCAAAGGTTTCCTCCAGGTCTTGGATCAGTTCTTCACCGACCTTCACAACTAAGTCATCAACGTAGACTTCAAGATTTCGCCCTATCTGGGGGCGGAAAGTGATATACATGGCACGTTGGTAAGTTGAACCGACATTCTTTAAACCAAAAACCATTCTTACATAACAGTATACACCCGTAGGGGTTACAATGATCTTCTTTTTCGTCTTCAAGCGCCATGCTAATCTGGTGGTACCAAGTATGCATCCAAGAAGCACAAGAAGCACACCTACCGTAGAGAGTCAACAATGAGGTCGAACCATGCCATAGGGTATGGGTCCTTCAGGCGAGCCTTGTTGAGGTCGGTGAAGTCGATACACATACGCGCCATTTCCGTTGGACTTCTTGGCGAAAGCACGGGGTTGCAAGCCACTCATGGTGAGAGACTTCCTAACAATCCTCAGCTCAACATGACTTCTCTACCTCCTCCCGAATGGCGTCTTAGCGCTCGGCGCCTCCGGACCTTCGCCTGACCGGCGCTTTGGGGAGCGTTAATCGGTGCTCGATCACCTCCCTAGGGACCCCAAATATATCGGACGGTTGCCAAAGTAACACGCCGGAGTTGGATCGGAGGAAGGTGACGAGCGCGTCTTCCTATTTGGTGCTGAGGTTGGCGCCAATGTTGACGGTCCTTTGGGGCTCGCCCCCACTCAGGGCGACCACCTTGACCTCACCGGCGGAGCCAGGTGAGGCGCGGGTCCGGGCCCGAGGGCTCCGAGGACGTGGCGTCATGCTAACGCAGTGGCACCGCCATGTCCAACAAGATATTTGTGGCAATACAGGCCTCGGCTTTATCCACCCGAATTGTGATGGGGCCACGAGGGCCCGGCATCTTCACCACCACGTAAGCATAGTGGGTCGCCGCCATGAACTTGGCCAACGCCGGTCGGTCGAGCAGGGTGTTGTAGGGGAGGTCGAAATCGGCGACCTCGAAATCCACCATCTCGGTGCGGTAATTGTCCTCCTCCCCGAAGGTGACGGGAAGGGACACCTGACCCAGGGGCACCAAGCCGGCCTCTGGGGCTACGCCAAAGATGGGCAGAGCCGGGCGCAGGTCCTGCCGCGGGACCTGAAGCGTCAGGAATGCCGACGAGGACAGGAGGTTGATGGAGCTCCCTCCGTCCACTAGCACGCGCCCTAACCGCGCGTTCCGAATGGTGGGCGACACCACGACCGGGAGATACCCTAGGCTGGTGGCGCCCTCAGGGTGGTCGGCCTGACTGAAGGTGAGCATCTGCTCCGACCAGTTCAGCATCCGACTCGTCCCTGAGCCTGACGCGGTGGCGCACACCTCCCTCTTCAGCCGCTTATAAGCGGTATTGGAGGGAAAGGTGGACGAGCCACCATAGATGTAGGCCACAGTGTGATCCGCCTACTGGAAAGCCAGCGGAGCAGGATCTTCATCTTGATCGCCGTCGGGGCGGCGTTCCTTGAGCCGCTTCTCCACCATTTTTCCCACGACCCGACAATTGTCCAGGTCATGGGTATTGGTCCAATGAATAGGGCAATAGGGCTCGCCCTCCTCACAGTCGCGCGTCGTCCCCACGCATCATGGTGGTCATCAGCGCCGATCGCGGCGGTCATCGCCGGTCACGACGGTCGTCACGCCGCTCGCGGCGGTCATCGCGCCGGCCGCGACGGTTGCGCTTCCGTGGCACGGGGTCTTCGTCCTCGTCCTCGCGCTCGGCGGCCAAGACCCACCGGGTCTCTCCTGCCTCGCGCTTCCGCGCCTTCTTGCTCAAATGACCGGAACCCTTCGAGGTCCCGGCTTTGTCCTTGCCTTGGCCACCCTTGGGGCCCGGTGCTGGCCCCCTCACCTCCACGGCCCGCGCACACTTATGTGAGAGGGAAAAGAGCTCGGAGGTGGTGCTGATGGTCTGGGTGGCCATCTTCTCCTTCATCTTGCGGTCGCGTACGCCTCTCTGGAAGGCGATAACGACCGATTGTTCTGAGATGTGGGGGATCGTATTGCGGCAATGGCAAAACTACCAAATGAAGTCGCGCAGCGACTCCCCCTTTTCCTGCTCCAGAGCGTGGAGGTCATCCTCCACGCCTGGCTGGGCGAACGAGCCCTGAAAGTTGGCGACGAAGATATCGCACAACTCCCCCCATGAGTGCACCGACCCTCGAGGGAGGTTTAATAGCCAAGAACGAGCGGAGCCCGTAAAGGCCGTCGGGAGGTAGTTGGCCATGATCTTTTCAGACCCGCTAGCCGCTTGCACCACCGTTGTATAGATTTGGAGGAACTCCTCCGGGTTGGTGGTGCCGTCATATTTCTCTAGGGACGCCCGATGGCAGAGAGCTCTCTAGCTCGTGGAACATAGATCAGCTTCGAAAATTTTATGTGTAACCTCTACGCCTCACATTTCAAAAAAAGCTGGTCTTTCATTTTTGCCCTTTTATATCTGCTTCCACTTGTGTTGCTACTTTTCTTTTTCTGGCTTCTTCTTTTTTTCGAACACGACCTTCGGTGCAGCGCAGATTCGCTCCTAGTCTAAGTGACGCCGGTTTTACGTTCACCCCAGTGAGAGAGCTAAACGTAGTTTAACCTCTTCGCAATCTAGCTCTCCCTGTGCTGCTCGAGCCAAGAACCTCGCCGCTTTGACGATCGAAAGCAATGCGCATGGTTGCAAGGCGTAAGACGAGCACTAATCTACTTAACGATGTTCGCTTCGTGTCCTTCTACCTTTGCGAATTGTTCCTCAACTTTGCAGGTCGTGGCCTCTCGTCCGTATCTACGTCTTGTGCCCAAGGCACGCGTCGGTCGACCTCGGGCCCAACGAGGGCTAGGTAAGGCTACCCTACCGGCGCACGACCTAAAGAGCACGGGCACGGTAAACAAGCAAAGCAGAAAAAAGAGACTTCGAAGTATCCCCAAACCACGAAATCACAACAGGGACGAGGTTTCTTTGTTCACCAAAAACAATCCACTTCATTAGTAAAGCGCTGGTGCTCGCTACGGAGGCTCGGCTCGCTCGAGCTCTACTGCAAGGCTACCTACGCCGTCATTGTCCGACGCAACTCAATGAGCTCTTGGGCCTTCTGCTCGAGCTCCTCCTGCTCAACCTCAATGGTCCGGATGAGCTTGGCGCGCTCAACCTCTTGCGCCTCTACTGCGTCGAGGAGGCCCTTCAGCACGACAGCATGCTCCTGAAGGCCTTGTAGCCCCCGAGAGGCATGACCGATCACCTTCACGACAGAGAGGATAGCCCGGAATGAGAAGGGACAAGGGGACTTGGACTAAGATCTACGAAGCGTGCGGGAGGTCCCTTACCTCGCGAAGGTGACCCTCCAGGCGTGCGCGGGTGAATTCCTCGCGATCATCGATGCGGTTGCGCGGGATCTCCTCCTCTTCGTCGTCCGCCATGCCGGTGTCAAGGACGGCCTCGGCCACCGGCCACCTTGCACGGGCCAGACCTTGAATTTCGCTTGAGGCAGCCGGGCCGTCCGCTGCCTCCTCCAGCAGGACCAACCCAGTCACGGGGGAGGGCGTGACGGCGAGATCGGCCCGACCCTGCGGCGGGGGCCCACTCGCCTCGGCGCGAGAGAACGGCAATGGATCCGCCAGCATTCACGACCTTCGTGGTTTAGGATGCGCGACCTCGGCTCGGCGAATCGCGGCCGGGAGGTCTGCATGAGCTTTACGACTCGATCACCTCCGGTGACCGTGGGTCACTACCGACGCCGAGCGATCGTGGGTGGTGGGGTTTGCGAGGTCACTTCAAGTGTGGCCTCAAGGCCACGAGAATCCTCCTCACGGTGGCCGGGAAGCTCGTCGACGGCAATGAGTCGTGGGCCCCGCCAGTGTGTGAGTCCACGGCCATGGGTTCGTTTTCTTCGGATGAGTCGTTGAGCCCTTGGTAGAACTCGCCACCAAGGGCCGCTCGGGATTTGGAAGGAGGCGTGTCCATGATGATCGCGGGCGGCTAAGGTGTTCTCCTCCTCGGACTCGGACCTACGGACAATGTACCATCGTCAAAGCGAGCAAGTTTCGAGCTCGGGTGCTCAAGGTCTGCGATCAAAAGCATACACTAAGCCGTAAAGATGGAAGGGGCGGCGCAGCCGGGATGTCGGGGCTTACTTGGTCACTGCCTCCTCTCGCCAAGGGTCGTCGAAGGTCTTGTTGCCCCGATGCCGAGGCGGCGCCATTATGCGTGTCCTCGCGACCGAGGTCTCGGTCCGAGCCGGCTCCGATCGCCTGGCCTTGGTGGGGTTCGAGCTCGAGGCTCTGGGGGCGGGGGAGTGCTCGAAGACCTGGCGGCGGCAGCCGCGCTCTGCTGCTGCATAAGGGAAAGCTCATCAAACGGCAAGGCACATAAACACAAGCTCGGGGGCTCGACTAGTAGGGCCCTTACCGTGGCGCGGTCCCCCCACTCGACATGGCGTTTCTTCGCCTCCGTCTGGCTTGATCCGGCCGGGGGAGGTCGCTTCTTCCCTTTCTTGCTCCTGCCCCCGCCAGGCAGCGGGAGCATCCTCCTGGCCGTTTCCAGCAACTCCTGGTGGGCCTACGAGCAAGCGAAGCTCAGGAAGGGGCTCGCGGGCAAAAGACTCGAGCGCTTGGTCGGGTGACTTACCTCGTCCTTTCGACGGAGTACATTCTTCGGGACGGGGTTGCCGATGACGTACTCGTGCGCCTGCTTCCCAAACATCTCGACCATCCTGGCGGAGACCCAGGATTCTTCGGCTATTGCAAGACAAGCGGTTGTCAAAAGAAGATCGGAGGGTGTACACAAGCGGACCTTGGGGCAAGAAGACTTACGGGCGTGCCCTCGCGGGTCAAATCGTCGCCCTCGGATCTCGTGAGAACGGGTGCTCCCTCCGCCTAAGAGGACACACGGTTCCGCAGAAATCGTTAGCGTCGCTTTGCCCGTTGAGACTGCGCATGGCGCGAGATATGAATGAGGGCGATGGCCTCCTCGTCGACCTCGAGGTCATCCGACTCCGGAGTCTCCTTCTTGCGGTTGGCGATGGGGGTCCTTCAGACACCAAACATCCGGTCTCACCCCTCTTCAGGTAGAACCAGCGCTCGGTCCACGGGCCAAGGGAATCCCGAGGTTGGAACTTGGGGAAGGACCACTTGAGCCCGACCCGCTGCCAAAAGTAGAGGCATCCGACCACGGGTCCTTCCCGGCGGAAGAGAGAAGTACTAAGAAGAAGCGAGGAGTCGGGAGGATCCCCAAATCCTCACATAGATGGGAAAAGATGGTGAGGAGAAGAACGGAGTTTGGCACGAGTTGATGAGCTCGATGTCGCAGTGGAGAGGACCTTCGCGACGAACTCACTCTCCGGTCCATAAGCCAAAGAGGGCATAGTGCTGCGGTGCAGGCGATCTCATCGTCCTTGGGGTGCGGCTTCGGTCTCGTTCTGTAGCCGCCATGTAAACGGATCTAGCGACCCGAGGACTTGAGCTCCTTCATCCTCGAAAAGCGACAGAGTGCTCCTTCCTAACTTGGCCATGGCGGTTGTGGCTGGATTGGTCTGAGGGGGAAAGGAGGACCTTGCTCGGGCGAGAAAGCTTGGAAGGCGAAGGGCGCAAGAGCAAGAGCTTTTCGACGGACGATGTGGCGTTGGGTTTATAAACCGCAACGCAGCGAAATCCAGTTCACGGCGCCTCAAAAGGTGTGCCAACCACGATTTGACGGGTGCAATTAAGGCTCGGGCTACGGAGTCGAGACGCCGCCAGATGCCCACCAACCGTTCACATCCGTACCAGCATCGAAAAGTCCGAAGGTCGCCAGGTGTCGAGGCCAAAAGACTCGCTTTGTGGTCTCCGCCCGACCTCGGACAAGGAGCCAAGACTGCGAAGGTTGCCTCGATCAACCGATAAAGGCTCGAGGTCATCTTGGGAGTTCCTCCGACCTAGAGCCTCGGGGCTAGGCGGCGAGGGCTGGTGCTCCTTGCCCACGGCCAGCGATCAACGGATCCCCAAGCTCGGAAGGCCCGACCACGACTGGGGTGCATCGAGGCGCTCGACCTAGAGCTGTGGACCCGAAGTTCGACCCGCCGACCTCGAGCTCAAGTGATCTTATTCAAGCCTTGGTCCGCCCTAGGATTTGGATCTAGCATTTGACCGGTGATTACAGAGAGCGAGTCGTGGGGATGACTCAGAGTGCGCGACAAGTCCGGCGATTGCCGCCACCCTCGATGTGCATGAAGGCCCTTTCGGGGATATCTCACCAGATTCGCGTGCAGAGGAGTATAAAGACCAGGACGCGCAAGCTCGAGGGACAATAAGACAACCCAAGACACACAAAGCACTCGAGCTAGGAATCACCATTCTTGTCTTGAGTTGTAAACACCTCCACATACACCGATATAACAAGAATCACCGCCGCAAGGCGACTGGAGTAGAGCTATTACCTTCACAGGGGCTCGAACCAGTATAAACTCTTGTCTCGTGCTCGTTGTCATCTTGCTCCGACCATCATCACGACTGTTTTCTTCCTCCGTTCGAGTGAAACACAGCTCGGGTCCCATAATACACTGACCCCACCTCACTTTTTGCGGTTGGCGATCCCGATCGTCGACACATTTTATCTATAGTGACCTCATCCTATGAGGCCCTAGAATATTTATCATTCTAGCATTAAATCTCCAGCCTTGACATATCAACGAGCCATGATATCCTTCACCAACATTCTCCACCCACTCCTAGTGGCTTGTGCTTGTGTGTCCTTGGGAATGGATGACTTGGTGATGGTGGTGCTCCTAATGTTTGCTTAGCTTGGAGCTTCCTGGCTTGTGCTTGTTTCTAGTTGTCTCTTTGGCCTCTTGGGAGCTTGAGATCTACTTGGGACTGGTTTTGTGGTTTGGGAAAATGAAATGGGGGCTTGGTTGGCTTTGTGCTAGTTGTGAGAAATGGAATGCTAGCTTTGGCTGGAGAGTTGGTCCTTATCTCATTTTATAGTGGCTCATTTACCCTTTTACCATGGAACTTTACTTTTCTACCTTGGGATATTTGTGTATTATTTATGCAATGCTACGATTATACATGGCTCTAATCAGGTTTGTATTTGCTGGATGATGAGTCCCTTGGTAGAGAGAGGTGTCGACTGGCCCCAGATAGTCTGGTATCTCAGTGAGTGATACCTTTTCATATGGGCCTGACGGCAACTCTTTTTTTAATATTTCACTAATTTAATTTTATCACATCTTGGTTTTATATGCATACATGACTGACATCTTTTCATGGATTAGAGTTGAAGATCGACTAAAGCTTAGATTTTTTAGGAAGTTTTGATTATTATTATTGTAATCTTTATTTTTATATAATTTATGATTTGCAAACATTGTAATTATACAATTTGTACGACATGTTGTTAAATGAATAAAGTTGGTGATTAATTTTGTTGGACAATTTGATTATGTGAGTTTATTGATGATCTCATTTGCAAAACTAATTTCCCTGGGTTGTTTCAACCTGCCTTGGAGAAGTTTTGGGAGAAGACCGAGCCGTAGATCTTGTTTCTTGTCGATTTCCTATAGCAAATCGATGGATTCCGCTCAAGTTTATCTTTGTTCCGTTGCAATTATCTTTATTTAGCACTTGAGTCATAACTATATTGGACAGATTTTAAATTATATCATTATATTAAATGTTAAAATTAAAGTACTTTCATAATATTGTAGTTTCATACTGTTTACCAGCATTTATCATTATTATTTTTTTAAAAAAAAGATCAAAATTGTACGTAAACACCCAAAAACATCATCAAAAAGGGATTATCGATCAGAACCTATTGTAAAATTTAAAAACTATTGTGAATTGAAGGCATCAACTGTTTACTGTTAAGCAAGCCAGCACACCAACAAAATAATGTGAATCGACTAATGCTAGTCGAAGAAAATTAAGATCATGTGGGACCATGGCAATAAAACTCTGGTAATATCCAACTTCCAAGCACTGGCGTGAAGAAGCCTCTGTTTAGACTTTAGACACATCATATATACCTATATGGTTTAGGCAACAGGCATCCATTCAGCATGAAAGCTTGTCATATATTCATGGAATGCTAAGCTAAAGAGATCATAGGTTCAGTTACTCAGTTACATACTCTATTCAGTTACTGTCTTATGGATACAAGGATTCACTTGCAAGTTTCATAGGATATGGAATGGGCCTTGGCCAAATAGAAGTTAATATGGTTTTCTTTACCCTGACCAAGCCAAAGGGCAGCAAGCATATCAGTACTTGCATCGGGTAATTCTCGTATAGCTTATTAGCATTCGGTTGTAACAGTCTCATGTAAAGATACACCCAAGTAGTAGTCAAAGGGCGATGCTTTCTCTGGATACTTTCTGCAAGAAAAGGACCAAAACCCCAAAACCGTGACCACAAAAATATATCATACCTCATTATTTGCCATACATTTAGCTACAGCAACAACAAGAAGGAAAAGGCGTACTGAAAATGGCTAGTCTCAGGCTACTTTTCCAGGAACAACTATGCCATCCAATTCCACCGTTCATGCAAGATCGGATGGGAGCAGCATCGCAAGTGAGAGGGATGCACTACTCTCCTTCAAAGCAAGCGTGTCGGACCCCGGGGGCAACCTTTCATCATGGCAAGGTGAAGATTGCTGCCGGTGGAAGGGACTCCGCTGCAGCAACAGAACCGGTCATGATGTCAAGCTCGACTTCCATGGTGGTAACGACTACTACAGCTCTGCTAAATCTAGCTACAGACAGGGAGGTGAGATGACCTCTTTGATTGTCTTGCAACATCTGACATATTTGGACTTGAGCTGGAACATGTTCAGTGGGCTGCATATCCCAGAGTTTGTTGCTTCTCTTAAAAGTCTTCAACATCTTGATCTTGGGGGAAGGATATTGTGGAGTATATGGACCCTGAGTATCTGCATGGCGGGCCATGAGGACCACCCAAGAGGAGGTGGGCCAAGCCGACTGCATGAAGATGGGCATTGCCTAGGAGGCAGGCTGCCATGCGCAACAAGAAAACCCTAAAGATAGAAACCAACCCTGCTTAGGGAGGATACAATTGTAATCCTAACCGCTATCATGTTTAACGGATAAGGAAAGAGATACAATCTCCACCTTGTAACTGATTAGGACTGTCTTTTGTAACCACACCCCTCTACTATATAAAGGGGGTAGGGTAGCGTCCTGGAGAGGAGAAGAAGATCATCAGCAAATAAGCTAGACACACACAATCCCAGAGCATAGGGCTAGGGTATTATCTCCTCCGCGAGAGCCCGAACCTGTATAATTCCTGCGTCTTGTGCTACCATCGAGTTTGGATCCGACGCCTAGCCCCGTTTTCATTATTGCCGACAACAAACGTCGACAGTTGGCGTGCCAGGTAGGGGCTGCGTTAAGATCAATCTCAGCAAGCTCGATGGCCTCCATCAACGGAATCATCATCACCTTCGCTTCGGGAGCTTGGACTTTATCGCCGACAATCTTGATAAGTTTGCTCTCTCGGACTCGGACCAGATCCAATCTGGGAGAGACTTCATTGATACTACATCCGGACTTCCTTTCGGGTCGGGGAGCGCCGCGGCCATCTACTCGCGAGTAGTAAGCCGGGGTTGACTTCCCGACTCGGATACGGTAAGGATTCGATCCGGAACATCTCAGATGCAATCGTCATAGCGGCTTTTTAGAAAGGAGCCAGCGACGCCAACTTGGTCAAGAAGATGTCCCGGAGGCCGCCGACTACAGTAAAGAAGATGTTTGCTTTAGCGGACCGCTAGCGCCCCGAGCGCCACCTTCGGCACGGCCAAGAGCCTACGCCTGCGCCCCAAGCGCCACCTTTGGCTCGGCCACGAGCCTACACCTGCGCCCTGAGCGCCACCTTCGGCACGGCCACGAACCACACCTACGCCTGCGCCACAAGCAAGGACGACATGATCGTCAGCAACACATGCAGCATAGAGCAGCTAAGTCGCTTTTTACTCAATTATGTCATTATGAATAAAATTGTTGGCTTTTTTGACTTGCTACTTAGTTGATCCACAACTAAGCAGTAAGTCGGGGGCTACACCTAATAGTGTGCGCAAGCGCACATCTTTTTCTGAGTTGTATTTTTTTTCTTTTACTTAACGATTGCAAATGAATCCGAGTGCGTTAATTCCAAGTTGTGAAGCTCTGACCCCATGAACGGCGAACTTTAGTCACCCAAAAATGCGTGCCTAGGAAAAAGAGCCATGAGCCGACTCCTTACGCTCGGGGGCTAGACTAGTCGGGCAGAGTGCTTAAACAAAAAGAGTCAAACCACTCGGATGAATTCAAAATTAATAAGGAAAAGGAGTAAAAAACTCTAAAATTATATATAAACCAGTCGGACATCACATCCGAATGAGTTATTTTTACACGGCCTAAGTTCTACATATACATGATTTCATTTCAGGGCTACTAAATTTGGATACGACGCGTGTGGGCCAACGCTTCAACGACGACATCAGCAACTTCGGCGATGAATGAGACAGCGCTGAATTTCGCCTTGAGCGGGAAAAGCGTTTTTGACTTCTACATATCGTTTGGGATACGCTCTATTGAGTCCTTCAAGATCTCTTTGCCTACAACAGGGCATTCGACTGGAAAGGAAAACCAGTCAGGAAGCTGCATCAAGAGCTGGAAGCACTCGGTGTGAAGCATGACTCAGTTGGGCTGCGACCAGGAGGGTGGCAGCTCGAGCGCAAAGCACTCGAGAGCTACTGTGGAGTATATGGACCCCGGGTATCTGCATGGCGGGCCATGAGGACCACCCAAGAGGGGGTGGGCCAAGCCGACTACATGAAGATAGGCATTGCCCAGGAGGCAGGCTGCCATGCGTAACAAGGAAACCCCAAAGATGGAAACCAACCTTGCTTAGGGAGGATACAATTGTAATCCTAACCGCTATCATGTTTAACGGATAAGGAAAAAGATACAATCTCCACCTTGTAACTGATTAGGACTGTCCTTTGTAACCGCACCCCTCTACTATATAAAGGGGGGTAGGGTAGCGTCCTGGAGAGAAGAAGATCATCAGCAAATAAGCTAGACACACACAATCCCAGAGCACAGGACTATGGTTTTATCTCCTCCGCGAGAGCCCGAACCTGTATAATTCCTGCGTCTTGTGCTACCATCGAGTTTGGATCCGACGCCTAACCCCGTTTTCATTATTACCGACAACAAACGTCGACAGATACCTCCATCCTCTATCTCAACCTCAGTTCGTCGGGCTGCTGGGGCTCTCCGTCCCTGTACTCAGATGGCCGATCATGGGTATCACGCCATTCATGCAATTAACAGCCTTCCGTCATTGGAAGTTGATCTTCATCTAAAAGACAGCGACCTCAGAAACACCATTGACACACTCGGCCATTCTAATCTGACAGCGCTAGGGTACTGGACATTAAATTGAACTCCTTTCGCACAGCAATTTCTCCCAACTGGTTTTGGCATATAACTACACTGACTTATCTTGATCTCTCCTTGTCTGACTTCCATGGCCCGATTCCGTATGAGATGGGAAAATATGACCTCTCTTGAACAAGTTTATCTTGGTGGAGTTGAAACAGCCTTACGAGTATGACAACACCAAATTAATTTGAAGAACCTGTGTAACTTGAAGATTCTGGATCTGTTACGCAGCAGCATCACAGCCTTATCGAAATGTTCGTGGGACAAGCTTGTCCTCGTTAGATTTCTCATTCAACAACCTAGGTGGAAACCTACCAAATTTGTTAGAGACACTAACAGATCTGACAAGTTTTTATCATAACGATATCACAGGCCCTGTACCATTGTGGATAGGAGGATTTGAAAAATCGACAATTTTTTTAGAGAAATTTTACAGTGGAAAACATAGGTAGTAAGTAATGGTAGTAGAAATTAAATTTAACCATTCATCCCTCAAGAGTATTTTAGACTTTTCCTATCCATTCATCAGGGGTATTTTAGACTTTTCCTAATTCGTTCACAATTTTGGATGCACCGAATACCTGGCGATCTTGAGAGGCTTCTTATCTATTCATCCGCCATTCATCAAGATCACAGGACATGTTTTACAAATAGTATGACATAATTTTTTACCTTTTTATCCCTCTCTTAAATTTACTATAAATACTAAAGGTGGTAGTATAACTAGATTTAAATTAATTTTAACCATTAAATTCAAAGGAATAGACGATTTATATTGATTTTAATCCACTATAAAAGATACTTCACGTGGCAGTCTCTCAAGATATTTTATGGCCTCAAAAGTTATAGATATTAATATAGTTACCATATCCGTGCTTACCAAAGGGCAACAACTAGAGTTTTCTAAAGAAATCGCGTACATGTTAAATATTGATTTATCGTGTAACAGTTTGGCTGGAGAAATTCCTAAAGGCATTAGTGCTGTGATTGCTTTGACAAGCTTGAATTTTTCTTGGAATCATTTAAGTGGGGGAATTCCAAAGATTATTGGCGACCTCAAGTCATTGGAGTCCCTTGACCTATCTCATAACGAGCTATCTGGAGAAATCTCTTCAAGCATATATATCAGCACTAACTTCTTTGAGCAGCTTCAACCTGTCATACAACAATGTAACCGGAAGAATACCGACAGGGAATCAACTTCAGACGCTCGATGACCCAACATTAATTGGTTTATGTGGGACTCCACTCTCAAAGGGTTGTCCCCAAACATTAATTCTTGACAAGTCGAACCTGTTGTGCTACACAACTAGTGCGGTATCTATGTACTTGTGGCCCGGTTTGGGAAGCCTATTTCTGGCCGGGATCCTTGCGGATGGGCCGAAAATGGGCTTCCCAAGAATAAAGATTGACCTGTATTACTTGTTTCATATGCGTAAGTTTGTCATTTCTAGGCCAAGAATAAAGATTGACCTGTAGCAATCATTTATTCAGTTGTGGTGGGTTGCTCTATATTATTCCGTAAACTTCAGCTCTTAGTTCAAATACGTCATCTTCTTCCTCTGCCTTACCCACATTGAAAATAAAAATGTCCAGGATGTCAATACTTCAAAACTAGCGTTGCGAGAGGCCCCTCTGCAGAATAGCGATCTCCTGCATTAGGTTTTCCAGCTGTCGTTTGGTAGTTGGGGGAGTTTTCTCAAAGACACTGTGGTGTTCTTTGGCTTTCCGAGTCTCAGTTCCTAGCCAGGCGAAGGTCTAGTTCCTCTTGTGTGTTAGACGTTCGTGTTGAGCCTGTGGGTTTTCCTTCAATAGCCCCTCTTTTCTGCAGGGGGTGGTCCTTATTATCTCTTCAGTCCGCTCTTCTTGAACTGGGAGGGGCTAATTTTCTGATTTTTTTTGTTATCAATTGGTCCTCTGTAATCTCTTTTATTCTTTAATGCATGGCAGAGCTCCTACTGTTCTCCTTTTAAAAAAAAACTCTGGATTTAATTCGTTCATTGGTACAGAGTACGAATAATTTGTACCAGGAAATCAAACCTATGCATTGTAGGATCAGTAGAATCTCAGTTTGAAAAATTATGACGGATGATGATTGGCGGGTAGTATATATTAGGTGACCAAATTTGCTGTCCGATAGAGTTCGCCTCGACCGCTATGTTTATGTTCCGGTCAGGCATATGGTCGAATAACTCGAGCGCAGTGTTGTTCACCAGCTATGTCGCAGCTGAATGGCGACCTGATGGAGGAAGAAACAGCGTGCAGCTTGGGGAAGGAGATGGATGGAAACGCGGCGGGATGCCATGGATTTGCCTTGCTATTTACTTTTTAGAAGTCCAAGCCTCTAATGAATACTGAATCCAACAGAGTACCGTTAGTATTTATGCATCTCTAATGGAAGAGGCGACTGGCGAGCCTGTCAATTGGCAAACAACATTGCAGTCAGAATCACAGCAATTTCACATGAACTTTGCATGAATCGGTACAATTCCTCCATTCCAAAAATGGACCTAAACAACTATACAACATGAAGATGTTAGACCTAGCAAGCATTGGCATAGTAGAGGATATAGCAGTATTGAGGGAGTGGTTGCCGAGATGCTCATGGACTAAGATGCAGTTGTTGGATTTTATCACAGAATGATTTATATGGGAGACTACCAAATTGGTTACTCAAAGCGTTTCTTGCTCCCAGCTCTACTCAAAGCCGTACTAGAAACGAGCGCAGCTTTGGCTGGCCCGATGTGTTGGAATGCAATGGACAATCATCCAATTCTAGTACATGTTGGACCTTAGCATTGGGATGGGCCTCTTTGGGCCAGCCCGTGGCAAGGTAGGCATGAAATGATAGAAGCAAGGCATGGCATGCTGGCACTCATACGGGTCGGGTTAGCACAACATGAATGATAGGGCCTTGTCGAACTTTACGATCGGGCATGATGTGCGGTACGGCACCTGAGCATGGGCCATCCTTGGACTGGTATGGCATAAAATAGACCCGAAGTAGACACGTCACATGGCAGGCGCTCTGCTGTGATATTGTATCATGTTGTGGCTCGTCCTACGGCTGACACCTTTTGCGGTCTTTGCATGCAGAGAAAGAGGAGACAACAGAGATCCTAAAAGTTGAAGACTGGGGACTAAAGAGTATATGCTCACTGACATCGAGCACGTGCACCAAACCACTCTGCACTAGGGTACCCCATATTAGTAGGGGTGAAAACGGTATCGGTAATTCCCGAAATTCCGAAAACCGTTTTCGAAATTTTTCAACCGGACGTGTCGGTATCGGTAATTTTCGAATCGGAATCGAATCGGTAATTTTGTCGAAAACGATAACGGTAACGGTTTTGATCGGTTCGACCGTTTCTTCGATATCCGGAAAAATCGGTAAATTCCGTCGGTAATTACGGAATTATTCCACCCACAAATCACACTCCTTCGGTCACTAAAACGCCCATAACTTTTTACTCCGAACTCTGATTTAGGTGCTTTTGGACTCTATACGAAGCTTATCACGAGGGCTACAATCTTCACCCATTTTCATGATTTAACCAATCATAGATATTTTTAAATATCATAAAAACAAAACTCTAATGTAGTCATTCAAGTCTAAAATTTGATGTGTGTTCATCATAAATTTGTGAATATTTATTAATTACTAATTTCTATGTGGATGTACTATTTGTGTGAATTTTTGAAGTCAATTGGTGGTACATGTCCTTACGACGTTCTGGGTCTCTTTTTCGATTCGATCGTTCTGATATATATTTTGTATCGAATTTTTGTTTCGATATTTTTGAATTACCGATGCCGTTTGCTTCGTAGTTATCGATTCGATATCGTTTCCGAGAAAAAATATGAAAACAAAAATGGTTTTAGTGTTTTCCGACCGTTTCCGACTGTTTTCACCCCTACATATTAGTGTAAGGTTTTAACTAGGTAGTAACTATGTACCTATTTAAGAATGAATAAAATTTAGTTTTTCCTTAATATATGTCTACTACCTCATCTCCGTGTGTGCCTAGCTCATTTCCTTTTGTTGCAATAATGCAATGGACTAGACTCAGACCGATATGGTATAAAGCCAGCATGAATGCAAATACGCTGTAATATCGTGAAGCCTCGCCCCAACCTTTGTGCCTTCAGTCGGGTGGGCTAGGGCCATCTGGCAGGTATTCTCCGAGGTGTTTGTGCCATCTGGGAGGTTAAGGGCTAAGGTTTTGGGTTTGGGAGGGTCTTTGGAAATTCCCCACTCCACCTACTCTCCTCTTTCTCTTGGATTTTTGGGTGGTTGTCATTGCTTGAGCCACTTGCCCTGCCGATTTTTTTTCCTCAAGCCTGCAACCGATTCCCCACTTTTCTCGGGTCTTTGGTGTCAAAAGGGGCGAGCTCCTCCCTGCCCAAGTGTTGCCGATCCCTGCCCATTTCTACCGATCGCTGACTTCCCGCCGCCTCTGCTTGGCCGTGCCAGTCTGAAGCCTTGCCAGCATGACCACTTCCTGCCGTCCCGCCGAGATCGCCTAGGCTGCGACTCCTGCGCCACAAGCCGACTCCTCAGCCCCACTCCCGTTGGCGCCTCCCTGGCTCCCTCTGGGCTCGGTTCACCTCCCTCAAGGAGCAACGCCAAACATGTAGTAACAGAGCTCCTTGAATTCCTGGTGGTGCAAAGACCTCCCTCCAGTGGTGCCTCTCCTCTGCCTTCTGGCTCGGTTCTTCTCCTCCTCCTTCTATCAAACCAAGAGCAACAGAACCACCGTGACCAATGCCAAGAAGACGCCCCCCTCCTGCCCTTCTTGTGGTGAGGACTCAAGCCTAGATTTTCTATTGAGATGTTGGTTTCTAGTATGTATGTCAGGTGTTCGATGAAATGGCTGTGAGGTATATGCATGAGTAGTTCATATTGCTTTGTATGCTTTCGATTTGACCGTTATATCTCTAAGTGGTTATGCCTAATTCCATCTGAATAACTTTGAAATTGGAAGCAATAGTAAGTATATTTGATTGCTGGGCAGTTAATTTTGATAGCATGGTATGTAAGAGTATAAGTATGTTGAGATTAGGTCAATGTAGCACCTCTATTGATTCTTGCTTTGCTTCTCATGCTTCTGGAATTTGGCCCATGTCATTGAATGGTGTATTAAAGATTCTCAAGAATCATAAGCAGCTAGAGAGAAGTGACAATGTTTCTAGTTAATAAAGTTGTTGGTTGGAAATTCTGGATTTTTATATTTTTGTTGCTGCCATTGGATTATTATATCATTGAAAGAATCACCTTTAAACCAGGATAATGAGAACTCAAATATGAAATGTTGGATGCTGTACATCAAAGTGGTAGACATTTCATTAAGGTGAGAAGGCTAGAGTGTAAAGTGGAATAATTTGGGTGTTTTATTTAAAAATGTCATTGGCCTTTACTGGATATCTAAGCAGCATATATTTCATCCAATGGTCACAATTGTCAGTTCTTATTCCTTTATTGAAAGGTTAGTTCACGTTTGATACATTCCCTACTTACTCATAATGCAATGTGGATATGCTTCTTAAATTTGAGCAATTAGCATGAGCATTTGTGTCGTTTGATCTATGAAGGCAATGCTGACGACCTCAAACTTTCTATGCCATGTTCTAATCACCACACTCTAATTGGTATTCATGCATCTGATGAATGCATACTACTGAGTTTCATACTTAAGATGACTGAATTTCATTTGAGCTTATTGAAAGTAGATCATGTGTATTGAGTTGTTAGCCAACTTAGGTGGTTTGTTGTCTTAATTTATATTATGTGTATGTGTTCTAAATTCAGGCTTTCTGTAATCTCGGGAAGTCATGCGAACGCTAAGATTCCAAATGCCACTCCATTCTTCGTCGGTAAAAGGCAAGTGCACTCCCTAGATTGCGGCTAGGAGGATTAAACGGTTGTTTGCTCTTAGCGTAAGTAATTGTCGATGCATACGCAAGAGGTAAGCCTTGCTTGGCTATAACTAGAAAGTGCTCCCTCTTATGAAAATGTCTATGATGATTAAAAGTTTAAGGGAATTGATGCAAGTACATCGAGTAGGGCGCCTAATTGAATTGGTTGTTGTTATTTATCTATTCATGGCTAATTTTCTATTGATTATGGCAAGTATGATTTATATTGGTGATCGTCCCTTCAAGGACATGTTTAGCTATTGGATTCGAGTGGTCACTAGTAAGTCTTCATCTCGGTGAGTTACTGTACATTTGTTAATCTTGCAGTGATTAACTAGGATGGGGTACATGGATACTCGCGGTTAATTTATAAGAGTTGTACTTAACTGTGCCTCATCTGGGGAATGGAATTGAGTATGTGTGCGAATCGATTAGATGATTATGATTGTAGTTGAAATTAATTGTGTTAATTGTATGACAGAAACGCTGTAATGTGTTGTCATGTCTTGTTGTTGAATCTGATGAGACTAGTGCAGCTGGCAACTTATGAATGTGAGAAGTGGCTATGTGTTTGTATGTGGTTATGGTATGTTAGTGTTGGCATTGAATTAAAAGTTGCATTTCATTCGTGAAAATTTCATTTGTGCATTCATAATGGAAGAGGCGACCCATGCTGATGCGGGCCTCTGTGTTCACACGTAGTGAACACGAAAGTCCTACCTCGTAGTCCTATTCATCGAGGTGAATGGGAGCGAGACAGTAAGAGTATGCACCTTCCACGGGATGGAAGGGACGTGAGGGTGAACACCGACGGGTGGGCACTCGGCAGTACCGGTACGTGCATCGAAGAGAGCATCCATGTGCATTGCATCGAAAAGAGCATTCATGTGCATTGCATCTTTAAGAATGAGTGTTGTGGTAAATGGTGTGTCATATGGGTGGTGATTGCGGTAGTTGAAGGTTGAGTCGTGGACTCAACCCAAAAAAGGATAGATTGATTTGCATTTGATGAATTATCGCATCTCTTTGCCCTGCTAATTTTTGTTGTATGAATATCATGGAGTGAGGTCGAGTTATAAACTCAAATGCAATGGATGAAAATGTTTTGAGTTGCAATAAGGGGTAGTTGAGTCGGGAAACGTTGTGATTTAGAATCAAGTAAAGCTTCTCGGGCGTTGAAGGGTTTTATTATCAAGTTGATGTCTTGATTCCAAAAATGTTGGTACGGTCAAGTTATTGTTTTAAATGGTATAAGTTTGTGTTGTTTGGATGTTGTTTCATTTGTATTACTTGCTCTTATGGTTAAGCTCTGGTTTTACTTACGATAGATTGAGTTTGTTTATTCTCGTGTACTTTGCTGAGTTTGAACTCACGCTTGTTATTTAATATTTGTAGGTGTTTTGAAGCCGGCATGCATGGATGGGGGTAGTAGCACAATCACGTTCACATCATCACCGTTCCATCATAATGATTCTTAATTCTGATCTTAATAGTTCGTGAAGAATTCTTGTAAAAGGTTGTCTGTGGTTTTGTTTAATGAGTCCTTGTCCTGTAATAGTCATGTGGTGGAGTTGATTAATTTCTATTAGATGTGTGCTTGGCTAACTAAGGACCTGCTAGAATGATATCTTATACCTGCAAATGTTTTCTGTCTGCTGAGTGGATGTCCTAGTTTTAGGGGAGGTGCTGCCGAAATTTTTAATAGTTTTAACAACCTCCTAGTTGTTCGCTTGCTTTGCGAATATTATTCTTAGTGATTTGTAGTTCTTAGTGCTAGAGGGTGTAACATTCAGGGCACGGGATGCCGGGGTGTTACATACGCTATACCTAGGTTCTTCAAAGACGAGCTGAGCCTACATAACACGATATAGTGGACCAATCGGACCGTGACGGCACGACACGTCTGTGCATGATACCCACGTCTAGTTCGCATCATCTTGCCATCTTGGGCAACCGATTTGCCGTGGGACCCACCAGTTGGATTGGTGGCATGCATGCAGTCCATGCTTGGCACAACCGAACCTCCATGCTGCAGTTGACCTCACCATGAAACATGCCAACGAACATTGCCAAGCTAGGCGTATCATCAGGCTAGTAGCATTTGTTTGGGCTTCTCTTGGCCCACATGAGCACGGCCCTCCTCGACCAGTACGTACAGCAAGTAATAGGCAGCAGCACTATATATGCATACGTGTATTACTACGGATTAAAAAAATATTTTATCGTATGTTCCAAAACAATTTAAAGTATTTTTTCTTCATTTATTGAATATAAAAATAAAATAAAAATCAAATATGCATCGCAAGAAATGAAACTTTGCACAAAAAAATTCTATGTTTTTGCACACTAATAGTGTGAAACATGCTAATGGGGAAGCTAAAATTAAAGTTTCCTTCTTTGAAAAAATTTGGCCGGCTGAAATTCTCATGGCTTCAAAGCATACGCAAAGCACACACATGCAAAACACACACAAATAGCCCAAGCTTCATGATTTTCCTATGTAAATTTCTTAGTCATCTTTCCATCAAGATCCATGCACAAAATTGCTTGGTTGAAATAGGAAACTCAAATAAAGTACATGTACCTGACGTAATACATGTGTGGTCCCATCTACCATAAAAATGTAACATCCCTTCTCACTCCCTAGCCTCCCCCCCTCTCTCTCTCTCTTCTCCACCGATGGTAGCAAGGCGACCAGCCATTGGCAATGGCCAGTAGGGGGTGATGGCGTGATGACACAACAGGTGAGCAGCAGCGGCTAGATCTGCAACAATGAGATGGGAGATGACTAGCAAAGGCGAATCTGGCATCTTCCTCGGCTCTAGCCTCTACATCTACCATCCCAGGCTGCCCTTCATGGTTTTACCTCGGCTGTGGCACCACTACATCTTTATATAAAATAACTAATGGATTGCTCAAAGCATGAACAATGTAGTGGATTACTCAAAGTATGAAGAATGTAGAAGTGAGAGAGAATTTTTTATTTCTTCTTATTCTGTTCTTTTATGCATACAACCCTCTATTTATAGGTAACATAAGAGATTTGAACTAAATAAAGAGTTACAAGAATTGATGTTATGTAGGTTTTATGGTAATAACATAGGAATTTCTCCTTCAATTGATGCATGTGAGTTTCTCCCAAGGGGGTTATGGACATCCATTTAAAACAATATTTTGTAACACTCCCCCTTGGATGTCCATTAATTTGTGAATATGTATGCCTCGTTAAAAACCTTACTAAGGAAAAACTCAGTGGGAAAAAACCATGGTTAAGGGAAAAAGAGTACATAACATATTCACTTCCCCTGATCACTTAAGATCTCTAAATCGATAAAGTCCAATCATACTGGTCAATTTCTCGAATGTTTGTAGTGGGAAGTGCCTTTGTTAATAAATCGGTGAGATTCTAACATGAGCGAATTTGCTGGACTTTCATAACACCATCCTTTTGAAGGTCATGAGTGAAGAAAAATTTTGGTGATATATACTTCACTCTGTCCCCTTTGATATATCCCTCCTTCAGTTGAGAGACACATGCTGTATTATCCTCATATATAATGGTAGGCTCTTCCTTTTCTAAAAGTAAGCCACATGATCTTTTAATATGCCATGTTATATTTCTTAACCAAACACATTTTCTACTAGTTTCATGGATTGCCAAAATCTCTACATGGTTAGATGATGTTGCCACTATAGTCTGTTTCATTGAATGCCATGATATAGCAGTGCCACCACAAGTAAAAACATATCCAGTTTGTGATCGACCATTATGGGGATCAGATAGATACCCTGCATCCGCAAAACCAACTAACTCTCTCTTGTATGCATCAGAAAAATATAAACCTATGTCATTTGTACCTTGAAAATAACGAAATATATGTTTGACGCTGTTCCAATATCTTCTCGTAGGACATGAGCTGTATCTTGCTAATAGGTTAACTACAAATGCGATATCAAGTCGTGTATGAGTAGAAAGATGCATAAGTGCACCTATAGCACTTAAATATGGCACTTCAGGGCCAAGAATTTCTTCATCGTTATCTAGGGGTCAGAAAGGATGTTTAGTTATATCAAGCGATCTTACAACTATTGGGTACTTAATGGGTGTGCACTATCCATATAAAATTGTTTCAAAATTTTATCTATATAAGTCGCTTAATGAATAATAATTCCATCCTTAAGATGATCAATTTGCAATCCAAGGCAAAAATTTATTTTTCCAAGATCCTTCATCTCAAATTCTTTCTTTGAGCACTCAACTACATTTGAGATCCCTTTAGTTGTTCCAATCATATTTAGATCATCAGCATAATTATCACAAATTCATCTTCAGATCTTTTTATGAATACACATGGACAAATAGACTTATTTGTGTATCATTCTTTTATCAAATATTCACTGAGATAATTATACCACATTCATCCAGATTGTTTTAATCCGTATAATGACTTTCTCAGTTTAATTGAATATTGTTCTCGAGAACCTGCTGCTTCTAGCAGTTTGAATCCTTCGAGGATTTTCATATAAATATCACTATCTAGTGATCTATATAAGTATGCTATAACAACATTCATCAGACGCAAGTCAAAACATTCCTTCATTGCCAGACAAATAAGATATCTAAAAGTTATCGCATCCATCACGGGAGAGTATGTTTCTTCATAATCTATACCAAGTCTTTGGGAAAAGTCCTGGGCAACTAATCGTGCCTTGTATCTTGTAACTTCTCCTTTCTCATTTCTTTTTTGCACAAAGACCCATTTGTAACCAATAGGTTTTACACCATTGGGTGTGCGAGCTATAGGCTCGAAAACTTTTCTATTTGTCAGAGAATTCAATTCTGGCTGAATTGTGTCTTTCCATTTTAGCCAATCATTTTTTGTTTGCATTCTTCGATTGATCGAGGTTCTTGATCCTCATTACCGTGTATAATTTCCAGCGCTACATTATATGTAAATGCATCATTGACGTCAATATTATGGTTCAAAAGTTTTCCTAACATGACATAGTTTAGTGAGATCTCAGTTTGTGTAGAATCGGGTACCTATGTTTCTTCCAAAACAGTATTATTAGTCATGTCATTCATCTCTTCAGGATATTTTCCTTGGGCTATTATTTCCTCAACTTGACTATCTTGATATTTAGCTCCTTTTCTTCTTCGAGGATTTTTATCTTTCAAGCTCAATGGTCTACCATGTTTTATGGTAGGTTTTGTCTCATTTGCAATAGCTAGTTGTCCTTCTAGGACATCAATTTTTTTAGGAGCATTAGCAGCTAGAATATATAACTTTGTCACTTATTTCAAATCTGTAAAAGCATCAGGCAAATTATTCGCTAAACTTTGTAGATGAATTATCCTTTAAACTTCATATTCACATTGTCTTGTGCGAGGATCAAAATGAGACAATGATAATTCATTCCAAATAATTTCCTTATTTAGCTGCTTCATTTCTCCCCCTAATGTTGGGAAATTTGATTCATCAAAATGACAGTAAGCCAATCTAGCTGTAAACAAATCTCCTGTTAATGGCTCAAGATATTTTATAATAGAAGGGGATTTATATCCAATATATATTCCCAACCTTCTTTGTGGTACCATCTTCGAGCGTTTTTGTGGAGCAATTGGAACATATACTGCACAACCAAAAATTCTTAGATGGGATATGTCTGGCTCTTTTCCAAATACTAACTGTAATGGAGAAGAAGTATGATAATTTGTTAGCTTGATTCGAATTAATGATGCCACATGCAAAATGGCATTTACCCAAGCTAATGTTGGGAGTTTTGATTTCATAAGTAACGATCTCGCAATTAATTGGAGTCGTTTTATAAGTGATTCTGCAAGACCATTTTGTGTATAAACATGTGCTACAGGATGCTCAACATTTATTCCAATTAACATGCAATAATCGTTGAAACTTTTTAAGGTAAATTCACCAGCATTATCCAAACGTATCGATTTAATAGGAAAATCTGAAAATTGTGCTCATAATTTTATTAATTGGGCTAATAATCTTGCAAATGCCAAGTTGCGAGTTAATAATAGAGAGACATGTGACCATCTAGTTGATGCGTCAATCAAAACCATAAAATATCTAAATGGACCACTTGCTGGATGAATAGGTCCACATATATCTCCTTGTATGCGCTCTAGAAAATCAAGGGATTCAACCCCAATTTTAGCTGGTGATGGTCTTATAATCAATTTTCCTTGAGAGCATGCCACACATGAGAATTCATTCGACTGAAGAATCTTCTGGTTCTTCAATGTATGTCCACACGAAGTATTTATAATTTTTCGCATCATTGTTGATCCGGGATAGCCCAACCGGCCATACCAAACAATAAATTCGTTATGGTTGGTAAACTTCTGGTCTACTACCATATATGATTCAATTTTATCAATCTTTGTATAGTACAAACCAGATAATAATGATGGTAATATTTCCAAAACATTTTTTCTACCCGATGACATATTTGTAATGTTAAGGTATTCCCTATTTCCTTCATCAATTATCTCAATGTGATATCCATTTTGGCGGATATCTTTAAAACTCAATAGGTTTCTTTGAGACTTTAGGGAATACAATGCTTCTTTCACACTTATTTTTGTCCTACTGGGTAATAATATTATGGTCTTTCCAGAGCCCTCTATCAAATTTGCGCTCCCAGATACGGTATCGATACTTCCATTATGCATCGTTAAATCATGAAAATACCTTTTATTCTTTAGATTAGTATGTGTTGTTGCACTGTCTACAACACATATATCTCCACCATTTACCAGCATTTTTTCCATTCACTTCAAAAGAAAATTTTAATAAGATAAATGAGCATTATAACATAAAATTTATTAACACGTGAAACATTACAACCATAATTCAATACATAATATATTATATTTATTCTTGAACAAAAACATGACATGTTTGCATTATTAAAGATGTAACATATAAAATTTATTCTTGTACAAATAATTACTTAAAAAATTATTTTTAAATAAGAAAGTCGGAGACATCTAGATGAGTTGTATCATGTTGGCCGTTGTCTTCTTCTTGAGTTTTGCCAAAATATTCATTATCTCTATTACTATTGACAAAATTGGTCTCTACCCTTTTCTCTTTCCTTTCAAGCGATTGTTGATAGAGATCCACAATGTGCTTTAGCGTACGACTGTTACGCGACCAATGATTTTTGCCTCCACAGCGATAGCATATATTTTTAGGTTTATAGTTTTCATTTTTTCTTGTATCTCCCTTTTCTTGCCTCTTCTAGGGACTATTTGTGTTTTTGAAGGAAACATTATAATTTCCTCTACCACGACCTCGTCCATATCCATGACCATGACCACATCCTCGATCGTGTCCTCTATTGTTATTATTATATCTTGTCGCATTCGCTTCAGGGAATGGACTTGAACCAGTTGGGCAAGCCTCATAGTTTTTTTATTAAAAGCTCATTATTTTGTTCAGCCACAAGTAAACAAGAAATAAGTTTAGAATATTTCTTGAACCCTTTTTCCCAATATTGCTACTGCAGGAGCAAATTTGAAGCATGGAATATAGAGTATATTTTCTCCAACATTTCCTCATCCGTAACCTTTTCTTCACACAACAAAAGTTGTGAAGTAATTTTGAACATGGCTGAATTATACTCACAAACAGTTTTATAATCTTGCAACCTCAAGTGCAACCAATCATAACGAGTTTTGGAGAGAATTATAGTTTTCTGATGGTCATACCTTTCCTTTAATTTGTTCCAAAGAACAAGGGGATCTTTCACCGTGAGGTATTCAACTTTTAACCCTTCATGGAAGTGATGGCGAATAAAGATTATGGCTTTAGCCTTTTCTTGGTTAGACGCCTTATTTCCCTTCTTGATTGTTTCGCCGAGGCTATTTGCATCTAGATGGATTTCGGCATCAAGCACCTAAGACAAATATTTTTTGCCCGTAATATCCAAAGCCATGAATTCAAGTTTTGCAAGATTCGACATAGTAAACTACAATACATATAAATGCAAACTATGAATTATAGTGTGCAAATTAAACAAGATAGAATAGGGATTGAAAGAATACTTTACCTCAGAAAACGACGATCAAAGTATTTTTAGTATGTGAAATTTACGATAGCCTTTTAGAGACGATCGTGCTGATAACGTGATATAAAATAACTAGTGGATTACTCAAAGTATGAACAATATAGTGGATTACTCAAAGTATGAACAATGTAGAAGTGAAAGAGAATTCTTTCTTTCTTTTTATTATATTCTTTTATACATACAACCCTCTATTTATAGGTAACATGAGAGGTTTGAACTAAATAAAGAGTTACAAAAATTGATATTATGTAGGTTTCATGGTAATAGCATGGGAGTTTCTCCTTTAATTGATGCATGTGAGTTTCTCCCAAGGGGTTTATAGACATCCATTTAAAACAATATTTTGCAACACATCTAGCCATTCTCTGTGCTTCTTCCTTAGTGATGGCAATGCCAGATTCAGTATACAATGGCTATGCTGTCGTTAGATAAGTCTTTTCCGAACCACGGTGCCAACGGATTCACTCATCCGCGGCCACCCTCTGTGGTTCTTACGCTGACGCATGTAGCTCAAGGGTGAACTCAAGTGCGACATGGTCCTCCTCAACCCGTCCTTCTGTCCCATTGTCCCCAATGATGGCAGCAATGAGACATAGCAATGGTGTGACACTCTTATCACAACGACATGGCGGTAGTGGCAGCGAGATTTGGTGATGGCACGACGTTGTGCGTCCATCCCATTCGGGCAATCCATGCATGTGGGAGACAAGGTGCTATATGTGGGCGTTGAGGGATCGAAGGACGAGAAGGACGGCTTAATTGCACAAGGCATTAGGCAGTAGCCATAATGCCACCACAAGGATGATGGCATCCTTTGTGTGTAGTGATGTTGGTTGAGTTTATTGAAATGAGATGAATTTGTTAGGGTGACTTTTATCAGTAGAGGTAAGATTAATTTTGTTGATGTTTGCACCAAGATTTGGTAGGGATGGTTAAAATTGTTAGGCTAAGATTTGAGACATTGTAGCTGATATCTGGTATAGAAAGATGTCCAAGATTTTGGTTATGATAGATATTTTAAGAAAAACTATCCGGATTAAGGTTGAAACGGATCGTGTTTTGTAGCATGTTGGAAAAGGATATGATCGGCTGCTAACTATAAAAGATGACCATGGGCAAACGAGAAAAAACACACAATCCAATCAACCAACTCGCATTACTTTTATCTATTTTTTTGTTGACTAGGAGTAGCCTTTGTAATTTAGGATCTTTATAATTTGATCCTGATTAATAAAGTTACACGCATCGCCGAGTGTTGATCTTCATCAATTACGCCATCAGATTGAGTTCATGAGTTCATTGAGAGCAAGTTTAATGCTTCCAATATGGGCTAGTAGGATCGCCTTCCATCCTTCTTGCCCTTGTCCATGCCGATGCCAATCTTCCCCCATGTTTCCCTTCTGTTTGATTACTATCCGTAGGCATGAACCGGTACTGTATATTGCTTCCCATATGTATCGGCTAGAGTTCAAACTCCAAATATACATGCGTGCATCCAAGCAGCAGACGACTAATATGCAACCTCTGGTTGCAGTACTTCTTCGTATGAACTTGGATTTCAACGAATAACATGTCACTGCGATCAGCTCTTCAAGATCTTTAATATAGTGGCATCCAACACCAATTCTTCTGTGAATTATCCACTTGCTATTGATTTGTCTTGGTACACCTATCAGTGTGTCTCCCTAAAAATTGCCAAATTTAGATGGTAACACTTAATTCGAAAATTGTCCTATTGTCGTGGAAAGGCTACAGTGGAAAGCCAAATCTGTGAATTGTTTCCTTCTAGATGACCAGTTGTGTCATCTCGTACGTACTGATACACGTTTGATCCTAAAAGTGAGAATGTCATTAGGCCATTTCAACTAATGCATCAAGGCCGGTTAATATGATCAAGAATGAGTCATGTCCGTAAGTTTTGCCCGATAGCTGCAACCATGGAATGACTGCTACCTTTCGAGGTGAATTCAGTGTGAGAAACACAAAATTTCCACCTATTGCTCGAGTAGCATCGAGACTGATAAAACAATTTCTGCGCCAACCCTGCCTAGTTACTAGTTACTAAGGTGGGGCCGTATTCATCCTTGTGTGAAGAGGCTGGATTATTCCTTTATCTAAAAAAAAACCCTGCCTAGTTACTAAGGTGGGGCAGAGTGACTCATACTGGGATGGGACACCTGACAGTTTGTTCCCCTCTTTCCACGAACCTCCCGTCGCTTGGAATTCCATGACTTCGATTCGTTCCCAGTCGGATTTTGATAGCTGATGGACTGCTGGCTTACGGTAAACCACAAACTGACATCTCATTCAGGTCAGCCAACTTCATGGACGGGGCATTTCGTTGTGTTACCAAGCCGACGCGGCAGGGAGTCGGACCTTGACAAATTGGAAGGAACTGTTGCGTCGCGAACTCATCAGATCAAAAGGCCAACGCGATGCAGAAGCGCGGAGTGAAAACCTGTGGCAATTAGACAGTACGTACGTAGCCAAAAAATGGCTGTGCCAAGCGTAAGGACAGCATTAATCCTGACGACGTGGTGCCTCGTCTTCCTCCGGAGCTCATCCGGCCCAGCCGCGCCTGCGCTGCCGCCGAGCACCCTCTGCGTCCCACGCGAGCGGGACGCGCTTCTCGCCCTCAAAGCCGGCCTCAACGACCCCGGCAACCACCTGTCGTCTTGGCAGGGCCGAGACTGCTGCCGGTGGACGGGCGTCGGGTGCAGCAACCGGACCGGCCACGTCGTCAATCTCCGAATCAACAGTTTCATCTCATATCAACATGACATGGGAAGCATAGGAGGTGAGATAAACTTCTCCCTGCTCACTTTACGTCATTTGAAGCACCTGGACCTCTCATGGAACAACTTCGGCGGCAGACCGATCCCGGGGCTCATCGGCGCCCTCGGGAGCTTGAGGGATCTCAACCTCTCATACTCGAATTTTGGCGGGCGAATTCCTCCCCACCTCGGCAACCTCACAAATCTGCTTAGCCTTCAGCTGGACAGTATGTTACAGGTTTTTGATCCAAAAGAGTACAATATGTTACAGACTTCTCACTCGCCTGATCTCGCATGGGTATCGCGGCTTCGGAAGTTGCAGCACCTCGCCATGTCCAATGTGGACCTCAGTGCTGCCACCGACTGGGCTCATGCTGTCAACATGCTCCCCTCTCTGGTAACCCTTGACCTTGGTGGCTGCGGGCTTCAGAACACTATGCCTCCCCCGTTGCGTTCCAACCTCTCGTCCCTAGAGTTCCTCTACCTTGATTTCAATTCCTTTAACTCATCTCTTGGAGCCAAGAGCTTGTTCTGGGATCTGCCTAGTGTCCGGGTAATTTCCCTGTTGGGCTGCGGAATCCATGGTCCTATCCCTGACGCAGTGGGAAACTTGACCACCCTTCAATTATTGTCTCTTCAACAAAACAGCTTCACTGGAGTGGTGCCGTCGACCTTTACTAACCTGAAGAAACTGCAATTTCTGGTATTATCAAATAACTTCATCAACATGGACATAACAGGACTATTTCATAGATTGCCAGAGGATGAGTTACAAATTCTCTTCTTGGATTACAACAATTTGATAGGGAGCTTGCCAGCTCGGCTAGAGTCTTTCAGCAGTTTGACTAGAATATGGCTCAATAACAATAAACTGTCAGGAGCTATACCGGTTGGGATACGGGAACTCACAAATTTGAAAGAATTGCGGCTAAACGAAAACAACCTACAAGGTACAATCACTGAAGACCATTTTGCAAATCTGACTAGTCTAGAAGTACTGTGGATATCTGATAACTCGCTAACTATGCTAGTCGACAATACATGGAATACTCCATTCAGATTAACTTCAGCTGGCTTTGGATCTTGCATGCTAGGGCCCAAATTTCCAGCATGGCTTTCCCAATCACTTGATAGTCTCGACATTTCAAACACAAGCATACATGATTCCATACCTAGTGCGTTTTGGATCGCAACATACAGAGCTCGATATTTGGATTTGTCGAGAAATCAGCTTGTTGGGAAGCTTCCGACAGAATTTCTCTTTGGCGGTTTGGGAGCAGTTACATTGGATATCAGTTCTAACCAACTCGTTGGCCCGATTCCAACACTTCCCAAAAATCTAACGTACTTGGACCTCTCTGGAAACAACCTATCGGGTGCACTGCCATCAGATATTGGAGCACCATTGCTAGAAGTACTTGTTCTCTTCAAAAATTCTATTTCTGGAACCATTCCCTGCCCCTTGTTTCAGTTGCAACAACTGAAATTTTTAGACCTATCAGAGAACCTACTAAACGGGACATTGCCCAATTGTTTCCATGGGTCCAAAACCTCAAATATTACCATGCTCAACTTAAATAACAACAATCTTTCAGGGACATTCCCATCGTTTCTTCAGAGGTGTAATGAGCTAATATTTCTAGATTTGGCATATAATAATTTTTCTGGGAGCATACCAACATGGATTGGGGAAAAAAATACCGTATTTGGCATTTCTGCAGCTACGCTCAAATATGTTCTCCGGTGGCATCCCTGTCCAACTCACTAGGATGAAGAAGCTTCAATATTTAGACCTTGCATGCAACAACATCTCAGGGGGCGTACCACAATCACTTGGAAGCATGGTAGCTATGGCTCGAACTCCCGATGAAGATGATGCCCTTTTCCAAATGGTTGAATTTGGACTGGTAACTACGGACATGTACGTTGCTGCTTATACTGATAGTTTGTTGGTGGTTACAAAAGGTCAACAGCTTGAGTTTACAGACGGAATAGCATACATGGTAAATATTGATTTGTCTTTTAACAGTTTAACAGGGAAGATTCCCGAAGAAATCAGTCTGCTTATTGCATTGAAAAACTTAAACTTATCTTGGAATCATCTCAGTGGCATAATCCCCCAAGGTATTGGTGAACTACGGCAATTGGAGTCTTTTGACCTCTCACATAATGAACTCTCTGGTGTAATCCCTACAAGTTTATCAGCTCTAACATCTCTGAGCCACTTGAACTTGTCTTATAATCATTTGACCGGACAGATACCATCTGGGAATCAACTAAGAACTCTGGATGACCAGGCATCGATCTATATTGGCAACCCAGGTCTTTGTGGTCCACCTCTACAGAAGAATTGTTCAGGAGCTAGTATTACTCCACGCGCTCCTGAAGAGCATGAAGGCATGAGTGACGCGGTTTCATTATACCTTGGCATGGGCATAGGATGTGTAGTCGGTCTTTGGATTATCTTCTGTGCCTTCTTGTTCTACTGGAAATGGAGATTTGTTTGTTTCTCATTTGCTGATAGCTTGTACGACTGGGTTTGTGCACAATCAATTTGGAGTTGGGCTTTTACCAAAAGAAGAAGAAGAACGGGTAGAAGGTGAGATCACACGAGCAGGTTCTTGCTTGGTTCTATGTGCTGCGGGGATTTTAGTAGAAAGCCCTCTTCAAAAACTGCATTGCTTTTTTATAAATACATGTATTTAAGCATTCTCAACGTTCTTTCGAGAATACTTAAGCATGCTCAACTGAGCTAGTTGTCATATTTGGGTGTGTATTCGAGTTTAAACAGGCTTATAATGAATAAAGATTGGCCCGGTTGTTTGATTATCCTTAACTCGCCGTACTATAGCTTATATGTTCTTTGGTCCAGAAATAATAATTCCAATTAATTAGGAAATTAAGCTTGTGTCCGATGCTACGAGTCACAATGAGGCAGAAGCTAGAACTACAAGATTTGCTCCCAAATACTACTAGTAGTCGTAGTATAATTGTACCATGACAAATTAGAGGCGTGAGAACTAGGTGACCAAAGGTTCTCTTTGGTTGCATACCTGCAGAGGAGAAGACATGCCCGGACAGTTTTTGCTCGGAGTTGAGCTTGACAAACTGGTTTCTACGGGCTCTAGGTTAGCCTGGCTCGAGGCGCTCTAAATCGAGCTGTCGGCGTCATCCCTCGGTGAGGTTCCAATCGCACTCGACAGATTGGAACAATCTTTGGTGATTGTTCCTCCGCAGACGCCCGCCACTGCCCCGATGGCCCGTCGGAGATGCGCGATCCGTTGCTTCCCCCCATGGTAGTGTACGACCTCGCCGTCGCCCACTTCAATCCAATCCCCTGTCCTCCCCTGAAGTCCTGAACCCTCCCCGCGACCATGAGACGCCATGGCCTTCTACTCGGTGTGGCCTATGTTACATTCGCGACAGCTCACGTCGCCGAGCCGTCTATATGCCGCGCCCGCGGCCCGCAGCATGTTGGGCTAAGGAAACGCACAGCAGTTAACAAAAACTAGTCAAAATAAGACGCTACGCTGCGTCGCGCACGACAATACAATGTGAAAAATTTAAGAAATTTAGTCGTATTTTCAGTTTTTTTTTAAAATAGTCGGTAGGACCCGTCGACAAATCCGTGGGTTGTTATAAACCTTCGACGAATAGGCGTTTTTTTAGAAAACTGTAGTTAGAACTCGTCGGTAAATCTACGGGCTACTATAAACATTCGACGAATCTGTGTTTTTTTAAGAAAACTGTGGTTGTTTTTTTACGCATTTTGGAAAATTTGGTCGTATTTTTGGTTTTTATATTTGTTTAAAAAAATGGGTTGTTAGGATCCGTCGGCGAATCTATGGACCGCTATAAACCTTCGACGAATCTGTATTTTTTTTAAAACCATGATTCTGACGTTGGCGAATCCATGGTTTGCTATAAACCTTCGATGAATCTATATTTTTTTAACAGTAAAGGGACATAAAGTAATTTATTTTTTTGGGTCTGTTCCGCAAAAAACAACCTGGAGGACCTACATGTAAACCACGGAGGGACCTAAACGTAATTTTCATATTTTTTGGGTCTATTTTATTAAAAAATAGCCAAATGGACCTAAACGTGATTTTTAATTTTCGGAGGGCCTAATTGCGAGGGGGATGAGGTGGCACTGCTCAATGCCCTCCAATTTCTACGACTTTAATATATAGTACTAGGTTGAGTTGCGCGCGATGCCGCACCGTGAGGGAAAAATCTGGCACGAGTTTTTTGCAAATTGAATTTGCGGAACCATGGGTCTCTTTTTTCAAAATAACCGGCGAAAAGATCTATTTACGATTTCAATTTTTCTAATAAAGAAATCAACGAAAGGACCTAAACGCGATTTCTAATTCAGCTATAAACCCTCGACGAATCTGTGTTAAAAAAACCATTTTTTAGAAAATTGTGTGCAAAAAAACGGCGAAAGGATCTAAAAAACCTTTTTTTTAGAAAATTGTGTGCAAAAAAATCGACGAAAGGACCTAAACGCGATTTCTAATTCAGCTATAAACCACGTGTAGGGACCTGAACGTAATTTCGATATTTCTCGGGTCTATCTTACTTAAAAAACGGCCAAAAGGACCTAAACGTGATTTTCAATTTTTTCAAAAGGACCTAAACGCGATTACCAGATTTTCCAGAGGCTCTCCGGGCGACCGTGGTCCCTCGAGGCCGCAATCGAGGGCTTTAATATATAATTAGGTATAATAGCGCCTCACGCAGGTCATTGGCGTTAAATTGCATTTATGGAAATCAGTAACGCAATACTACAAATGCTGAATGCAAGAAAAAATTTGGTCTGAGCTTTTTTTGTAAACTGAACTTGCGGAACAACGGGTCTTTTTTTTCAAAATAACCGGTGAAAGGATCTATTTACGATCTAAAATATTTTTAAATCTTCCGGGTCGAAAGAACCGGCGCCACGAGAAAAAAATTTGGTCCGAGTTTTTTATAAATTGAAATTGCAGAACTATGGGTCTTTTTTTCAAAATAACCGGTGGAAGGACCTATTTACGATCTATTTTTTTAAAATTTTCCGGGTCGAAAGAACCGGATTTTTTTTTGCAAAATAACCGATGGAAGGGTCTATTTTTTAAAATTTTTCGGGTCCAAAGAACCGGATTTTTTTTTGCAAAATAACCGATGGAAGGACCTGCTCACGATTTCAATTTTTTAAATCTCCCGGGTTGAAAAAACCTGCAAAATAACCAACAGAAGGACCTGCTCATGATTCCAAAATTTTTAAATCTTCCAGACCGAAAGAACCACGAACGCGTCGAATTTGCGGACCTATGGGGTCCTTTTCGCAAAATATTCAGTGGAAGGACCTATTTGCAATTTTATTTTTTTAAATCTCCCGGGTCGAAAGAACCGGACTACGGGGGTTTTTTTTTACAAAATAACCAGTAGAAGGACCCGTTCGCGATTTCTAATTTACCGTCGAAGGACCCGTTCGTAATTTTTGATTTTATAGGGAGTTTTTCGAAAAACCGGTGACGTGGCGCTTGGGCTGAGCCAGAATTCTCCCCGCTTTAAAAGAGATACTAGGTTGATCTGCGCACTACGTTGCGCCAGCTGAATTTCGATAGCATGCGGTCGAGAAAATAAAGTTGTAGGACCCGTACGCAAATATACAAAAATATAGGGTTCTTTCTGTAAAATTACCAGTAGAAGGGCATGGATGTTTTTTTTGTTTCTACAAAACTACCTACCGGAGGACCCAACCGTGAATACACAAACTACGGAATTTTTTTGGAAACGAAACGATAGGGCTCTTTTTACAAAACCACCGATCGAAGGGTCTGGATGTAATTTTTATTTTCGCAAAACCACCCACCGGTGAAAAATATTCTAGAGGAAAAAGGGCGAAAAATTATTAGAGATGGCAACCTTCTTTTGTCGAGCCTAATACACAAGCTACGGATTTTTTTTGGAAACAAAAAAATAAAGGCGGATGGCTCGTACGCGAATATACGAAACGATAGGGCCCTTTTTGCAAAACCACTGATTGAAGGGCCTGGATGTAATTTTTTATTTTCGCAAAACCACCAACCGGTGAAAAATAGTCTAGAGGAAAAAAGGGCGAAAAATTATTAGAGATGACAACCTTCTTTTGTCGAGCCTAATACTCTACGCGTTCACCGAATAATAATACATGTTTCAAAAAATATCAGAGATCGAGATGAAAAATCGAGTTGGGAAAAAAGTCTAGAGATAGAGATGCACACATATTTCTGGTGGCGAAAATATTTTTTCCGGAAAAAACGGAGAAAGAACCTAGACGTAAGGAGCAAGGGCCTGTTTGTTACGTTTCTAGACCTGTCCACCCACCGGAGGACCTGCTCGCGAATATACACGGACTACGGTTTTTTTAAATAACCGGCTGAAAGGACCTAAACATGATTTTCAATTTTCCCAAAAGGACCTAAACGTGATTTCCGGATTTCCGGAGGGCCTCGCCTAGGCGCCGACACGTGGATGGACCTAGACGTAAATAGCAAGGACCTGTTTGTTACGTTTTTGGACCTGTCCGCTATCCTGAAAAATTAGAAAAGGGTTTGTTCGCTATTTGAGCTTAACGGGAGGTTTTTTCCATAAAACAGCGCGCGAGGGACCCAAACGCGATGAAGGAAAAATATCTTCCCCTCAAAAAAAATTGCGAAGGACCTATTCGTAATCTATAGGGACCTATCCGTAATTTGAAGAAACAGAGGGGTTTTTTTGTGAAATTGCATAGGGTGACAGTGGATGGGCTGCATGCTCTCCATTTCTCCCGCATATAATAGGGTTGATATCCGTAATTTGAAGAAACGAAGGGGTTTTTTCGCGAAATTGCGCAGGGTGACAGGTGGATGGGCTGCATGCTCTCCATTTCTCCCGCTTATAATAGGGTTGAAAGTGCATCTAGGCCCCTAAATAATTTTGGTGATTAATGACAACAAGATTAAGTGACTAATGAGCTTTATGAGCATTGTGAACAGATGATTACGCTTATGGAATGTCGCTTAAAAAAGAGGACCCTCAAATCGAAGGAGAAAAGGCATCGGTTAAACTCAACGGTTGTATATGCATTTTTAATTTTAATTGAGTTTAAGGATAGCCGTACTATTAAGAGGGATACGACGGTAAATCACTTCTAGGATATACTTGTGCTCAAAGAATGAAAACTGCATTGCGAAAGTTTTTTTTAATCATTACATTTCCACCAAAAGGATACTTCTGGCCGAAGGGGTCAGTCTGGACACTCCGGGTTAGGGCCCTCGGTTGCTCTCTCTGGTAAGTCCGGAGTATCCGGACACTCCGGGGTAAAATGGTCCAGAGTATCCGGTAAGTCCGGAGTATCCGGTGATTAAGTCCGGATACTCCGAGATAACACTCTCAGTGCACACCAAATTATCTTTAGTCCGGACACTCCGGACTATATGTCCGGATAGTCCGAAGTTTGCGCAGCACAAGCATAACGGTTGGATATTGAGGGGTCTATTTAAGCCCTCACTCCAAATCTACCCGTTAGAGACCTCATTCATTGCAGCATTCAATACTGAAGCTCTCACTCTCACTCTCTTGAGCCCTAGCCTCCTTCCTCCACTTGAATCTTGGAATTGATTTGAATCTTTGGGGAGAAAGGAGTGGATTTAAGTGCCTTGAGCTTGCATCTTTGATTCTTGAGCACAAGTTTCATCCTCCAAGACGATTTAGTGGCGTATTTATTACTTTTGGAGTTTGAAGGGCTCCTAGACGGCAAGGAGTCACCGGGAGCCTCCAAGACTTGGTGTGGAGAGCCCCGGAAGTTTGTGAAGGCAAGTCTCGCCTTCGAAAGGAAAGATGCAAGAAGTGAAGACCGGCGAGTGCTTTGTGCAACACCGGGAGGAAAGTGGTCAAGAGGGACCCGGGCTTTGTGCCTCCTCAACGGAGACGTAGGATTCCTTTCAAGAATCCGAACTTCGGGTAAAAATCATTGTCTTCTTGTTCTTCATTTGCTTGTGCTAGGGTTTGTTGTTCTTGAGCTTTTTGAAGCCCCGATCTACTTTATCTTTGTGTTTGGCTCTAGATCCACATGATCCTCAGGTACCTGATATCATTTAGAGTATTTGTATTCATTTAGATTGTTGAAAAATTGCTCAGATTTAAAATCTTATTTCGAGGTCTTCAATCCGGAGTATCCGGACCAAATACCCCGGATAGTCCGGACAGTCCAGAGTATCCGGATAAAAAAACCCTGGACACTCTGGGCTCAGACTCTCGGGAGAGTTTAATTTGTTGCAAATTTTTAATCCGTCTATTCACCCCCCCCTCTAGACGACATCACCGGTCCTTTCAAGGGTTGATATAACATATACATTGGCCACGCGCATGCACACCACCCAGACAACCCATCCACGTGAGCTTACACTCTCTGAGATATATCTTTTTTTTTCAAATATGAAAATTCAAATGCTCATCACTTTTAAAGCAGGTATCCAATTCATAATCCGTTTGAACCGTTATATTTCTTTTCAACGGGATCTTCAAAACAAAATCATACTTCTATATATTTAATCTTAGTAATAATATCGTACAGCATTTGTTCCAGTAAATAAAACAAAATGTTTTGTACACTATTTCTCAATGCTCCGCTAGTTCATGTATGATGTATTGATGTTTCGCAATTAATATTTTAAATTATGTAGGGGAATGAATCACGTGGGTGTTTGTTTTTATGATATTTAAAAATGCATATGGTTGTTTAAATCTTAAAAATAGGTGGAGATTGTAGCCCTCTTCGTAAGCTTCACATAGAGTTCAAGATCACCTAAATCGGAGTTCGAAGTAAAAAATTACGAGCGTTTTACTATTTTGTTCGCCACACCATTTGGCGAAAATAGGTTGCTCGCTGTTCACCTGGTTCAAATCGTGTTCAAATCACAGATTAACGTATAATCGCCAAATGAATTGGCGAAAATAGCATCTTTGCCAAACCAAATGGCGAAAACTACTATTTCGCCAAACCATTTGGCGACGATGTATTATTCTTGTAAATTTTTAAATCCACGTATTAATGTCGTAATTTTTTTTAAAAATATATTATTTAAAAAAATCGCTTGTAAACAATGAATGCGATGGAGGTAAAAAGAAAGGAATTTTTATATTCTTTTTTACCGCAGCTGTTCACTCACTTACCATAATCTTCGGGCATAGTTACCACTAAAAATGATTCTTTTCCTCTCTTCCACATTCTTATTAATAATCAAAATAATTGTAAAAGAGAAAATCATTTTATACATGTTTTGAGACAAGAAAATCTTACGTAAATATTTTCTATTTTCTTAGCCTTGGGGCTAGCTAACTAGGATTCTTGACTAGGTCAGCATTTTACGAAAAGTCTTTCCAGAGGATGGGCCAACATATTAGGGGGGTCACTTTATAATGGTCACATGCATACGGCTGCAAGGAAGCCTAATCCTTTTTCTTATGACCAAACTGGTCAGAGACAAGTTTGAGTCAAGTAGGGGTGGGCTTTTTTAAACCAAAATCGAATTAACCGATTTTTTCGGTTTTTGGTTTGTTTTTATTTTGGTATAATTCGGTTTTCGGTGTTCGGTTCGGTTTTTCGCTTCCAAAAACTGAAATAACTAAATAGCCCATGTACAATACTATTTTTATAATGTTCTTCCTAAAATTACTAAACAATTATCATGTTTTAACACATTTATGCATATGTTTAGTATATTCATATGTTCTATTATGCTTATACTATAATGACCTATGAATAATATGTGAGTTTATCCCTACTTTATGTTACGATATGAGAAGGAATAAATCTAATCTACCAAGTGTTTATTTATATTTCGGTTAACCAAAAAAACCGAACCGAAATATTTTGTATGCTACTTCTCATTGTTCCATCAGTTCATAGGCGTTGTTCCACAACATGTATTTTGAATTTGTGTAGGGGAATGAATCATGTAGGTGTTGGATGTTCTGGTAAGTAAAATAAATGTTCCATGTGTTCAGTTTCGATGTTCCAGAAATTGAATGACAATATTCCAGGCATTAAGATTTAAAGGAAAATAGGTCAATGTTCCATGCGTTTAGTTTCAATGTTCAACAGTTCATTGACGAGTTGCATCGCAAATGAGCGGGAGGCGCTCTCGAAAGCTTCGTGGTTGTCTACCATTTGGGATAGGAAACGTGCATGACAAGTCTCAATTATCTTGATCTCTCTCAGAACATGCTAGTTGGCCATGTACCTGATGGGATTAGAGCACTTAGCACTTTGGCTCACTTGAACCTTGGCTTGAATAACTTCAGTGGCGTGCTTTCCAAAGAACATTTTGTAAATCTAGTGAACCTGGAATTTCTGAACCTTGCGAGAAACTCCCTGCAATTAGATTTCGATGAAAGTTGGGTTCCTCCATTTAGATTAATGGAAGAATTTTTCGAGTCATGTGGCTTGGGGCCTCAATTCCCTGCATGGCTGAGATGGCCAGCTGGTATAAATAACCTTGATATTTCAAACACAAGCACAAATGATGTCTTGCCTGACTGGTTTTGGGCTGTTCTCTTTTTCTATTGCTTACACCTTATACCTGTCAAGGAATCAACTGAGTGGGGCTTTACCAACGAAGTTGGCACAACCATTTATAGGCAAAATGGATCTCTCTAAAAAATTCTGTGCCTGGGCAGCTACTTTTAAATATGATAGCTCCCTGTCTAAGGGCGTTGCGTCTTTACAATAATCATATCACAGGCAACATTCCATCATATGTGTGTCAGCTGAATGATTTGGTAGAAATAAATCTGTCAAACAATCAACTAACCGAGGGATTTTCCAAAATGTCAGGAAGACAGTAACCCGTTGTTTATAAAACCAGAGGAATAACAATCTGTCGGGTGGATTCCCTCAATGGTGAAGAGCAAGCACCATTCCTACTGTTTTTTGACCTTTCACATAACAAGTTCTCTGGAAGTGTTTCAACACGGATAGCAGACAAAATGCCACGCCTACAAGTGTTGATTCTAAGATCGAATATGTTTTGTGGTCACCTTCGCAAGCAGTTAACGAAGCTTGCTCGACTTAATTATTTGGATGTAGCACATAACAACATATCAGGAAGTATATATACCTTCGTCTTTAGCAAGCTTGACAGCCATGACACATTCAGATGGGAGAGGCGAAGGAAATTACACAAGTGGCAGCATATCGATGTTCACAAAGAATCGGGAGCTTAAAGATACCTTTGAACTCGCAAACGAAATAGCGTCGATTGACTTGTCATGTAATAGTTTAACCAGACATATTCTGTGTTAGGGTTAGCACGACAAAAACGAGAGACAAGATTTAACGTGAAAAAGCCTTACAAAGGAGGGAAAAAAAACCATGAGAGACAATCCACTAATCTCTTAAGTTTACATGTATAGAGAGTTAACTTATATAGCTAAAAAAGTATGAGTTATAGATAATTTGGACTCATATAAAGATTTGAGTATCTCTTAACAACCCTATTTGGATATTTGAGTTATCTCTAACTTTCCGAATGAATTTTCTTACTCAAGGCTTGAATCTCTCCGGCAACCAATTAAGTGGAGCAATACGATATCGGTGCTTTAAGGAAATTGGAGTCCCTGGACCTATGTTACAATTATATCGGTGGTGAAATCCCCTCAAGCTTGTCAGACATCACTTTTCTGAGCTGGCTAAACTTGTCCTACAACGATCTCTCGGGAAGAATTCCCTCAGGAAGGCAGCTACAAACACTCAATGATCCATATATACACGTCGGCAACCCTGGACTTTGTGGGCCTCCTGTCCCCAACAATTGTTCGACGACTGGAACAAATCAAATTGTCCATGAAGAACATGAAGGATTTGTGCATCACACGATATATCATATTTCTACCTCACCATAAGCACAGGATTTGTGATGGGCCTTTGGATGATGTTTTGCGCCATTTTATTCAAGAAAACTTGGAGGCTTTTGTGACCAGTTGTATGACAAGATATACGTGCAAGTGAGAAAATTCCAAAGTGAGGAGTCTTGATGTTTTCCTCCGCTGTACAATCTACGATCGAGCAACGAGGCCGCCGTTACTTGGTGATGCTCCAATCGCACCAGCGGCGCGCCGGCGCCTAGCTCCGACTGCTCTGCGGCGGAGATGCGTGATCCGTCGTGGCGTCGACGTCGCCCAATTCAACCCAGTCCCCTGTCCTCCACTCCCCGCCGTGAGACGCCGTTGCGTGCTGCTCGGTGTGGCCCGTACGGCTCGCCGCCGCCTCGGATTGCGGGCCACGAGACTACGAGAGGCTTGCGCTCGTTCCCTCTCGCGGGCGCACGACCCGTCGTGGGGAAGGAAGTAGGAACAAACTACTCAGGCCATATCACGAGTTGGCCAACGTTACCGATATTTCACGTGGGCCATGGCCCAAACAGAGTTCTTTCTGCCTTGTTCCTGACTATAAATAGGTTCTCCCCTCTCTCTTCGTTCCCTAGGACTAGGGGTGAAAACGGATCGGATACGGATAAATAATAGTTCTACCATATTTGTTTTCATATTTTTTTCTCGGATGCGGATACGGATAGTCCGAATACGAATACGGATACGAATCGAATCGGATACGGTTTCGAATATTTATCGGAACATGATAATCCTTTAAATTGTACATAAAAAATCAACAGAAACACATAACTAATGATTTGATCAAAATATTATTGAAAATTGAACAAATGTAAGCATTTTCATTCACTTAGACAATAGTTAGATACCATGTTGCAAATAAAATTATGTAAGGTTTAGTTTATCACACACAAACGATTAGTTTATCATACACATATATTAAAACACAAAATAAAGGTAATCTTTGTTCAGAGATACAAATAGAAGCAAACATATAACACACTAAAAGATTGATAATACTTAGATATCATATCGTAGGAAAAGTATATAACACTTAATGATTCAAGATTTATATTCTTAGTTGAATTATGTTTAAAATAATAAATTATGTATTTATGAGTTTTATGCATTTTAGCTACTTTCATATATTTTCCTATCAAGAATAGGAGTTTCGAATTTTTGAGAAAAATTAAAACTCATAAAATCATGAAAATAATTTTTAAATGTTATATTGTTCTGTAATTTTTCAAAAAATTCATAATTTTTGGAGTTGGTTTGCTAATTTTAATAATTGAATCTTGCTTTAGGATTAATTAAATTAGAAAACAATTCTGAAATTAAAAAACCTTTTTGGCCCAAAAGAGTAGTTTTGGACTAGCCCATATGTCTATCTAGATATCTGACCCACTATTATCCGGATTATCCGAATCCGTATCCGTATCTGACGGATAATGAGCTACCGAATCCGTATCCGACAAAAAAAATATGTATCCGTATCCGATCCGATACTATCCGACAAATATTCGATTCGACAGAATCTGTATCCAAAAATATCTGAATCGGTCAGAAAATATCCGAACCGTTTTCAACCCTACCTAGGACAACCAAAACCTATGTAACATCCCAAGATTTTAATAAAATAAAAATCAATATTTTGAATTTGAATATTATTCTTTCTGAGTTTTCTTGGCATTATTGATTTTTATTTGGAGTTCTTGGATTTTTGTATTGCAAGAAAAGTCAAACAAAAGGGAAAGAGAGAATGAAAAGGAGAAAAGGCAAAAATGTAAAAAGTGAAAATTTAGAAAATTGTCATGAGAACTCTGAGCATATAAGTAAATCATTTTAGCCATAAAATGAAATTTCATATATGGAGAAATGAAGAAATAAAATAAAGAGATAACTTTTAAATCAAAACAATGCATTGTCAGAATTTATAAAATATTTATAAATCTCAAATGAAGCTGAAAAATTTATCATGAAAACCTCAATGTAAAATATACCTTTGGTAAAAATATTATAAATTAAAAATGTTATTTAATACTTTTCCAAATTTAAAACTGAAACCCTAAAAATCTAGAGATTGCAATGTCAGAATTTTTATAAAATAATGAGACCATATTTTGAGCTTAAAATTTTACAGAAGCATTATGAGATCAAATCCTTTTGAAAAACAAAATTTTAAAAATAGTAGACTTCAATTGATCTCAATCAAAAATCAAAACCCGAAATAGGAATTTAGGAGCAGTTACTCCTGTCAGAATAGTATCAATTTTTCGGTAACTTATCTTTACCTCAAATTTTTACCAGACATCAAAATATATTCAAAGACCCTGGTCAAAAAGTTTGGATATTTTCTACTCCCATCTGGCAGCTCAATAAAATCGGAGACTATCTGTTTTGGTCATCTTCCTTCACTGCCGGTGGGTCCTGGTCCCACTTGTCATCTTCATCCTCCTCCTGTTCTTGCGCCCAAGCTGGAGCCGAATTCATCCCCCCTCTCCGTTCTCTCTCTTTTCCAGTGTCTTCTTCACCTACTCCGGTCCTTGCGTACGCCCAAGAGCCCGATTCTCGCCACGAAGACTCGCACTCTCTCGCGCCATACCTCGCCATTTTGTCGTGTCTGGTGAAGCCTCAACCGAGACCCAACTCTACCAATCCGCTCATCTCGCTAGTCTCTCATCCATACATAGCGCATTGAGTCACAGAGGCGGTGTTCTTATCTCCACACTTCTTCCCTTTCTCTCTCTGTGAGACGCCTGACCTTCTTCCCTTCCGCCATTGCCGGGAGGTCCAGAGCTCCAAGCCGAGATCAAATCAAGCAATAGAGCGAACCATTTCCAAATCCATCTGGGCTAGAGCATCGCTAGGCCTCAAGCATCAAAACCCCTCATTTATTTCGTGAGCTCTCCATGTGAATTTGTGCTACCGCCGTGCGCCCTTCTGCTCCAAAACCGGCCGACGGTGGTGGAGCCTCTCGGTAACTCTCTCGACGAAGTAATTGCAAAAATGAGATCTCCAGTGTTCACTGATACTCCCATGGCTGCCAATTTGTGTTGGATTCTCCCTGGTCATCACCTTCATCTTGCCGCCATGGATGCCTGCGCCCAACGTCGGCTGCGCACTGCCTGAGGCTTCCTCCAGCCGAATCAACTCCACCACCGTGTGCGCCTTGCCGAGCCTCAGCTCCCCATGCCGTCGTCGGAAAGCCACTGTAGCTCCCTCGCCGCCGTGCCCCAGGAAGTCCTCTGTTTTTCTGTCTCTGCGCATGGGACCAGCGAGTCAGGCGTTTGAGGTTGAAGAAGAGCAAGCCAGAAGGCGTTTTCCTTTGGGTAAAGCGTAGTCTTTAAATTCCAGTTGATATCCTGGCCGAAATACATTCAAATAATAATACCATGTGCATTTCTAATTAGAAACCAGTGAGACAAATTTGTATAATCATTTAAAATCAGAAGAATCTAAATATGTAAAAATATTTAGTTTTTGAAGTATAGGATTATTATTTAAATTAAACAATGACTATGGTGTTAATATGGTTGTTAATGAGATTTTGTGTATAATAAACCATGAAATGATGAAATCAATAGTCATGAGATGTTAAGATCAGGAGGTATTCAAATATACAAATATATTTAATTTTGAACTAAGTTTAATTCATTTGTTTAGCAAACATTAGTAAATCTTAATATGGCCATTAATAGAAATGAGGGTATAATAGTTCATAAAATCATATAAGAAGTGATTATGTGCTTCTAGGATTTTAATAAGCCTAATCATGCGGAGATATTAAATACTTGAACTAAGTTTAATGCATTGCGTTGTGACCATTAATAAACTTTAGTGTGGACATTAGTAAGAATAGTAGCATGTTAGCTCATAAAATGGTAACAACACTTTGAATAGGTTCACGGAAACAAGCAAGAACCCATGTGTGCATAAATACTTAGAATCAAACTCAATTAGCATTTTCTTAATGAAAGGAAATATTAATTGTAACAATAAATAAATAGTTTACCTATTGCGCTTAAAAGCAAAATAATGCAAAAATCAACTTTAAAACATTTCTAGGATTGCTACCTGTTAATGCCACGAAAAATGAGTAAGGAATCATGCATAATGTAGTTGGAAATTAAGATTAAAGCTTGGCGATTTAAGGTTTTCAAATGTGATCATTTAGGCTATTTCAAACCATCGATAAAATAACTCATCCAAATACTAAAATCAAGTAAAACTAGTTTAGTAACACTGCACAAAGTTTATACTACCATATTCTGTAAAAAGAATCATATTCCATTAAGGTTTTCATATTAGTCTCATCAGATCAAAACCCTTAAGCGATAACCTTTTGGTTTCACTTTTGGCCGATTCCGATAATCGTTAACTTTACAATACCACTTAAGCCTTTTCAGCAATGAATATAATGTATTAGCCAAAGTCTAAAATTTATGGAATTAGTTTTAGATTGTTATACAAAGTATAAATCATCTTAGTATGAAGAAATAACCATATTTCATTATGTTTTGCATACAAATCCTAATAGCCAAATAACCTTAAGTATTAAGTTTTCCGAACTTTATAATGAATACGTAAGAATGACGAAATCTGTATATTAGTTATTTTTATCACCAGAACCTTCTCAAATATAATGGAAATATTATCAGTAGACTTAACTTGCGTAAAACTAATTCTAAGCGAAATCAATTAAAGATAAAGAACTAATTAGTCATAATCCAGCATGATCATTTAAGTCTTTTCATTAACTCACAAAGCAGCTCATCTAAATCTGAATTTCATGCAGAACAGCTTAGAAATGATCTTCAAGATATAATCTACAGCAATCTAAGAAAATATTCTTATTTCATCTTTCTTTGAATCTGAATCCTAATAAAGCAAAACCCTTAAGTAATAAGGATTGACAAAACTCATATTGTGAATAGTGAATCAATGAACTTGCAACTAATGATTAATTCTATTAATCCAAACAATCTTTGCATCTTGAATTCGTAAATTAAAATTTATAAATTCATAAAAGAGCAATCCCTGTTCTTGTGAAGAGTTTTAGTTGTTCTTTCTATCTCCTTTCTCTTTGCCCTTATTGAAGTTAGTATTTTGCTTTATTTTCCGTTGATCGACGTGTAGAACCCGACGTCTCTATCTTCGTCATCGCCATCGTCAACCGTAATCATCGTCTTCATCGTAAACGTCGAATAAGCAAGGCAAGCATCCTTTGACCATATTGATCCCAGTATTTTATATTCCTTTTGTGCATCAAATTGTTTTATGCATGCGATTACTTTATGTAAATTGCTATCTTGTGGATTGGTAGTTATACCTGTTGTCTTGTGAATCTCCGTTGATGATTATGAACATGTGAACCTTGATAACCATAGATTGAGGTTAGGCATTACTTAATGTCATCTTGGGTATATGCGTTCATTTTATTCATGCTTAGTCATGCTTTAGAATCAATGATGTACATGATCAACTCAATAATTGTTTCCTGAAAACTTTGAAAATGTCACTGTTGGTGGTGGGTAATTTTGATTAAAAACCCAAAATGAAACTATGCTTTGATGCGGGCGATTATTGGCAATAGCCGGTTGTGCAGAAAGGAATTGCACGTAGTGTAGGGTGAAGTGTCGCCCGTGTCACAACTAAGGACCGAACATCGTGTTGTATGATCCAAGAAAATCCGTACAAACCACGAGGGTGAGAATGGGGTAGCCTTAGCTTATTAAATTGTTTAGACATGGCTTTGCTCATTGGTAGGCGGGAGCTTGCAGAGGCATTCCGTTATGGATTTGCTTGTTAGGGGCTTCCATGCAGTTCGTATGGGTAAATGCATAACCGGTGCAACGGTGTACGCCTTGCCATGGACAGAGACGTGGTGTTGGGTGTGATAAATGTGGATCCACGGCTTGGGTGAGTGTCTCTGTTTTCAGGGCGAGGGTTAACGTCCCGGGCTGGGGTAAAGCCTTGTCTAGGAATTTAATGACTATGTATGATCGCTCATTCGCATACTCTTGTATGGCGATCCACGGTACCGACGTGGTGAGTTGATCATTCCTTGTGGGTACAGCTTGTACACCTCTGCAGAGTTTAAATCTAATTGATTAGCCGCACCGCGGTCATGGGTGTCTTGGTGAACTTGCACGAGTTAAATGTTTTATTGTTTCCAAAAGGGTTTATTTTACAAGTTAGCTTACCCCACAGATAACCCAATGCTATACCCTGTGTGGGCAAGTATTGGAATCAGCTGTTGTGCCCTGTGTGGACAAAGAACTGGATATATGCCATGCGATGGCAATGGTTGATTCAAACTCACGTCATGGAGGACGGTGAGTGTTATTTATGCTTTACTTATTTGCTATCAATTAATCTTGCTCTTTTAAATTCCGTTTGCAAATAACTTGATTTACAATTGAAATTCGCTTTATGCAAATTAACTGTAGTAGCCTCCTTTGAAATGGCCTGCATATATTGTAGGTTTTGCTCAAGTCTTGCTGAGTACGTAAAGTACTCACCCTTGCCTAATTATATGTAGGTGGTTTAGAAAGCGAAGCTTCGAAGTTGTTCATCGCAGGTTGCGGGTTCTTCCTTGAAGCGTGTTCTATCTGGAGTTTATGCCTTGTCAGTTGCCTGCGGGTCGGTTGGGCAAACTACAGGATATTGCTTCTTTTGCTGCTAGATTCTCTGAGTTGTAATATTTATTTGTATAATCGTTTCCGCTTAATTATTATGTTGTATGGTTGTGATTCCAAATGTTGAAATGTGCGTGCTAGCTACTGATCCAGGGACTAGTACTGCAAGCACATTAGATTTCCATTTTTGCATTCTGTGTAAAAATGGGGGTCGTTACAGCTTGGTATCAGAGCTATACTGACCGTAGGATAAACCTTAGATAGACTGGTCATTAGTATTAGAACAAACCAATTCAAAATCTTACTTCCAAAAGCTACTATATTCGCAAAATGTAGAGTTTGCTGTTCTTTCCTCGTTCATAAGATTCTACTCTTACCCCTACTGTCATTTGGATTTTGAAACAAACTCTTCTTTCTGAGAAAAGAAATCCTCGTCGATAGTTCAACCGCCATTGGCTTCGAAGATGACCGAGACTTGTCGCTACCATGCCTCATGCTAGCCAATGAAGACTACAATGTCTACTGGCAGCAATCTCAAGGAGTCGACAATACCTCGCTTCATCTAACAAGGCGAAATGAAGATTGAAGATCCTGCTTCATCAAGTGCCGATGTCTCACAAATGAAAAAGCGGAGAGGATTAGAATGTAGTAGGATTAAACTTAAGGTAAGAACCCTCACGCTTAGCATATTATTCCGCTCTAGTTATAAAGAGCAATGTATGTTGTTGTTCTGTCGTGCTACTTGAAATTGGTTTTTATTTTGAATGCCAGGACCAATTTATATGTGAGCTTAACCTCTAGGTTGAAGTTTCATAATAAATTGTCCTCATGTATGAATATCGAAATTTCAACCCATAGGATAAATAAGAAATCATAGCATAGTCTGTATTTTCCCTCCATAGAGCAATTTATGAACTTACCTCCTCTCAGTACAGTTTCTCACCTATGTAACCATCATGGTCATTAACCTTCTTAAAATTTAATCTCATCAAGATTTGTAGTATAGTCTCCATTACTACTCTTAACTTTGCTTGAGATCACACCGTTCACATATAAACCAAGTTTAAAACCTTATTAAATTAGTAGACATCAACTAACTCAGGTCACTCTAGGCTAGATAAAACTTAATGTTCCAATAAGAATTTCTAACCATGCTATAAAAACTCACCTCATTTGCTCTGCCGAAATTATGTGCTATGAAACAGGGATAGAACCGAAAAAAAATTATATTCTTCTAAATAGAAACCTTTGAGTGAATAGTAAAACAAAAACTGGAAAGAAAATCAGGAACTCTGTTTTTCTAAAAAGAAATATAAAAAGAGTATGTGTATAATTAATGTTACTCGTAGCATCAGTTATACATACACTCTTCCCATCTATAGAATTTAATCTTCTTATCTGTATACTCATCTCTCCCTATGCAGAATTTTCTTTCTCTACTCCTAAGTTATTCTTCTTAAAAATATTACTCTCCTTATCTTTTATGAAATGAAAATTACCAACAAACATGTTGAAAATAATTTCGGCAATAAGTCAACAACGTCATGACGTCTACATCAACAAGTTCAAGAAGATAGAGGTGACAAGCATCACGACCTCCCTAACTTCGGTGAAGCCTTGGAAGACTAACACGACAAGTGGTGCAAAGATTAAAAGAAACTCGCCATCCTTTGAATAGTCTATTTTGGAACATAGTAGTATACGAGCTACATGTTATCCTAGCTATATGGTACACCTTTTATACATAAATACATATGGCCAGTAGAAGGAAAAACCATAGATACCCTTCCTACATATTAAGTTAAATTTATATATAGTATTTCTGTATTGTTGAAATTTTGGTTGTAAACTTTTCGCAATGCTTTCGGGTTGCTCTCGTGAATGTTAAACCACTAGGTTGAAATTTGCGATGTGTTAACCCTATTTAATAAGAAAATTTTAATTAAAAAGATTTTAAAGAACGAAATGTTGCCTTATAAACCAAACTAGAATCTACTTAATCTGCATGGAAACCACAACTAGAGTTAATTAGAAAGAATCAAGTAGTACTTCATAATATAGATAACCCTTATGTAACCATTCTTCTCCGATTCCAACATCTTGTCAAACGCGTCGTAAAACGCCTCTAATCCAATAGAATTCTGTTTAAATGACTTTACTCTAATAAATATTGTTGCGGGATGCTGCGACATAATTCATTAATACAACTAATGAGAGTAATGAGTAATAAAATCTTTAGCTTTATGACCGACCTTGACTCATTCTTTGAATTGTTGTTGCCTTACTCAATGTAAACTTTCACTTCATATTTATGTTTTACAAGGTCAGCCTTGAATGAGATTTAATTGCCACTAATCTCATTAATATTCATTGAGTTATTCAAATAGCAATTGTATTTGGATACTCCCTTGAAGTCAACCTCTGGCTCTCCCCAAATAAATCTGGTTGAGATACATTCTTTCATTCGTCTTAAATATTTTAGCATATTCTGTATCTCTCCTTAGATAGTTTATTCTTACTAATGATTCTCAGTGCAGTAAACTGCTAACACTCCTAATCCAATTCGTGAAATCCCGCAAGTCATTCAACTGCCAAAAAAAATGATAATCCTATCTAAGTCCAACCAAATCTTTAGTATTTAGCTAAAGCATTTCCCTTACATAACAATCGTCATAACTCTCCACTTTCTCAATGTTCACAAAAAAAATGATTATCAAGAATCTGTAACCATGGTGTAAATGCTCATCACAACTGAACAAAATCACCAAACGCACACCTTTTGTTTTAGCAACTAGCACAAAATATTTCCAACATTGGCGTAATTCTTGCTGGAAAAGAACATGGTTTAGACTAGAAACCTACTTCTATACCTTATTTGATACCTACACATTGTTCTTTGAAATGTTGTCAACCCAACCAATCTGAAGTTTATGGTTGCTCTTGCTAGGGAGAAATAGGACATATTATTGAAGAAAGTGTAATCAACTGCTTCAGTTATGGAAGGAAATTATTCTCCTGGAAAATGTCCTATAAGCAGTGTCACTTGTTACCTTTGTGAAGGTCAAGATCATTGTCCATCTCAATGCCCCCTTGATTCATTGGTCACCACTGCAATTCAGCATCAATAAGAGAAATTCCAATCCTTGATTGCTCAAGATTTGGTGATCAAAAGAGGAAGAAAACCAGCCACACAGGAAATATCACTTAAACAATTAAAGAAACAACACTTGACCCTAACTACCTTCACTAATAAAGTAGTAAATGACAATCTCCAATGGCATGTTCTTATTTAAGAAAGAAAGTCATTGGGCTAAAGAATGTTCTAAGGAACAACAGGTTAAGATTTACAAGGAAAATAATACTACGCATACAACTAAACCGAACAAGACACTATGAGAAAAGTGTGAATATTTCAATTGTCATGAAAAGAACCATATCCCTAAACAATGTCTATAAGAAGAATGAATATCTCCTAGCCTCATAAACATACCAGAAGTTGCATTACACTAGATTGTAGCTCTGAGAGTAGGAGGAATAAAAATCTGAAGCAGTTCGCTTGAAAATTTTGTTAAAGAATCAGAGATGCTTGAGCAAGAATACTTGTCCCAAGAAGAATCCTACTCAACTTCATTCTCAATCTCAATCATCATCTGTTCATCTCTCCAGCAACACCAATGAATACCTGTCTGGTACTCAAAATCGGAAAGCCAATATTATTTGCTTTTGCTGTGGTAGCGTGGGCATTATGCCAACAATTGCCTAAAGCAAGAAGCAAACTTCATCTCATTCTCAAACCCGACAAGCTATACAACAATCTCAAAGGAGATCTCAAGAATTTGAAAACAAACAATTCCTTAGACATATATCAATCCAACTCAAAATGTCAATCCAGTCATTCAAGGCAATTACCTACAACATTAATTCGCGGAAGAAATTTATGACCTGCCATATGTAGTGCTAGATGTGATACATATGTATCTGAACCTACCATGATTCAAATTTAACTCCGAAGTTAACTCCTTGATCCTAGTTACATTCTGATCATTTACTTTATATCGTTAGCAAACAACCTTTCTGTTGCATCAAATAAAATGGAAAATGTCACTAGTATCAATCGAGAAGGACCTAGATACTTTGCCAATACCTACCCAAGAAAAGTTTTAATTCACATCGACAAGAAAGACATCAGTAATTTCCAAGTTATCTCAAAAACCTAGAAAACGTCAAATGCCTAAAATAATTCCGGCCTCGACATCAGGCTTTGAAGGTAAACATCTTTCTCATGTGAACGTACCCGGCACTTGTTGTGATATTGAGTACGTTCCTTGTGTATTCAATTTTGCCAACAATCTTTTGAATTCATGCCTTTCATTCCTTCATAATTGCCAAATCCCAAGAAAATGTAAACCCTCTCGTCTACTAAAATGATCAAATGAATCAAATCACCGGGATCATCTTATAATTCTTTTACCTCAACCTAATAATTGAATTATCTCTACCTTGTTTCAATCTAACGTCAACCCGAAATGACGTTTCTTCTCAACTCATTTCGTCAACTAGTGTCGAATTATACAGATCAATCATTGTATTCAAATACCTTTCTTGATATTAAACATTCGGGTTTTCCCAAATGAATCTAATGATAATGCAACCTTTCCTTCGTCTAAAAAAATGCTAAATATACCACATACCACTCTCTAAATTGAATTATCCTTATTAACAATACTGACTATTCAATCAAAATAGATGTGTAGAAAGTATTAGTATCTCTCGTCTGATGATACAAAACCTGAATAGAAGTTTTATCTATTCTTGTCACGACAACTTGGAATCGCAAGACGAAGATCCAGTAAATCAACGACAATAAAGACGAAGTATCAATAGAATGACAAAGTCACCTCCGAGAAAGAATTCCCAAATTTATCTCATCCTCGAGAATTACAAGGTTTGTGGTATTCACCGTTTCCAAATCCGAGGTAACCTGGTGCCACGATATATTATGCCATATCGTATCGTTAAGAAGATAAAAAAAGCAGCATATAAATTAGAGCTGCCATCTCAGCTATCCAGTGTTCATAGTGCCTCTCATGTATCACAATTAAGGAAATGTTTTCATCTTCCTGCTAAGCTCACCTAGTTACATGAAATCGATCTACAACCTGATTTAACTTATTGGGAGCATCCGACAGAAAGAAAAAAAATAAATATATATTTAAGAGAAGCTGAACGCCATGCTCGTAATACATCCCACAAGATGATCAAGATTCAACGGAGCAATCATTCTAAAGAAGGAGCAACATGGAAACGAGAAGACCGACTTAGGAAAAGTTTCCTGACTTCTTTTAGAAATGATTTCCCTTAGACCCGCCAAATCTCGGGGTCGAGATTTTTGTAAGGGGGGTAGATCTGTAACATCCCAAGATTTTAATAAAATAAAAATCAATATTTTGAATTTGAATATTATTCTTTCTGAGTTTTCTTGGCATTATTGATTTTTATTTGGAGTTCTTGGATTTTTGTATTGCAAGAAAAGTCAAACAAAAGGGAAAGAGAGAATGAAAAGGAGAAAAGGCAAAAATGTAAAAAGTGAAAATTTAGAAAATTGTCATGAGAACTCTGAGCATATAAGTAAATCATTTTAGCCATAAAATGAAATTTCATATATGGAGAAATGAAGAAATAAAATAAAGAGATAACTTTTAAATCAAAACAATGCATTGTCAGAATTTATAAAATATTTATAAATCTCAAATGAAGCTGAAAAATTTATCATGAAAACCTCAATGCAAAATATACCTTTTGTAAAAATATTATAAATTAAAAATGTTATTTAATACTTTTCCAAATTTAAAAAGCTGAAACCGTAAAAATCTAGAGATTGCAATGTCAGCATTTTTATAAAATAATGAGACCATATTTTGAGCTAAAAATTTTACAGAAGCATTATGAGATCAAATACTTTTGAAAAACAAAATTTTAAAAATAGTAGACTTCAATTGATCTCAATAAAAAATCAAAACCCGAAATAGGAATTTAGGAGCAGTTACTCCTGTCAGAATAGTATCAATTTTTCGGTAACTTATCTTTACCTCAAATTTTTACCAGACATCAAAATATATTCAAAGACCCTGGTCAAAAAGTTTGGATATTTTCTACTCCCATCTGGCAGATCAATAAAATCGGAGACTATCTCTTTTGGTCATCTTCCTTCACTGCCGGTGGGTCCTGGTCCCACTTGTCATCTTCATCCTCCTCCTGTTCTTGCGCCCAAGCTGGAGCCGAATTCATCCCCCCTCTCCGTTCTCTCTCTTTTCCAGTGTCTTCTTCACCTACTCCGGTCCTTGCAGCGTCGCCCAAGAGCCCGATTGCTGCCACGAAGACTCGCACTCTCTCGCGCCATACCTCGCCATTTTGTCGTGTCTGGTGAAGCCCCGAACCGAGACCCAACTCTACCAATCCGGCTCATCTGCTAGTCTCTCATCCATACATAGCGCATTGGAGTCACAGAGGCAGTGTTCTTATCTCCACACTTCTTCCCTTTCTCTCTACAGCCGAGACGCCCCAGCCTTCTTCCCTTTCCGCCATTGCCAGGGAGGTCCAGAGCTCCAAGCCGAGATCAAATCAAGCAATAGAGCGAACCATTTCCAAATCCATCTGGGCTAGAGCATCGCCAGGCCTCAAGCATCAAAACCCCTCATTTATTTCGTGAGCTCTCCATGTGAATTTGTCTTTGCATTGCCTGTATACGCTCCAAAACCCGGCGACGGTGGTGGAGCCTCTCATAACTCTCTCAAGTAATTGCAAAATGAGATCTCCGGTGTTCATCGATACTCCCATGGCTGCCAATTTGTGTTGGATTCTCCCTGGTCATCACCTTCATCTTGCCGCCATGGATGCCTGCGCCCAACGTCGGTTGCGCACTGCCTGAGGCTTCCTCCGGCCGAATCAACTCCACCACCGTGTGCGCCTTGCCGAGCCTCAGCTCCCCATGCCGTCGCCGTCGCCGGAAAGCCACCGTAGCTCCCTCGCCGCCGTGCCCTAGGAAGTCCTCTGTTTTTCTGTCTCTGCGCATGGGACCAGTGAGTCAGGCGTTTGAGGTTGAAGAAGAGCAAGCCAGAAGGCGTTTTCCTTTGAGCGTAGTCTTTAAATTCCAGTTGATATCCTGGCCGAAATACATTCAAATAATAATACCATGTGCATTTCTAATTAGAAACCAGTGAGACAAATTTGTATAATCATTTAAAATCCAGAAGAATCTAAATATGTAAAAATATTTAGTTTTTGAAGTATAGGATTATTATTTAAATTAAACAATGACTATGGTGTTAATATGGTTGTTAATGAGATTTTGTGTATAATAAACCATGAAATGATGAAATCAATAGTCATGAGATGTTAAGATCAGGAGGTATTCAAATATACAAATATATTTAATTTTGAACTAAGTTTAATTCATTTGTTTAGCAAACATTAGTAAATCTTAATATGGCCATTAATAGAAATGAGGGTATAATAGTTCATAAAATCATATAAGAAGTGATTATGTGCTTCTAGGATTTTAATAAGCCTAATCATGCGGAGATATTAAATACTTGAACTAAGTTTAATGCATTGCGTTGTGACCATTAATAAACTTTAGTGTGGACATTAGTAAGAATAGTAGCATGTTAGCTCATAAAATGGTAACAACACTTTGAATAGGTTCCTGGAAACAGCAAGAACCCATGTGTGCATAAATACTTAGAATCAAACTCAATTAGCATTTTCTTAATGAAAGGAAATATTAATTGTAACAATAAATAAATAGTTTACCTATTGCGTTAAAAGCAAAATAATGCAAAAATCAACTTTAAAACATTTCTAGGATTGCTACTGTTAATGCAGAAAAATGAGTAAGGAATCATGCATAATGTAGTTGGAAATTAAGATTAAAGCTTGGCGATTTAAGGTTTTCAAATGTGATCATTTAGGCTATTTCACCATCGATAAAATAACTCATCCAAATACTAAAATCGGTAAAACAAGTTTAGTAACACTGCATAAAGTTTATACTACCATATTCGTAAAAGAATCATATTCCATTAAGGTTTTCATATTAGTCTCATCAGATCAAAACCCTTAGCGATAACCTTTTGGTTTCACTTTTGGCCGATTCGATAATCGTTAACTTTACAATACCACATAAGCCTTTTCAAACCAATGAATATAATGTATCGACCAAAGTCTAAAATTTATGGAATTAGTTTTAGATTGTTATACAAAGTATAAATCATCTTAGTATGAAGAAATAACCATATTTCATTATGTTTTGCATACAAATCCTAATAGCCAAATAACCTTAAGTATTAAGTTTTCCGAACTTTATAATGAATAGGTAAGAATAGCGAAATCTGTATATTATTTATTTTTATCACCGAATCTTCTCAAATATAATGGAAATATTATCGATAGCCTAAATCAAGAGACTTAACTTACGTAAAACTAATTCTAAGCGAAATCAATTAAAGATAAAGAACTAATTAGTCATAATCCGGCATGATCATTTAAGTCTTTTCATTAACTCACAAAGCACTCATCTAAATCTGAATTTAAATGCGAAACGACTTAGAAATGATCTTCAAGATATAATCTCTGACAATCTAAGAAAATATTCTTATTTCATCTTTCTTTGAATCTGAATCCTAATAAAGCAAAACCCTTAAGTAATAAGGATTGACAAAACTCATATTGTGAATAGTGAATCAATGAACTTGCAACTAATGATTAATTCTATTAATCCAAACAATCTTTGCATCTTGAATTCGTAAATTAAAATTTATAAATTCATAAAAGAGCAATCCTGTTCTTGTGAAGAGTTTTAGTTGTTCTTTCTATCTCCTTTCTCTTTGCCCTTATTGAAGTTAGTATTTTGCTTTATTTTCCGTTGATCGGCGTGTAGAACCCGCGTCTCTATCTTCGTCATCGCCATCATCAACCGTAATCATCGTCTTCATAAATAGCGTCGAATAAGCAAGGCAAGCATCCTTTGACCATATTGATCCCATATTTTATATTCCTTTTGTGCATCAAATTGTTTTATGCATGCGATTACTTTATGTAAATTGCTATCTTGTGGATTAGTAGTTATACTGTTGTCTTGTGAATCTCCGTTGATGATTATGAACATGTGAACCTTGATAACCATAGATTGAGGTTAGGCATTACTTAATGTCATCTTGGGTATATCGTTCATTTTATTCATGCTTAGTCATGCTTTAGAATCAATGATGTACATGATCAACTCAATAACTGCTTCACGAAAACTTTGAAAATGTCCTTTGTTGGTGGTGGGTAATTTTGATTAAAACCCAAAATGAAACTATGCTTTGATGCGGCGATTATTGGCAATAGCCGGTTGTCAGAGAAAGGAATTGCACGTAGTGTAGGGTGAAGTGTCGCCGTGTCACAACTAAGGACCGAACATCGTGTTGTATGATCCAAGAAAATCCGTACAAACCACGAGGGTGAGAATGGGGTAGCCTTAGCTTATTAAATTGTTTAGACATGGCTTTGCTCATTGGTAGGCGGAGCTTGCGGAGGCATTCCGTTATGGATTTGCTTGTTAGGGGCTTCCATGCGATTCGTATGGGTAAATGCATAACCGGTTGCAGCGATGTACGCCTTGCCATGGGACGAGAGACGTGGTGTTGGGTGTGATAAATGTGGATCCACGGCTTGGGTGAGTGTCTCTGTTTTCAGGGCGAGGGTTAACGTCCCGGGCTGGGGTAAAGCCTTGTCTAGGAATTTAATGACTATGTATGATCGCTCATTCGCATACTCTTGTATGGCGATCCACGGCTGACGTGGTGAGTTGATCATTCCTTGTGGATACAGTTGTACACCTCTGCGAGTTTAAATCTAATTGATTAGCCGTACCAGCGGTCATGGGTGTCTTGGTGAACTTGCACGAGTTAAATGTTTTATTGTTTCCAAAAGGGTTTATTTTACAAGTTAGCTTACCCCAGAGATGACCCAATGCTATACCCTGTGTGGGCAAGTATTGGAATCAGCTGTTGTGCCCTGTGTGGACAAAGAACTGGATATATGCCATGCGATGGCAATGGTCGATTCGAACTCACGTCATGGAGGACGGTGAGTGTTATTTATCTTTACTTATTTGCTATCAATTAATCTTGCTCTTTTAAATTCCGTTTGCAAATAACTTGATTTACAATTGAAATTCGCTTTATGCAAATTAAGCGTAGTAGCCTCCTTTGAAATGGCTCGCATATATTGTAGGTTTTGCTCAAGTCTTGCTGAGTACGTAAAGTACTCACCCTTGCCTAATTATATGTAGGTGGTTTAGAAAGCGAAGCGTCGAAGTTCTTCATCGCAGGTTGCGGGTTCTTCCTTGAAGCGTGTTCTATCTGGAGTTTATGCCTGGTCAGTTGCCTGCGGGTCGGTTGGGCAAACTACAGGATATTGCTTCTTTTGCTGCTAGATTCTCTCGAGTTGTAATATTTATTTGTATAATCGTTTCCGCTTAATTATTATGTTGTATGGTTGTGATTCCAAATGTTGAAATGTGCGTGCTAGCTCTTGATCCAGGACTAATCTTGCAAGCACATTAGATTTCCATTTTTGCATTCTGTGTAAAAATGGGGGTCGTTACAACCTAGCTGCTGCCAGAGCTTCGCCACCAACCTCCTTCGCTGGCTATAGGGGTGGGTATAATTCTATTTTCGGTGTTCGATTTGGTTTTTTTCTTCTAAAAACCAAATAGCCCATGTACAATATCACTTTCATATTTTTCTTCATAAAGCCACAAAACAATTATCATATTTTAACATCTTTATGCGTATGTATGGCATGTTCAATGTTCTACTATGTTATACTGTAATGACATATGAATATTGTGTAGATTTATCTCTACTCTGTGATGTAACATATGAACTTGTACATATGTTTTTCATGGACTTTACATGATAAAGGTGGTGTATTGCCAAATGACTAATCTGTGTAGGATTTTACTACTGAACAGACGCTTAACATTTTTACGAACGGTTCTCAATTGATTTTATCATCTATTACAGTAATGTTAACGACCGTCTACATAATATTTTACTACAATGTTGACAAACAGAGCTAAATTCTTATTCGATAGTTCACTTTATTTTGATTTAGTAACATCTTGTGTGATAGCAAGTAACATGTTATTTTACGTATAGTAAAAGATAACATATCTTGTGTAAATCACTATTTATCATATAACTATTATGAAAATTACATGTACAAGTTTTTAAAATTCTAAAAAATTACCATAAATAGAGGTGAGATTCTACATCCTGTAAAATTTAAAGGCGAAAATCAATTTCATTTGAAAGATATAAAATTGACAAGCACTAATCAATGATGAATAGTAAATTTGTTCTTTTCATTTCTTTCAAATGAAAATGAGTTTGGTCTTTAAATTTTACAGGATTATAGAATCTCACATTCCCTATGTATAGTAATTTTTTTGAGAATTTTTCAAATCTTGTACATATGGTTTTCATGGACTTTGCATGATAAAGGTAGTGCACTGCCAGATGACCGATCTGTGTAGAATTTTACTATTGAATAGACACTTAATATTTTATGAACAGTTCTCAATTAATTTTATCATCTATTACAATAATATTTACAATTGTCCATACAATATTTTACTACTGTCGGCGTATTCCACAGCAGACCCGTGATCTCTGAGGCCGGGTTTTGTTGGTGGGAGGCGTCTTGCGGTGGCTAATCTAGAGGCGAAAACCCTCAAAGACTCCCATGAGGTGCAGCGTCTATGAACTAGGAAGAACAGGAGATTTTTACCCAGGTTCAGGCCCCCTTGTGAGAAGGGTAATAACCTTACGTCCTGCTAAATTTCTTATGGGATGTTCTGAGTCAGTACATAGTTCTTGAGTTACAAGTTCTTCTGCTAGCTTTTTCTAGTATTGCTTGGCCGATCGATCCAGGATCCCCCTTCCCCATGCACCTGAGGGCCCTTATATAGGACAGGCTAACGGGGTAGGTAGAAGGAGGGTCATCATGCTGATCTAAATACATTTAATGCTCCTTCCCGTGCTGTCCCGTTCCTCCAGCCTCATTAAATGCCTACGCGTGCCTTTGCCCGGTCCGCCGGATGGGACCCCTTTGTGACAGGTAGGTAGGAGGCGTCAGAGGAATGGGCTTGTTGTAGAAACCCTTGCAACTGATAAGCCTGCTATAGAAGGCCTGCCGTTTTGACCTGCAGACGGCGGCGAAGGAGCCTTCGAGGTGAAGCCACCGCGCCCACCTTTTGCCTTTGCGGCGGGCGGCAGGCGTCCTCGCCAATTGCTCGCCACCCGCCACGTGGGATCGGGCGCCGCGGCGGCGGGCGTGTTGCCTCGCTCACGGGCGCCACGTGGATCGGCGCTGGCGGCGGGCGTGATCGCCGCCGATTGCAAAGCCGCCACGTGGGTCGGGCGCCGGGCGGCGAGGCATGCTCGCCCACGCTGCCGGCGCCACGTGGACCGACGCGCCGGCCGGGCGTGATCGCCGCCCGTCGCCGAGCCGCCACGTGGGTCGGGCGCCGAAGCAGCGGCGTGCTTCGCCCACTCGCTGCGGGCGCCCGTGGACCGACGCCTGGCCGTGGCCGTGATCGCCGCCCGATTGCCGAGCCGCCACGTGGTGGCGCCCGGCGGCGGCGTCTTCGCCCACTCGCCGGCGCCCGTGGACCAACGCCTAGCCGCGGGCCGTGATCGCCGCCGATTGCGAGCCGCCACGTGGGGGCGCCGGCAGCGGCGTCTTCGCCCACTGCTTGCCGGCGCCACGTGGACCGGCGCTGGCGGCGGGCGTGATCGCCGCCGTCGCCGAGCCACCACGTGGGTAGGCGCCAGCGGCGTGCTCGCCCACACTTTCGCCGGCGCCCGTGGGCCGACGCTTAGCCGACAGGCGTGATCGCCGCCGATTGCGAACGCCCACGGGATCGGGCGCCAGCGGCAGGCGTGTTTCGCCCACTGCTCGCCGGCGCCCGTGGACCGACGCTGGCGGCGGGCGTGATCGCCGCCCGTCGCCCGAAGCCGCCACGTGGGTGGCGCCGGCGAAAGCAGCGTCTTCGCCCACTGCGCCGGGCGCCACGTGGACCGACGCCTAGCCGGCGGGCCGTGATCGCCGCCCGTCGCTAGACCGCCACATGGATTGGGCGCTGGCGAGCAAAGCGTGTTTCGCCCACTGCTTCGCCGGGCGCCACGTGGACCGGCGCCGGCGCGGGCGTGATCGCCGCCCGTCGCCGAGCCGCCACGTGGGTGGCGCCCGGCGAGCGGCGTGTTGCCCACCTTTCGCCGGGCGCCACGTGGACCGACGCCTAGCCGGCGAGCCGTGATCGCTGCCGTCGCCGGACCGCCCGTGGATTGTACTTTATGCGGTGGAGAGGTACCCTAAGCGTATAATCTGTTGTGATAGCCGGGCCCGCCTAGAACACGAGCCTAAGACTCCTTTTAGAACCTTCATTAAATGCACTTAATGCTTAGTGCGCTTTAGGCGAGCCACCACTCATGAGGATCTGACCGCCGGTTCCATGGCGTATCTGCGGTCTTCCCTCGGGACCCGAAACGGCGCATAACTCTGTCCCTTCGCGAACCGTCGACGTGGGGTACGCATATATAGATGCATCTGTATCGAGCGGTTCACGCCTTCTGTTTTCTTGCGCACTTTGCTCCATTGTTCCTTCGCCTCTTTTTCCCAAAGCTCTTCGTCTTCTTCGACTCGCCATGGTGAATCCCATCCCAGCCTCCACCGTTGACGCCGTTGCCGTGAATCGGATGGGGATCATCGCGCCGGAAGGCACCTTCCGATACCGGACGGGGACGCCACGCTGTGTGCCTCTCCGGCGAGATAAATCTGCACACACAGGCCATGATGGCGGGCCTTCTTCCACCTTTTTCGAATTTTTCTCACCGTCCTCCACTTCTCGAAATCCACCATCTTCATCTCACCCCCAACTCTATCATCTTCCTCGCCATCTTCGCACACCTCTGTGAAATGTTCATGGGGGTGATGCCGAACCTTCCTCTCTTCCGCCATTTCTTCATTCTGCGCGCACCAACAACGACGAAATAGTGGGGAGTTGCTATTCGCCTTGGGGGCGGGATGGCCTCCGCTACATTCCCTTCGGCCACGAGTCCAAGCGGAGGACATGGCGTAGCGGCCGGGTACATACATCCGGGATGACAATGAATCGGCATACAGGGGTGCAGGGAGCGCGCGACGCCGCCGAACCGGAGCTTCGCGGTTGAAGGCAGCGAGCTCCGCGCAATGGCGGCCAGCGTCGGCGGTGCGGGGCGCGGACTCAATGGAGGCTGGTAGCCCGGGACTACACGGCCCGGAGGATCAGCCCTCTTCGCCGGCGCGTCCAGCCTTCATGGCAGTACACGGGCGATAATGACCTGACGCGCACGTGGCCTGGACGTAAGCCCTTGTCTTCTTCTAGTTTTCTTTAAGCACATGTTTTTTCTGCGGCTCCCTACCAACCGACCGCCATTTTTTTTCTTTCTTGCGACGGTGAGGGCAACCGAGAGCAAACACAGGCGATGGCTTGCCGCGATCTTGCCGGTTCCAACCGCACGCGCCTTCCGTCCGGACGCCTTCGCTCGCCGACCGAGCACGCGGAGCGCTATGGTCGTCAGTTGCTCCCCACCGATGGACTCCACGGGCGGCCGTGAACCCGCCCATGCCCATCGATGATCGGGGACGCGCTGCCGCGGCGATCGGACCGCGCACAGCGACCACTTGCTGCCGACACCACGGGCTCGGACCTAAGAGGGCCCGGGCCACGGACCAAAGTACCGCCACCGCCAGCCCGGTCGCGGCGGTACCTCTCCAAGGAACGGGGGCACAGGACACCCCCGCCGCAACTTCACTTCCGACGCCGCCGCCTTCCGCCGCATCGGCTCCGGAGCCTTCACCAACCGTACCTCCTCCGGCGCCGACAACTGCGGCGCCGACAACCTCGGCCACGGGAGCCCAGGCCACCGCTCAACAGGGTAGCCTCACGCTCCCGATGGTCGGCTTGAGCTTGAGGGCGCCATCAAGGGCGGCCCCTCAGAACGCCTCCCGCCGCCACCGCCGCAAGGGCCGAAGATATTCGGCAGCCGGACCGCCGCCGAGGTCTCGCCCCGCGCCGCCATCGCCGCCCGGCCGCTTCGTCGAACTCTTCACTCGGGTAAGCGACATGCGCGCAAAGATCGGGCACCGTTCTTGCCGCCGCCTCCGGGCATGGTGCTCAGATGGCCCAACAAATGTGGCGGCGGAGGAGGGGAGCGGAGAGGCGGTAGTGGAGCTAAGCGCAGAGAGGGCCAACACGACCGCAATGCAATGGCGGGCGAGCAGCCGAGACAGGCGAGAGGGCCGGCGGCGCCAAGACCTCGGAACTTGAATCCTTCCGTGGCGCAACCTTGTGATCATCTTTGAAGAAGGCGTTCAGCGCACCAAGAGGTGCACAGAACCCTTGGGGTGACGCCTTCGCGTGCCTGGAGGACTCGGCGCTTCAATTTGCCCATCGACCAACCGGGCAGCGGGCGCTCGAGGACTCCCTCGCCCTAGCCGCTCGCTCCGCCCGGAAGGGCCGCCGGTCGCGATCATGGCGCGACCTACAGCGCCTTTCGCCGCGCCCGACCGCGCGCGCTGATCCCATGGCGGTGGTGACGGCGGCGTCGAAGACGCGAGCAAAGCGGCTTTCAGGAGGAGGCGCGCTGCAGGCGTTGCCGAACACGTGGTGGGATACTCTGGTGGAGCGGCCGACCATGGATGTCTCCACTCCTCACGGCCGTCGGCGGCGCCGACGATGAACTTGACTTCGGCGGCGAGGAGGAAGGCGGCTTCATACATTTCTCTCTTTTTTGTTGCTTTTGTCGATGAACTGCGTCCAAAAACCTTGGACAACTTTTGGATGAATGTTAGATGTTTAATCGTTATTCATGTGTTTGCTTATTTTGCATGCTTGAATTCACTACATTAAACGTTGTTAGAGCGGCCGTCATTAGACTTGGCCAAAACGCTTTTTAAAACACCTAATTTAGGGTAGCGTTTCTAAGTCTGCCAAATGATTTTATGTGCTCATTGTGATCGCAAGCATAGATTATGCGGACCACATAAAATGTAGGCGAAAATGGCCTTAAATCGAACCAGGAACGCAAGACACAGCAAGGCCTTAGCGTCGAGTTTCTGCGCGAGATTATCGCAGGTTTCGGCCTTCCGGAACTTAGACCCTGATGATCGCCCGAAAATATACTACGGCGTAACGCGGCGAGACAACAAGTTCTCGGAAGTGCTCTTAGGCCAGCAACACTCAACGGAGACGACCAGCGGTGCTTCATAGAGCCAACACGAGGCGTACGAGCCGTGCAGGAGCGCTGTGTCTAATTGACACTCCGATGACTTGGTCTCGCCGGACGTTAACACTTAGCACATCTTCTTTTATCATGAGGAGCCGCTGGTTTCCAACACTTGCGATAACCACGCGTAGCTTGACCCATCTTAGGATATGATCGTAAGGAAATGGTCAAAAAATGCGGTATAAAGCGCTTATCTTGTTTTATATGCCGCAGGATAAGCAACTTGAGCGCGGCGGCAGCTCGGGAGCCTTTGGGCGGCCCCCAAGCCACTAAGCGACCGGACCTTACAGCGCAGGCGACCAGCCAATTGGGCGCCGAGGCGAGCTGCGTTGAGGCTGGCGGCGGCTTGGGGGGCAGGCGCGACCCTCAAGCCAGCTGGGCGACCAGACCTTACGGCCGGGCGACCAGCCAATTAGGCGCCGGCGAAAGACGTTGGAAGCTGGCCAAGGCGGCTTGGGGCAGCCTGCGAGCAACCCCAAGCCAGCGGGCGACCAGCGAGACGCAGGGCTTTTCGTGAAAGTAAGCCGACATCTTTATGCTTACCTGCAGCGTCTGGGCGACTCACCAAAAGGTGAGTAAACATCCGGAAAGGTATCGCAAGGTAAGCTCAAAACCTTCTAAGTCCCAGCATGAAGTGTCCTGGCTCGCCTTGTTTGGATCCTAAGTCCTTGTGAATCTGCCAAGAAATCGAGCCGCGGCGCCGTGTGCCAAAGCGGCCGAGTTTTACGAAGGTAACGATGGGCGACGGCGCTCGCGGTGACAACCAGCGGTGCTTCAGGGAGCCAACCCGAGGTGTGCGAGCCGCGTCTGAGCACCGTACCCAGCCCATCCCCCAGTCGCCCGGGCTAAGTGTACCTGAGCGCCGAGGATCGTCATGGACTTCACGAAGGAATTAAGCGCCGCAGAACCGGCGACATACATGCGCATAATCGCCACTCAAAGCACAACGAAGAGGAACAATAATGGTGAAGCAAAAAGCTTTCTGAAGCCTTGACCTTCTTGATCGCCAAGAAACCGTCGACCCGGTAGGAGAGGGGCGTACCTCGAGGTGGCTGGAGCAAGCTCTTTGGTACCACAATTCCCTTAAGGATAGAACTTTGAAGCAGCTTCGATGTTGTAGGAGTTCGCCACCTCGCCGTCCTCGATGGCTAACCGGACCGCCGGCCGAGATCTTGAACCACCTTGAAGGGCCCTCCACTGGGGAGGCGGCTTATGCAACCCGGCATGCGTCTCAATTCTGCAGAAGACGGGTCACCTGCTGCCGGTGTTCTCTCGAGACCCGGGTGGCGTGGTATCGCTGAGCTTTGCGATAATGAGCGGCGCGCAAAGGCGGCCCGATCCGCACCTCCTCGGGAGGTTTACCTCTTCTCGCCGGAGATCTTCTTGGTCTTCTTCATTGAAAGCGAAGCCTTGGCGGCCAGCCGGCGACTTCGGAGGGGAAAGAACCGGCGCCATACACCAAAAGAAGGGTGTCTCGCCGGTCGCCTGGTGGGCGTGGTCGCGGCGACCACAACGGTAGGGAGTTCTTCGTCCATCTTGCACCCGCTTGTGGAGTCGATCAATCGCCCTTGTCTTGAGGCCCTTGATGCAGCGCATTGGCGCGTTCCGCTGACCATTGCTCATGGGATGGGCCACAAAGCGAAACATACCTTGGTGCCCATTTCTTCACGAGAACTCGGAAAAGCCGTATTTGGTAGGCCGGGTGCGTTAGCCGGTGATGATGCGATTAGCGACTCCAGCGGGTGAAGATCCAGCGCATGAACTATCGGCGGCGGCGTGATGGCCCGCCTTCGCCGGCCGACCCACTTGGTGAACTTGTCGATGGCGACAAAGAGGTGGGTGAAGCCCCTATGGCGTGAGAACGGACCCGGATATCGGCCCCGGACGCGAACGGCGGGAGAGTGGGATGGTTTGCGAGCTTGGGCTGGTCGGTGGGTTTGCTGGCGAAGAAGCGACAAGCCGCATGCCCTCACCGGCTCGCAAGCATCACGGAGGCGGTAGGCCAATAAAATCCTTAGCGGCGCCTTGTCGACTAGAGTTCGACCGGACATATGGCTCCCTTTGCGCCTCCATGGATATCGAGAAGCGGTGCTCCCCTCTTCGAGTGATGCACCGGTAGAACTCCGTTTACGCTCTGGTGATATAGGTCCCCACCTACGAGTTATAGCACTTGGCCTTCGTGCAATCTTCTCGGCTAAGGCATCATCGTCCGGGATCACTTGGTCACGCAGGGAAGGCGGGATAGGGTCCATCCACCGATCTTCTGCCCAAGGGTGGCGACCACTCGGTGCTCGCCGGGTACTCATTGGCCGAGCTTTTCCTTGGCGCCGCCTCGGACCACCGTCTTCCTCCCGGACCTGGAAATTTGGCGAACGCTGTGCCTTCCCTCCCTGAATTGAGGCGTGGCAATGCACCGCCTTCCCCACTGAGTCGGAGGTCGCGGCGGCCTTGCCGTCGTCCCACCGAGGCGTGAGGCTGCGGCAATGACACCATCATCCCCACAGAATCGTGGGCTGCGATGGGCCGGTCGCGGTAGTCTTTCTTCGAAGACCCCAGCCGGGCAGGGCCCTTGAGGATGCAAGTGGGACGGCCCGTCGCAAAGGTGGTTGTCACGCCGAGGATATGAATATACCCAGACCTTCAAAATGGCGCTCCATTCTTGGGACCTCCGCCATGCGCGCCATGGTGGGGTCGAACATTGGAACTCCTCCGCGCTTGATTAATGACCCGGCAGGAGTCTCCCTTGACTTAGAGCGCTGATGCCCAACGCCGAAGCGATCAAGCGACCTACTGCGAGACCTTCATACTCGGCAATGTTGTTAGTGGCCTTGAATTCGAGGGCGACCACATCTTGGAGGTGTCACGGTCGGGAGGCCAGACAACCCCAACCCGCGCCTTCGGCTGAAGGAACCATCAAAAATAATGTCCGGGGAGAAGCGCGGGCACTTCTTGATTTTCAGGGGTGGCGGAGTCCACTCGGCGGCATTCCGCCAACTTTGACTCTTGATGGCGGTGCGGGGCACAAATTTGATGTTAAATTCCCCGGCTCCACCGACCATTTAGCAATCGACCTTCGGCTTCACGATTGTGGAGAATTTCCCAGAGATAGGGTATAACGACGGTGATTTCGCCCTGAAAATAGTGCCGCGACTTTTTCGGACACAACCAGACCGCATCTGACATCTTCGAGCTTGAGGATACCGAGTTTACGCTTCATGTAATACCTTCTCGATATAGTAAACCGACTTGGCGCCTTCCTCTTCGCAGCCAACAACTGCGCTCACCACCTCGGGGGTGGCAGCGATATCTGAAACAAAGGCTCACGGCGTGGAAACCAAAGACCGGGGAGGAGAAATCTTGCCAGTCTTCAAATGCCCTCTGTGCTTCTTTTCGTCCATTCAAAATGGTTAGTCTTCTTTAACAACTTGAACAGGCGAGCCGTTCTCCCAAGCGGGCAATGAATCGCCCAGGAGGCGAGCGACCGGCCGAACCTTGAACTTGCTTGAGTCGCGCTGGCGGCTTCATGTGCTCGATGGCCGCTATCTTGTCAGGATTGGCCTCGATGCCCCGGCTGGACACCAGGAAACCCAGCAACTTGCCGGAGGGCACACCGAACACGCATTTCTCTGGATTGAGCTTCAGGCAATTCTTCCGGAGGTTAGCAAAGGTCTCCTCCAGGTCTTGGATCAGTTCTTCACTCTTTTTGATCTTCACCACCAAGTCATCAACGTATACCTCAAGATTGCGCCCTATCTGAGGGCGAAAAGTAATATGCATGGCACGCTGATAAGTAGAACCGGCATTTTTTAAACCAAAAGCCATCCTTACATAACAATATACGCCCGTTGGGGTTACAAAAGCAGTCTTTTCTTCATCTTCGAGAGCCATGCTAATCTGGTGGTACTCGGATACGCATCAAAAAGCACACAATTCACACGTAGTGGAATCTATGATGAGGTCGACCCGCCGAGGATAAGGATCCGCCTGACGAGCCTTGTTGAGGTCGGTGAAGTCAACACACATCGCCACCTCCGTTGGATTTCTTGGCGAGCACAGGGGTTGGCGAGCCACTCAGATGAGAGACTTCCCCGACTATCCCCGAGCTCGTGACTTCTCTACCTCCTCTCGAATGGCGTCCTACCGCTCGGCGCGCCTCCGGACCTTCTGCGGATCGGGCGCGCGTCGAGGCGTTACTGTCGGTGCTCGATCACCTCCTGGGGACCCGATCATGTCGGACGGTTGCCGGCGAACACGTCTGCGTTTGGTGGAGGAAGGTGACGAGCGCGTCTTCTATTTGGCGCCGAGGTTGGCGCCAATGTTGACGATCTTCGGTGTTCGCCCCCTCGTATGCGACCACCTTAACCTCACCGGCGGAGCAGGTGAGGCACGAGTCCGAACTGAGGGCTCCCAGGAAGTGGCGTCGGTGCGGCGATGCAAGTGGCACCGGCGGATCCCAAGCCTGCTGTGGCGTATGAGACCTCCGACCTATCCACGGTGATGACAATGGGGCGGCTGGGCCTGGCATCTTCACCACCATGTAAGCATAGTGGGTAGCCATGAACTTGACCAGCGCCGGTCGGCCAAGTAAGGCGTTATATGGGAGGTCGAAATCGGCGACCTCGAAGTCCACCATCTCGGTGCGGTAGTTATCCTTCTCCCGAAAGTGGCGGGAGGCAAACTTGACCCAAGGAACAGGCCGCATCGGGGCTACCCCAAAACAGCGGGGTTGGCGCGCAAATCTGTCGCGGGATCTGCGGCGCCATGAATGCCGATCACGGACAAGAGGTTGATGGGCTGCTTAGTCCATCGGCACCGCCCACCGTACATTCCGGACCGTGGGTGCTACCACGATCGGGAGATGCCCTAGGCTGGGGGTGCCCTTAGGGTGGTCGGCCCGACTGAAGGTGATCGTTTGCTCCGACCATTTCAGTGTCCGACCCGTCCCTGAGCTCGACGCCGTGGCGCACACCTCCCTTTTCAGCCGCTTATAAGCGGCGTTGGAGAGAATGGTGGATGAACCACCATAGATGTACGCCCGCGGTGTGATCCGCTTTCTTTGAAAAGCCAGTGGGGCGGGATCTTCATCTTGATCATCATCAGGGCGGCGCTCCTTGAGCCGCTGCTCCACCATCCTATTTACGACCCGACATCCGTCCAGGTCGTGCGTGTTGGTCCTGTGGATGGGGCAGTAGAGTTCGCCCTCCTTCTGCTCGCGGTGATCGTTTCGACGACCGCGGCGATCTTCACGCTGGTCACGACGGTCTTCACGCCGATCGCGGCGGTTATCACGCCGGTCACGGCGATCGTCACGTCGGTCCCGGCGGTTGCGCTTTTGTGGCGCGGGATCTTCATCGTCGCGCTCGGCGGCCAAGACCTGCCTGGTCTCTCCTGCCTCGCGCTTCCGCGCCTTCTTGCCTGTACGGCCGGAACCCTTTGAGGTCCCGGCCTCATCCTTGCCTCGGCCGCCGCGAGGCGGCAGGCCCTCGCCTCCATGCCACGCACACTTGTGTGCGAGGGAGAAAAGCTCGGAGGTGGTACTGATGGTGCGGGTAGCCATCTTCTCCTTCATCTTGCGGTCGCGCACGCCTCTCCGGAAGGCGATAACGACCGACTGCTCAGAAATATGGGGGATCGTGTTGCGGCAGTGACAAAACCGCCGGATGAAGTCGCGCAACGACTCCCCCTTCTCCTGCTCCAGGGCGTGGAGGTCATCCTCCACGCCTGGCTGCGCAAAGGAACCCTGAAAGTTGGCGACAAAGAGGTCGCACAACTCTCCCCACGAGTGCACAGACCCTCGGGGGAGGTTCAACAGCCAAGAACGGGCAGAGCCCGTCAAGGCCGTTGGAAGGTAGTTGGCCATGACCTTTTCAGATCCACCGGCCGCTCGCACCCCCGTCGTGTATATTTGCAAGAACTCCTCTGGGTTGGTGGTGCCATCGTACTTCTCCATGGATGTCGAGCGAAATTTGTCGGGCCACACCACGCGGCGCAGCCGGCGAGAGAAAGCCTGGCACCCAACGCCGTAGAGGGAACCCAACCGCCCACCAGGAACCGGTCCGGAGACCGCCCCCGGGAGCGTTGGGCCTGGCTCCCTGTTGAGTCGGAGGAGTGAACCTCCTCCTTGGTCCGGGAATGAGAGCCTTGGGAACTCTCACCGTCGGAGACTATCTGCTTCCCGTGGCGGCGCTCCGGGGCCGGGCGGCGCGGCAAGCGGCCGCGGAGGTCATCGCCCAGGCCGCGGCTTTCATCCATGTGCGACTGAGGTCCCCACGGTTCTCTGCGAAGCGGGACCCGGCTGCAGCGCCCTCCTTCGGCCCGGCCCCCGGCCACCTTCGATGGGCGGTGGACACTGCGCGCTCAACCGCGCCCTAAGCAATAGCACACCAGCGGTGCCGCTGGTCGGGAGCCCTACAGCCGGGCGCATCCACGAGACCGGCGATGCTCGAAGCCCGGAGTGGCGGAGAATCTCCGCAAGTTCCACCCGAGGGTGGTCAAGAGAGACAGACGGCGGCAGATTTTGAGCCGGGGTGGCCGCCTCCATGGCAAGTCGGCGTCGCACGGGAGGCCCCGACGGATCCATGGGAGCAAGGCCGCCACCCTGCGTGGGCGGGTCGAGGTGATCCTCCGACCGGCGAGACTGCCGAGAGGCGCCGTGAACACCACTCACCCCCGCTTGATCTTGGTGATGAGAGCCCACCATCTCCAGATGCACGGGCTTGCTTCTGAGCAAAAGAACACCGGAAACTTCACCGGGGAGTTGGCCGAAAAAGCCAACCACTAGCCCCTACAGCGCGCCCACTGTCGGGCGTATTCCACCTATGAGCCCGTGATCTCTGACCGGGTTTTGTTGATGGGAGAGCGTCTTGGTGGCTAATCTAGGGGCGAAACCTAGAACACTCCCACGCGGAGGGTGGCGTCTATGAACTAGGAAGAACAGAGATTTTACCTGTGTTCAGGCCCCCTTGTGAGAAGGGTAATAACCTTACGTCTGCTAAATTTCTTATGGGATGTTACGAGTCGATTACATAGTTCTTGAGTTACAAATTCTTCGCTAGCTTTTTCTAGTATTGCTTGGCGTCGATCCAGATCCCCTTCCCCATGCACTGAGGGCCCTTATATAGGCCAAAGCTAGCGGGGGTAGGTACAAGGAGGTCATCATCTCGATCTAAATACATTTAATGCTCCTTCCGTCTTTGTCCCGTTCCTCGGCCTCATTAAATGCCTCACGCGTGCCTTTGTCCGGTCCACGGATGGGACCCTTTGTGACAGTAGGTGGGAGGCTTGAGAGGAATGGGCTTGTTGCAGATCCTTACAAGCGATAAGCTGCTATAGCGAGCTGTCGTTCGACTCGACGCATGCGGCGGCGGAAGGAGCCTTTGAGGCGAAGCCACCGCGCGCCCACCTTTTTGCCTTGCGGCGGGCGGCAGGCGTCCGCCAATCGCCGCCACCGCCACGTGGATCAGGCGCCGGGCGGCAGGCGTGCTGCCCCACCGCCGGGCGCCACGTGGACCGACGCCGCTGGCGGTGGTGTGATCGCCGCCCGATTGCCGAGCCGCCACGTGGACTAAGCGCCGGCGGTAGGGCGTGCTTTCGCCCACACTTTCGCCGGCGCCACGTGGACCAGCGCGCCTAGCCGGCGGGCGTGATCGCCGCCGTCGCCAAGCCGCCACGTGGGTGGCGCGCGAAGCAGCGGCATCTTTCGCCCACTGCTCGCCGGCGCCACGTGGGCCGGCAGCAGCGGCGGGCGTGATCGCCGCCCGTCGCCCGAGCCGCCACGTGGGTGGCGCCGCGGCGGCGTCTTCGCCCACCGCCGCCGGGCGCCACGTGGACCGGCGCTGGCGGCGGGCGTGATCGCCGCCCGATCGCCCGAGCCGCCCCGTGGGTCGGGCGCCGGCGGCGGCGTGTTTCGCCCACTGCTGCCGGGCGCCCGTGGACCGACGCCTAGCCGGCGGGCCGTGATCGCCCGCCGTCGCCCGAGCCGCCACGTGGATTGGGCGCCGAGCGGCGAGCGTGCTCGCCCTTTCGCCGGCGCCCGTGGACCGACGCTCGGCGGCCGGGCGTGATCGCCGCCTGATTGCCGAACCGCCATGTGGATTGTACTTTATGCGGTGGAGAGGGTACCTAAGCGTATAATCTGGCGACAACTCTGAACCAACGAACAAAACTAAATTTTTGTTTTGATAGTTCACTTCATTTTGACTTAGTAACATATAGTGTAATAGCAAGTAACATGTTATTTTTTGAATAGTAAAAGGTAACATATCTTGCCTAATCCACTATTTATTGTGTAACTTTCATGAAAATCAGATGAACAAATTTTAAAAAAATCTTAAAAAATTACCATAAGTAGGGGAGGAGAGATTGTACATCTCTTTAACACTACCATCTAATAAATTTTCTCTGGTTACACTTAGCTATGTTTGTGGTGCGTAATTGATCACTTGCCCTCAACTCCTGATTACAGGGATGTCTACTACCATCCTGCAGATTTTCTCTGGTCACACCTAGCCACGTTTGTGGTGTGTAATTGGTCACTTGCCCTCGACTCCCGATTACAAGGATGTCTACCATCCTGTAAATTTTCTCTGGTCACACTTAGCTATGTTTGTGGTGTGTAATTGGTCACTTGCCCTTGAGTCCCGATTACAGGGATGTTGAAATTCCTTGAAAGATCTGGTTGCTCGGCCTGTAAAATCAATCAAACATAGCAATAAATTAGCACCATTGTCCAGTTGCCCTGCCAAAGACACTATAGACTTGACAATCCCCATTTCATCATTCATCGATCACTTATAAGTAAGGCCAAACCACCGGTGCAACTGCAGTCTCTAATAAGCAAACCACAGACATAAAAACACACTGTTGGCAATTAGACACCCAAAGGAGCTGGCCAAAATGGCAGAGCTGAAGCTTCAGATCCAAGTAGTGCTAATTGCATGGTGCCTTGTGTTCCTCCAAAGCTCCTCCGCTATCCCAACTGCACCTGCACTTCCACCAAGCAACCCCTGCATCGCGCGCGAGCGGGATGCTCTTCTTGACTTCAAGGCGGGCCTCACGGATCCTCGCAACTACCTGTCATCCTGGCAAGGCGAAGAATGCTGTGGATGGACGGGCATCGAGTGCAGCAAGCGAAACGGCCATGTTGTGACGCTTGTGCTCAGCCTTGCAGGACTTGGAGGTAAGATAAGCCCCTCCTTGCTTGCTCTACGACATTTGAAGACCATGGACCTCCAATTCAATGACTTCAGAGGTGAACCGATCCCGGAGTTCATTGGTGACTTCAAGAACATGCAGTATCTCTACCTCTTCTATGCCAATTTCAGTGGGCAGATACCTCCCCATCTCGGCAACCTCTCCAAGCTGCTCGAGCTTGAAGTGGGAGATCCATACCTTTACTCAAATGACCTTGCATGGCTGGCGCGCCTGCCAAAACTACAACATCTTGAGTTGTACATGAACCTCAGCACGGTCATCGACTGGGCTCACTCTTTGAACATGCTTCCATCTCTGGTAATCTTAAATCTTTGTTACTGCGGCCTACGTAACACTATTCCTCCCCCCCTGCATATGAACCTCACTTCACTAGAGGTTGTAGACCTCAATGGTAACCCCTTCAACTCACCAGTCGGAGTCAAGTACTTCTTTTGGCCTTTCTGGGATCTGCCTAGCCTAGAAACTATTTATCTAGCAGGTTGTGGGCTTCAAGGTCCTCTTCCTGAGGTTGTGGGAAACTCCACATCCCTTAGAGACTTTGTTCTTTACTTTAATGACCTCACAGGGGTGCCGACAACATTCAAGAGACTAAATAACCTGCAATCACTGAGTCTTGCACAGAATAACATCAATGGGGATATAGAAGATCTGTTGGAGGGATTGCCTGGGAGTGGATTGTACACATTAGAACTGTACGAAAACAACTTGACCGGGAGCTTGCCAGCTCGAAAAGGACATTTGGGCAATCTTCGTAATCTTCTTCTCAGCGACAACAAGCTCTCAGGGAACGTACCGCTTTGGATAGGAGAACTTACCAACATGACAACACTAGAGCTTGATTCCAACAACTTTGATGGCGTTATCACACAATTCCATTTCGCAAATCTAGCTAGTCTGGAAATTCTAGGGCTATCCCATAACACTTTAACAATGGTGGTCGACCAACTTTGGGTTCCTCCTTTCAAACTTAGTATAGCCGGTTTAGGATCTTGCAGACTAGGGCCTAAATTCCCAGAATGGCTAAAATCACAAAATAGGATGTTCGTGCTTGATATTTCAAATACAAGCATAGCTGATTTTATACCTGATTGGTTCTGGACCACATTTTCCAACACAGAATTTTTTGTTCTATCAAGAAATCAGATTAGAGGTAGTCTGCCGGCTGTGATGCTTGAAAAAATGGCAGCAACAGCAATGGATTTTAGTTCTAATCTTTTGGAAGGCCAACTACAAAAGGTTCCAGAAAATTTGACATACCTTGACCTCTCCAGAAACAATCTATTAGGGCCGCTACCACTTGATTTTGGAGCTCCAATGTTAAAATCACTTGTTCTCTTCAAAAATTCACTGTCTGGTAGAATTCCACACTCTTTTTGTCAATTGAAATACCTAGAATTTGTAGATCTATCATCAAATCTATTACAAGGGCCATTTCCCAATTGCGTGGACAGCTCAGAAGTAGGGAACATCTCAAACGTTAATAGCTCTCCAAGGGCCACTACGATCTTTCAGCAGTCTATGGTTTCAAATATCATCATGTTGAACTTAAATGACAATAATCTTTCTGGAGCATTCCCTCTGTTTCTCCAAAAGTGCCAATACCTAATATTTCTTGATCTTGCATTTAATCAATTTTCTGGGAGCTTACCAACATGGATGGGTGAGAAGTTGCTGTCCTTAGCATTTCTGCGGTTACGTGCAAATATGTTCGCTGGTGACATCCCTAGCCAGCTTACCAAGATGACGAAGCTTCAGTATTTAGACCTAGCCTGTAACAACTTCTCAGGGACCATACCATGGTCACTTGTGAATTTGGCGGCAATGACCCACTCGCCTGCTGATAATGATTCACTTTCATATATTGTCCGCTATGGACGGTCACATTGGACGTGGTACTTAATAAATGGAGGTATCATTTTGGATCTAGAGGGTAAACTTACATTTGGACCTGATGATTTCAGTCACATTTATATGTCCGTTAAGGACAGTTTGTTGGTTGTCACCAAAGGGCAACAGCTTGAATTTACACGCGGAATCATGTTCATGGTAAATTTTGATCTGTCTTGCAACAATTTAACGGGGTATATTCCCGAGGAAATTAGCAAGCTCACTGCGCTGAAAAGCTTAAACCTATCTTGGAATCATCTGAGCGGCATGATCCCAGAGAACATTGGTGCATTACAGTCAGTGGAATCTTTGGACCTATCACACAATGGACTTTCTGGAGAAATCCCTACAAGCTTATCAGCTCTCGCGTCATTGAGCCACTTGAATTTGTCCTATAACAATCTGTCGGGACAAATACCAAATGGAAACCAACTACAAACGCTTGACGATCCGGCATCCATATATATTGGCAATCCGGGCCTTTGTGGCCCACCTCTCTCCAGGAATTGTTCAGAATCAAAGTTGCCACCAGCATCGGGTGCCATGGACGAGGATAAAATTTTGAGTGACGCAGTTTGCTTGTACCTTGGTATGGTCATAGGATGGGTGATTGGCCTTTGGATTGTCTTCTGCGCGTTCTTGTTCAATCGGAGATGGAGAAGTATTTGTTTCCTGTTTTCTGACCGCTTGTTCGACCGGGTTTATGGGCTGGCCTACTTGAAAAAACTGTCTGGAAGAAGTTGACGTCACCCGCGCTGGTGCTTGCTTCGTTCCATATATTGTGGGGATTTCAGTACTAATCTCTCTTAATAAGTGTACTAATAGCCCTTGTGATGTACCCTGTTATCTTTTGTATGTTTTGAGTCTACTTATCACGAATAAAGATTGGGACTTTATCCTTTAATTCATCTTGTTATTGGCTCGATTCGACGAGTGCTAGATGCAATCATAAGCTCATAGGTGATACAACGGTGGAATATGTACATACATATACACTAGTAGTTGTGCACGTGCAATACAACATCCTTACTCAGTATAATTCAAAAGAAAGTCATTTTTTTTTTACTTTACGTTGTCTTCGATCTGTATCTAGGACCAATTAGTTTCATGGCTACTGTATATTAGCAAAAAAAAGAAATATTATAATAATATGAATTATATAGTTGAAATACGCTATATTAGTTGGAACCAATAGCAGTAATGGACCAACCATAGTAACACTTGTAGCACAGTATTTTTAGACATACGACGTGGCATATAGGTAATTTTCTCTTTTTTTAGAGCTATAAGGTTGCACATAATTTATACACACCATACAATACACTCACGTACGTACACACGGTGCGAAAACAACTGCAAGCACATTGAGAAGCATGCTCATGGATGCATATCTAGAACACTGTAGAAATGTCTGGAAATCATGTGGTTTTAAAGACAAGTAGGCGAGCCATCCCATCCAAGGATTAAAATCTCACCAAAATTTTGCGATATCTCGCCACGATCTCGCTTACCTGAGGTGGACGAGTTTTGAAATATGGCCGAAGTAAAAAAAAATTAAAGAAAATTAAATTGCTACAATAATCTCAAAAATCTCAACGAGATCTCGCCATATCTCATCGAGTTCTCAGGGTTTTTGACCTTTTTTAATCATATTTGACCGGAAATTGATCAATAGCCCATAAGAAAGTCATCTCCTATGAAAATTGGTTGAAAAAACGAATTTTTGAAACATTTTTTAAAAACTACAAAAATATTTTCAGTTTTTTATAAAATTGTACATGCTTTTTCATGATATAAAAAATTTATGGTACCATACTAAGAAGTGTAGGATCATACAGAAAATTTTTCAAAAACTTTTAACTTCATTTGTTATCTATAAAAGATCAAAAACCTAATGAATATAATTGGGACAGTAAACTCGTCAAACTTTTTAAAATTTTACGTGTGTGATCATGATTCAAAATTTTTATGAGAGATTAATAATTGCCTCATTAAAATTCTGTAAAAATTTTAAAATTTAAAAATTTGTTTATTTGCTCAATCAAATATATGTATGCATTGAACTTCATTTGATATATTTCAAAAATCAAAAATAGAAAGAACATAAATAGTACAGTTCACTTGTAAAAATTTTATGAATTCACTGGAGTGTGATCATGATTCAAAATTTTTATAAGAAATTAATAATGTCCTTAGAACCCTTCTGCAAAATTTTCAAAAATTTTAAACATTTTTTTATTATTAAAGCAAATCTATCTATTGATCATTAGGCTTTTATCAGGATGTAGCACTGTCAGAATTTTTTGAACTTATTGAAGCATGATTATCATATCAAAATTTTATTTAAATATTAATGATACATCAGGAATGTTCACAAAAATTTTCAAAATTTTATAACGTGTTTCGTACTATTTTTCATTTGGTTGAAATTTGCGGTATGGTTTTGATCAGGACAGTAACACTCTCAGAATTTTTAAAGATTCATGAAGCTTGATTATCATTTGAAAATTTTATGGTAATATTAGTTATGTATCATAACCATGCAAAAAAATTCAAAATTTTCTAACATAGTTTGTTTTATTTTTCATTCAGTTCAAACTTGCCGGTCAGTGTTTATTAGGACAGTAGCAATATTTGATTTTTTAAAAATTCCTCAGATCTGGTAATCATCTGAAATTTTTATGGGAATATCATTGATATGTCAGGAACCTACAAAATTTTTTTTTGATTCGACATCATTCGACCAGATTTTGCGCCGTCTAATTTTGCCAAGATCTCGGCAAATCTTGGCAATATCTCGTCAAAACCGGCTGAGATCTCAGTCCTACCGGTGGGAAAAAACCAGAATTTAAATTCCATTTTTATATTTCATCCGGAATGTATTTGAAATGGCGAGATCTCGTCGAGATTTTGTTCTCCGGACACGGACGATATTTAGATCAAAACAAGATTTCAATCCTTTGATCTCATCTTCTGTACCGAAGATTAGATGGGTGGTAGATACTAGACTGGGGAATTTTTTTTAAATAATATTATTTTTATAAAAATTTACAAAAATAAAAATTGCAAAACTACCCCTTTGTCGCTAGTCCATTTGGCGACAAATGGTTTGTCGTCGTTTTAAATGGCGAAATCTCTCTGTCGCCAAATGGATTGGCGATAGAGGCTTGTCGCCATTTCATTTGGCGACAGAGCGACGGTTGCTCTCTGTCGCCAAATGAAATGGCGACAGAGACCATTAAAAGCGGTCCATGGCTCTTCTTCTCCATTGAGGCGAAGGAAGAGCAAAGAAGAAAGCGGCAATGGCAGCGTCTTGTGAGAGAAAGAGAAGGAGGAGAGGAGAGGAAGAGAGGAAAGAGGAGAGGAAAAAGAGGAGGGAGAGAGGGAGGAGGAAGGAGGAAGAAGAAGAAGAAGAAGAAGAAGAAGAAGAAGAAGAGGGGAGGCAAGAATTCAGATCTGTCATAGGTATGATTTTTTTTATGTATTTTAGTTGTAGATATATAATGTAGTGATTAGATTAAATAGAATAGACTAGTTGCATATTTGATGACTTAGATATCAATTTAATTAGCATTTTAGAGTAAATAGTTGTGGACTAGATGATTTAGGGCAAATGCAATTAGGGTTTTAGAGTAATAGATGAGTCATCGATTAGATGATTTGCGAGCGATTCAATTATATTAGCTCTGCAGAGGAATATTTGTTGTTGATTTGATAATTTAGGGGTAAATGTAATTAGGTTGTAAATAAGATTTCCATTTAGACGAGTTATTCTACAAGCCGTCGAAAAGTCTTAAGTGACCTAATTTTGTAAGCCACTAATTCATGAAGCTGTTTTAAAGAAATGATATTTATACGAGTAAGTTGTAAATAGAATATTTTTTCAGATTATGGTAGTACATATGATGGAGAGTGTTTATGAACTAATTTCCCTAATAATGTCATTTAGACGAGTTATTCTACAAGCCGTCGAAAAGTCTTAAGTGAGTCTAGTTTTCAACGCGACTAATTCATGAAGGCTGTTTGCAGTAGCGTTATTTATATACATAGCTAGTTATAAATAGAATATTTTTCCATATTATGGTAGTACATGTGGTGGAGAGTGTTTCTGAACTAGTTTGCGTAATAATGGCATTTAGGCGAAGTTTAAAGGATAGTGAAAAGGCTTAAATGATCACAAATTTGACATTATCGAGAATCGGATTTGAATTTAAGTTTGCGACTACTTGAACATGATTACTTATTCATTTTTCTGGCATTAGCATAGGATGATCTTGGAAGTGTTTTAAAACTACATCCATGATATTTCACTTTTATGTGCGATGTTTTTCACATAAATGAACATTAGTGACCTATATTAAAATATTTTAAGACAGTGTATGTATGAATTATGGACGCAATTCTGGAACCAATGCAATTAGGTTTTTTGATTAATAATAGTTGTGGATAAGAATTTTATACAATACCTGACAGGTATGGATGAACGAGTCAAATTTACAGGTGTAGTCCTCGAGACGATCGTAGCTCCAAACACGCTTTGCCTCGTTCAAACTCACTGAGTCGACGGACGTCTACGCTACTCCGACGGCACCAGCACGGCCGGCTAGGAGTACTCGTGGATAGGGCTGGAAAAAAAGCTCGTTGAGCTGGTTTGGTGGCTCGTTTCAAAATTGCTCCGATTACATTCATTTTTCTTTTAAAATAAAAATTAGTTGATTTGGAACAAGTGTCAACTTCGGCTCGGCTCGTTAGGCTTGGCTCGAAGTTGGGTCTCAAACAATACAGGAGACTATAATAAATAAGAATAAATTAGTGTCGAAGAAAGCTCGAAAAAAAGTTTATTTGGCTCGTTTTCCACCCCTACTCGTGGACAGCCCCCTGACCAGCTCACGTATCCATCTGGACATGTGCAACAGCGTGGGAGGCACAGGGCCCTGTGAGGAGTAGCACCGCGTAGGGGACCTAGCTAGCTCTTTTTATTTACTAGAGTTTATACTTTTTCTACCTTATATATTAATCAGATATGTTATTTAGTTTTGTTAAATTCAGTGCTATTAAAATATCAACTTTTGCATTCGCGACACGACAACACACGCAACAGCTTTTCCAGTGCGATGTGACTACTCGCTGCTAGCAGCTTTACTAGGCTGACACGACAACACACGCAACAGCTTTCTTAGCGCGATGTGACTACTCACTGCTAGCAGCTTTACCAGGCTGACACGACAACACACGCAGCAGCTTTTTCAGCGCGATGTGACTACTCGCTGCTAGCAACTTTATCAGGCTGACACGACAACACGCCATGAAATGACAACACGCTGCAGCCCGCCTTTTCAGAGCACCGGCGTTAGCGGCCCTATATAAGGCGATAATTGCCCTTTACACCACCCGCCTGCCTTCCTTCCCACAGAGCGAGACCACGAGGAAAGGGTGAACCGAGAGAAGAGAGAAAAGAAGTAGAGGATCAGCCGAACATGCCGGGGTGTGCAAGTGGAAAGGGAAAGGGGAAGGCGAAGGAAGAGGCAGGCATTTCGGCGTGGCCGCGCAACATTGCGTACCAGGACCTCCTCGTACCTATCTTGGATGTCCCACCAATGTGTCTGTGTGGAGATCCTTGCAAGCTTGTCCACTCTTGGGAAACTCCGACATGGAAGAGGAGGTATTGGATGTGCCGCAACTACGCCTTCGACCCGCCGGAGAAGACCCTCAGGACTCGGCAGCTGGTAACAATTATACGTGTTTCGTAACATTAGTACATAAAACTATGCTAATTTAAGTTTCATGTAGTTGCCTCCGCCACTGTGTGAATTTGAGAAGTGGCTCGACGAGGAAATCAACCACGAGGACCAAAGGCTCCTGGATCAAGCCAACCGGGATTACGACTTCGGTAGCGGCTTCAGCGTGTGGCCGACGCGAGGAGGCACGTAGGAAGGAAGCAGAGAAGAAGGAGGCCGAAAGAGAGAGGAAGCGAGAGAGGGCACGTCGTGCTAGAGAAGCCCCACCAGAGGCATGGGCGAAAGGGAAATGGCCTTGATGCACCCAGTAGATGTTAAGTTATGCCCGTCCTAATTTTAAGTTGTAATAAAGTGTGTGGACTATGTTATTTTCCACCGTAACATCTTATTTCTGTAGTGTTATGTAACTTATTTCCGTAGTATCATTTTATCATATGTTATGTACTTGCGGGAATATTGGACCTTTATCATATTTATGGAATGTCGTTTGTCGAATTATTTATGGTGCGTGGTTTCTATATCCTTCATATTGTTCACATACTTATTACACTTTCTAATATAAATGATGTATTCACTGTTTTAATATGAAGAACAACTAAATTTGCATTATTCATTAGCTCAAATTTTGACCAATAATTAATTAAATTATGTGCATATTTACTTTACAAAAGATGTATCAATTGATTCATATTTCACCGATCTTTCAATTATTGTTTGTTTTGTAACAATTCATAATATATTATAACATAAATTAAAGGCCAAAGTTTACTTCAAAAGACTATTTCAATTCTAATCGCCCTATATTTTCGAGCGGATGGAGTACAGAGGGCGGCACCATATCTGAAGGTGCGTGAGTTGCACTCAATTTTTCACAAAGCTAGAGAGGCGGTTTTTCATCGAGGCGACATAGCGAGCGAGGAGGTAAGGTTACTAATTTGTAGCCCCATTATTTTCTCGTAATTTTCCACACAACTTACATTATTTAAAAAATTCTCTGTCGCCATTTCATTTGGCGACGAAGAATCGGCAACAGGCTCTCTGTCGCCAAATGAAATGGCGACAGAGAGTCTATCGCCAATCCATTTGGCGACAGAGAGATATTCGCCATTTAAAACGGCGACAAACTCTTTGTCGCCAAATGGACTGGCGACAGAGGGGTAGTTTTGCAATTTTTATTTTTGACATATTATTTTTGTAAATTTGTATAAAAATAATATTATTTAAAAAAATTCCTAGACTGGGCAAACTAATCAACAGTTCAAATTGCTTCACCAATTGTTGCGCGGAAAAGTTACAGTAAAGTGACAAATCCCAATTCAAAAACAGAAGTTTGTGATATGAAATAACTAATGAATTACCCAAAGTATGAACAATATAGTGGATTACTCAAAGCATGAACAATGTAGAAGTAGAGGGAATTCTTTCTTTCTTTCTTGTACTCTTCTTTCATGCATACAACCCTCTATTTATAGGTAACATGAGAGGTTTGAACTAAATAAAGAGTTACAAGAATTGATACTATGTAGGTTTCATAGTAATAGCATGGAGTTTCTTCTTTAATTGGTACATGAGAGTTTCTCCTAAAAGGGGTTATGGACATCCATTTAAAACAATATTTTGTAACACTCCCCCTTGGATGTCCATTAATTTGTGAATATGTATGTCTCGTTAAAAACCTTACCAAGGAAAAACCCAGTGGGAAAAAACCATGGTTAAGGGAAAAAGAGTACATAACATATTCACTCCCCCTGATCACTTAAGATCTCTGAATCGATAAAGTCCAATCATCTTGGTCAATTTCTTGAGCGTTGTAGTGGGAAGTGCCTTTGTGAATAAATCGTGAGATTCTCACATGAGCGAATTTGCTGGACTTTCGAACACCATCCTTTTGAAGGTCATGAGTGAAGAAAAATTTTGGTGATATATGCTTCACTCTGCCCCTTTGATATATCCTCCTTCAGTTGAGAGATGCATCTTGCATTATCTTCATATATAATGGTTGGCTCTTCCTTGTCTAAAAGTAAGCCACATGATCTTTTAATATGCCCTGTCATATTTCTTAACCAAACACATTCTCTACTAGCTTCATGGATTGCCAAAATTTCGCATGGTTAGATGATGTTGCCGCTATAGTCTGTTTCATTGAACGCTATGATATAGCAAAGCCACCACAAGTAAAAACATATCCGGTTTGTGATCGACCATTATGGGGATCGATAGATACTGCATCTGCAAAACCAACTAACTCTTTCTTGTATGCATCGAAAAATATAAACCCATATCATTTGTACCTTGAAGATAACGAAATATATGTTTGACGCTGTTCAATGTCTTCTTGTAGGACATGAGTCGTATCTTGCTAATAAGTTGACCGCAAATGCGATATCGTCGTGTATGAGTAGAAAGATACATAAGTGCACCTATGGCACTTAAATATGGTACTTCAGGGCCGAGAATTTCTTCATCATTATCTGGAGGTCGGAAAGGATCTTTAGTTATATCAAGCCACTACTACAGCGAGGCTTATATCAGACGCACGATCACAGACGGTTTTTCAAAACCGTCTGTAATATGGAACATCACAGACGGTTATGTACTTGTCGGGGGCCGGGCAACCCTTGGTCAACAAACGGTCAACCGGCCCCCTAGCTCGGAAGGCCTCGATCAAAGACTGGATCAGCTCGAAGCCACTTGACCAAGAGTGCATCGGACCAAACTCGAGGCCGCTTCGACCTAGGGTATGTAACTCCGAGCTCGGGGTCCCCATGAGCTCGAGCTCGGTCGATCTAAGGTCGATAACGTTCCTTAGATCCGGACACATCATCACTTGGCGATTCTTAAGCGTGGGATCATGGAGTAATCTTGTAGCAAGCGGATCGAACAGTTACCACCGGCCATCAATGTACATGAAGGCCACGATCCAAGAATTACTCCCGAACGTTGCAAGAAGAATGTGTATAAGACTGAAGCTTTGTAAACACTTAGCGGACACATAACAACCCAACGCACACACACTCAGGTTCAAGTCTAGACTTAGCATCATCAAGCTTGAGCTGTAATCCTCTCTTGTACTCACAATAGCAGGAATCACCACCGTAAGGTCACTGGAGTAGAGCTATTACCTTCTCAGGGGCTCGAACCAGTATAATCCTCGGTCTCGTCCGTTGTCTCCTAGCTTCGACCATAGACCTCCTCGACCTCATTCCTCTGTTCGAGCAAAGCGCAGTTGTGGTCCCATTTCTCACTGACCCCTACCTCATTTTCTGCGGTTGGCGATTCCGATCGTCGACAGCTGGCGCCCACCGTGGGGCCCGATTGCTTTGTTCATTCGCAAGAAAAACTCCAAGGTCTTAGGAGTATGGCGTTCTCCATCGACGGACACTCTTCAAGTGTGGGATCGGGCGAGTCGGCTCGCATCCTGTTTCGCCTTCCGCCACCATGCGCAAAGACGTTTTCATGGCGGGCGCTTCGTGAGGACGGCAGCAGAGGGTCGCGACCACAAACCCCGAGGATGCTCGTCGGATGGTCCACGCGTCGCGATCAATCAGGCCATAACCGCGCTCCGACGGGAAGTCCAGGAGAGGCTCCCCCCCTCGGGGGAGCGCCTTCGTGCTATCGCCCGGATCATGGCTGATCTCGATAGGGCAAAATCGGAGCTCTTCGGCCGGGCCTTGGCCGAAGAGCTCGATCGTCTTCAACCGAGGTCATTCCTCCACGCAGACCGGTCACCGCCGAGACCCCTTCACGAAGCGGCGACAACTCATCACGTCATCGCAGCGCACCTGCGTCACGCCGCCGAGGCGTGAAGCGCCTTCATCTCGGCAACACCCTCGGCGAGACCGACGCCACCGCATCGCCCATCCTGCGGCTACTAACCCGGCGGGGTTCAGCGAGTGAGCCACACGAGCTCCACGCCAATCGACAAGAAGTCGCGGGGCTTTCCCGACATTCCTTGGCGTCGTCGCGTCAGGAGACCGCTGCAATACCTCTCGGCGACTCTTGTGCTCGGCACCATGACCGATCTCGCCAAGATCGGTCGTCAAGAAAGCCCGAGCTCGGAGTCGACAAAGAAGGGAAATCTCGTTGGCTACGATCGCTCGGCGTGCACCGCCCCGACATACGGTTGCGTGGCGTATTCGAGCGACCTTCGTCGCGTCTGTTGGCTGCTTTCGGTTCAAGCCCGCTTTGATCGAGCGCTTCGACGGGACCAAGAATCCTGATAAGTTCCTGTCCATCTACTCGACCGCCATTTTGGTGGCCGGAGGTGACGAGCTGGTCATGGCCAACTATCTCCCGACCGTTCTGGATGGCGCCGCCGAACTCGGCTCTTCAACGAAGCCGGTTCCTTGGTCGTGGCGCCAAATCCATGGCGCCCGCGTCCAACTTCGAGTCATTACGGCGGCAGGAGGGAGAAAGACCGATCGCGTCATCGAGGCAAGTGAGCCTCTTCGTGATTTCGTGCGGCGGTTTATCCGCACAAGGAACGATTCCGAGCATCTCGATGAAGCGATCATCAAGGCCTTCAAGTTGGCGGGCGACGGCGCCTTATCAAGACCTCGAGATCACGACAAGGCTCGGCGTTAATAAATTGTTCGCATGGCGGAGCAGCAGACTGTGACGCGACGACGCCGTCATTGCCGAAGCGTGATTACGACCAAGGTAAGCTTGGTCGAACCACTCGAGGTGGACCGTCCAATTCCAAGGGCGCCGACCAAGACGCCCGCGCCAAGAAGCAGAAGCGTGACCGCAGGACCGGTGGAGGTCAGTCGCGGGTCATCGTCTCGGCGGACGGCCATCGTGAGGTCCTCGAGGTCCGGAATCAGACTCGGGATGGGACCCGACCTCATCAAGGTCGGCCTCAGTCTCGCCAGGCACAGGGCCAGCCCCAGAAAGAAGGCCGGCGGCCTGGACCTCGGAGGACCGATGCTCGGCCGCAGGGAACCGAAGGGCGGCCAGGGTACGACCGATGCTCAGCCCGGAGTCTCCGGATATTTTATCCGGAGTATCCGGACAAAACCCCGGACACTCCGGACTAAATACCCGGAGTATCCGAAGAAATTGTCCGGACAATCCGGACAAAATGTCCGGAGTATCCGAGCTGTACCCCTCGGCCCAAAAATTTAAATTGTAAATCCTGTCTTCTTTCGAACCTTTTGTCACTCCAACCTTGTCTCCTTTCAGATGTCTTCTTCCCAGGGAGGTTCTGGTGCCGGCAAGCGCCCAGTTGAGTCACCTCCTTCCTCCCCTTCCGGCGCTCCCAAAAGGAAGAGGCTAGGCATGAAGAAAATTCCCCAAGGCCGCGCAAATCTGCTCTTGGGTCCTTCTGCTGCTCAAGCTCCTCCTCAAGTCAATCCCGAGGAAATTCCTGCCGAAGAACATCCCGCGGATGAACATGCTAGGCGTCGTGAGCAGAAGAAGAAGCATTTTCAAGAGTCAAGAGTGGCGATTGGTCCACTCGAGAAGCTTCAGCCACAGTGGAGATATCCAGGCCAGATGATGCCACTTCGTGTGGTTGACTATCGTGTGGGGTCTGGCAAGGGCAAGGCCATTGTTGCGCAAAGGAACAAAGATCCGCTTGAGTTCCAACAAGATCAGTACGTCGACAAGCGGTTCTGGAACAGGTTCCATTCTGACTTTTATGAGACTGTTCTCCTTCCAATGGAGAATCCGGTGATGAAGATGAAGCGAGTTGACTGGATCTATATGTCTGAGGCTCAAAATGCCATCTTCGACGAAGTCATCGAGATTTGTGAGCGGCATAAGGTGAAGGAAATTATGAGCTTTATGCATTCTTGGAATGATGAGGTAATCATGCAATTTTATGCCACTCTCTATTTTGATAAAAAGTAAGATGCCATTTGGTGGATGACCGATAAAGCGTAGTGCGTGGTGACCAAGAGGACCTTTGCTAGAGTGTTGCATTTGCGGTCGGTGATGGGGATGCCAAGTGCATGATAAGAAGGTCATGGCTCTGAGCGACTTGGAGACTTATATGACTCGTCTCGGCATGTTGTGTTGGGCACTATCAAAGTCCGGGCCTGTGCTACCGTTCTTCTTCGGTTGCTTGGTCACTCTTTGGCCCAAGGAGGAGATCGTCAACCATCACTTCGTATGTTCAAATTTGCTATTTCATTTGGTTGGCGCACTCATGGGTTTGACATGGTTGATTTCATCTGGGAGGCCATCGCTACAATTCTTTGAGCAACTCCAAAGTGCGGATATGCACCGCTTATTATGGTCGTGATTGAGCATGTCACGGGCCTCGACTTCATAAAGGATGTGGAGCATGTATCCTATAAGGTCCGTCCTCGATGCATTCTGCAGCCTCCTGTGGACAAGCGCCCCAGGTTAATCCTCCTGTGACTCGGTCTTTTGCTCGTCTGCGCCTCCTCGGCTTGACCTCTGTTCCTCCATCAGCTCCGACCGCTCCCGTTTCTCCCACGGAGAAGGCTCTCCTCGCACTAGCCGCGACACTATCAAAAGGATGCTGAAGTGCCTTTTCTGCCTTTGTCAAGATGTGTCCAACCAAGTCAAGGAGACCCCAGAGTGAGCCGTGAGCACCGCCATGAAGTTCCGCGCCTACCGCCAAATAGGTGAGGATCTTCCAGCCAGTAGCGAGTCCGAGGAGTCAGCTCACGTATCTACAGTGGATTCCGCTACCCGGCAGCTCTTCTATCTTCCAACTCCTGCACCTCAGGGCAGCGCCAGTGGCAGCAGCGATGACAGCGAGGAGGAGGACTACGAGCCTTCCGGCGACGACGAGTAGTTCTTAGTGGTAGACTCTTCCTTTTTTTGGTGTCTTGATGCCAAAGGGGGAGAGAGAGCTAGAGTTATTTTATTCTTTGCCTTGCTTGATACTTGATTATGCTTTGTTTATCTGTCGTATCGTTGAACCTTTACTTGTGGTTGTTTTCGTGATTGGTTGTGTGGATGTCGAACTATTTGCTTAATATCTATTTCTTTCCCGTTATACATTTGTGTGATATCATGTCATATCTATTTGCGCAAATTATCTACTCTATATCATGTTACATTCTCCAGAATGAAATCATTTAGGGGGAGCTTTTGAAAAAATTTCCCGTAAATATGTGCATTTGATATTCATCTCAAACTTCTCTAATGCACGTATTTAGGGGAGCTCCTCCCTCCAAGTATTTGGCCTTCCAAATACTATATCATTTCAAATTTTTATCCAAATTCAATTGTGTTGTCATCAATTCACCAAAAAGGGGGAGATTGAAAGTGCATCTAGGCCCCTCAAAGTGTTTTGGTGATTTATGGCAACACAATTATGTATACTAACGGTGAAAGTGAGATTCTATGCAGTTATCAAAGAGATATCATTGTTGGAAAGGCGATTGGAGGTCAACACCATATTTAAATTTGAAAAGGCGCATCAAGACTCTAGTTGAATGTCTTTTATTTTATTGAGTCTAAGGATAGCCGCACTATTAAGGGATACGACGGAAAATCGCTTCTAGGATATGCTTGTGCTCATAGGATGAAAATTGCATCTCAAAAGAATTTTAAAACAGTGCATTTCCTATCAAGGGTACTCCTGACCGAGGTGGTAAGTCCGGAGTATCCGGACATTTAGTCCGAACACTCCGGGGAAAATGTCCGGAGTATCCGGGGATTAAATCCGGATACTCCGAGCTAGGGTCCTCGGTTGCTTTTTCTCTGGTAAGTCCGGAGTATCCGGACATTTAGTCCGGACACTCGAGGAAATTGTCGGAGTATCCGAAGATAATGTCCTGACAGTCCGGATGCGCTTGAACACCTGAATGGTTGGATTTTGGGAGAGCTATTTAAGCCCTCACTCCAAATCTAACCGTTGCCCACTTCATTCATTGCAGCATTCAAGTCTCAAGCTCACTCTCTCACTCTCTTAAGCCCTAGCTTCTTTCTCCCACTTAAATCTTCGATTTGATTTGCATCTTTGGGGAGAAAGAAGGGGATTTAAGTGCTTTGAGCTTGCTTTGTTGATTCTCGAGCACAAGTTCATCCTCCAAGTTGATTTAGCGGCGATTTGTTACTCTTGGAGTTTGAAGGGCTCCTAGACGGCAAGGAGTCACCAGAGCCTCCAAGGCTTCGTGTGGAGAGCCCGATGCCGTTTGTGAAGGCAAGCCTCGCCCCAAAGGAAAGAGGCAAGAAGTGAAGAATCGGCGAAGTGCTTTGTGCAACACCGGAGGAAAGAGGTCAAGAGGGACCGGGCTTTGTGCCTCCTCAACGGAGACGAGGATTCCTCAAGAATCCGAACTTCGGTTAAAAATCATTGTCTTTGTATTCCTCATTTGCTTGAGCTAGGGTTTGTTGTTGTTGTTGGATTTTAGAGGCCCCGATCTACTTACTCTTTGTGTTTGGCTCTAGATCTATATTTTTATTAGGTACCTGACATCATTTAGAGTATTTGCATTCAGCTAGATTATTGAAATCTTGCAAAGATTTAAAATCTCTCCTCAGTCGTCTAGTCCTGAGTCTCAGGATAATTAATCTGGACTATCCGGACAATTAGTCCGGACTATCCTGACAAAATACTTGACATCCGGACTCGTGTCACGAGAGATTTTATTTAATTGCAAAATTTTAATACGCCTTATTCACCCCCTCTAGGCTTACATATCGGTCCTTTCAATTGGTATCGAGCCAAATCTCCTTAGTTTGGCTTAACCGCTGGAGAATAAATATGTCACAAACAGAGATAAGAATACCGAAGCCCATGACCAAGATAAGGGCACGCGCGCAGTATTGGGGTTGCAATTCCTTTTGATTATCGTTCCTCTGTCCCAAGCTCTTCCTCATATGTTTCCGTGCCCTGGCCGAGCGCCTCACCGATGGCACTCACTATGCGGCATAGAAACATAAGATGAAGATGCACTTGAGATCGCTTCACCCTTCTATCTGGAAGATTGTGCAGACAGTTTCAAGCCTAATGATCCCGAGAATCTTACTCCCAAGAAGACAAAGATCAACATTTCAATGATTTGGCAATAATGCCTTATTCAACGCCTTAAGTGATTCGAGTTCAACCGAGTTGATGGACTCAAGAAGCAAAGGCTATTTGGGATAGACTCCTAGTCACCATGAAGGAGTGTCAAGCGTCCGAGAATCGAAGATAGAGCTCATTATTGGTGAGCTAAGCCAGTTCACCTTGGAAGATGGTGAATCGTACACTAAGATGTTTGACCGCCTGATGGTGCTCGTGAATCAAGCAAACGGCCTTGGGTGCACTGATCTTTCTGACAAGGCCGCTAGAAGATCATTCTCGCAGAATCACTCCTACCAACCGCAACCTTGTTCGCTTGATCCGAGACCGCCCAACTTCGACACTTTGACACCTCACGATGTCATTGGCCGGCTCATGATGGACGAGATGATGGTGAAGTAAGCTGAAGTTGTTGAAGAACTCAAGTCGGGCAAGAAGAAAGGCATGGTGCGCCAAGCGGAAGAAAGCACAAGTGAGGACGAAGAGTCTAGTGGTCTATTGACAAATGAAGATATGTCTCTGTTCGTGCGAAGATTCAACAAATTCTTCAAGAAGAAGAACTTCAAACAAGGAGGTCAGTCGAAGAGCTTTGGAAGAAAGTCAAAGGGTAGACATTCTACTCGAAGATGCTATGAATGCGGTGAAACCGGCCACTTCATTGCCGAGTGTCCGCACAAGGAAAGCAAAGATGAGAAGTCTCACAAGAAAGACAAATATCGAGGCAAAGACAAAGAAAAGAGCAAGAAATTCAAGCACTACAAGCACAAGGGTCAAGTGCATATTGGAGAAGAGTGGGATTCAAACTCCGATTCGGACTCAAGCTCCGAGTCCGACGAGGAAGGAGGAATTGCCTCCGTTGCCATCGCCGTGCCTACCACCTCAACAACGTCGAAGAGCCTCTTCGACAACTTGAGCGATGACGACGACAACACTCCTATGTGCCTTATGGCAAAAGGGCATAAGGTATCCTCAAAAGACTCCACTCTCTCCATTGCTAATGAATGTCTAGATGAGCACGATAGCGATAGTGATGATGATGATGTTAACACGTGCTTAAATCTATGAAGAATTTTGACATTCATAAATTAAACTCGCTTAAAAAATATTGAAAAGTTGGAGGAAGTTGTAGAACAAAAGGAAGCTACTCTTGAAGCTCAAGAGGATTTGCTCATCCTCAAAAAGAGAAAACCGTGAGCTAGAGAAGAGCTTGTCTTTTGAAAAAGAGAAAATGAGAAATTAGTTGAGAACTCAAAATTAATCAAATCCGACGTGATTAGTCTCGAGATCACCAACGCTTCACTCGAAGAGGAACTTGCTAAGGCAAAGGATGTTTGCAAGGCTCTTGAGTTGAAGCTTGTTGATCTCAAGAATAGCCCTCCGATTACCTCAACTATTAACTCCAATTCTTCATTACCTTCAACGAGCAATGGATGCGCTAGGTGCTATAATGTCAATATTGATATTTGTACCACTAACCTTGAGACTTTGCAAGTACTTGCTAATGAAAATGAGAAGCTCAAGGAATGCTCAAGATGGACTACAAAAGTCCTATAAGGCTAGCAAGGACTAGAGGAGTTCCTCGGTAAGCGCAAAGGTAACCCCATGAAGCATGGGCTTGGTTATGTCCCTCCCAAGGGCAAAGGAAACCACATTGTGGTTGCACCTTTGAACAAGCCCATTCACTTCGTAAAGGGGGAAGCAAACTCTAAATATAAGGCTCAATCCACTTTCTTTGCTTCATATGTGCTTAAGAGAACTAACCATGGTCGTGTAGTTGCATGCCCCATTGGAGGTAAATCCAAAAGTACCTCCAATGTGCGATCTATTTGGGTTCCCAAATCACTTGTCACTAACGTGCGTGGACCTAAACAAGTTTGGGTACCAAAGAGCAAAAACTAAATTTCATTTTGTAGGCCTATATCTCGGTGGAACAAGTTGATCTTGGATAGCGGATGTACACATCACATGACCGGAGAAAGGGCAATGTTCACAAGATTTGGAAGCAAATGGATCAAATAGTGAAAGCATCATTTTTGGCGATAACTTAAAAGGTGAAGTGGTAGGTTTAGGTAAGATCTTGATTACCAATGATTTCCATATAAATAATGTTTTGCTTGTTGAATCTCTAAGCTACAATTTATTGTCCGCTGCACAATTATGTGAAGCGGCTATAATTGTGTGTTTAGTGAGAAAGGTGTGGATGTCATTAAGAGGGTTGATGGTTCTCAGAGTCATATGGTCGTTTAAAGGGTAATCTCTATCTTATAGATTTCTACCGATAGAGTTAACCTTGAAACATGTCTTATGGCTAAATCTAGCATGGGTTGGCTTTGGCATCGCCGGCTTGCCCATGTTGGTATGAGGAACCTTCACAAACTCCTTAAGGGCAATCACATTCTTGGACTAACCAATATCGTTTTTGAGAAAGATAGGGTATGTAGCGCATGTCAAGCCGGGAAGCAAGTCGGGGCGTCTCATCCCGCAAAGAACGTGATGACCACCTCAAGACCGTTAGAGATGCTACACATGGACTTGTTCGGCCCGATTGCCTACATAAGCATCGGAGGAAACAAGTACGGTCTTGTTATTGTTGATGATTTTTCTCGCTTCACTTGGGTATTTTTCTTGCATGATAAAAGCGAAGCCCAAGGAAGCTTGAAGAAATTCATGAGAAGGGCGCAAAATGAGTTCGAGGTGAAGATCAAGAAAATTCGAGTGACAACGCATCGAATTCAAGAATACCGTGTTGAAGAGTTTCTCGATGAAGAAGGCATCAAGCATGAGTTCTCGGCCCCTACTCTCCTCAATGTAATGGGGTGGCCGAGAGGAAAAATCGAACCTCATCGAGATGGCGCGCACGATGCTTGATGAGTACAAGGTCTCCGACATATTCTCAGGCGGAGGTCGTCAACACCGCTGCCACAGCTCCAACCGACTATATCTCCACAAGTTGTTGAAGAAGACGGCGATGAACTTCTAACCGAAGAAACCAAATGTATCCTACTTGAGTATTTGGGAGTAAATGTTACATCCTCAACAAGAAAGCTAAGTCATCTAAATTTGCTCCTAAAGTAGATGAAGGATTTTTACTTGGTTATGGATCAAATGCTTACGATATCGGGTTTTCAATAACACCACCGTGTAGTTGAAATCTCAGTGACATAACATTTGATGAATCTAACGGTTCTCAAGTAGAACAAGTTAATTGTGATGAAATTGATAGGAAGAACCTCCATGCGAAGCAATCAAGAAATTGGCCATTGGGGAGGTGAAACCGGTGGAGCAGGATGCTATCCCGAGCACCCCAACCCGGAGTGTCCGGGATAATGTCCGGAGTATCCGGACAAAATATCCGGAGTGTCCGGACTTAACCCCGGACATTCCGGACATCTGTGCTCCAAATATTGATCCTCTCTCTTCCACTCAAGCTCAAGATGGTTCCAACACTTCTCAAGATGACGGAGGTCCTATTCAACGTATAAATGCGTCAACTCCTCATCCGAGAGTTCATCAAAGCATACAACGCGATCACCCTACGACAACATACTTGGAGACATTAACAAGGAGTATCCACTAGATCTCGACTTGCAAATTTTGTGAATTTTACTTTTGTGTCTTCTCTTGAACCACTTAAGGTAGAAGAAGCACTCCAAGATCCGGATTGGGTGATGACCATGCAAGAGGAGTTGAACAACTTCGAACGGAACCAAGTATGGAAGCTTGTCGAAAGGCCCAAGCAAAATGTGATTGGAACTAAATGGGTGTTTCGTAACAAGCAAGACGAGAACGGAATAGTGACTAGAAACAAAGCACGGTTGGTTGCTCAAGGCTTCACGCAAGTCGAAGGTTTGGATTTCGATGAAACATACGCTCCCGTAGCTAGGCTTGAATCTATTAGAATATTACTTGCCTTTGCTACTCACCATGATTTCAAGTTATATCAAATGGACGTGAAGAGCGCCTTCTTGAATGGACCACTCTCCGAAATGGTCTACGTTGAGCAACCACCTGGCTTCGAAGACCCAAACCATCCGGACCACATCTACTTCCTACACAAGGCTCTCTATGGGCTCAAGCAAGCGCCGAGAGCGTGGTTCGAGTGTCTTCGCGATTTCCTTCTCGGTCAAGATTTTGTAGCCTGGAAAGGCCAATTCACTCTTTTTACTAAAAACATTGATAATGACTTGTTTGTTTGTCAAATTTATGTTGATGACATTATATTTGGGTCTACTAATGAACATTTGTGCAAGGATTTTAGTAGAATCATGACTAAAAGGTTCGAGATGTCCATGATGGGCGAGTTAAAGTTCTTCCTCGGATTTCAAGTCAAACAACTCAAGGAAGGAACTTTCATATGCCAAACAAAGTACATCAAGGACATGCTCAAGAAGTTCGGAATGGAGAATGCCAAGCCAATCAAGACGCCGATGCAAGCCAACGGGCATCTAGACCTCGACAAAGAAGGTAAACCGGTCATCCAAAAGGTATATCATTCGATGATCGGCTCTTTACTTTATCTTTGTGCATCTAGGCCCGATATTATGCTTAGTGTGTGCATGTGTGCACGCTGCCGCCCAAAAGAGTGCCACATGGTGGCCAGAAGAGAATCTTGAGGTATTTAGTGCACACCTCATTTCGGGCTTTGGTATCCTAAAGGTTCATCTTTTGAGCTAGTTGGCTATTCCGATGCGGATTATGCCGGATGTAAAGTGGATAGGAAGAGTACTTCGGGGACATGTCAATTCTTAGGAAGGTCCCTGGTCTCTTGGTCCTCTAAGAAACAAAACTCCGAGTCTCTATCCACACCGGCCAAATATATATAGCACGGAGTTGTTGTGCGCAATTGCTTTGAATGAGACAAACCCTAAATGACTATGGCCTAACCTATAACCATGTTCCACTCTTGTGTGACAATGAGAGCGCCATAAAAATTGCCAACAACCCCGTCCAACATTCCCGTACAAAGCATATTGATATTCGCCACCATTTCCTAAGGTATCATTCCACTAAAGGCGATATTGATATCCAACATGTGAGCACAAATGACCAATTAGCCGATATATTTACAAAACCTCTTGATGAGAAGAGATTTTGTGAATTGAGGAGTGGGCTAAATATTCTTGATTCTCGCAATTTGGCTTGAGAAGTGCATGCATTTGATTGATGCTTGGAAAACGTTTTAGAAAAGTTTATTTGGTCCTTTTGATCTTTTGTGATTGGTCGAAATCTTTGATCTTCGGATCAAGCCCAATGTCATGTGACTATGGATTGTTTGATTATGTGTTCGCTAGTCACATTGTGCAAAGGGCCTTTAGGACTACTTTTCTCAATGCTTCAAGTCAATCGTCCCATTCAATTCCTTGAAATTCCCCTTTGATCTCGAGCCATCACCGGATAGTCCGGATTAATTGTCCGAGTGTCGGACAAATTGTCCGAGTCTCCGGATTAAATGTCCGAGTATCCGGACCGAGATGGCTGAGGTTATTTGTTCTGCTTGGGGCTTCTTTCTCTCTCTTCTCTCATTTCTTTCAACCGTCTCCTCCTCAAAACTTCGCCTTAGCCGCCACCTCCGGTTCTCCTCCATCTCCTGTTCCTCACCTTCCGAGCCTCCTGATCGTCCCCTGAGGTTGGGGAAGGATCTCTCTCAGCATTTCTTTGTTTCATTGTTCATCCTCGCAGATGTCTTCATTTTGCCCTAACTCTCTTTGATTCCTTGAAACGCCTAGGTTAGGGTCCCTTATTGAAGTACATTCATCCCTTGTGAGAATCTTAGGATGTGCTCTTAAATTTCCCTCATTGTTTGTAATTTAGGTTTTGGGTTCGAATCGCTTTCAACTGAGTCTCCGAATATTTTATCCGAGTATCGGACAAAACCCTGACACTCCGGACTAAATACCCGGAGTATCCGAAGAAATTGTCCAGGACAATCCCAACAAAATGTCCAGAGTATCCGAGCTGCACCTCGCCCAAAAATTTAAATTGTAAATCCTGCCTTCTTCGAACCTTTTGTCACTCCAACCTTGTCTCCTTTCAGATGTCTTCTTCCCTGTGGAGGTTACGTGTCGGCAAGCGCCAGCTTGAGTCACCTCCTTCCTCCCTTCCAAGGCCCCCAAAGGAAGAGGCTAGGCGTGAAGAAAATTCCCAAGGTCACAGAATCTGCTCTTGGGTCCTTCGCCGCTCAAGCTCCTCCTCAAGTCAATCCCGAGGAAATTCTCGCCAAGAACATCCCGCGGATGAACATGCTAGGCGTCGGAGCGAAGAAGAAGCATTTTCAAGAGTCAAGAGTGGCGATTGGTCCACTCGAGAAGCTTCACCACAAAGGAGATATCCAAAGCCGATGATGCCACCGTGTGGTTGACTATCGTGGTGGGTCCGCAAGGGCAAGGCCATTGTTGCGAAAGGAACAAAGATCCGCTTTGAGTTCCAACAAGATCAAGACGTCGACAAGCGGTTCCGAACAGTGTTCCATTCTCGACTTTTATGAGACCTGTTTCCTTCCAATGGAGAATCCTGTGATGAAGATGAAGCGAGTTGACTGGATCTATATGTCTGAGGCTCAAAATGCCATCTTCGACGAAGTCATCGAGATTTGTGAGCGGCATAAGGTGAAGGAAATTATGAGCTTTATGCATTCTTGGAATGATGAGGTAATCATGCAATTTTATGCCACTCTCTATTTTGATAAAAAGCAAGATGCCATTTGGTGGATGACCGATAAACTGTGGTACGTGGTGACCAAGAGGACCTTTGCTAGAGTGTTGCATTTGCGGTCAGCTGATGGGGATGCCAAGCTGCATGATAAGAAGGTCATGGCTCCTGAGCAGCTTGGAGACTTATATGACTCGTCTCAGCATGTTGTGATGGGCACTATCAAGGGTCTGAAGCCAGTGCCAGCTGTTCTTCTTCGGTTGCTTCGGGTCACTCTTTGGCCCAAGGAGGGAGATGCGTCAACCATCAGCTCGTATGTTCGAAATTTGCTATTTCATTTGGTTGAGCGCACTCATGGGTTTGACGTGGTTGATTTCATCTGGGAGGCCATCCGCTACAATTCTTTGAGCAACTCCAAAGAACAAGTGATATGCACCGCTTATTATGGCTGGATTGAGCATGTCACGGCCTCGACTTCATAAAGGATGTGGAGCATGTATCCTATAAGGTCCGCCCTCACTGCATTCCTCGCAGCCTCCCGTGGACAAGCGCCCCAGGGTCGCCCTCCCGTGACTCGGTCTTTTGCTCCGCTCTGCGCCTCCCAGCCTTCACTGCTCCTCCATCACCCAACCGCCTCCTTTCTCCCACGAGAGAAGGCTCTCTCGACTAGCCGCGACACTATCAAAAGGATGTCAAGTGCCTTTTTTCGCTTTTGTCAAGATGTGTCCAACCAAGTCAAGGAGACCCGTCGTGAGCTTCGTGAGCACCGCCGAGTTCGCGCCTACCGCCGCCAGCAGGTGAGGATCTTCCACCAAGAGCGAGTCCGAGGAGTCACTCACGATCTGCAGTGATTCCGCCACTCTGCAGCTCTTCTATCTTCCAACTCCCGCACCTCAGTAAGCGCCAAGTGGCAAAGCAGCGACGGCACGAGAGGAGGAGGACTACGAGCCTTCCGGCCATTTACTTAGTAGTTCTTAGTGGTAGACTCTTCCTTTTTTGGTGTCTTGATGCCAAAGGGGAGAGAGAGCTAGAGTTATTTTATTCTTTGCCTTGCTTGATACTTGATTATGCTTTTGTTTATCCGTCGTGTCGCTGAACCTTTACTTGTGGTTGTTTTCGTGATTGGTTGTGTGGATGTCTAACTATTTGCTTAATATCTATTTCCTTCCCATTATACATTTGTGTGATATCATGTCATATCTATTTATGCTAAATTATCTACTCTATATCATGTTACATTCTCCGTAATGAAATCATTTAGGGGAGCTTTTGAAAAATTTTCTCAGAATATGTGCATTTGATATTCATCTCAAACTTCTAATGCACGATTTAGGGGAGCTCTTCCTCCAAGTATTTGGCCTTCCAAATACTATATCATTTCAAATTTTTATTCAAATTCAATTGTGTTGTCATCAATTCACCAAAAAGGGGGAGATTGAAAGTGCATCTAGGCCCCTCAAAGTGTTTTGGTGATTTATGGCAACACAATTATGTATACTAACGGTGAAAGTGAGATTCTATGTAGTTATCAAAGAGATATCATTGTTGGAAAGGCGATTGGAGGTCAACACCATATTTAAATTTGAAAAAGGCGGCATCAAGACTCTAGTTGAATGTCTTTTATTTTATTGAGTCTAAGGATAGCCGTACTATTAAGGGGGATGTGACGGAAAATCGCTTCTAGGATATGCTTGTGCTCATAGGATGGAAATTGCATCTCAAAAGAATTTTAAAACAAGGCATTTCCTATCAAGGGTACTCTGGCCGTGGAAGTCCGAGTATCCAGACATTTAGTCCCGACACTGGAAAATGTTCGAGTATCCGGATTAAATCCGATATCCTCCGGATACTCGAGCTAGGATCCCTGTTTTTTTTTCTGGTAAGTCCGAGTATCCGGACATTTAGTCCTGACACTCGAGGAAATTGTCCTGAGTATCCAAGATAATGTTCGGACAATCCGGATCAGGCGCAGAACACCAGAATCGGTTGGATTTTGGGAGAGCTATTTAAGCCCTCACTCCAAATCTAACCGCTGCCCACTTCATTCATTGCAAAGATTCAAGTCTCAAGCTCACTCTCTCACTCTCTTAAGCCCTAGCTTCTTTCTCCCACTTAAATCTTCGATTTGATTTGCATCTTTGGGGAGAAAGAAGGGGATTTAAGTGCTTTGAGCTTGCTTTGTTGATTCTCGAGCACAAGTTCATCCTCCAAGTTGATTTAGCGGCGTATTTGTTACTCTTGGAGTTTGAAGGGCTCCTAGACGGCAAGGAGTCACCAGGAGCCTCCAAGGCTTCGTGTGGAGAGCCCCTATCGCTTAGAAGGCAAGCCTCGCCTCCAAAGGAAAGAGGCAAGAAGTGAAGAACCGTGAGTGCTTTGTGCAACACCGGGAGGAAAGAGGTCAAGAGGGACCCGGGCTTTGTGCCTCCTCAACGGAGATGTAGGATTCCCCTCAAGAATCCGAACTTCGGTAAAAAATCATTGTCTTTGTATTCCTCATTTGCTTGAGCTAGGGTTTGTTGTTGTTGTTGGATCTTTAGAGGCCCCGATCTACTTTCTCTTTGTGTTTGGCTCTAGATCTATATTTTTATTAGGTACCTGACATCATTTAGAGTATTTGCATTCAGCTAGATTATTGAAATCTTGCAAAGATTTAAAATCCTCCTCGAAGTGTCGGTCTCGAGTCTCCTGATAATTAATCTGACTATCCTGACAATTAGTCCCGACTATCCTGACAAAATACTTGACAGTCCGACTCTGGTCATGAGAGATTTTATTTAATTGCAAAATTTTAATACGCCTATTCACCCCCTCTAGGCTTATATATCGGTCCTTTCACGCGTGGACCTCATTCACAGGCCAAACCCTAACCCAGCTTCAGGACGTTGTCTCATGGCATGCTCCCCTCGGCGACGTTGGCCTCCCCCTAAGATCCTCCTCTCGACGCCCTCCCCGCTTATCGACATCCCTCCCCGCATCGACATCCTCCCCGCATCGGCATCCTCCCCGATCGACGTGTCGCTCCACGGGTGGGCGTTGTGTTGTTGTGCATCTCCGCTTCAACCGTGATTCTCGCTTTTCTCGGCTTTGTTAGCTCGGATCCAACGCCACGTAAGCAATACGGTGCCTCTCTTTGATCTCGAGGATCGCTGAACCGATTGAGTATTTCGGGGACTAGCCATCGAGCTAGAGGCCGCTCGATCCGGAGGCACCGCCCGCCATTTGCTCTATTTTTCTGTTGCTCGCTAGTTAGTGAGTTCGGGACACTTTCGTGATTATTCTCGGCCTTGCAATGGGGCCACCGATCTCATGCTTGGGGACCTTGCGTGGGCTTAATGTTCAGTGATGATTTAGGGATGGAATAGACTAATTGTGACAACAAATCTTAGCAAATAATTTCAAATATTTGATTAGCTCTAGTGCAAACCTGTCTTTATATGCTTAGTTAGTGAATATTTCGCCATCGCTATTGTCATCTATCTTATGCAAATATTTATATGCTTATCGCTTCGCCATCGCTTCGCTATGCAAATATTTATATGCTTATCGCTTCGCCATCGCTCTAGTGCAAATATTTATATGCTTATCGCTATTGTCATCTGCCTTTATATGCTTAACCTGTCAAGTATTAAATCATATTGAGATAAATTGTTGTCACAATCTAGTCTATTACTTGTCCATTGTGGCGTAGGAGGGCCTTTAAGGCAACCCGACATCCGAGAACATTCAAACAATCATATGTGAGATCCTAAGTTTCGTTCTATTATTCTGTTAGTTGCCAAAGTTCAATCCATATGTATTCTTCGCTTGTCCGTGTGGATGTCCTAGTTTTAGGGAGGTGTCACAAATTTTTATTAAGTTCGCAACCTCCTAGTTCGCTTCTTTTGCTAAAAGGCTAATAACAAGCCATTTAGGCTAGTTCTTTTAAAAGGCTAATAACAAGCTATTTAGGCTAGTTCTTTTAAAAGGCTAATAACAAGCCATGGTATTCACAAACTTATTCACTCTAATTTGATTTTATTTGTTCTTCTCTTTAGTTCGCCTCAAACTATTTTAACTTCTAAAGAAGATGTCGCCCTCTAATCCATCGCTCGAAGCACATGATGTGCCCTCAAAAGAAAAAATCGACCAAGCACCGCAAGAGGACCAAACAAAAGGCCAACAGACCGATATACCATTACAGAGATCGATCCAAATGATGGGGCCCCTAGAAAGCCAAAAAGGCAAATAATGCATTTCAGAGTATGCGGGATAGTAGCACGAACAGTTCCGATCACGCTTATCTTCTTGGAGGTTGTCGACTATCGACTTCGTAATGCCTTGTCGACGGAAATTCTTTCATCGCTCGACATTCCACAAGAATCTGCTCCCTAGTGCGATTTCAAGATGCATCGCTAGCGGCAGAAAGGCATGGAAGACCTTCAAGCATACTCTTTTCAGAGAATACGCCAAGAAGAATATAGATCCATACTCTAAGTATGGGTTCATTGATGCGGACACGTGGCGGTGTTTTGTTGAGATGAAGACGACGATTTAATTCGTGCATCAAAGTGAAGCAAACAAGGCCTTGCAGCAAGGAACACTCACCCCCACAGACTTGGCATCGCCGCTACGCTGGGAAGAGAGCTTAATGGGACAGGAGGACGAGGAGGGTATCTCGCCATTTCCATTGATCACAGATCCACGTGCTGAGACCGCTAAGAGCGAGGTCACCGCCACGCCCTCCGCAACCGTCTCCTTTGTAAACCCCATGATGAGGAAGTCCGCTAACGCTGGTAATATATAGATCGAACTACCAATTTTACGTAATTAGTCCATGACTTCATAAGTGAAATAACTTGTCCGGATCTTGCAGTGCAGCTTGAGTACACAATCGAGCGAAGGCTATTTTTTGCCGACAGGAGAAAGATGCACCGTCCATGGCCTTGGGAAACAAGGAACACCCCGTCGTGACACGAGGCAAAGGGTTTTTGTTCCATGGAAAACCGATTCCTGCACGACCGTACAAATACCAAGTAAGAAGAGAACTAAAAAGACGCGAGTCGATCTTATAAAGAATTTGGAGGAGAAGTTGAGAGGAGAGTTGAGAGAAGAGTTGAGGGGAGAACTGAGAGACGAATTTCATGATAGGATAAGAATCCTCGAGGAAAGGCTCAACAATCAAGAAAGAAATATTGCACAAGCCCCAGAAGTATGTCCGCAAATCAGCCCCATCGCTCAGAAGAGCAAATTGTGCATCCGCTCCTCCAAGTGACATAGATGAACATAGCGGACTTATCCTCAGATGTGACATTAAGGTGGCCACGCTGCAATCTCCAAGTGAGAATTAACAATGGCACCGCCTTCCATTTAACGCTGGGCCATGGCGATCCATCCACTAAGGGACCATGATAACGCGGGTTTCACCAAGGTCAATGTGGACGGGTATTTGATAGTTTCAAGATTGTCGATCTACGAAGTCGCCAAACAACGAGATCGTGAAACTTGGGGATGCCATTGGCACATTCATCCAATGGCCTAGCGGCGACATCTCCTGTCGCCCCTTCATCACGCGAACAACCGCAACGATCCGATTCGCCTATTGTATCGCTCCGATCATTATTACCAAATCGGCGATCGAGAGCATACTCCGCTTGATGTACATAATGTTGACCTCTTTTCCGCCCATTCCTCTCCGTGAAGGGTTCATACAAAACAAAGAAAGGCAAGGACAAACAGAAGAAAAAAGGCAAGAACAAATCGACTATCCATCTGGCCGAAGTTGGCTAAACAATACAAGCTAGGAGAGCCCTTACTAACGAAAGGCAACAGAATCAACTTAGTATAGCTTGCCAACAATTGCATATTTGGTACACCCAACAAGCTGGAATGCCGAGCGTGAACGCATAACAAGTATCGGCGTTAAGTTCAAGTATAAACATCTATTCAACGACTCAACGGGAGGCTTCTTCACGGTCGATTTTCGAACTTGTTCCATCTCTACAACCTCGACGCCATCGACGCCAAGACTCATAAGATGTCGGACCTTGTAAGTGTGTGCTACCACAGTCTACATTCGTCTAATAGTGATAAATGTCCTCCAATATATATATATAATCCGACTTTGTATATATATATATACATGCAACTTGAAGCGATACAGAAGAAACTATCGATCAATTTCCTCGACCCACATATAGTCTCAAAGCAAACAATGGATGAGGATATAAACATGGTCGAGAAATACGTGATGCAGGCATTGCTAGCACAAAGAGATAAAGAACTCATACTTATACCCCATAACCCAGGTAAGTGCTACCATATGCTATACTTTGGTCTCTGATCTGCACACAACTCGCTTTCGTTCATTGTCCATTGTGATATACCTGTAGGTTTCACTGGTTCTAATTGTAGTAGAACCGCACACAAACCGGGTTAAGTACCTTGATTCCTTACGTGGCGGAAACCACGACTTGGTACCTATCGCAAAATTACTCAAGAGGTAATCACGCTTCTCCGTACATAACGTATATAGTCGTGTAAGTTGTTCCGTGTTTATATTGCTATTGGAATGGCTTAGGCTAACCTTTTGCAATCTTGTAGAGCTGCTCAAAAGTTGAAGGATTGGACTAAACTACAAAGATGATTTAAACTTTTCAGTATCCGCTATACACAATAATCCTATATCAAACCCCGTAATAGTGACTCTAGAACTAACTAGTAGGTTTTATTTGCGAAGTACACCAAGAAGGTCGGAAATAACCTATGTGGATTTTATGTCCGCTACAACATGCAAACCATCGTCAATACAAAAAATAGCAAGACGGTTAAAACAAAAGTTGATCGAGATCCATTTGAGCAACATTAGAGGAGAGTTTGTTACTTCCTTACCACAAGTAATACATAAAAAAGGCGCGCTCCACGCAGCCTTGTAACTTCTGAAGTTGTACAATTATCAAATTGTATTCATTCGGAAAATATGTCAAAAACTCGCGGTTATTCTTGTTTGTACGATTCATTGTATTGTCACATGATATTATCCTTAATACATATTTGCTCATCTTGAATGCAACAACTTAACAATGTCTTGCTTGTTGGAACTAGATGTTTTTCCTACACTCCTCATGAGTTTGAACCTCCATTATTTATGGTTTGTTGAACATGAGAAGTTAAAACAGATGCCTCTGTGACGCGGGTCGCCTTCCGCTGCACCACCGCCCATAGGCTTCCTCCCGCCTTCTTTCTCCATTCAAGCTCTGTGTTCCAAAATCCTTCCCGCAAGGAAGACCCGACTTGCAATCACATTTGTTCAATCTTTAATTACCCTACCTAAAGTAATCTATCAAGTACATCTACAATTTTACCAAAGTACCATGTTCGATCTCCCACCGTGGCACGACTACTATGACGTCAAGATAAGAGCATGCCGTCCGGCCATTTCTCAAGACCGTGGCACTACTAGGACTTCTCAAGCAGCCACTTCAGATGGCATGAAGCAAATCACACACTCTAGTGTGTCCTGCTCGATGGAGAAGACCGTGGTTGCTGCCGCCTCCATGCCGCCAAGGGTCTTGGTTGATTTATTAGTCGAAGTTCCATCAATATTATCATAAGAAGGAGAGAAAAGCGCTACAAATGTTTATATTTTAAGTCTATCCCGACGGACAAATCGTTGCCTCAATGCATATAGGAAGTGCATATATTCAATTACAACATCTATAACCGGTTGTGCCTTATAAATATCAAGTAGAAATATTGATGGAAATTTCAACAACACCATAACTAATGGAGGTTCTGGCCTGGGGTGTGGAAAGGTCATCACAGACGGTTCTTATTTGAAACCGCTCAGTGATAAGTTCATATCACGATTTGTTATTATTTGAAACCGCTCAGTGATAAGTTAATATCACGCATTTGCCAGATTTGAAACCGCTCAGTGATATTTAGTTATCACGCATTTCGCTGTAATTTTAAACCGCCTATGATATTTAGTTATCATGCATAGCTTTCAAATCATAACCGCTCAGTGATAATTTCGCTGCACGGTTTATTAATACAACCGCTCGTGATATATATTTTCTCGATCGGTAGAGAACCGCTCGATGATATCCTTCATCATGCATTTATTGTTATCGACGGTTCACAAAACCGCCTCTCGGCGACGCTTATGTAACCGTCTGTGATGATGTTTTCTGTAGTAGTGAGCGATCTTACAACCATTGGGGTACTTAAAGGGTGTGCTTTATCTATATAAAATTGTTTCAAAATTTTATCTGTATAAGTTGCTTGATGAATAATAATTCCATTCTTAAGATGATCAATTTGCAATCCAAGGCAAAACTTTATTTTTCCAAGATCCTTCATCTCAAATTCTTTCTTTAAGCATTCAACTGCATTTGAGATTCCTTTAGTTGTTCTAATCATATTTAGATCATCAACGTATACAGCGATTATCACAAATTCATCTCCAGATCTTTTTATGAATACACATGGACAAATGGCATTGTTTGTGTATCCTTCTTTATCAAATATTCAATGAGACGATTATACCACATTCGTCCGATTGTTTTAATCAGATAATGACTTTCTCGCTTTAATTGAATATTGTTCTCGAGAACCCGCCGCTCGGCGCTTTGAATCCTTCGGGATTTTTATATAAATATCACTATCTAGTGATCCATATAAGTATGTCAGAACAACATCCATCGACGCAAGTCAAGGCATTCCTTCATTGCCGACATGATAAGATATCTAAAAGTTGTTGCATCCATCACGGAGAGTATGTTTCTTCATAATCTATACCGTGTCTTTTGGAAAAGCCTTGGGCAACTAATCGTGCCTTGTATCTTGTAACTTCTCCTTTTTCATTTCTTTTTCGCACAAAGACCCATTTGTAACCAATAGGTTTTACACCATTGGTGTACGAGCCACAGTCTTAAAACTTCTATTTGTGAGAGAATTCAATTCTCGCCAATTGCGCTCTTTCCATTTTAGCTAATCATTTCTTTGTTTGCATTCCTCGATTGATCGAGGTTCTTGATCCTCATTACCGTGTATAATTTCTAGCGCTACATTATATGCAAATGCATCATTGACGCCAATATCACGGTTCAAAAGTTTTCCGACATGACATAGTTTAATGAGATCTCGCTTGTGTAGAATCAGTAACTGTATTTCTTCCTAAATAGTATTATTAGTCATGTCATTCATCTCTTCAGAGATTTTTCTTGGGCTATTATTTCCTCAACTTGACTATCTTTAGCTCCTTTTCTTCTTCGAGGATTTTTATCTTTCGAGCCCAATGGTCTACCACGTTTTATGGTAGGTTTTGTCTCATTTGCAATAGCCGGTTGTCCTTCCGGGACACTAATTTTTTCAGAGCATTAGCAAATGGAATATGTGACTTTGTCACTCGCTTCAAATCAGAAAAGCATCAGCAAATTATTCGCTAAATTTTGTAGATGAATTATCCTTTGAACTTCATGTTCACATTGTCTTGTGCGAGGATCAAAATGAGATAATGATAATTCATTCTAAACAATTTCCTTATTTAGCTGCTTCATTTCTCCCCTTAATGTTGGGAAATTTGTTTCATGAAAATGACAATCAGCAAATCTAGCTGTAAATAAATCTCCCGTTAATGGCTCAAGATTTTATTATAGAAGGGGATTCATACCCAACATATATTCCCAACCTTCTTTGTGGTCCCATCTTCGTATGCTTTTGTGGAGCAATTGGAACATATACCGCACAACCAAAAATTCTTAGATGGGATATGTCCGGCTCTTTTCTAAATACTAACCGTAATGGAGAAGAAGTATGATAACTTGTTGGCTCGATGCGAATTAATGATGCCATATGCAAATAGCATGGCCCCAAGTCGATGTTGGGAGTTTTGGTTTTATAAGTAACGGCCTCGCAATTAATTGGAGCCGTTTTATAAGTGATTCTGCAAGACCATTCTCGGTATGAACATGTGCTGTGATGCTCAACATTTATTCCAATTGACATACAATAATCATTGAAACTTTTTGAGGTAAATTCACCAGCATTATCCAAACGTATCGATTTAATAGGATAATCTGAAAATTGTGCTCGTAATTTTATTAATTGCTAACAATCTCGCAAACGCCAAAGTTGCGAAGTTGATAATAGAGAGACATGTGACCATCTAGTCGATGCGCCAATCAAAACCATAAAATATCTAAATGGACCACTAGTTGGATGAATAGGTCCGCATATATCTCCTTGTATGCGCTCTAGAAAATCAAAGGATTCAGCCCCTATTTTAGCTGGTGATGGTCTTACAATCAATTTTCCTTGAGAACATGCCACACATGAGAAGTCATTAGACTGAAGAATCTTTTGGTTCTTCAACATATGTCCACAAGAAGTATTTATAATTTTCCGCATCATTGTTGATCCGGGATGGCCCAATCGGTCATGCCATACAATAAATTCGTTATGGTTGGTAAACTTCTGGTCTACCACCATATATGATTCAATTTTATCAATCTTTGTATAGTACAAACCAGATAATAATGATGGCAATTTTTTCAATACATTTTTCCTACCCGATGACATATTTGTAATGTTAAGGTATTCCCTATTTCCTTCATTAATTGTCTCAATATGATATCCATTTTGGCGAATATCTTTAAAACTCAATAGATTTCTTTGAGACTTTGGGGAATACAATGCTTCTTTCACACTTATTTTTGTCTTCTTGTAATAATATTATGGCCTTCCTGAGCCCTCTATCAAATTTGCACTCCCTGATACGGTATTGATACTTCCATTATGCATCGTTAAATCATGAAAATACCTTTTATTTTTGAGAATAGTATGTGTTGTTGCAATCGTCTACTACACATATATCTCCTCCATTTACCAAAGATTTTTTCCATTCACTTCAAAAGAAAATTTTAATAAGATAAATGAGCATTATAACATAAAATTCATTAACACATGAAACATTACAACCATAATTCAATACATAATATATTATATTTATTCTCTAACAAAAACATAACATGTTTGCATTATTAAAGATGTAACATATAAAATTTATTCTTGTACAAATAACTACTTAAAAAATATTCTTAAATAAGAAAATCGAGACATCTAGATGAGTTGTATCATGTTGGTCATTGCCCTCTTCTTGAGTTTTGCCAAAATATTCATTATCTCCATTACTATTGGCAAAATTGGTCTCTATCCTTTTCTTTCCTTCCAAGCGATTGTTGATAGAGATCCACGAGGTGCTTTGGCATTTACGCTTACGCGACCAATGATTTTTGCCTCCACAAATGATAGCATATATTTTCATGTTTATAATTTTCATTTTTCAACAGATCTCCCTTTTCTTGCCTCTTCGGGGACCATTTGTATTTTTGAAGGAAACATTATAATTTCCTCTACCACGAGCTCGTCCATATCCACGACCACGACCACGCCCCTCGGCCGCCCTCTATTGTTATTATTATATCTTGTCGCATTCGCCAGGAATGGACTTGAACCATTGGACGAGCCTCATGGTTTTTCATCAAAAGCTCATTATTTTGTTCACCACAAGTAAACAAGAAATAAGTTCGTAATATTTCTTGAACCCTTTTTCCCTAAGATTGTCAGCTGCAGAGCAAATTTGAAGCATGGAATGTGGAGTATGTTTTTCCAACATTTCCTCATCCGTAACCTTTTCTCCACACAACAAAAATTGTGAAGTGATTTTGAACATGGCTGAATTATACTCACAAACAGTTTTATAATCTTGCAACCTCAAGTGCAACCAATCATATCGAGCTTTTGGGAGAATTACAGTTTTCTGGTGATTATACCTTTCCTTTAATTTGTTCCAGAGAACAAGGGGATCTTTCACCGTAAGGTATTCAGTTTTTAACCCTTCATGGAGGTGATGGCGAATAAAGATCATGGCTTTAGCCTTTTCTTGGTTAGACGCTTTATTTCCCTTCTTGATTGTTTCGCCGAGGCTATTTGCATCTAGATGGATTTCGGCATCAAGCACCCAAGACAAATAATTTTTGCCCGTAATATCCAAAGCCATGAATTCAAGTTTTGCAAGATTCGACATAGTAAACTACAATACATAGAAATGCAAACTATGAATTATAGTGTGTAAATTAAACAAGATAGAATAGGGATTGAAAGAATACTTTACCTTAGAAAAACGACGATCAAAGTATTTTTAGTATGTGAAATTTACGATAGCCTTTTAGAGACGATCGTGCTGATAACGTGATATGAAATAACTAATGAATTACCCAAAGTATGAATAATATAGTGGATTACTCAAAGCATGAACAATGTAGAAGTAGAGGGAATTCTTTCTTTCTTTCTTTCTTGTACTCTTCTTTCATGCATACAACCCTCTATTTATAGGTAACATGAGAGGTTTGAACTAAATAAAGAGTTACAAGAATTGATACTATGTAGGTTTCATAGTAATAGCATGGAGTTTCTTCTTTAATTGGTACATGAGAGTTTTTCCTAAAAGGGGTTATGGACATCCATTTAAAACAATATTTTGTAACAGTTTGATATTTCCTCTGCTTTTTTAGAGGTAGTTTTAAATACGTGCAGTTAACTTTGTAAAGCTTAGATAATGATCACTTACCCTTTTATTTATTTTAAGATTTATGCAACTTGAATTGATGGGAAATTCATAGAAGCACATCTCAACATGCTATTGCTAGATTTGTTATAAAAAATACTTTTATATCAGTACATTTTTAATGACTAGTGATCAAAGATCAATATTGTAGACTGTGTCGATGTCCAGAATAACAAGTAAAAAAAATAATATAGATATATATTTTAATAGCACAACAGCGGCTAAATATAAAGTGCATAATTTGGTTTATCGGAGCAAGTAGATTTTTGGCGATCAAATTTGGTGCTTGGTGGCATACCTGAGATGATCCGCCGATGATCATCGCACTGCTTCCCTCAATCCTCGTGAGTTCAGGTCGCTACGACTGCTACCCGGGGGACGCTCGCCGCTCTGCGCGATCAGTTGCCGGCGGCCTCATCGCCGTCTAACGAGTAACGATACACCGGCACCGCCGCGGCAACCAACATTTGGGGATATATATATCTACTCAATATAAGTGCTTACTTAATACTTGAATATTAGCTTTCTACTTAAATATATAAATCGAGAATGAAAACTACGTGCAAAATGAAGATGTACATACAAGTGACTGATTCAGAAGACTGTAGCTATTGGCTGCTGGATTGTACTGTGGTCTTCTAGCGATTGACTGATGGTATGCTTCCACGACACGCTATTGCCTCCCAATCCACACGACACGCTAGAAATGCAGGTGAATGGACTATGCTTTAGACTTTAGCGACCGGCCCATGCTGGATGTCCTAGCGAATCGGTGGTTTTTTCAAACAAGGGAAGTTTTTCAAAGAATTGCCAGCATGGACCTTTTCGCCTTGATTATTACGTATCCACCCATTAAAACTGTTAAGATGAAGATTGATTTGAGTCCATACTAGTCATGTGTTGGGATGAAAACGGAGCACAAACGATTGATAAATGTCTATTTCATTTCTGTTTCATATTTTTTACCGGTAACGGAAACGAAATTGGAAACATCTGGAAACGGATAGTGATAGAAACGGATGCGAAACGAAACTAAGCTGATACGGAAACGAAAAAAGAAAATTCCATCCAAATATGTTCCCAATTGAAACACCCAAAAAATTGCAATTTTTAATTAAGCATTTAATTTGGATTTTATAAATTTTTTCTAAAATTTCAGCATTTAATTAATATTTTTGCTTTTTTCATATTTAAATAAATAATTTATTTGAGAAAAAAACCAAAATATTTTTAGAAATAATTTTCATAAGTTCAAAATGTTATAAAATATTTTTGATAATTTTTGTAGAATTTTTAACTCTATTTGATATTTTATATAAAGCAATACATATTTATGTTATTATTTAAATTAGAAAATAGAATTTTTGTTTTCATCTATAAAGAATTTCCGTTTTTTGTTTTCGTTTCCACCTGAACTAGCTCTCCCATTTCCATTTTCATACTGATATTTTCCGTTTCCATTTCTGAAAAAAGTCTTCTATATCTGTTTTCCTCCATAGCGGTCAGAAATTCCATTTCCATTTTCAACCCTAGTCATGTGCCCATGCGATACAATGAAAACTCAATTTGTGATAAAAATATATATTTGCAAAGAGTACTAACCTTATCTGAATAATAATCTTCACTCTGAATGTACAATGGTTAAATATTTAAATCAATTCATCAAAACATACAAATTCCAAGCATCTATTTACAAACTCAAGCTTAAAATTATCTTTAATTTCACAAACTTAAATAATAACATCACAGCATTTGGGATTGTAAATTTGTAATGCCATAATTTGAGATTGATCGATCGACCAAAAGAGGCATCAACTGCTGCCCTATAGGCGCAAAGGCATTGAAGAGGTAGGCGTCATCCGTATGTGGCTACCACCATCAGCGGCGTGCGTGATTTGTACGCCTTGCTCCAGCCATACCATAACCCCACCCCACCAATCAGCTTCACTGCCTCTTCGCCTCCCACACAAGTGTCTCCCTCAACCTATTGACATCATCCACCGCACTGAGGATTCAAAACCGAAATAAAAACTGCTCGAATTACAGACATTTTAAAAACCGCTTGAAAACTATCAAAAACTGAAGAGTTAAAGAAATCAAAAAAATTTGAAAAAAAATTCAAAAAATAAAAAACCGTTTGGTTTTCAACGAAAACTACGGTTTTTCATGAAAAACCGCTCGATTTCACGAAAAACTGCTCAGTTTTCACCACAAACATAGCTAAGTGTACCTGCAGGGAGGAGCCTCTCCTTGCTTTAAAGGAGCATAGGGAAGAGGACAAAGGACAACGGCCGCCAGGAAACCTGGCCCAAGCCGCCACGCACGGGGTCAGGCCACATGAGATGGCCGCCACCGCTATGCCCCTTGAACCGCTCCCCCTCAGCTCGCTCTTCTCAGGATAGGGCTATGAGAAGTGCCTTATCCCTAGTGCCCTAGGCTAGCTGGGCCGGCCCAGTTGGTCTTCTACTTTTTTTTCTTTTCTGAAATTTAGAAGAAAAAAAACCCAATTTCCTTCAACACTACCATCCAATAAATTTTCTCTGGTTACACTTAGCTATGTTTGTGGTGCGTAACTGATCACTTGGCCTCGACTCCTGATTACAGAGATGTCTACCATCCTGTAGATTTTCTCTGATCACATCTAGCCACGTTTGTGGTGTGTAATTGATCACTTGCCCTCGACTCCCGATTACAGGGATGTCTACCATCCTGTAAATTTTCTCTGGTCACACTTAGCTATGTTTGTAGTACGTAATTGGTCACTTGCCCTTGACTTCCGATTACAGGGATGTTGAAATTCCTTGAATGATCTGGTTGCTCTGCCTGTAAAAGCAATCAAACATAGCAATAAATTAGCACCATTGTCCAGTTGCCCTGCCAAAGACAGTATAGACTTGACAATCCCCATTTCATCATTCATCGATCACTTATAAGTAAGGCCAAACCACCGGTGCAACTGCAGTCTCTAATAAGCCTTCTTTCTCGCCGCGCACAGGCATAAAAACACACTGTTGGTAATTAGACACCCAGAGGAGCTGGCCAAAATGGCAGAGCTGAAGCTTCAGATCCAAGTAGTGCTAATTGCATGGTGCCTTGTGTTCCTCCAAAGCTCCTCCGCTATCCCAACTGCACCTGCACTTCCACCAAGCAACCCCTGCATCGCGCGCGAGCGGGATGCTCTTCTTCACTTCAAGGCGGGCCTCACGGATCCTGACAACTACCTGTCATCCTGGCAAGGCGAAGAATGCTGTGGATGGACGGGCATCGAGTGCAGCAAGCGAAACGGCCATGTCGTGAAGCTTGATCTCAGCTCTGCAGGACTTGAAGGTAAGATAAGCCCCTCCTTGCTTGCTCTACGACATTTGAAGGCCATGGACCTCCAAGACAATGACTTCAGAGGTGAACCGATCCCGGAGTTCATTGGTGACTTCAAGAACATGCAGTATCTCTACCTCTCCAATGCCAATTTCAGTGGGCAGATACCTCCCCACCTTGGCAACCTCTCCAAGCTGCTTGAGCTTGAAGTAAACAATATGGGAGATTCACACCTTTACTCAAATGACCTTGCATGGCTGGCGAGCCTGCCAAAACTACAACGTCTTGCGTTGGACAATGTGAACCTCAGCACGGTCATCGACTGGGCTCACTCTTTGAACATGCTTCCATCTCTGGTAACATTAAGTCTTATTAACTGCGGCCTACGTAACACTATTCCTCCCCCCCTGCATATGAACCTCACATCACTAGAGTTCGTATACCTCACTGGTAACCCCTTCAACTCACCAGTCGGAGTCAAGTACTTCTTTTGGCCCTTCTGGGATCTGCCTAGCCTAGAAATTATTTATCTAGCAGATTGTGGGCTTCAAGGTCCCCTTCCTGAGGTTGTGGGAAACTCCACATCCCTTAGAGACTTTGTTCTTGAGTTTAACCACCTCACAGGGGTGCCGACAACATTCAAGAGACTCAATAACCTGGAATCGCTGCGTCTTTCACAGAATAACATCAATGGGGATATAGAAGATCTGTTGGAGAGATTGCCTGGGAGTGGATTGTACACATTAGAACTGTACGAAAACAATTTGACCGGGAGCTTGCCAGCTCGAAAAGGACATTTGGGCAATCTTCAGTCTCTTCTTCTCAGCGACAACAAGCTCTCAGGGAACGTACCACTTTGGATAGGAGAACTTACCAACATGACAGCACTAGGGCTTGATTCCAACAACTTTGATGGCGTTATCACACAATTCCATTTCGCAAATCTAGCTAGTCTGGAAATTCTAGGGCTATCCGGTAACACTTTAACAATGGTGGTCGACCAACTTTGGGTTCCTCCTTTCAAACTTGGTATAGCCGGTTTAGGATCTTGCAGACTAGGGCCTAATTTCCCAGAATGGCTAAAATCACAAAATATGATGACCGTGCTTGATATTTCAAACACAAGCATAGCTGATTTTATACCTGACTGGTTCTGGACCACATTTTCCAACACAGAATATTTTGCTCTATCAAGAAATCAGATTAGAGGTAGTCTACCGGCTGTTATGCTTGAAAAATGGCAGCATATGCAATGGATTTTAGTTCTAATCTTTTGGAAGGCCAACTACAAAAGGTTCCAGAAAATTTAACATACCTTGACCTCTCCAGAAACAATCTATCAGGGCCGCTACCACTTGATTTTGGAGCTCCATTGTTAGAATCACTTGTTCTCTTCAAAAATTCACTGTCTGGTAGAATTCCACACTCTTTTGTCAATTGAAATACCTAAAATTTGTAGATCTATCGTCAAATCTATTACAAGGGCCATTTCCCAATTGCGTGGACAGCTCAGAAGTAGGGAACATGTCAAACGTTAATAGCTCCCCAAGGATCACTACGAGCTTTCAGCAGTCTTCGGTTTCAAAATTCATCATGTTGAACTTAAACGACAATAATCTTCCCGGGGCATTCCCTCTGTTTCTCCAAAACTGCCAGTACCTAATATTTCTTGATCTTGCATTTAATCAGTTTTCTGGGAGCTTACCAACATGGATGGGTGAGAAGTTGCTGTCCTTAGCATTTCTGCGGTTACGTGCAAATATGTTCGCTGGTGACATCCCTAGCCAGCTTACCAAGATGACGAAGCTTCAGTATTTAGACCTAGCCTCTAACAACTTCTCAGGGACCATACCATGGTCACTTGTGAATTTGGCGGCAATGACCCGCACGCCTGCTGATAATGATTCACTTTCATATATTGTCCACTATGGATGGTCATTTTGGGGCTCAAGAGGTGTTCTCATTATTGGTCAAGATAGCACAGTTATGTATGGACCTGATTTCAGTCACATTTATATGTCCGCTAATGACAGTTTGTTGGTTGTCACCAAAGGGCAACAGCTTGAATTTACACGCGGAATCATGTTCATGGTAAATTTTGATCTGTCTTGCAACAATTTAACGGGGCATATTCCCGAGGAAATTAGCAAGCTCACTGCGCTGAAAAGCTTAAATCTATCTTGGAATCATCTGAGCGGCATGATCCCAGAGAACATTGGTGCATTACAGTCAGTGGAATCTTTGGACCTATCACACAATGGACTTTCTGGAGAAATCCCTACAAGCTTATCGGCTCTCGCGTCATTGAGCCACTTGAATTTGCCCTATAACAATCTGTCGGGACAAATACCAAATGGAAACCAACTACGAACGCTTGACGATCCGGCATTGTTCAGAATTGTTCAATCCGGGCCTTTGTGGCCCACCTCTCTCCAGGAATTGTTCAGAATCAAAGTTACCACCAGCATCGGGTGCCATGGACGAGGATAAAATTTTGAGCGATGCAGTTTGCTTGTACCTTGGCATGGGCATAGGATGGGTGATTGGCCTTTGGATTGTCTTCTGCGCGTTCTTGTTCAATCGGAGATGGAGAAGTATTTGTTTCCTGTTTTCTGACCGCTTGTTCGACCGGGTTTATGGGCAAGTCACCAGGATTCGGGCCTATCTGAAAAAACAGTCTGGTGCTTGCTTTGTTCCATATATTGTGGGGATTTCAGTGCTAATCTCTCTTAATAAGTGTACTAATAGCCCTTGTGATGTACCCTATTATCTTTGGTATGTTTTGAGTCTACTTATCACGAGTAAAGATTGGGACTTTATGCTTTAATTCATCTTGTTATTGGCTCGATTCGACGAGTACTAGATGCAATCATAAGCTCATAGGTGATACAACGGTGGAATATGTACATATACACTAGTCGTGCATGTGCAATACACATCCTAACTGTTGACTCTATCTCTTTATGATGTGGACAAATCCGAACTCCTCTCTCATATTGTTATATATATCGGATGCTTCCTATTGTAATTATTCAATCAATAAAGCGAGAGAAGATTCCACTTATATTGTGCTCCCTTGTGTTCTTGCTCTTGGAATTGTTTCTACTAATTTAGTGATTGATTGCGGGAGATCGACTACGTTTCACAACATGTTATGAGCACGAGTCTCTATCACAAGGAGGATCATCGACGACAACGAACGATCTACTACCGGCGATTAATCGCCCGATCTGATCTGTAATCGACTCGCCATCACGCCGACACCCATTCGGATTGCCGAAAAAAGTCTTACACGACTCTATCCTACGTGATAGTGTACAGAATTTCCTCCGATCGAATCAAGATATTCAATTGGTATAAACTATTGAATCATAATTGAAATTGAATAGATTGGAAATTCTGTGCGCGAATTTGAGTAGATTGGAAAATCTTCACCGTGCTGGCCTCGCCGATTGGCTCTGTCGAAGCACCCGTGTTGTGCCCGAAGCACCGCACGGCGGCGGCACCCAGCCCACCGTGATGGCTCCCTGGCAGCGCGCCCGAGTGGCCACCGGCGACCCAAGCCCTCGCGCCCCATTTGACTCCGCGTCAGCCGTGCCCGCAGCACCTACTGCGCCGGTTGCTGTGACTACTGCGACCGCCGCCCCAGCTGCTCCTGATGCCTCGTCGCCGGGAGCTCGGCTCGCGCCCCTTGCTCGTGCGCCTCACCGCTGGAGCTCGGCCACGCGCCTCGAGTCCCGCTGCGCCGCCTCGAGTCCCGTTGAGCGCCGCCCGGCCGCCTCGAGATGCGCTGCCACGGCCGTCTCCCCGGCTTCACCCTCGTCGTGCGCGATGCCACCACACTTCCCGCCGCTATCCCGCCGCACGTGCCGCCGCGCCGTCGCGCCTCTGGCCTCTTGTCCACGCCACTGTTTGCGCCGCCAGAACGCATGGGAGTAAGTAGCAAGGCTAGCAGCTGGGGTATCAGGTGTTCGGGAAATCGGGCTGGCCTCCTAAAGCAATACCAATCGAGCCCGGCTGGCTGTTTGGGCCGTGCGGCCTAGCTAGCATCTCCGGGTGGGCTAGTGGCCCGTCCTTTAGTTTTTTTTTGTGAAATTATTATAAAACGCTGAAAATTGCTATTAAATTCCATAAAATTATATTTTCTAGGACTATAAACTTTCAAAAATTTGAACATTTGAGTTTTAGCATATTCTGGAATTTTCATGCTCTGGGTTTATTTTCTAGCTTTATGCCATGATTTAATATGCGTAGAATATTTATCTCCTGTTATTTAAGTAATTCTGAAAATTACTTAGTAATTAATAGAAATGCTAGATAATTATAGAAATAATCGAGCTATCAAAACGGTTTTGGGCTTGAGGGCATAAGTGGTTGGGTTTTTTATTTCAATTTTGAATAAACGGATACATGATAATTGGTGTCTAAGAAAAACACACATGAGGCTAGGTTTTTTAATTGGCACGGGAATCGGAAGTTCTCCTCCTCATGTGAGCCCTCGTATGGTTGACTGGCCAAGAGTCATGTTGACGGAGGCATTCATTACATGATTTCATACCCAACCAACAAGAGTTACATAAGATGTAATTAGCATTATGCCAGGTTTATTTCACGTTGAAGTTTATTCTTCTGTTAATTAGTAATTCTGGAAATTAGTTAATAATTAGCAGAAAAATTATAAAAAGAATGCTAGGAAAATCTGTGATAATTATCTACTGAATAGATATAGACCATACTTTATTGATTCAATAGCAATCATGCAAAACAATATTTTACCTGAAGTAAAATCCATGTTTTGTTTGCATATAGGATATGTCTGACATCGCAAAGAAAGAGTTTGCTGAGCTTGCCCTGAATGGCAGCAACTACCTCACTATGAGTACTCGTATAATTACAGAGAATGCCCTATTATACCTTGAGTCCAGTCGCACTCTTCTGAGTTTCAAAGACATTCGTCTAAATGGTTTCCATGTAGAGACCGAAAATGAGGATGGCATTGAATACCTACGTACTCATGACTAAGTCTAACAGGTGTAATAAGCGTGTGGTCGAAAAACATCCTTCCTTCTCCTCCGGACTATATTACACATATATAAAACCAGAAGTTTATGTTGCGATAAAAACCATAATCAAAACCGCAGAAATATTTAAGATCTGGCATGATCGTCTGGGTCATCCTGGGTTGAATATGATGAGAAAAATAATAAATAATTCTACTGGCCATAATATAAAAACTACAGTCTTTCCTAAACCTGAAGCTTTTGTGTGTCCTGTATGTGCTAAAGGAAAGCTGATAGTATGTCCCTCTCATCTTAAAATTAGGGAAGAATCACTGAATTTCCTAGAGATAATTCAAGGTGATATCTGTGAACCAATTCAGCCCTTGTCGGACCCATTCAGATATTTTATGGTGCTAATAGATGTTTTTACTAGATGGTCCCATGTATGTTTCTTATCTATTAGGAATCATGCCTTTGCTAAATTAATCGCCCAAATCATTAAATTAAGAGCCTCCTTTCCAGAAGAAAGTATTAAGTCCATTCGAATGGACAATGCTAGCGAGTTTACCTCAAAAGCATTTAATGATTATTGTATGGCTCTAGGCATTAATGTAGAACATTTTGTACCCCACGTCCACACTCAAAATGGCCTTGCAGAGTCATTAATTAAGAGAGTAAAGCTTATTGCTAGGCCACTCTTGCAGAATTGTAGATTACCCACCAGTTGTTGGTGCCATGCAATGTTGCACGCTACATCATTAATTCAACTCAGACCAACTGCATACCATGAAATTTCCCCCTTGCAGCTAGTGCGTGGGAAAGAACCAAGTATTTCCCATCTGCGAAAATTTGGTTGTCAGATATCGCAAATCTCTCCACCACAACAGCATCACCATGGGACCTCACCGAAGTTGGGGATCTATGTAGGTTATGAATCTTCTTCAATAATTAAATACCTAGAGCCTATAACAGGGGATCTGTACACGGCTCGGTACGTTGATTCCATTTTTTATGAGGATAATTTTTCGGCATTAGGGGGAGATAAGTACCACATTGAAGAATGTCGGGAGATAGATTGGAATGCCACTGGTATTCAGTCCTTAGACCCACGCACTAAAGAAGCCGAACTTGAAGTTCAGAGATAATAAGTCTGCAACAAATAGCTGATAATCTACCAGATGCCTTCACTGATCATAAGGGAGTGACAAAATCTCATATAACTACAGTAAATGCACCTGAAAGAGTGGAAATACCCCAGAAGGTTATTGAATCCACTCTTGCCCCTCATGACAAAAAGAGGGGGAGGCCTCCAGGTGCACGGGACTCGGTTCCGTGGAAACGTCTACAGAAACAAAGAACCTAGCAAATGAGATCACTACTTGAGACAGTTGAAGAAACTCAACCTGTTGTTGAGAAAATCTCTGAAGTAAGCCATCCTGAAGATGGTAATCTCCCTGAAGTGAGCCATCCTGAAGATAGAAATCCCAGTGAACATTTGCGTGCACAATCTGACGCTGGGAAATCGGAACACCTGGACTCCATTGTTGTGGGAAATCACGAGGAGCTGGAAGAAATAAAGGAAGAGATATCCACCAATTATGTGGATTCAGGAGAATTATATAATATAAAGACTACAATTGTCGACATTTATTTCACCTTCAAAATTGCTAAAACTCTTGAACTGGATTTAGAACCAAAGTCCATGACAGAGTGCCAGAAGCGCTCAGATTGGGTCAAATGGAAAGAAGCAATTGAGGCAGAATTGCACTCGCTTAATAAAAGGAAAGTATTTGGTCCTGTTGACCGGACACCTCCTAAAGTGTTCCCTGTAGGATAAAAATGGGTTTTCATCCGAAGAGAAATGAAAACAACAAGGTGGTGAGATATAAAGTGAGGCTTGTAGTACAAGGGTTCACACAGAGGCCCGACATCAATTACAATGAAACATATTCTCCGGTGATGAGTGGAATAATGTTCTAATACCTGATATCAATGACAGCTGGCTTAAATTTAGATATACAGTTGATGGATGTGGTGACCGCATATTTATATGGGTCACTGGATTCAGACATTTATATGAGAGTCCCTGAAGGAGTAAAAGTCTCGGATCCTAATAATCGCAACATGTATAGCGTCAAACTGCAGAGATCGCTATAAGGGTTAAAACGGTTGGGAAAAATGTGGTATAACCAGCTTAGCGAGTTCCTCCTGAAGAAGGGATACTCTATGTCTCTAATAATGATGATTGTCCTTGTGTGTTCATAAAAAAAATCCCAGAAGGGATTCTGTATCATCTCAGTGTATGTCGATGATTTGAATATCATCGGAACCACAGGGGAGATAAAGGAAGCAAGTGGTTACCTCACGACGGAGTTTGAGATGAAAGATTTGGGTAAAACCAAATTTTATTTAGACCTACAGCTAGAGCATTTCCCAGAAGGAATTCTTGTTCACCAATCTTCCTATACCAGGAAGGTATTGGAAAGGTTTAATATGGATAAATCGCATCCCTTGAAAACCCCCATGGTCGTAAGATCCCTTGAAATGGATAAAGACCCTTTCAGACCGAGGATGAAAAATTGCACAAGGCCTGATATTGCATTCGCAGTGAATTTGCTAGCAAGACATAGTTCAGCTCCAACTAGAAGACATTGGGCTGGTGTAAAGACTTTACTCAGATATCTCCAAGGTACTCAAGATCTTATGTTGTTTTTCCAGAAGAACCAAGACTTGACCATGGTGGGATATACGGATGCTGGCTATCTGTCTGATCTCCACAGTGCCAAATTTCAGACTGATTTTATGTTTCTCTACGGTGGTATAGCCGTTTCCTAGCGGTCTTGTAAACAGACTCTAGTAGCAACGTCTACCAACCACTCAGAGATTATAGCCCTGTATGAAGAGTCGTGTGAATGTGTTTGGCTGCGACATCTAATTAGCCATATCCAGAAGTCATGTGGTCTTAACACCGTCGATACCCCCACAATTATCTATGAAGATAATACTGCTTGTGTTGCGCAAATGCAATTGGGTTATATAAAGAGCAACATCACGAAGCATATTGCTCCTAAGTTATTCTACCCTCACGAACTCCAGAAGAGCGATGAGATAAAGATCTTGCAAACTAAGTCATGTGAAAATCTTGCAAATTTATTCACTAAGTCCTTGCCTAAATCCACATTTCAAAGATATGTTAAAGGCCTTGGAATGAGAAGACTTAGAGAGATGCAGAGTTCACGGGGGAAAACCCTTAAACCATAACCCTTATTACGATCCTGAAGATCCTAATAAAACCCTGAAAGGTTATAAGTTGTACTCTTTTCCCTTTGTGAGTTTTCCTGAAGTTTTCTCACATGAAGGTTTTTAATGAAGCAACTAGTGCAACATAAAGTACGAGTGCGATGTACTCTTTTCTCCATCTCCTTTTTCCCCTGGGTTTTTTAGTGTAGTTTTTAACGAGACATATGCATTATGCGGTATTCGCCCAAAGTGGAGTGTTATGAGATAAGGATTCTAAACCTTATTTGGCTTAGGACTCTATCTCTTTATGGTCTGGGCGAATCCAAACTCTTCTCTCATATTGCTATATATCGGGTGCTTCCCATTGTAATTAATCAATCAATAAAGAGAGAGGATTCCACCTATATTGTGTTCTTGCTCTTGGAATTGTTTCTACGAATTTGGTGATTGATTGCGGGAGATCGACTACGTTTTACAACAGTAACATTTGTAGCACAGTATTTTTAGACATACGACGTGGCATATAGATAATTTTCTCTCTTTTTTAGAGGTATAAGGTTGCACATAATCCATACACACCACACAATACGCTCACGTACGGACACACGGTGCGAAAACAACTGCAATCACATTGGGAAGCGTGCTCATGGATGCATATCTAGAACGCTGTAGAAATGTCTAGAAATCATGTGGTTTTAAAGACAAGTAGGCGAGCCATCCCATCCAAGGATTAAAATCTCGCCAAAATTTCGCGATACTCACCACGATCTCGCTTACCTGAGGTGGACGAGTTTTGAAATGTGGCCGGAGTAAAAAAAATTCAAAGAAAATTAAATTGCTACAATAATCTCAAAAATCTCAGCGAGATCTCGCCATATCTTGCCGAGTTCTCAGAGTTTTTGACCTTTTTTAACCGAATTAGACCGGAAATTGATCAATATGCCTTAAGAAAATCATCTCCTATGAAAATTGGTTGAAAAACCGAATTTTTGAAACATTTTTTGAAAACTATAGAAATATTGTTGGATTTTTATAAAATTGTACATGCTTTATCATGATGTAGAAAATCTATGGTACCATACTAAGAAGTGTAGTATCATACAAAAAAAAAATTAAAAAAAATTAACTTCATTTGTTATCTTTAAAAAATCAAAAACCCAATGAATATAATTGGGACAGTAACCTTGTCAAAATTTATAAATTTTTGTGAGTGTGATCATGATCCAAAATTTTTATGAGAGATTAAGAATTACCTCATTAAAATTCTATAAAATTTTTAAAAATTTCAAAATTTTTTATTTGCTCAATCAAATCTATGTATGCATTGAACTTCATTTGTTATATTTCAAAAATCAAAAACAGAAAGAACATAAATAGTACAATACACTTGTATAAATTTTATGAATTCACTGGTGTGTGATCATAATTCAAAATTTTTATGAGATGTTAATAATTTCCTTATAACCCTTCTGCAAAGTTTTCAAAAATTTTAAACCTTTTTTGTTTATTAAAGCAGATCTATCTATTGGTAATCATGCTTTTATCAGGATGCAGCACTGTCAAAATTTTTGAAACTTCTTGAAGCATGATCATCATATGAAAATTTTATATAAACATTAATGATACATCTTGAACATTCACAAAAATTTTCAAAATTTTATAACGTGGTTTGTACCATTTTTCATTTGGTTGAAATTTACCGGTATGACTTTGATCAGAACAGTAGCACTCTCAGAATTTTTAAACATTCATGAAGCTTGATCATCATATGAAAATTTTATGGTAATATTAGTGATGTATCATAACCATGAAAAAAAAGTCAAAATATTCTAACATGGTTTGTTTTATTTTTCATTCGGTTCAAACTTGCCGGTCAGCGTTTTATCAAGACAATAGTAATGTTTGAATTTTTTGAAATTCCTCAAATTTCATAATCATCTAAAATTTTTATGAGAATATCATTGATATGTCAGGAACCTATAAAAAATATTTCAAAATGTTTCAACATCATTTGACCTGATTTTGCGTGTCCAATTTTGCCAAGATCTCGGCAAATCTTGGTACGATCTTGTCAAAACCGGCCGAGATCTCAGTCCTACCGGTGGGAAAAAACCAGAATTTAAATTCCATTTTTACATTTCATCCAGAATTTATTTGAAATAGCAAGATCTCGTCAAGATTTCATTCTCTGGATACGGACGATATTTAGATCAAAACGAGATTTCAATCCTTGATCCCATCTTCTCTACCGAAGATTAGATGGGTGGTAGATACTACACTGGGCAAACTAATCAACGGTTCAAATTGCCTCACCAATTGTTTGCGTGGAAAAGTTACAGTGAAGTGACAAATCCCAATTCAAAAACAGAAGTTTGATATTTCCTCAGCTTTTTTAGTGGTAGTTTTAAATACGTGCAGTTAACTTTGTAAAGCTTTGATCTCTAATATCTAAACTGAGTGTCCTCCATAAACTGTCAGATTAGGACTAATTTAGAGCTTATCAGAGTAACCTATTCTCAGATAATCTACTAAAAGTGGAAATACATGATGGAATTTCCGATACACTTATGCATTAATACTTTCAAATTGAACTGTTAATTGGCACAATTCTCAGGCTTCAGAACTAATTTGGCCAGCAATGCAAAATTGAATTTACCTGTCAGAATCTAATAAGTCTCGCATCAATTGGAATTCAGATTGAACTTGACAGCTCCAACTTGAATTCTTCAGATTGACCAATTTGCTGAATCTCAACACTTCAGACATCAAATCTTAATTGTCAACTACTTAGCCATCAACATTGTCGGACATCCAGAGGATGGGATTACTGATGCAATACTTGGAATTAATCTGGCTGAATTGTTTGCATATTTGCAGATTCCATGTGCAGTTAAATAGGGCAATTCATCATGTGTAGCTACATAAAGTCTAAGGAACTTGACTGTAATTTGAATGTACTGGCAATCATTAGAAGCATTGTGAGTTTCAGTATTGTTTGAAAACTTTAATGATTTCCTTCTGAATATTGCGTTAATGGAAGAATCTGACATAGACACATTGGATCGAATGGTAAATGCTTGGACTCTCGGATATTTCAATTGTATGATCCAGTAATGAGCTTCCTGTGAAATCTGCAGCTACGTCATGAATCATTGGCTTAAGTGAAATATCTAGCGACATACTAATTGATATACATCATGAATCTATTACTGCAGCAATTAATGATGAATCAGATTGCTCTGAATTATGAATTGATCAGTAACTAAGTGGCATCGTGAACACTGGAATAGTCAACATGACAGATTCTGCAATTACAGTATGAATATCTGCTATCTTTTAATTACGTCTAGGAATCTTAGTAGTCTGCATTTCGAACTGTAATGCTGATTGCGAATATGCTGCACTATGCAGATGGTACCTTTTTCTGCACATGGTTGGTAATGTCCAATTTGAATCAGACAATAGGATTATTGCTTGCTCAAACTGAGTCTTTCCTAGTTGTTTAATGGCAGTGAGTCTTTGATGGCCTTCCTAAATAGTTAGGACAAATGTTGCTTCTGACTAGACGTTGATGTCATGTTCTTGGAATCCTATTGAAGGCTTGTTATTAATTTGGATTGATTCAGTTAGCTCACTTGTAGTCAGAATAATGTGCGTGTAATTTCTTTCCAATCTTTAGCATGGATTATGATCTATGATCGATATGGCTATGGAAGTAATACGTGTACTGCATAAGTGTTACTAAAATTCATCTGTCTTAGCTATGCTGTACTGTCAGCTATGATTGATAGCTTTCTATGTAGTATGTATTGTCTACAACGATGTCGACATGTACATGACTAGTCAGCTCTTACAGTAGCTTTATCGATCTACGAAGTCTATTCCATTGCTTACTATAGCTCGACTATGTATGCTGAGCAGCACACTATTCGTTAATCAATAGCTTTTATGGCAGCAGGTAGTCTACTGATTGTGGCGATTAATTTATCGGTCCAATCTTCTTCCTTTCAATTTTCAGGCGCATGAAAGCATTGCGGATCTACCCCTACTTGATGGCTGGGCCGAGAAGCACAGGCTCTTTGTTAAATGGAAGCACACCGAAGCAAAAGTATGTAGACTTTTTTTTTCACATTTCTGAAACATTGTACTCAAATAAATTGTTGTCTTTTTGTATGCAGTCATATTTTTTTTTCTTATCTAAACCAAAATCTGCATTTACCTCCAGTATTGGTTTATAAACATATATACTCATGTTACTAGAAAGGGTTCGCTGTAAGCTCCTTAAATTATACCAATCTCTGTAATCCGAAAGAAAAGGAACTAAGTTTTGTAACTAAAAAAAATAATCCTACAGGCTGCAGCATACTATTACCATGGACTTATCAAGATGAAGGCAACAGCGAGAAATCACATAGGACTGCCGTCGCAGCATTGCAATCCGCAGAGGAGTTCCTCAGGGAGAGCAAAGCTGTCTGTGAAGCCTTCCATGCCGCATCTCCAGTTTCAAGGCAATCTATCCATCCATGCAGCTTTTGTTTTTGCTGAAACATCAACTGTTGTTTTTTCTGCATAAAACTTGAGAAATCTGTAATAAACTAGGCTACTTGCTGAATTAGTGTCAGATACACAAGAGATCATGTCAGAAGTTTGATGCTACAGAGGATAACCATTTTATCATGACTGAGTTTTGCAGCGTGCGTGCTTGTGCAGAAGCCCGCCTCTGTGGGGATCGATGAAGTACCTCCATGAGAAGATCCAGAAGGATTCTTCCTACAAAGTTCGCATCAACAAGGACCTCTACAACAATGACAGATGCTACTGATACCAAAATACTGATCCATGCATGCATCTTTTGTTCAAAGAAAACATATATTGCTTGAAGCCTTGAACTAGACTGACTTATTGATCTGCTTAATTACAAGCTGAGTTCATTACTTAATGTGTTCAGAGTCAAACAGAAGCAGCTGCGTATATATGCTGCTCATACTTGAACAGAAAGCATGCTCGGACTCATTTGCACATATAACGTGCTAGAAGTTTAACATGTTTGCAGGATCTATGAGTGTGTGCCGGCGCTGCCGGACTTCGCTGTGGCTCTGAAGCCCGAGGAGTATCGGCTTCCTCTGATAGATTATACCTCTATCACTAGATGTTGTCGCCCACTTCTGCTTCCTATCCCTAAGGGATGGTTCTGAACTGTTAAGGGATGTGATTACTGTTGAGGTGGAGATGCAAGAATCAAAATGCCGTGGAGAATCTCAAACATTACCAGTTGATTCAGAGATTCATAATGTTGTTGCTGACAGTATATTAGGTAATGCTGGGAGTAGTATCAAATTGATGCTTAGTTTATACTTTCAATCTTCCTTCTGGGCTCATATTTCCAGTTGAATTACCCAGGCTTCAAAACTGCTGCAGAAGTTCTCCAGATGCATGGGCTGAGTGTGCATTGTAGCTTCTGGCTGGATGGAGTAATCTGTTAAGAGTGCGCCATCGTAATGCATGTATATGTAGCATCAAATCTTGAAATCAGGGAATTTTTATGCAGCACGCAGTATCTGCTAAAAGTTTAACATAGCAGATGTTCGTTGGCTATGCACTGACATGTAAGTTGATGGGAACTTAGCCGCGATCTTGATGTAAAGTTCATAAATATTGCCGTAGCATTAGCACGGGCATTATGCTAATATATATAAATCGAGAACGAATACTATGTGCAAAATGAAGATGTACGTACAAGTGACTGACTCAGAACACTGTAGCTATTTATTGTCTGCGGATTGTACTATGGTCTTCTACTGTAGCGACCAGCCCATGCTGGATGTCCTAGCGAATCAGTGGTTTTTTCAAACAAGAGAAGTTTTTCAAGAATTGCCAGCATGGATCTTTTGGCCTTGACTATTGCGTATCCACCCATCAAAACTGTTAAGACATAGATTGATTTGAGTCCATACTAGTTATGTATCTATGCGATGCAACAAAAACTCAATTTATGATAAAAATTTTATTTGTAAAGAGTACTAACCTTATCTGAATAATAATGTCCACTCTGAATGTACAATGGTTAAATGTTTAAATTCATCAAAGTATATAAATTCCAAGTATCTGTTTACAAACTCAAGCTTAAAATTATCTTTAATTTCATAAACTTAAATAATAACATCACATCACTTGGGATTGTAAATTTGTAACGCCATAATTCGAGATAAATCGATTGACCGAAAGCGGCATCACCTGCTGCCCTATAGGCGCAAAGGCATTGAAGAGGTAGACGTCATCCGTATGTGGCTGCCACCATCAGCGGTGTGCGTGGCTCGTATGTCTTGCTCCGGCCATACCATAGCCCCACCCTACCAATAAGCTTCACCGCCTCCTTGCCTTCTCCGCAAGTGTTTCTCTTAACCTATTGACATCACCCACCACGCACCAGGGATTCAAAAACCGGCTCAAAATTCGTGGTACGGTTTTCGTAAAAACCGCTTGAAAACCGTTAAAAACCGAAGTTAAGAAATCAAAAAAATTTGAAAAAATTCAAAAAATCGAAAACCGTTCGGTTTACAACGAAAGCCGTGGTTTTTCACAAAAAAACCGCTCGGTTTTCACCGAAAACCGACTCGACCAATTGAATGTTCATTAAAAACAGTTTTTGTGCGGTTTTCAACGGTTTCCAAACACATAAAATTTTTCAAAATTTTTAGATTTTTAAAATTTTTTAATTAAACCGGTTTACCGAGTAGTTTTGGATCTCAAACCGGAGCGGTAAGATCAAAAACCGCGGTTTTTGAGCGGTTTTCGTTGGTTTTGTGAACCCTGCCGCGCACGAGCTCCAGCAGCACCGCCAGCCTATCTCACCGCCCACCACCGGTGATCTGCCCCTGCGTTGCATCAACGAGATCAAAAAGGTCTCCCATTACCTCCACTCAATGGATAAGCTCAATACATCTACGCGAGAGGTAAGAAGCGGTGAGGTTATATAGATTCAACAATCGAGGAGATATTTATAAAATCCATAGTAAAAAATCGTTGGATAAGGAAACTAACAAAAGTGAAAGAGACGAGAAGAGACCTAACTTCTTGAATCGAAGCTCTGTTTCTTTCGGAAGGGAACCAATCAATCTAATCTGAAAAGCACCAGGAGCAATCACTACCGATTCGAATGCTAGATCAATAGGAGAAAGGAAAGCAATAAATGAGTTATGCATATTCATTTATCTCCTGTGATAGGATGATCCAATCCAATCTACCAGGGTAGCCACCGCCCTCTTTTCACTTAACACGCGGGTGCGCACACGTGTCGGAATAAGGGTGGAGTACAGACGTACCACCACCAACTCCTAATTAGAATTTATATATATATAACAAATTTATCTAGTCTCATCATGCATAGCCGCGCGCATGCTGCTGATCGGCCGGAATCAAGTCCATACGTGATTAAATAAAAAGAAAAGATAATCTTATCTACACATGTAAGTAAATATTTAATAGAAAGGATGCACATGGCAACTCAAAGGCACATGGTAACTCAAAAACTGTATACGTACAGTATATGGAAAAAGAATTGGCCATGTAATATTTGGAAATAGAATTGGCTGATTGAGATAAGAGTCTAATACGATGCAGATCACGCATACATGCATATCCAACCAAATTAAAACTTTCTTCGTTCGCCAATGTATAGAAGATCGCGACAATGACGGTTTTAGGGGAGGGGAGAATGGACCACTGCCACCAACTCATAATTAGAAGTAGTAAAGAAAAATTTATTTGCAAAGGGCACTAGCCTTATCTGAATAATAATGTCCACTCTGAATGTAAATGGTTAAATGTTTAAATCAATTCATCGAAGCATACAAATTCCAAGTACCTCTTTACAAACTCAAGCTTAAAAATATCTTTAATTTCACAAACTTAAATAATAACATTACTGCACTTGGGATTGTAAATTTGTAACGCCGTAATTCGAGATCGATCGACCGACCGAAAGAGGCATCACCTGCTGCCTCATAGGCACAAAGGTATTGAAGAGCTAGGCGTCATCCGTATGTGGCTGCCATCATCAGCGGCGTACGTGGCTCGTACGCCTTGCTCCGGCCATACAATAGCCCCACCCTGTCAACCAGATCCACCACATCCTCGCCTCCCCGCGAGTGCCTCCCTTAACCTATTGACATCATCCACCGCGCGTGAGCTTCAGCAGCGCCGCCAGCCTATCTCGTTGCCCACCACCGGCGACTTGTCCCTGCGCCGCATCGACGAAATTAGGAAGGTCGCCTATTGCCTCCGCTCAATGGATAAGCTCAGCACATCTGCAGGAGAGGTAAGAAGCAGTGGGGTTATATAGATTCAGCAATCGAGGAGATATCTATGGAATCCAAATTAAGAAATCGTTGAATAAGAAAGCCAACAAAAAGAAAAGGGGCGAGAAGAGACCCAACTATATGAATCGGAGCTCTGCTTCCTTCAGAAGGAAATCAATCAATCCGATCCGAAAAGCACTGTAAGCAATCACCGTCGATTCAAATGCTAGATTAATGGAAGAAAGGAAAGCAATAAATGAGTCCTGCATATTTATTTACCTCCCACGACGGAATGATCCAATCTAATCTACCGATGTGGCCACTGCTCTCTTTCCACTCAGCCACATGGGTGCGCATACGTGTCAGGGTGAGGGTGGAGAACAGACGTACCACCACTAACTCCTAATTAGAATTAGTATAGATAGAAATAATAAACTTATCTAGTCGCGTCATGCATAGCCGTGCGCATGCTGCTGGTCGGCCACAATCAAGTCTATATGTGATTAGATAAAAAAGAAACAATGATCTTATCTACACATGCAAGTAAATATTTAATGGAAAGGATGCATATAGCAACTTAAAGGCACATGGTAACTCAGAAGTTGTATGCTTATAGCATATGAAAAAAGAATCGGTCGTGCAGTATTTGGAAATAGAATCAGCTGATTGAGATAAGAGTCTAATACGCTGCAGATCACGCACGCATGCATATCCAACCGAATTAAAACTTTCATTATTCGCCAATATATAGAAGATCGGGACAATGACGGTTTTAGGAGAGAGGAGAACGGACCACCGCCACCAACTCATAATTAAAAGTAATAGAGAATCATTTAGACTATGTTATCAATACAAAGCTCTGCCGAGGCCAATTTAGATCGTCTGCCTGCATCAATCTATACTGCATCGAATTAATTTGTCCGACAACACACGCTTAAATCTACTACAAACTCTACGTAAGTTCGAGCTATGTAAGTTAATCGCATCAGAACAGTTGATTTTAATTAAGCAAATTAATTCCTCTAATTGTCAAGATTACTTGTTTAATCTGTAAAAATATGAAATTAGGGTTAATATTTTTGTTCATCCTAAGTCTCTGTTCAACAAAAATTGTTGGAAACATGAGCTTGCCGGGTGCACTTGGTCATACGCTCGGCCCGATGCCACCATAGCCTATCACCGCGGTGCAACGCGACGCCGCCACATCCGAGTTGGCTAGCAGCCGTGCCCGAGAATGGCCCGTAGAGAAGCTGCCCAGCCGAGCCACGCTGACGTCCGCGACCGCGCTGGAAGCGTCGACGGTGGCTCTCGCGCAGTCGCGCCCACTGCATCACTCGGCCTCGGCCGCCGCGCCACTCGGTCTCTACCGTCACGCATGCTGCGCCGACACTCGGCCGTCACGCCCACTGCACCCGCCGACTGCACCACTTGGCCTCGACTGACGTGCCGCTTGGCCTCTGTCGTTCGGGCCTGCTACGCCACTCGGCCTCGGCCGTCGCGTCGCTCGGGCTCGGTTGTCGCACCCGCTGCGTCGCTCGGGCTCTGCCGTCACACCTTAGAGCAAGTCCAATAAGCTAGTCTATTAGCCAAGTTTATATCATCAGGAGACATTGTAAGAGACAAGTCATACAACGGCTTGACTGTTAGCTTGGCTCTAGAAAAGTAACAGCATTTAATTTATAGTATTTGCATCTGAAATGTGGTGATCAACCCAAAACACCATCTTTGTGGCCATACATGCTGCTAGTAGAAATAGAAAGGGAACTAAAAGAAATAGCAGGTGCCTATAACATTAAGACAAATTGACACATACTAATAAATCAAACATAGTGTGAACCAACACAAGACAGTTTATTTAACATTGAGGCAACTAAAGCTTCTGCTTGTCCTCACACGGCTTGCCATCATAAGTAGCCATTACACTCATTACATAGAAATTCCACCATAAGCAAGTCTATAGTTTATTTAACACTAATTAGCTAATGAGCCATAGATGCCAACAGAGTTGTAAGCAACCTTCCTTTAGGAAGAACGACCAAAATCAAAATAGCATTCCTTGACAAAAGACCACCAAAATCAAACTAGCATGCCTCGAGTGAGAACCACCAAATCAGACTACTATACCCTGAGGAAGAATCACACCATCAAGGAACAAACAATATTTGTGCTTGGCGTCACCTGAAAAAATTATGGAAGTGTAAATGAGTTGTATTATAAACTATAAAACGAATAAGATGCAATAGCTTATATATGAAAAAATTACTGCAGTCATGATTACTTTTTTTTCCTATTGCCAAACTTCTCCCAAATATGCTCAACTAAGTCTTTTTTTAGTTGGGTATGTGTTGGTTGATGATGGATAGTGGCTCTTCTGCGTAGCACTTCGGATAACTCTAAGCAACCACCTATCTTTACTTCAGGAGGTAGAGCAATAGATGACCCCCCCTTCTCATTCAAGTCAATAGGAAGTTTGGCCATCTCTTTCTCATCTTCAACTATCATATTATGGAGTATGACACAAGCTTTCATGACTCTCCCAATACTAATCTGTTTCCACAATCGTGCTGGACGACGCACGATATTGAAACGAGACCGCAAAACCCCAAAAGCACGCCCACATCTTTCCTCTGCCTTCTTGGGTCATTGCAAATAACTTGTGTTTCTCCGTTTGTGGAGCACGATTGACTTCACAAAGGTAGCCTATTCAGGTATATCCCATCGCAAGGTAGTAGCCTGTGCTATACTGCCTCCCATTAACAGAGAACTGAACTTCAGGTGCTTCCCCTTTCAATGCATCGATGAATAATGGGGACTGATTAAGTACATTAATGTCGTTATTGGATCCAGCCACACCAAAGAAAGCATGCCATATTCTGAGGTCCTTTGAAGCAACCGCTTCTAGTATGATTGTTGGGACTCCATAGTCGCCTCGGACATATTGCCCCTTCCAAGCTGTGGGACAATTCTCCCATCTCCAATGCATACAGTCAATGCTTCCAAGCATGCCGGGGAAGCCACAGGACTCACCAACTTGAAGTAAACGGTTCACATCCTCAACTGTGGGGGCCCGTAGATACTCCCCGGAAAAGATTTGAATAACTCCTTGCGCAAACTGACACTGATGGGTTCCCTTTCCCTCTACTTCCATCAACTAAATGAGGTGGGATTGGTTGGGAAAGGGGCGGACTCCATGGGTTATTGAAAAAACTTAGGAAACCACCAGGTGGGCGATTATCCATTCCCCTGCAGATGGATAAACATTAATTAAGATTTACTTGTTCATATATCTAGTCAATAAATATTTCAGAAAAGTAACATTTCATCTACCTATTTTAGAAAAGTAAACAACATATCCTGACATTTGTGCCTGTTAATGACATGGGGCTTGGCTACCCTACATTTGTGCCTGTTAATGAATTATACATTGGCACATGCCAAAAAATGTCTCATAATGTCTCTAGCTATTTCTACAAGCAAACTACTAAATACACTCGCCACCTACAATCGCATCAGTTTGTCTTAAGGTAGCAAACTTGTCATAAAGAAACTAGGATATCCCAGGTCTGTGCAAAAGCAACTGGTACTACAATGAAACACATGCATATCCCACCTCGAATGACAGAGCAAGAGTGTGATTTTGTTGTTGTGCTAACTATTTTTTGTACTTTAATGGGAACTCATATTCTGAGAACATAGAAGCAGCAGGCTAATGTGGATTTGAAGTTTGACAGCTAACGATCTACAAATTGCAATGCAATAACCACAATAGAGTATTGTCAAGATAAAGTTTTGTTTTCACACTGATATTGCCATATGAAATGCATCACTGGTAAAGTTCTGTAACCATACGAAGGAATGTAAGCTTTGAAACAAAACCTATTTTAGAAAAGTAAACAACATATCCTGACATGTACTTAAGAAGTTGATCACCATAATTTAACCTGTAGAAGTTATATACATGATTATCTAGCATTGCATTTACATCTGGAGATCATTATGGTCAGTTGCTCACCCATAAGCTTCTGCTATCAAAAGTATCTAGATCAAAAGTTCACATCTCAACCAAATCAAGATACAAGTAGATAGGCAAGGGCAAAGGGTACAAAATGCATAATGAAATTTCTATTAACTCATACATTTGGCAAGACCTGACTAGCCTGACAATGAAAACCGAGCATAAAGCTAAAAATACCATGATGGGGCCCTGTGATGAAGGAAATTGAAAATGGTTGTAAATCCTACTTGCTATATTATAGTCATAAATAGTAATGTCAACTCCTAAATGAATTTGTCAGTTTCTATTAGTTTTCCACAAAAATTTTGCTGTGGCAGGGAACACGCGGAGAAGCTTAAAATGAACTGGGAAATCGGTAGAAGTCCTTTCCTTTCATATGCTCCAAATCATCTAGCCTGTACCTTCTCTATTTGATTGAAACTGGGCTTCATCTAGAATTGCTTAGGACCAAGGCCACATACATTCTAATAGAACAACACAGGTCTCACGATATACTTTATGTCCTCTGTTCCTTGGAACAAGTCTACTGAATCAAGTAGATGACCCTCACCTGCTGGGCTAGGTATACAAATACAAATAGATGCAGTAAGTATCGGATCGGAGGTTTTTCAATGGTATACCAGCAGCTTTTCCAGCAAGGAAATCTCAATAGCTTTAATTCCGCCATTAAAGGATGCAACATCATATCCAACTTTGCCTTTATTGGTGCTGCTTCTATCATGCTACTTGAGCACTAACTGGAGTTTGATAGCAACAACACAAGCACACAGCCAAAAACAATGCACAAAGCTGCATTACAATTTTTTCCCTAATGACATGGCTACTACCAAAAGCATCGCATACAAACAAAATCAGCTCACAGCAACGAACACGAACAAAATCCAACCGGAGCAACGACCTTCTCCACGCATTCGAAGAACCCCCAACAGGTCCCGTCGTCGACCCCGCGCCCCCAATCCCGTAGATCTACGCTTACTCGCTTAAGCCTACGAGCTCAAGCTCGAACGCGCGTGCCAACCTTCCCGATCCAACCAAACTCGCGGAGAGGACGGCGGGAGAGAGCGGCCTCCCTCGAGTTAGCTACCTGCCGTGGCGCAACCCTCGGGCTTCGGGGGCCGCCGGATCGCCGCCGGCCGCCGGCGACGGAGCGAGGAAGACTCCTGCAGCGAGCAGCCGGGGGAGCGAGGAGGAGGCGCGAGGTGGAGGCGGAGGCGAGACGAGGGGATTATGGACTTCCTAGCTTTCCATTAACAAATTTGATCTAAGAAAGATGCAAAGATGTGTTGCAGGTGTGTTACTTACCATTCTTGCAGATCAGAGTCCATGTCATCCTTTTGGATTGCTTGGGAAGAAGATGCAGCGGCACCACCACTGCTAGGCGCAGGCCACCAAGTGCAGGCGGCGGAAGACATTGGCACAGCTTACGGTGGTAGCGGCGGACCGCGCCACCAAGGGCCGGGAGCTGTAGACCCTGGCATGGCCTGCAAGGAAGCCGGTGGCGCAGAGAAACATCCAGGCCCGGAGTACCCTGGCGGCGCAGACGAGCTTGGGATGGGTTGAGGCGGCGGCGGCGCCACCTCTCGCTTCGATCGGCGAGACATCCGAGGCTAGGGTTATTTCAGATGGAAGAATCTTGGAAAAGCTTGTGGGGAGAACTTAAATCGTCACTGGAAGGAGGCGATTCAGCTTCAGGAGGAGAGGATTTGGCGCCAGGAGGAGAGGATTTGGCGCGCCATGGTGGGGGGTGGGGAATTGCTGCGGGAGGGAGAGGAAGCAATACTCACGGGAGAAAGGAAGTGAGGCTCACGGGATCGAGAAAGTAAGGAAGCAGCCCACAAAACGCGTCTCTAATCGACAAGTTTGTCGCCAAATCGCCTCTAGACCATATTTTCTCGTGCTGCAGCTCGGCGCAAGGTTAGTCGACTAGTTCTCTCTCTCTCTCCTTTTCTCTCACCTACACGTAGGATTTTGCTAAGTTGGCTTAGCTATAAGACAAGCTGAGGTGTATTATTGTACTTGCTCTTATGTATCGCCAGTTCGGCCATCGTGCCTGCACATGCCGCTCAGCTCGGCCATCACGCCTGCCCACACACGCCTGCTTTGGTTACAGCAGTTAATAGTTCAAATTTGAAATAAATCTATTTTCAACCCAAAAAAGGATTAACGAGACTCGACTTAATAGGAGATGTTAACTTGAATTTAAAATAACTATTTAAATAGTAAATAAAATAATTTTATATTTAACTGTAACAATCTAGAAAGAAACTTAATATTTTGTTCAATTCGATAGACAGCTCTATTGCGAAACAGCCCGTCTACCATATAGAGTAAGGATGACCTGACACGCATGGAGAGGTGAAGACTGCTGCAGTGCTGCCCACAGAGGGGCGTCCGGTGGCCAACATGTGTTGTGACTCGTATGAAATGAGCTTTGATTTCAAGAGAAGAAATCAAAGTATAAGAACATGTACAATAATACAAATAACTGTTGTCTGTATTATGCTTCATATCTTAAAGACAAAGCTAATGATAATTTCTATAATAGATAATGTCTTAAGGTTATATTTATAAGATCACGTAATCTTTTAATTATTACATGAAAAAATATTTATTATAGACAATAATTCATATAATGGTAATTTATACTATTTATGTGGTTGTCTCTTCATAAAAAGACAATCGTACTCTCCTCCTCCTTCTCTCTACCTGTTATAAAAATCTTAGTGGCAAAACATATACACATATATGATATGTGTAGTCATTTTAAGGTGCAGGTATGCAGTGAAATAATGAGCTACTCCCTCTAGTGACAAATAGTTATTATTTTAGACATCGATATGGTCTTCAAAACACAACTTTGACCACTATTTCCTATTATAATATATTTATAAAAACAAAAAACATAATATTATAAAAGACTTTTTGGACAAATCTATATATATGATTTTCATGTATCCAATTTAAATATTTAAAAATATTGATGATCAAAGTTTTAAAAGTTTGACTCTGACTATATCCAAAACGCATACAACAACTATTTGTGATAGGGGTATGTATTTCTGGTGTGCGAGACAGTAGATCAAATTCTAGCTGTGTAGTGGCGTAGATGAAGGTGGATTGTGCATCCCACAGCTCAGCTCGGCCATCACGCCCATCCACACACACCTGCTTGATTCTGAGCAGTTAATAGTTCAAATTTGAAATAAATCCATTTTCAACCCAAAAAAGGGTTAACGAGACTCGACTCAATAGAAGATGTTAACTCGAATTTAAAATAACTACTTAAATAGTAAATAAAATAATTTTATATTTAACTATATCAATCTAGAAAGAAACTTAATAATATTTTGTTCAGTTCGATAGACAGTTTTCTGCGAAACAGCCTATCTACCATATAGAGTAAGGATGACCTGACACGCATGGAGAGGTGATCGAAGACTGCTGCAATGCTGCCAACGGAGGGGCGTCCGGTGCCCAACATGTGTTGTGACTTGTATGAAATGGTCAAGTCAAATCGACGGAGCTCCAGCTTTGATTTCAAGAGAAGGAAATCAAAGTATAAGAGCATGTGCAATAATACATACAACTGTTGTCTGTATTATGCTTCATATCTTAAAGATAAAGCTAATGACAATTTATATAATAGATAATGTCTTAAGGTTGTTTTTATAAGATCATGTAATCTTTTAATTATTATATGAAAAAAGTGTTTATTATAGACAATAATTCATATAATGGTGATTTATATTATTTATGTGGTCGCTTCTTCACAAAAAGACAACTATACTCTCCTCCTCCTTCTCTCTCCCTATGTCATAAAAATCTTACGTGGCAAAACATATAAACATATATGATATGTGTAGTCATTTTAAGGTGCAGGTATGCAGTGAAATAATCAGCTACTCCCTCTAGTCACAAATAGTTATTATTTTAGACATCGATATAGTCTCCAAAACACAACTTTGACCATGTCGTGAGCTCCACAGCTTAGACGACGTCCGTTCAAGCATAGGATTCTTGGGAGGTGAAATGAGCTCCTCCTTGCTCACCTTACAGCATTTGAGGTGCCTAGACCTTCGAGACAACGACTTCAATGGCACGTCTATCCCGGAGTTCATTGGCGGTCTCAAGAACTTACGCTACCTCTATCTCTCCGACGCAAATTTCGGTGGGCAGGTGCCACCCAATCTTGGTAACCTCTCCAAGTTGCTTCACCTTGATCTGAACAGCATATTTGATCTTGATACACACATTTACTCGACTGATCTTGCATGGTTGTCACGCCTCACGACATTACAGTACCTTGATTTGAGTGCTGTGAACCTTAGCGCGGCTATTGACTGGGCCCATGTCGTCAATAAGCTTCCTTCCCTTGTCACCCTTATTCTAAGCTCCTGTGGGCTCCAAAACGCCATTCCATCTCCGTTGCATGTCAATCTTACATCACTTGAGCACCTTGATATCGGTGGTAACACATTCAGTTCATCTCTTGGAGCCAAGAACTTATTTTGGGATCTACCCAGTCTGCTTGACTTTGATATGACGGCGTCTGGCCTCCAAGGCGAGATTCCTGAAGAGGTGGGAAACATGACATCCATCGTAAGACTGGATCTTAGTTACAACAACCTAACTGGTACCATACCAACAACCTTCAAGAGCCTACACAACTTGGAAGAGTTGTCACTGTATGAAAATAACATCAACGGGCTTGTGGCAGTATTATTTGAGAGATTGCCTGTAGGAAACAGGCTGAAAGAGTTAATTTTATTCGAGAACAGTTTGTCAGGGAGACTGCCGGAGCAGCTAGGACATCTCAGCAATTTGACCTCTCTTGTTCTCAGCAATAACAGGATTTCAGGAAAGATACCAACGGGGATAGGAGCACTCACAAAGTTGACAGATTTATTGCTTGGTTCGAACAAGTTTGATGGCACAATCACTGAATACCATTTTGCACAACTGGTTAATCTGTTCAGTCTAGATTTATCTGACAACTCATTAGCTATGGTGGTCAAAGAGAACTGGGTCCCTCCATTCAAACTGAATCAAGTTAACCTACAGTCTTGTAGGCTAGGACCTAAATTTCCAGAGTGGCTTAAATCACAGGATAGTATATCTATTCTTCGCATATCTAATACAAGTATAGCTGGTTCAATACCTCATTGGTTTTGGAACACATTTTCCAGGACTCAGCACTTGGTTTTGTCAAGTAATCAAATCAGTGGCATACTACCATCGACAATGTTAGAAAGAATGGAGGCAGACACGATGGACTTCAGTAATAATTTTTTGGTAGGCCCCATTCCCAAGCTTTCTAGAAATTTAGAATCCTTGGACCTCTCAAGGAACAATTTATCAGGTCCACTACCATCAGATTTTGGAGCTCCAAGGTTAACTGGGCTTATTCTCTTCAAAAATTCTCTCTCTGGTAGAATTCCTAACTCCTTCTGCCGCCTGAAAAAATTAGAATTTGTAGACTTGTCAGAAAACCTACTAAAAGGGCCATTTCCAAACTGTGGGGAGCAATCAAGAGCAGGGAATTCACCGAGCAACAAGTCTTCAAAGGTAAATGTACTAAAAGTGTTGAACTTGAATGGCAACAATCTTTCTGGAGCATTCCCACTATTTCTTCGAAATTGTCAAAAACTTATTTTTCTCGATCTGGCACATAACCAGTTTTATGGGAATCTGCCGAGATGGATTGGAGAGAAATTACCATCATTGGCATTTTTAAGTCTGCGCTCGAATTTGTTTTTTGGCCACATTCCTCTTCAGCTTTCCAATCTGAAGGAGCTTCAGTATTTAGACCTTGCATGCAACGACATGTCAGGCACCATAACAGAATCACTTGTGAAGTTGGTGGCTATGACTCTGAGACCTACAGACGATGACTCACTTTCATATGTTAGTGATTATGAGCAGAGCTTAAATGAAATTGATACGGTTGCATATACTGACAGTTCATTGGTGGTCACGAAAGGGCAACAGCTTGAGTATACGACCGGAATCATCTACATGGTAAATTTTGATCTGTCGTGCAATAGTTTAACAGGGCATATTCCTGAAGAAATCGGTAAGCTTGTTGCATTGAAAAACTTTAACCTGTCATGGAATCATCTAAGTGGGAAAATACCTGACAGTATTGGTGAATTACATGCCTTGGAATCACTTGACCTGTCACATAATGATATCTCTGGTGAAATCCCTGCAAGCTTATCAGCTCTAACATCATTGAGCAGCTTGAACATGTCGTACAATAATCTGACAGGAGAGATACCATCTGGAAATCAACTGCAAACACTAAATGACCAGGCATCTATTTATATTGGCAATCCAGGTCTTTGTGGTCCTCCTCTGTCCAAAAATTGTTCAGAAACTAAGTTAATTCCTGCTCCAGAAGAGAGCGGACATGGAAGCGATGTTTCATCCTTTTTCCTCGCCATGGGTACTGGATATGTAATGGGTCTCTGGATAATCTTCTGCATCTTCTTATTCAAGAAGGAATGGAGACTTGTTTGTTTCTCATTCTCTGATCGTTTGTATGATTGGGTTTATGTGCAAGTGGCTATGAGCTGGGCCTTCCTGAAAAGGAAAAATGGGTAGAAGTTGAGATGACAACCACACTGTGTCTGCTCTTGACAAATGTATATGTTCTTCGTATCTCTCACGTTCTCGTGCTTCTACTGGAAGTGAAAATATTACTGAAAATTGGCCTTTTCATTATTGTGTGAGTTCAATAATGTGCCGTGCTTAAGCTAGCAAATTTGTAGCATGAGATATTGTCAGTTGTATTATTTATTGACTTTCCAGTTGCTAGCGAGATATATTACTGTGTACGTCCAGAAAGAAATGGCTTCTCTCCGTGTAGAAATACAATACTGTGACGCGCTTAAGCGACCTACTGTAGCATGCCATGTCTTGGGCTCGGCTTGTTTTGACTTGTATTGTCTTATATGCATACGTTTACAAGAAACTTGTCATTTTGTTTGTGCTATAACCGAAGAAATCAGCACAGAAACGAGATAGGTTTCGTTTACACAGTTCATGCTTCTAGTATTACAGCTGCTGCTGCGCATGCCTCGGCGTAAACCTGGACTTCGACTACTAGCTCGACGTAGGGCCGGTGCAGCAGCACTAAACCGTTTAACGGCGTCTTTTATATCTCAACTCATTTGCTACGTCATCTGCTGTGCATGCTTTTAGCATTCACAGCTGAATTTTATATTTTCATGAAAGAGTAGGTACACGAAAGTCATCCGCTAAGTTGCTACATTCTGATTTTGCATTAGTATTGGCAAGCTCATCTAAAAAAGTAGCTAGTCTCAAACTACTTTTTATTCTAAAATGGCATTAACCATTTAAATGTCCCCAATTGATAGCTTGATATTCTGGTCACAGGAATAAAGTTTCAAGATGCAATTGAGCTTGTTGGTATGCAGCCACTTTCTTCAACAATTGCAGCTTGGAGGAGGTTCATAACCATTTCTATTATGGCATTTGTTAACTGCGGTGAGCTCAACAGACCATGGTGAAAAGTATGGATGATATACTCACCAGCGGACCTACCCACTTGAGTTCCAGACTGTAGAAACCCCCTGCATATAAGCTGCTTTTTTAAACATAGAGCGATCTACACTTGTGTCATTGTCAGCACTCTTCAAGTTTGTTTGCTCCCGTTAATACCACGGGAGATGCATGTTTGTGGAGTGGGAACAACCAATCATGAAAACTGTAGGATCGATATATACTAAACCAGCAATCAGAGGGGGTGAATGATTGCGTGAAAGTTAAAATCAAACTTTTATGATTTTTGAAACACCCCAATTCGCACTCAAATTGCCTGATTCAGATTCGACAAAAACAGAGATGTATATGTCCACTAAAATAGTAATTTTCAAAGATCTAACCGTTGGATTGATGTGAAATTTTAACTATAGAAACTAGATTCAATTTTGAAGCTAACCTAAAACAATCAGCTCAATCGGATCTATGGATCTAAAGATATTACCTTTGCAATTTTAACTGAATCAACCATGACGGGAATTGATCTTCAGACGCCGGACCAAAGTAACTTGCGCAGGTCTTCTTGCATGCATGCACAGCCGCCGGAAAGACAAAGACGCAAGCAAAAACTAGTCGAACGGAACTTTGCATGTGCCGCCACCGGAAGCAATCTTCACGCCGCACAGAAATTCTCCGACCGCCAGGCAATCAGCAACCCAAAAACTAGTCGTCGGCCAGGAGCAAATGACGCCACAACTCAAGTCACGCATGCATCGGCCAAGACATCCAGGAAGGCCAATTAACTAGTCATAATAATGCATGCATACATCGAGCAAGAAACAAAACTCAGGCGCAATACTTTTTCTTTCCAGCCGCCGGCCGCAAGAAGCAGTTAACTATACAGCCGCTCGGACTTTTTTCTTCACGCCATGCATGCCGCCGCACGAGCAAGATTAATTGGCCGCAAGGGAATAAAAGCACCGGCTCAACTTCTAGTCACCACCTCCAAGCCTCAACATGCATGCATGCAACCAAGGAAAAACACAAGGACCTCCTAGGCGCAAGAAGAACAATCTGATCAGCCCTTAGAATTATCTAGTCGATCGCCAGGGTCATTACCTTGCATGCATATGCGCCTACCGGACTTAGAAATTATCTAGTGGCCACCAGACTTGGAAATTATCTAGTCGATCGATCCTTGTCACAAAGGACATGCATGCACGCGAACTTTCCAAGTCGCCGCCTTCAGCGCTTCTAGTCGCCAGGGAACACCGCAGGCCAACACAGGCGCAGCAAGAAGAAACCAAATCAGCGCCACCGGCCGAAAAACTTTCTAGTCGCCACAAGCATGCATACGTGCGCCACGGCCGAAAACCTCAAGGCGCTAGCCAAAACCAGCCACCAGGAAAACAACCAGCCGCACGGCTCGGTTCGCATGAAAGATTTTTTATTTTTTTTATATGATAGTACTCTAAAATAAAAGAGTACAAACCCTAATACCTGAGAATAAACATGAGACACCTCCCCCTATTTATACTGAGCAACCACAAAGAGATTAAATACAACTCCACTTCCAACATGGAAAGAGTTTGTATACATCTCAACCTGGCCCAAACATGGCCTAATACAACTCTTGCACGCGTGTACAGCCCACATGCCATACTCACGTGACTAACCAGCCTTCATGTACAGTATTCTTTAGCCCGAACGTCCCGCATGATATCCTCGATCACCAAGACATCGATTCCTCCCTGAACCTAGTCCCGAATCTCAGTTCATCCACGAACCTAGTTCCGATCCTGTCATCGACCACGTTCGCCCTCAAGTAACACATGCACATGAATAAACAAGAAACGAATCCGAGCACAAGTCCACGACTTGACTCAAAATCAATCCATACAATCACTCACACGAGCGCATTGCATCAAGCAACACCATCATCATGCTATCACAAACATCTCAAACAGCACATGCACATGCACAACACATGCCATGATCACAACCACTTTGCAATGCTAATTTCTTTACTCAGCCAATTTTTCAGCACATGATTTCACAAAAACAATACTACCTTGCTGCCTTTGGAAGAAGCAATTGCTTTGCTCAGAATTTTCTCAACACTGAAAGAGATACTAACAACTAAGAAACAGAACATCAAGGCTGCAGACAGGTGCAGCCAAAATTACCTATACATGAACATTTGTTTCACAGAAAATCCTCCGGTCTTCAAATGTTGTACCAACAATGCACATATTAAACTGGCTTACCAAATATTTGGTGCAAATAACTTATTTAATCACCGCCACACCTGAACTCCATATTACATTTCCATCAAGTCATTCAGGTGTATTGATCCACTACTACAGAACAGGTGATCACAGACGGTTCGTAAACCACATCACAGACGGTTTTACGCAAATGCAGTAAGCAAAATGTCGATGATGTGAAAGAATATTGCAGACGGTTTTTCAACCGTCTGTGAAAATTATAATTTCAGACGGTTTGAAGTAATAACCGTCTGTGATATTGTATCGTCTCAGACGGTTTGAAGTAATAACCGTCTGTGATATTGTATCGTCTCAGACGGTTTGAAGTAATAACCGTCTGTGACGGTTGGAATAACTCAGACGGTTCTTTCTTATAACCGTCTGTGATGTTGATTTCTGATTTTCAATCGAAATTCAATATTTTGGCTAGCCTCAGGATTTGCTAGCCATGCCCTATGAAACAAAAGACAGTACCAGTATAACAAGCATATTAATTATTATGACATTAGATTTACAAAATGTACTCCAATCACATGTCACACAACAAACAACGCATTTCATGAATCAATGTACACATCAAGCTCATCCATTGCAGAAATCAACTGACATATATATGTTCAAACGAATTGGATTCGAAGTAGAGAAATGACAAATTCACATCACAAGGTTCACAAATATAATGTACGATTAAGTAACAAATTCACAACTCTAATTCGTTAAGCCTGAGTAGCATCTACCATTTGAATTTAGGACCTCACGCAGAGAAGCTACAAAGTCGTCCTCGAATACCTTGAAGGTCACTGCTCCAATGCAAGTTTAAGCATTGCCAAGCACATCAATGAGAAAAGTAAAGTCCGCGTGTATATAAATTAATAAGTGGAGAGACATTTGTTGCAAGATTGGCGACACTGCATAACATTGGTCCTTGGCACCAAGGAGGAGTGCCATGTTGTGGCAAGCATAGAAACCACATAGGTCGCTGGCCTTTGGGCTGCGGTGGCACCGCCAAAACATAATAGTTTGATTAGTTCGAAGGTATTATAATGGAGTGTGAAGGATTATTGCATACTATCGACATCTGGGAAAGTTAAAAATATGCTTTAGATTGGCTGGACCCTTCTTGTGTGGCCCTCCCATCGATTTGTAGATACCGAACGACGTGTCGAGCAAATCTCTGATAGGCTTCAAATCGTGGGTGCCGCCCTTTTTTGAATCAAGATAAATTACTCGGTTCTGTCTCGGTATAATTACGAGTAGAACCCAGTGATACCTACACAAGTATGTCGTCATGGTCACTGAACCTAAGTTCGAGGTGAGATATATAGTAGAAATCAACGTGTATATATAGCATCTAGACGAAGTACTTACCCCGGGTTGTAGGGTACAAGTATGAATTTTTGTTGAATAAGTATGCATTACTTTTTCCACGCATGCTAAAGACAAATTGTTTATTTTCATCAATGGTTTGCTTGGACATTATATGTGGGTCGGCGAAACCCACCGATTCTTCCCTTGCTATTGCTTCGTGGATCATGTGTCTACATATACAAAATCAAGGACGATATATATGATATTTATCGATGCGTGAGAATTGTAAGCGTGATTGCACACACTTACATTGTCCGACATCTTAGGAGTGAGGCGTCGAGCGCTTTGAGGTTGTATAGATCAAAAATGTCGGTGAAGCCGACCACGAAGACGCCATCTAAAGACCGGTGCAAGAAATACTCCTCACGGAAGGTCACGGAGATACTCGTTACCCGTTGTGCCGCCGGCTTGTTAGCTTGTTTTAGGTACCAATTTTGCAATCTAACGCAGGCTAATGAAAGCGTCTCCTTGCGCTCTTCTGGTACAAATGGTTGGCCCAGCTCGAATTGCCGCACCAATGGGGCAAGCGGATAGTCCTGAGCTGACGGGGTACATTTCGATTTGCCCTTGCCTCTGTGTGGCCTGCAACCAAGGTTCGTCTGCACAGGAGATGATTGGGCCCTAACAGTAGTAATGGTCTGCGCGGGACGGGACACGATAGCCGATTTGGCGGGCTTGTTCGTTGCATGGCATGGCTCTGGTAGTGTTGGTAGCTCCGGCACATTATGTGGTGCCTTTGGGACTGCTTGTACCTTGGGTGCTCTTTGGCAGGCGTCGAAGGAGATGTCCTTCTTGGGCCACTGGATGAATGTGCCGATGGCATCCCCTAGTGTGACGATCTCGTCGTTCGGGGGGAATTCCAGCGTGACGGCTTTGAACATTTCGTGTACACCATCGACCTGTACCTTCGCGTGGCCCGGGTGTAAAACATGACCGTGTACTAATGCCCCTGCACTGGATGGATACGCTTGTCCCCAAGCAGCCTGCAAGGGAGCACAGCCGTTGGCAAGCCTCACTTGCAGATTGCACGGCATGGGCATCTTTGTCATTAGGAGGAAATCTGCTTCATCCACCTCGCCTCGGGGAGGACGCGAATCGCTTTCAAGGTTGGTTGGGGTGACTGACTTGTGCTTCTTGGGTTATCACTGCGTCCTGCCTTGCCTCACCACCCTTTGCTCGAACCTTGCCTCAAGGCCAGTGGTGACTATCGAGTGCGCTCTAAGCCTTTCCTCAACCCTTTCCTCTTTGAAGGCTACTAGTTCTTCCTCATGCTCAGCTTTGCTTCTCTTCCTACTCCGGTACGTGGCCGAGTCCTCTGGGAATCCCAATTTCCAGGGAACGAAAACACCTAGGCCTCTGGTACGACCCGGGTGCTCCTTGTTTCCCAAGGCCGTGGAGAGTATGTCTTTCTCTCTGTTCGAAGTGAAAGAGCCCTGGGAAGATTCCGTGCTCAACGATATTAGGCGTTGGGACACTGCCTCATCACTGGGTTTGCAAAGGACTGGCCCGAAGTGTCTTTGTGACCTCGCTCTTACCCGATTCGAGCACGCGGGTCCACGATCGAGGCAAATGGCGCGCGACTTCGTTCTGGGATCGCTCGTTGTCCTCCCTCATCCATTGCGCCATCTTACCCGCGTACCAGTTGAGCCGAGTGCGTGTGGGTGTGTGTTACGTGGATCAATCGTCTTGTGAGCAGCGCTTTGTTGCATGAACTCTTCCGTCGTCTTCAATCGAACAAATTGCTTCCAAACATCCTCGAGATGAACCCGTATTTCGAACGGAGTTATTTCCTTATTGACGAAATTAGCAACAAGGACGCTCTTGAAGTTCTTCCACGCCTTTCCGCCACTAGCAAGGCGTCTGTAAGTCAGTAAGTGAGCTTGGCATCTTGTGGAACACGGAATGACGCGAATATTTCTATCACCGAGTTATTGCGCTCCTCATCATCGGCGTCTTCCATGATGGATAGGTGATGGGGACCCGTTCACGCCCAACGATCCCACACGTGGTCCGGAAAGCTGCAACAGCCTTCGGAGGAGCGGTAGGGGCCCCATCACGCGGATCGACCGCCGTGATGGTGTATCGGCTTTGAGGCCTTTTACTAAGCCCTCTTGCACTGCGCCTGTAATTTATTTCTGCGTTGGGCGCATCATCAGATCCCATCGGTGGTACGTTGGGCGCATCATCAGATCCCATCGATGGTACGTTGGACGCCATCTTGTTGGAAAAGATGCGAGTATAAGAGCAAGATTTTATTCATTATTACTTCTAAGTGCATATTTATACCCATGTATATATATATATATGTATATATATATATGGGCAAATATTTGGTGCAAACCACCTTTCCGGTGAAAACTCCATGAAAACCAGCCTTAACCAACACATATGGTAATTTTTTGAGAATTTTTCGCATATTCATCTTCAAATGCGGGATTGTAGAAGCTCACCTCCCGTACATATGGTAATTTTTTGAGAATTTTTCGCAACTTTTAAGGCTGGTTTTCACGGAGTTTTCACCGGAAGGGTGGCTTGCACCACATATTTGCCCATATTTAACCAACAAGAATTATGCAGGTATAAGCTTATAAGCACATAGATTCATGATATGAACACATATAAACAGGACATCCAGCATGGATAATAAAGGCGTTAACCAAAACAGTATACTACTCATGTTTGGTTTACAAGTGTTGCTCTCAGATTTAAAGTCTTGGTGGGTTGCTTCAAAGAAGCCCTCCAACACCAAAATTCAGCAATATATCACAGGTTTTACCACTCTGAAATTAGTGGTTCTCTGAATTCAAAGACCGTTTAAGAAGTTTGATTCACTAGAACTCAACTATGGATTATGTAGTAACCCTAATTTCATCACAGAGCAACACCAGTATCTCAGCCAGCAAGAATCAAGTGGAGAACCGAATTGAAAATACTCACCGATCGATGAATTCAACAGGTATAAGCTTATAAGCACATAGATTCATGATATGAACACATATAAACAGGACATCCAGCATGGATAATAAAGGCGTTAACCAAAACAGTATACTACTCATATTTGGTTTACAAGTGTTGCTCTCAGATTTAAAGTCTTGGTGGGTTGCTTCAAAGAAGCCCTCCAACACCAAAATTCAGCAATATATCACAGGTTTTACCACTCCGAAATTAGTGGTTCTACAGAATTCAGCACCGTTTAAGAAGTTTGATTCACTAGAACTCAACTATGGATTATGTAGTAACCCTAATTTCATCACAGAGCAACACCAGTATCTCAGCCAGCAAGAATCAAGTGGAGAACCGAATTGAAAATACTCACCGATCGATGAATTCAACAGGTATAAGCTTATAAGCACATAGATTCATGATATGAACACATATAAACAGGACATCCAGCATGGATAATAAAGGCGTTAACCAAAACAGTATACTACTCATGTTTGGTTTACAAGTGTTGCTCTCAGATTTAAAGTCTTGGTGGGTTGCTTCAAAGAAGCCCTCCAACACCAAAATTCAGCAATATATCACAGGTTTTACCACTCAAAATTAGTGGTTCTCTGAATTCAGCACCAGTATAAGAAGTTTGATTCACTAGAACTCAACTATGGATTATGTAGTAACCCTAATTTCATCACAGAGCAACACCAGTATCTCAGCCAGCAAGAATCAAGTGGAGAACCGAATTGAAAATACTCACCGATCGATGGAGCGCCGACGAGTGAGGAGTGCGTCGCCGACGGGGGGAGGGCGCCGACGAGGGAGGGCGCCGACGACGAGGGAGGGCGCCGCCGACGGGGGGAGGGGGCCGACGAGGGAGGGCGCCGCCGAGAGTGGGCACGACGGGAGGGCGCCGACGACGAGGGAGGCGCCGCCGGGGAGGGGCCGACGAGGAGGGCGCCGCCGAGGTGGGCGCCGAGGAGTGGGCCGCCGACGGGGGGAGGGGGCCGACGACGGAGGGCGCCGGCGATGGGGGAGGGCGTCGCCGAGGGAGCTAGCTAGGGTTGCAATATACTAAGTGTGCGCGGGACTTGGTGAAATGGCAGGGCGCGGAATTTATTGAGTGGCGCGGGAAGACCATTCCAGACGGTTGCGGGATTGAACCGTCTGGGAAAACATGTTTTCCTAGACGGTTTAATCATTAAACCGTCTGGGAAAATCGCCCTTTCTCTGTATTCCCTGTGTGTGTTGTCGTATTTTCGTCAGTGCATCTGAACTTGATCGACAATACTGAAACCGGAGTTTTCACAGTTAAAGCAGAGAGCGACAATACTGAAACCCATTAATTAATACATCCCATTAATTAATACATGTCTGTATACACCTGCTTAATTTTAATCAAAAATTAGCCCTTCGTGATGATCAACACGTGCGTAGCTAGCTTCCTCAGGTTGGTCTTCCTGGATTGTTACGCCCGTACCAATAGGAGGCAACTCATCGAACTGATTGTATTCTTCCTCATCCACCACATTCTCGACTCCGACAATTCTCCTTTTTCCTTGAAGAACGACATGTCGCTGCTTGTTGGACGGGTCGGTTACATAGAAGACTTGAACAACTTGGTTGGCGAGAACGAATGGTTCCTCTTTGTATCCGAGACGTTCGAGGTCCACAGTTGTGACGCCATACTTGTCAACTTTGACGTGCTGTAGGTTAACCCAACGGCACCGAAATAAGGGGATCTTAAATAGCACATAGTCGAGCTCCCAAATTTCCTCAATGAACCCATATACTGAGCTCCTCATCGATCCGCGGTATTAAGTGCATCGATGCGAACACCGTTTACGGTTTGTGCTCTTCATGTCTCGATCTCGTGTAAAATGTGTACCCATTTAAGTCATATCCTTGCCATGTTACAACCGTAAAGTGGCCCTTTTGCCAACCATGTCAGCGTCTCACCTGAAATGGGTTGTCGCTCCTTCAACCATCTGTTGAAGTGAAGGTTATGCTGTTTAATGATCCAGTACTCCGGCCGCGTCGGATTCTCTTGCCGAAGCCAATTCTTGTGCTCGTCGATATAAGGGCCACAACAGACCATGTGTTGCGAAGCGTGAAATGGGCTTTTGCTGCGCACCGCATCAGCGTGATTGCTTTCCTTCCGATGGTCCCGATGCCTGGAGCCTCCCTCATGGCGGATCGAGGCACACCTATCGGTTCGACTGAGCCATGTAATCCACGCAGAATTCGACGACCTCTTCGGTTGCATAACCTTCAATAATACTACCCTCCGGCCGAGATCGACTCAGACGCACGACTTCAAAATTCCCATGTACCGCTCGAGCGGTACATGCTACGAGGAACACAGTTCGCACATCTTTATCTCCTTCACAAGGTGAACAATGAGATGGACCATGATATCAAAAAACGACGGGGGGAAATACATCTCAAGATTACATAGAGTCATCACCACCTCGGCCTGCAGAGCATCAAGTCCTTCGGGATCGATGACCTTCTGAGCAATTGTGTTAAAGAAATAACACAACCTTGTGATTGTCTCCGAACCTTGGCTGGTAAAATACTTCTAATTGCCACAGGGAGCATCTGTGTCATAAGCACATGGCAATCATGGGACTTCATGCCAGTTAAACTCAAATCATGCATCGAAACAAGTCTCTTCATGTTGGACGAGTAACCGGACGGAACTTTCACACCATGCAAGCACCGCACGCTTCCTTCTTCTCACTTTGGACAGAGTGTAACAAGTGCTCACAAGTATGTTCGCCTTTATCACTCTCTTTTGGTGCTAACTCAGTCCGATGCCCATGTCGACCAAGTCAAGCCGTGCATTGATACCGATCCTTTGTTTTACCCTTAGTGTTCAAGAAGAAACCAATCAAGCTATCACAGACATTCTTCTCTACGTGCATCACGTCGATGCAAAGGTGCCGAACTTCTAGGTGCTCCCAATAAGGTAGGTCCCAAAATATTGATCTCTTCTTCCACATGCTCTTCTCACGGGTCCTCGATTTATGTCCCTTCCTTAGCGCAACATCCAACTTCTTAACCATATCATGAATGTCTGGGCCGCTTAAAGGCTTTGGAGCTAAAGCGTCTTCGGGCCAGCCGTCAATTGTTTCTTCATCTTGCGGTATGGGTGATTTCTCGAAGGAACCTACGGTGACGCATGTACACGGTTTTGCGTGAGTGATTCACCAGACACACTCGGTGTCATCCAAGCAGTGTGTACATGCTTTGGCTCCTTTTGTACTCTGTCCGATAGGTTAGCAAGGGCAGGATAATCATTTATGGTGCAGAACAATAGGCAACGCAAAGTGAAGTACTCTCGTTTGTGAGCATCCCATACCTGCACCCCAGGAGCCCACAATGTGTTCATATCTTCCACCAATGGTGCTAGGTACACATCAATATCGCTCCTGTGTTGCTTCGGCCTTCGGCGAGTAGAGACATCAATATGTACTTTCGCTTCATACACAACCAAGGAGGAAGGTTGTACACACGAGATTCTGAGCCAAGTCGTGGACGGCCGCTCATGTTACCGAAAAGGATTCATTCCATCCGTGCTCAATCCGAACCTTATATTCCTCGGATCCGCTGCGAATTCTTCAAACCTCCTATCAATGTTTCTCCACCGAGTTGAATCGGCAGGTGCCTAGTCATTCCATCGTTTTACGCCATCCGAAAGTGCCATCGAAGCAATTTGGCCTCTTTTGGGTTCGCAAACAACCGCTTCAAACGGGGAATTATAGGCAGATACCACGCCACCTTAGCTGGAGGTCCTTTCTTCACCTCATCACCCGATCTATCTTTACGCTTGTACCTGGATGCGTTGCACACCGGACATACATGCAAGTTTGCATACTGTTTGCGGTACAGGATACAATCATTTGGACATGCATGTATTCTTTCTACTTCCATTCCCAAGGGACAAAGAACCTTTTTGGCTTTGTAGGTTGTTGTTGGCAACTCGCTTCTCCGAAGCATATCCGCTAATGCACCCAACAATGTTTGTGAAACTCTTGTCGGACCACCCGTTGCTTGCCTTTAATTTCAGCAATTCCAGCACGGACGACAATCTTGTGTATCTGGACTTGCAACCCGGGAACAAAGGTTTCTCCGAGTCATCCATCAAGCTCCGAATTTTACATAGTCCCGCCATCACGGTTCCTTCGCATCCCGAGTAACCGATCCAGATTGTCATCGAAAGTACAGTCGATATCATCCGGAGTATCATCGACTTCGTCCACCATGCTAGTACTACTTGCTCTCTGCATAATCTGCTCTTCACCGTGACTGGTCCAACATGTATATCCCCTTTTGAAACCTCGTAGAATCAAGTGTGCTTCAATCTGTGCTGGGTTTCGAAACATCCGGAGATTCTCGCAGTCAACGCATGGACAAGGCATAAATTCCACCCCCTTGTTCGACATATCTACCTCTGCGGCTCTTCTAAAAGCGGAGACACCATTAATGTACTCGGTCAGACGGTTCTCAAAGATACATCCAATTTCGTCCATCTACGCAACATATGTAACAATAGTTAAATGACGAATTTAGGTCATAACGTACAAATGGATACAACAAGCTAGATCTAGGGGGTGTCCACTCGTGAAGTTTGAAAATAATTACCCACCTTTGCCACTGGTTACACATATGAGGCATAAATGGGTATCCACACCAAAACCATCTATTCTGGAGCTAGCTCTAATTTGCAAACCAAACAATGATAGATCTCTTCCCTACTTCAATTCTATGGTAGAGTGGAGCTGATTTTTTGGAATGGAGCTCTCCCAAAGCAGCCCCTAGAACACGACTTCATTTCCCCAACCTAGATATAAAATGTAATTCAGATTAGAAGCAATTACTAACCTTGGATGACCAAGAGCACAAGGATCTCGCAATAAAATCACCAAATCTAGGGTCTCTTTCACAAGGAACGCCTCAATCGCATGCGCAGCTCTCGAGACTGGCCGAGAAATGTTAAAGAAACAGAGAAGGACGGTCAAGGGAGCTCTTCGCTTATATACGCCATCGCAGACGGTTAGTAGATAACACCGCTCAGTGATGTCATATATCGCAGACGGTTTTTGATCGAACCGTCTGCGATATCATCAGAGATCACTGACGGTCTATAGATGGCACCGCTCAGTGATGATTCTCGAGACGGTTTTATTCAAAAACCGTCTGCGATGTCATCGATCCTGAGCGGTTTTTGACTAAAACCGTCCGCAATGATGACCCTTCGTCTTCTCGACCGCACTTGACCGTCGCGTCGCCTAATACAATAGTAGAATGATCGCGTCATATCGCTTGTCTTCCCAATGCTAGTGCATTGCCTTTTAAGAACCCTCCAAGGCGCTCTGCCTCCATACCAAAGAACAACAAGACCAAGCTAGAGCCATGAGCAACACACCAAAGAACTCCTCATTTGCTTCCACCCACCGCCGCCGCCGCACCTCCAACCATACCCGCGCAAGATGACCATGCGAATGAATCAGTGGCCACGCCGGTGCCATCTCCACGTTGCTCCTTCGCCGCCTCCGCCTCCACCGCGCCCCTCCCGGACGCCTCCGCCCACCTGGCTGCCGAGCGTCCCGCGCCTCCTCCGCCCCCCAAAGACCCAAGCGTCCCGCGCCGCGCCTCCTCCTCCTCCTCCTCCGATGTAAGCTACGACTCGTCGGAGGGCTATCGCGACAGGTGGGAGCCGGAGGATGACCCGGATCGAGCGGGCTCGAGCGAGGACACGGACGGCCGCAGCGAGGACTCCGCGGACTCCGACCCCACTCCGGCTTCCTCCTCCGACGAAGACGAGGCGTAGCAAACTAGCTAGCTAATAGTGATCTGTTTTAGTTAAAGTATATATAGTACTAGTCGATCTTTTGTAATGCTTCTTATATATAATGCAATCTATAACGTTTTTGTAATGATCTTATGTATATATTGCAATCTATAATGCAGTAATTCTCAATTATAATGCAATCTATAATCCAGTACTCTTTTTTTTGTATGGCGTAGATTCTTTGAGATTTCAATGTATGATCACCGACGGTTCGTGGATAAACACGTCTGTGATGACGAAATATCACAGACTGATTTATCCACCAACCGTCTATGAAGTTGTTCATAACATCCCAGACGGTTTGTAGCTAAACCCGTCTGTCATACTTCACAATTCACAGACGGTTTGATCTACAAACCGTCGTGATGTGCTTGAACAATCATCACGGACGATCTGTATTTAAAACCGTCTGTGATAATTAGGTATCGTAGACGGTTTGATCTACAAACCGTCTGTGATGTGCCCGAAAAATATCACAGACGGTTTTCTCTTCAAACCGTCTATGATGATGTGTCTAATATAACCCCTTTTGTAGTAGTGATCTCACAAGCGCATCTCTAATTCCCACATGATTTAAGAAGGCCTACAAGAGGAATAGTGTCGGACCTCCCAAACCGAGTCATGCCTATACACGTAATTGAGGAGAAAACAATACATGTATATATCCATATACAAAAAAAGAGCAAACATATCATCAGCTTTAAAAAGTAGAGCTATACTATTTTTGCAACACACAAGCGCAAGCAGATAAATGCAGTTCATTTTTCTTTGACGATTGTGACGTGTAGACAACAAATTTGAAGGTGGGGCCAGTTCCGTTGGAAAGCTCTCGTCATAAGCTTTCAATCAAATACTCGCACACCTCCAACAGACTCTGTATGTGAAAGATATGATTATTTTAAATCGAGGCTGTTAGGCTGATTCCGAATTGAACTAGAATTAAAGCAGGGTTAGCCTGGACTTATTTTGGTAGTAGTGCTGCTCCCTCACTATAGTTCCTGGGTAGAATAATATCGCATGATTTAGATAGCAATCCATCCACAATAAGAAAATTAGAAACGAGCTCACCTAATAATTCAACTATCATGCACATGCTCTTGTCATAGGTCTTTGCCTAGTATCTTGTGAAGGAGTATTGTGTGTATCTAAGGAAGTAATGTCCTCGTCATCATCCTTCTGGATCTGAGCGTAGCAGTGAGGGCATACTATTATTGGTGCAGTTGCCGGTAGAAGGTGGATGCGATTGTCTTGGTGTCGAGGGGGTGAAGACCCCAAGGCTTAGTGAATGCTCCCTTAAATTCCTCAAGGAGATCAGCCATGACGTTCAGTCCTGTGCAAGCTAGTACGCGGATGCTCTGACTTGGGGCAGTCTAGCCCTGCTAGATCACTTGTTGTCCTTGGCATGAAAAGGACACCTGAGGCATGCAAAGTCTCAAAGAATGGGTCCAAGCGTGCGCAGCCACTTGACGCTGAGTACGATGTCAAAACCTTCTAACGAGATGGCAAAATAGTCAAACTAGAATGCGTCTTGACCGATATTGATCTGCAGGCTGCCGTAAACTCCGCTGCAGGTGAGCCGATCCCCATTAGCCACAATCACCTTCAACCCTGTGCCCCATTAGCCACAATCACCTTCAATCCTATGCGCGGATGAAGGGCAATTTCTGCACGAGCAGCTGCTTCTTCTAATCTAAAATTGTGGGTAGACCCCGTGTCGAGGATGGCAATGAGTTCTATGCCCCCAATTGGTCTCACTCTCACGCGTGTGTACGCCTGCCAGCGCGTAGAGGGAGATTTCTGGGTCATCGTCTTCATCCTCCTACTCTCTAGGTGACCGTAGCGCAAACAGGCCTTTGCACCAATGGTTTGGTGTGAACTTTTCTTCGCAGTTGTATCAGAGTCCCGCCTCTTGCCTTTCCTGCATTTCATTGGGCATCAACACCCTCTGTGGGTGATGTCGTGGCACTGCCTTGTTGGTGTGTGCCGCGCCTGTTGGGGTGGCTTGAATGGCCACTGAGATAGCTGGTGTGGCTGTCGGTTCTGCTGGGGTGGCCCTGGTCAATGAGTCAGCTACAGCAGTCATTGAACGCCACTGGGAAGGTTGTGGTGATGTTCCCTTGTTGTTTTCTTGTATCTGCCCATGAAGTTCATAGGCCCATGCTAGACTCATGGTGACATCCAGGGTGGCTGGTGCTTGTAGCTCGACGTCGATGCGCAGGGTGACTTTTAACACCACAATGAATAGCCAGATTTGTTGTTCCTCCGAGAGTGTGCCTGTGTGACTAAGGAGCGCAGGGAACTGCTCTTGGTATACTCTGAAACGAAGCCCGTGCACCAGAGGGCGGCGAGCTCGCCAAGTGGATTGTGTCACATGGGCGGCCCAAAGCACAGGTTGTCCATCTCCGAGAAGCGTCTCCATGGCAGGGTACCATTCCCCCTCCAGTCGCGTGTACCATTGCTATGCTGATCCCGTCATGTGAAAAGCTGCAAGCCACACTTTCTCCTCCTCGAGGGTTCCCTGGCCCCGGAAGAATTGCTCGTAGCGACTGAGCCAAGGCAGTGGGTCTGTCTTCCCGTCATAAACTAGAAAAACCAGTTTATGATAGCAAGGAGCACGCCCTTCTGGTGGCGCCTGTTCGTGCTCCAGCAGGTATGGTCGTTGCAGGATGCTATCGTCGAGGACCCTGCACCCACTAGGAACGATGTTCTTGCTATTTTCCAGCTGGCCAATGGGCAGACACCAATGGCCAGGTGGTCTGCCTTCTGTTGACTGTCAACGATGTCGATCTTGGCATCCATTTTGTTGAGCTTTTTCATGATGGCCGCTAGCTGTGCAGGCATAGTGTCAGACCCTTCGCTGCTGCCCATTGTAGGGGATTGTGCAACGCCTGGCTCTGATATATACCAAGTTGTCAGTTGTCACGGTCCAAGGATTTTTGAGTTTGGGTGGGAGAGAGAGAGAGAGAGGAAGAAATGCACATGGAGGCGCTGTGCGCAGGGAAGAGGGACTAGAGAGGGAGATATTAGATATAACTTCTTTCCTGACTTTATTCCATAAGTTGCTAATCTCTTTAGCTAACAACCTTATCTAACAACTTAACAAAAGGGTAAAACAACTTAACTAACTAGTGAGGCAGCTGTTGCTGGCTTGCTGCTGCTCCCTTAGCCGGTGCAGCTGCCATGCCATGCCTGCTGCGCCAGCTATAGGAGAGGCCCCACATGACATCTGTCTTATGGATACAATGATTCACTTGCCAGTCTCTTAGGACATAGAAATGGGCTTTGCACATTAATATGGCTTTAATTACAGAGACCATACCAGTGCTTACCAAAGGGCAGCAACTACAATTTTCTAAAGAAACTAGTTCAATGCCCGTACGTTGCTACGAAAAATAAAATTGATAACAGAACATAAAGGTCAAGCAATAAAAGAAAATTGTGCTACAAGATCAAACATCTATTTCTCTCGATTACAGAGGAGTGGGAACGCACTGGGGAAGGCATCTGGACTCGCAGATGGGGCGGCTGTCGTGTTCGTGGAGAAGTCGGGAGGGGGGCATATCGTGAGGAACGGAACGAAAAACGGCTTAGGTTTTTTTCCGTCGGTCGGTTCGTTTTTTTTTTCCGTCGGTGGTTTTTTTCACGGTTTATACATGGATTGATGGTGGAGAACGGACGTATCACCACCAACTCCTAATTAGAAGTAGTAGAGATAACGTACATAGTGAATATTGATTTGTGGTGTAATAGTTGTCTGGAGAAATTCCTGAAGGCATTAGTATTCTATTTGCTTTGAAAAGCTTAAAATTGTTCTTGGAATCATTTAAATGGGAGAATTCGAAAGAACATTGGTGACCTTAAAGCATTGGGGTATCTCGACCTATCCCATAGTGAGCTATCTGGAGAAATCCTTTCAAGCATATCAGATCTAACTTCCTTGAACAGCTTCAACCTGTCATGTAACAATCTAACCGCAAATCAACAGGGAGTCAGCTTCAGGCGCATGATGACCCATCACCCATTTATGTTGGAAACATTGGCTTATGTGGGCCTCCGATCTGAAAGGGTTGTCCCGGAAATGCAAAAATTACTACCCCAGCTAACCTTGAACGGAAACACGATGGACTGGAGGTGTCAATCTACCTGAGCATGATTATCAGGTTTTTCTTTGGCCTTCGGGTAGTCTTCTGCATTATTTTGTTCAACAAGGGACGGATATATGGTTATTTCTTGTTCATTGATTACTTGTACCACAAGATGTGCATGTATATGATTGTCAATTGGAACTCCTTGGTGAGAAGTTTATCTAGATGTGTTGCAATGTGTCGTATTACAAAACTAGTGGGGGTATCTATATACTTGTAGAGTGTACGAATCACAATTGATGCCAGTGATAATCCCCTGTATATATACAGGTAATGTGTGATCAGATAAAATTACACGTTTCATAGGCATGACTTTCATTTCTAGGTCGTGAATAAAGTTTGAGTAGTAGCAATCATTTATTCATTTAGGGTGGATTGATTTATATTACTCTGTGAACTTCAACTGTCATTTCAAATCAATCATCTTCTGGCGTCTAACTCATATTGAAATAAAATATATTATACTATAGTTTTAACTTTGGATTTCAACGAGGAAATCACTATGCATTATAGGATCAGCAGAATATCAGTATTATTAATGGATGAGAATTGGCGGGTAGTGATCAAATTTGCTGTTTGGTTGCGCATACCTGGAGGGGATTGAACTCTGCTTGGCTGGAGACTGACAACCCACTCCACTTGAGTGCGTAGCAAGCTAGCCCGTGCGCCAAAATTTACTGGAGCAACGAGCCTGCAGCTGGGCGAGGCTCCAGTCCTCCCCGATCGATTTCCCGTCGATCGCTGCATTACGTTTCGGTCAGGCATATGGTCGAACAACTCGAGTGCGTTTGAACTGGTTCACCTGCTCGTCGCCGCGGGAGGGCGACTCGATGGAGGAAGAAGTTGTGCCCTGTCTTTGTTTCGCCGGGCGGCGGCGCCCACGGTGTCCGCTGCGAGGCGCGTGGAAGGTGGGTCGGCGCGCGTCCCACTGGCACAGCGCCATCAGGTCCGCCCCAACTGCGGGGAGGGCCGCACTGACGGTTGGTTCACCATGGTTTCGATGCGGAGGGCGCGGCATAGTCGGGGAAGCATCAGTCATGATTTGTTTTTTTTTTTCTCCAAAAGAGTACAGGGAAGATGCACACCATACGTACACCCTATATATATAGTACACATGGGTGCGCATCTACTGTAGATGTTAGAAATTTTACGCACCATGGCTATATAGAACACGGGCACATGTTTTTCTACTGAATGCACGTGCGTGTGTATTCTAATTAAATATGGTAAATCATGTCAATCTTAAGGATCAAGCCTAGGTGACGAGAACGAACATCCAAGCTGGAGGTAGCACAATAAGAGCTTCTGATATGGGACTAGAGATTTCTGATACGGCATGCAAACTGTGTGAGAGATTTCATGTTTATTATTTGTGGGACTAGAAATGAGCTCGTTTAGAAAACAAAAATCTAAGCCAGATACTAGAACTCATCACAGCAGTTCATTAAGCCCAAGATGTCAATACAACTATCACCAAATCGAACTCAGTCACCTACCATCGATTCTACCGTTCCATCGAACCATCATAACAGCTCAATCGACCACAATGAACACTGACAATCACTTGATCAACAATCGAATCCAGTACATCACGTCCAACACCAAGTCAACACATCAGACTCAACCATCTGCAACAGCCACACATGCATCATCAGTCACAACATCAGCACAACGTCATCAATTTAAGACCAATATCAGCACTGATCCATGCATTACAACAATTGCTCTACTCAGATACATGATTAGATCTACATCAAATATCGATAATTCACTGAACATAACCATAAAACATGCACTAAATTAGCTTGCAGACATGCAATTTCTCACATTTCAACTGACACAAGATAACTACAGACTCAATACTGACAATACGAGCATAAATGTGCTTTACACACATTATCACAATTACACTAATAACTGTCATCAGTATTCTACAACGACGGTGCAAGCTTGACAACAACGACCATATCACAATGCGTTTTCGAAATTGCATGCTCAAATTGAACGACGTAAATATTGGTAACGTTCAATACAATCATGAATGTACTTCGACGTTTAGTAAATAACTATCATGATAGTTTTCACAGTTTATACTTAAGTTGATACGACTGCTATGTGAAATTTGAGATATAGATGTAGGCGATGTGATTATTATCGAGCTGAGTTGATACGTTTTCAATCGAAATTCAATTTTGCTGAAGCTAGTCAGAATGTACATCAATCGGTTACACAGATATAACATGTCATTAAATTACTGCTAGACAGGTAATTTACATTTCAATCCTATCAGAGCTTATAACATTCAATCAATTCATATCAATTCAATATAACTCATGTAAATCGAATCAAGTGAACATAATTCATCCATTAATAGCATAATTACCTTGATACAATAACATCCAGTAATTAACGATACAGCTTAAGTTCAAACTCTACATAACGATTGTATAGACAAGCTACCATGAATAGTCCGATTAGAATACAAGACTGAATACTTGCAGACGCATGTTGTTGCAAGACCGGACATATTAGTAAAGCTACATCCGTGATTAATATAGTCGATGAGAGCAACATTCAATCTTGGTTGTTGACGAGTATGATATCGATAGTAGCATCTAGTGTGAATTTTCGACTGGATGAATCATGAACTGCCTGAATTGTCGTGACATACTGGTCTTCATACAGCAAATAAGTTGCAGTCTGAACCGTAGGAAAATAGTCTTATTGCTTAATATAATGAAGATCTGGCTCATTATCATGAGATAGGTGGCAGCTATGATGGTGATACCTAGCACTAGAAAGTCGCTTGGTCACGTGCACTAATTTGATAATTAATGTCGATGGTCTTATTACAGTGACGCAAGTACAAAGTTTCTCTATATTACAAGTTTTGAATATGTATACAATCTAAGGATGGTACCATAAATTTTTAGATCATTATCAAGCTTGTAAAATATTTTAAAAATCTGACAATGTTTCTGCCTAAATTTTAAAATATCTCAAAAATTAGTTTTTCAACCAATTTTCATGTAAGATAACTTTATTAGGGGTTATTGGACTAACTCCGGTCAAATCCGGCCCTAAAACATCAAAATCCAGATTAAAAACCCGAAATTCCCGAAATTACTGTAGCAGTAAATTTGGCTGGTAGTTCAAATCTCGCCCTACCCCAAAATCCGAAATTTCGCCAAATTTCGGCGAAATTTTGAACCGAGGACCTGCAGGCGCCAGACTAAAAAAATCAGCCTCCAGGAGGTGCCGCCAGGAAACAAATCAGCCGTAACAACCTCAAGTCCCGGAATCTACAGGCGGCACAAGGAGTTTTCTAGCCGCAAGAAAAAAAAAACTCACCCTATTAACCCTAATAATTATTCATAATCACATGCAAGCATACACATCATGCCCAATTATACATGGACCAATACATGCATACAGCTCAAAATTCACGTATATGACTCACCTGATGCTCGCGTGACTTACTCGCCTTCATGTATATTGTTCTCTAGTCTGAACATCTCGCATGATATCCTCTGAGAACTTTCTGCAAGAAATGGACCAAAACCTCACAATCATAGCTCCCAAATTAATAGCACAAGAATATGTCATACCACGTTATTTAGCATACATTTAGATACAGCAACAACTGGAAAGAAAAGGCGTACTAAAAACGGCTGGGCTCAGGCTACTTACCCAAGGAACAACTATAATCTCATTGCTTCTGTTCCAGCATATGCGTCAAAAGGAGATGGATGGAGACGCGGCGGGATGCCATGGATTTACCTTGCTAATTCCTTTTTAGAAGTCCAAGCCTACAATTAGTATTTATGCATCTCTAATGGAAGAGGCGACTGGCGAGCCTGTCAATTGGCAAACAACATTGCAGTCAGAATCACAGCAATTTCACATGAACTTTGCATGAATCAGTACAATTCCTCCATTCCAAAAATGGATTTCAACAAAATAATCTCTTTTCGGCCAACTAGAGATCATCCACGGCTAAATCTATCATAAATTGTAAGTCAACAAATTGAACTTCTTTTCGAGTGCTCACTACAAAATCCACGGTTCCGGACTTCCAGTACAGGGATGAGCAAAGTCGACGCATGCATCTACAAGTTAAGACAAGCTCTCCCAATCAATTGGAACTTCAGGGCTGCTAAATTTGAACTTTTCCGTCCATTCGTCAAGCAAATTTACTTCCAAGGGAGTAAGACAGCCCGTTGTAGACTTGGATTGATGCAGACTGCAGACCAACGTATCATCAACTGAGATAAGCTGAAGATTTAGAGGGCATCACTTACTATGATATTTCTGAGAATACACCTTCAGATGGACATATATAATTACATAGTACAACAAAGAGAAGGAAGAAGTGTCATAGAAATGGCTGAGCTAAGCTTCCGTATCCAAGGAATAATCATATAGTCTCGTTGCTTCTGTTACTGCATACACCATCCACTTCCTCTGTTCATGCATTGGGACCGGATGGGAACTGCATCGCAAGTGAGCAGGCTGCACTTCTCTCTTTCAAAGCAAGAATCCTGGATTCTGGGAACCAGCTTTCATCATGGATAGGTGAAGATTGCTGCAGTTGGAAACGAGTCAGGTGCAGCAACAGAACAGGACATGTTGTCTTCATGGAAACGATGTTTGACACCATCAACTTTTCAGTATCTGTACAACATGAAGATGTTAGATCTAGCAAGCATTGGCATAGCAGAGGATATACCAGTAAGAGCAATTGTTGGATTTTATCACAGAATGATTTATATGGGAGACTACCAAATTGGTTATGCACTCTAACTAACTCGACATACTTAAATTTGTACAGCAACAATCTTACGGGACGGGTACCTCTGTGCCTAGGAACACTCCCAAAATTGACTGTCTTGCAGCTTGGTTCCAACTACATAGATGGTGCAATCTATGAAGATCACTTACATGGACTTGCACGTCTACAGATATTAGGCCTGTTTGATAACCCCCTTACGATGATGGTCAATTCAAGTTGGTCTCCTCCGTTTAGATTGATAGTGGCTAGTAGGGGTGCAATCGGATCGGATTCGATCAGATATCGCTCTTATCATATCCTAAACCATATTTTTTATCAGATTCGAAATCGGATTCGGATAGTGTTGGATACGGATACGGCGCGGATAATATCGGTCACGGATTCGAATTGAACACGGAGCGGAATCGATACGGTATCAAATAATTTTTATCGGATGTTGACTATGCCAGGAAAGCCAACGTGTGGCCATGTGTAGCGTGGGCAACCGATAGCTATGGAAATAGTAGCCGGGAAATAGCAACGTGAGGGTGTCCAGAACTTTTGGGCATGTACCTGCTTCCAAGTTCGAACTTCTAGCCGGTCCATGCAGCAGGACACGTCGCACCCTAGTAACCATCAACCGGTGGTGTGTAAAGCACCCAATATATGTGTAGGCGTAGCCGCTCCCTTGCCCCAGCGCCTATGTGATGTGACGTGGTGTTGGAGGGGCCAGGTGCCGTAGGCTGCTGCGACGGGTGCAATCAGCCACGAGCGAACACATGGGCGAGGCACTTGCACCGCGCGGGCCGTCTCGGGGAGGCAAACAGCGTTGTGAACTGAGCCTTGTTGGGTCGCGTGCGCGCGCCCACGGCTCACAGGCGTGACCGCGACATCGGTTGATGTTTGGTAGGATCGGATATCCGAACTTTGTTTTGTCGAATATATCCGAAAATTTTCTCGGAATATACCGATTCGACGGATAGTGCTTTCCTGAATCCGAATCCGAAATAAAATATCCGAATCTAACACCGAATCCGAAAAATATCCGAAAAAAATATCCGAATCCGATCCGAACCTGTCCGGTCGGTCGGTCGGTCGGAAAATATCCGATCCGATTGCAACCCTAGTGGCTAGGGATGGTAATTGTGCCTGTTTAACCTCGTGCCCGTGGGTAAATACCCAAATAGAGGCTGGTATGGGGCTTTTTTTACCCACGGGTATAGAAATAGAACTAATTCTTTGCCTACCGGGTAAACAGGTACAGGTATAAATAAGCTATATCTGTACCCGATATACCTGTTTACCCGTGAAATACACTGACATGTAGGATATGTATTAGAAAACCCTAGTACTACCGAGTGCTGCCTCCAGAAGTACAGATCTCCCAAATGCATTCTCCCCCAAATCTCCTCATCCCACATATCTGGCTTCCTCTCCCACGGTCCTCCCCCATCACCTCCCTACAGCCAGTCCTTCACTGGCACCGCTCCTCCACCCTCTTCTCCTCCTCCCGACTAGCCCACACTTCTGCAAGGACCCACATGCAGGCTCACCTGCTTGGCGCGGCGAGATGCCTTGGCTGCATGTCGATGGCGTGGCCAGCTCGATTCCGGCGATGGCGCCAAAGATCGAGCCGACATCAAGGCTCTGCCGTCCTCACCCCATTCATTTAGGGTGCGTTTGGTTCATTTATACCAGGGAGGAATGGGATGGAACGGTACAGGATAAATATAGATACATGCGTTTGGTTCGCTGTACGGAACCATCTCATCCAGGACGAAGTGGTACTGATTCTCAGAATATTCCCCAAATATTCCGTATCAACTCGTTCGCCCGATTTCGCCGAACCATTCGGTCCCGGATGCGCTCGGTCCTCTTCTCGGCGTCTAGGGTCCTCTTCTCGGTCCTCGCCTCCTCGTCTCAGTCGCTTGCTGAGTCACCGCCTCCCGCAACCTCACGCCGCCGCTCCCGCCACCTCACACCGCCGCCACCGTCTCCTACCTCCCCTCCGCTGCCTCATTCCCATGCTCCTCCTCCGCCGCCCTTCCCCTCTCCCGCATCGCTACCGCGCCACATGCCTCGGCCTCCGCTGCCCGCTTCTCACCTCGATGGGAGCTCACCCAGCAACCTCCGCTTCCGCCGCCCGCCGCCGTTGCGGCCAGCGGAGGCGAGAGCCTGGCCTTGGTGCCCGCCGTCGGCTGCGGCTTCTCCCCTCCGCGCGCACTCTCACAGCGCCCTGCGCCCGAGGAGAGTGACTGCAAGATCGTCGGAGTGGCTGGCCCCGCCGGTGGCGACCGCTTCAGAGGCGGTGCCGTGCGGAGGGAGAGGGGTGCTAGGGAGGCGGAGAGGAGGGAGGTCGAGCGGCTCAAGGTGAGATAGCGATGGTGCTTTCTTTCGTGCGTGTAAACCTGCTCGTTTGGCTACGCATTCTGTGGTCTCCTAATGCTTGTGGTCTCAATGAATGCTGCAGAAGGAGCTGAATCGTGTCTCGAAGCAAATGAATGACTTGGTGCGCATCTCACGAGCAAGCAGAATTTGCAAGTAACTTGTTCTCCCCATCTTTTTTGTGTTGGCTTTTGGCGTGTAGCTTGCTGTTGCTGAAAGCCGTCGTTAGTTTCTCTGAAGTAAACATGTTTTCACGATTGCCTGCACGAATGTTCTCTACAGCTACCTGAAGACATGATAGGAAGTTTACAGTTCTAGACGTTTATCAGATCGTCTAGAGATGAATGAATAAGAGCTGCTCGGAATTTGCCACCTGAGCTTGTTTTGGACTTATTTCCAGTTTGCTTATAATTCATTATTTTGAGGATAGGAAGTATATTGCATTCCTGAATGCAGCTGGATTTGGACTTTTAGGATGTATGTGCACTCGTGCATAGATGGTAACTGGATCACACGTCGCGCTGATGCTGCATAATTCATTAGCGCTAGTTCTGAATCCCAGTTGAGTAGCCTGGTCAATGAAGCTTCATTCCTCAAGCCAACTTCATTTCTCAATCCAATTTCATCCCTCTAACCAAACATCATCTCGTACCATCATGTATCATTCCATTCAAGCAACCAAACATCATCTCATACCATCCTGTACCATTCCATCCAAGCAACCAAACAAAATCTTGTATCATTCCATTCAGGCAACCAAACACCTTCCCTGTACCATCTCATCCAGGACCATCTCATCCATCATGTACCATCCCATCCCATTCACCCTCGTATATCCAACCAAACGCACCCTTATATTCACTATAGGTACAGGATTGATATTTGTTTTGTACTGTATGTACTTATAAGTTCTGGATGGAGTGGTTTTGCCATTACATCCTCAATCTCATATATAGTACTTACCGCGCTACTGTTGCAATTGTTTCGAGCAGGGATGAACTATTTGCTATGGCTGATATAGTCACTCCAAATGTGAAAGAAGCGTCAAAATTGCTTGAAGATGTATCAGTGCGAACAGCTTCTAACATGCGCAGTGCAGCAGAATCCATTTACAAATTTGGTCCAAAGTATGTATTTCATATTTCCTTGAATTTATGCTGTTGTTTAAAGTGCTTCTACTCTTATTTGTTCCCATTTACTACATTTGCAATATCCTGTGCTTGTACATCCAGATGTTACATTTGTATGGGCAAATGTCAGCCAGGTCATCGTTTTATCCATGGATATGAACCTTTTCCTACTTTTTAGACCTCTCATATGTATTTTGTATACTGTAGCCTGTATTGGATGAGTGCCAAACCTTGCCAGCTCTAACCATGTTCCTTGAAAAGTTTTTCATTCATAACATTGCCATTATTGACTGACCTATTAAGAATGCAATCACTACATTCCTATAGCTGCTGAATTCGCAAAAGGTCCAACAATGCTGCATGCTGTTCAGGTTAATCTTCCAGTAGTTGTTACTTACTCATACCTGCAGGTAAACGAATATGCCCGCGGACGACGGGTATGGGCGAGGTTCATCACCAATGACCTTTCGTGGGTATGCTTGCGAGCGAGATTTCATCTGGCGGGTACGGGTATGGGCAGGTGCTACTCGTACCTAACACGCCCAATAGCCATCCTTAGTAGTGGCTGACCTCCGATCATGTCGGCTATGGACAACATTCCCAACATGCCTTAGATTCTTATGGAGATGTTTTTTTTCGAAAAATTGATGGTTTGCCCTAGAATTTTTTAAATAATATTATTTTTTAAAGAAATTGCAACATTAATACGCGGATTTAAAAAATTGCAAAAATAATACATCTTTGCCAAACCGTTTGGTGAAAATACTATTTTCACCAAACCAAACCATTCGGCGAAAATGTGTTAATCCATCATTATTACGCGGTTTAAACCCTAATCACCGAGGTCACCTTATTTTAAGCAAGCGGTGTGGCGAAAATAGGTATTTTCACCACACCGTTTGGCGAAAATATTGCCGTAAGCGGTGTGGCGAAAATACCTATTTTCGCCACACCATCTGGTTTTAACCTTGAAGCGTTAACTAATTTTTTTAGTACAACAATTTTTTTAAAATTGGAAAAATGTACCATGCGCTGCCTCCTGTACTCCCTCGTCTGCTCTATCACCCTCGGTGAAAAACTGCCATCTCTAACCCGTGAAAAACGAAAGTGCAACTCACGCAACCTTCACTTAGGATATGGTGCCCGACCGCCATGGCCCGTCCATCCTACTAAGGATAAGTCATATACTCCTCCGCTCCAAAATATAAGACGATTAGAATTCAAAATAGTCTTTTAAAGTAAACTTTGACCATTAATTTATGTTATAATATATTATGAATTGTTATGAAACAAACAATAATTGAAAGATCGATGAAATATGAATCAATTGATACATCTTTTGTAAATTAAACATGCGCATAATTTAACTAATTCTTGGTCAAAATTTATGTAATTTGACTATTTTGAATTCTAATATGCCCTATATTTTGGAACGAGGGAGTAGTATTTAACAAAATTATTGTTCAAATGCCATTTGGTTGATAAAATTATTGTTGAATGCCATTTGTTGATGAGAATTCATGTAGTATTTTACAAAATTAGTATTCAAGTGTCTTTGGGTTAATGAATAATGCAAATTTCGTTGTTCTTCATTATCTTTGACGACAAATTTCACGAGAAATCATATTAAAACAGTGAATAAATCATTTATATATATTACAAAGCGTAATAAGTATGTGAACAACACGAAGGATACAGAAATGATAGACCATAAATAATTCGATTTAACGACATTCCATAAACATGATAAAGGTCCAATATACCCGCAAGTACATAACATATGATAAAATGATACTACGGAAGTAAGTTACATAATACTACGGAAATAAGATGTTACTGCGAATAATAATATAGTCCACACTCCTTATTACAACTTAAAATTAGAAGGAGCATAACTTAACGTCTACTGAGTGGATTGAGGCCATTTCCTCTTCGCCCATGCTTCCGATAGGGCTTCTCTGGCACGACGTGCCCTCTCTAGCTTCCTCTCTCTTTCGGCCTCCTTCTCCTCTGCTTCCTTCCTGCGTGCCTCCTCGCGTGCGACGTCACGCTGCTGTTGAAGCTGCCGCCTGAACTCGTCGTCTCGGTTGGCTTGATCCAGGAGCCTTTAGTCTTCGAGGTTGATTTCCATGTCGAACCACTGCTCAAATTCACACAGTGGCGGAGGCGACTGCATGAAACTTAAATTAGCATAGTTTTATGTATAAATATTATGAAACACGTATGATTGTTACCAGCTGCCAAGTCCTAAACAGCACTATTAACATTGTAAAACAGTACGGAACAAAGTAAGAAAGCGAGAACAACACTATCAACACTGTAAAATAGTACAAAGTATGAAACAAAAATAGGACAACAACCTAACAATGAGTCCCCTAGTCGGTCGCACCCCCTATTGTGGACCCTGTCCTACACCCCTACCACGACCCCTCTTCGGCCTATGTGCTGAAGCAAGTGCATCGTCAAGAGGGCGTGGGTGAAGCTCCTGCGATGGTCACGCCCATAGTCCGAGGGGTCAGAATTTGCACTGGCCGACGCCGCGAGGAGGCAACGCGCACTCAAGAGGTGCCATAGTCTCTTTGCATGAAGCTGCTGGTGGAGGGTCATGCTAATTGTGTGTACCGGAAGTAATCGATCCGCCCGAGAGTCGAGCTCGATGTACCCCGAGGAGTGCGGCGACTGAGAGAACTATCCTCCACCCTGAGCGTAGCCTGCATGTTCGGATAATAACTTTTAATTATAGTTACATGATACTTATACGAAACGTGAGTAGCTCGACTTACCTGGTGTGGGGATCATGGTGGGACCGCGTGGTGGTTGCCAGCTAGACCCTCCAGCCACGTCTGTGCCCGGAGGCAAAGGAGTGTGGAAGCTGGACTCCGCCTCCATTGTGTGACAAGGAGCTAGGGTCGGTGTGTGGTGCAAAGGCACGCGCGGCGGTCTGGAAGAGGTGCCACGATCAGTAGCGTCGACGTGCCGACAAGAACCGAGCTCCATGATCCTGCGAGTGGCGCTTGTGAAATCATGTGCTGAAAAATTGGCTTAGTAATGAAATTGGCATTGCAAAGTGGTTGCGATCATGGCATGTGTTGTGCATGTGCATGTGTTTTTTAAGATGATTGTTTGATATGCTGTGATAGCATATTAATGATTTTGCTTGATGCAATGCACTCGTGTGAGTGGTTGCATGGATTGACTTTGAGTCAAGTCGTGGACTTGTGCTTGGATCTGTTTCTTATTTATTCATGTGCAAGTGTTGCTTGAGGGCGAGCGTGGTCGATGACAGGACTGGAACTAAGTTCATGGAGGAACTGAGGTTCGAGACTAGATTCAGGGAGGAATTGAGGTCTTGGTCAAGGAGGTCCTGCGGGACGTTCGGACTAGAGAACGTGAACATAGAGATTGGTTAGTCACGTATTTACAGCATGTGGGCTGTACATGCGTGCAAGAGTTGTTTTTGGCCATGTTGGGCCAGATTGAGATGTATACGAACTCTTTCCATGTGGGAAGTGGAGTTGTATTCAATCTCTTTATGTTTGCTCTGTATAAATAAGGGGAGGTGTCTCCTGTTTATGTAGAGAGCCGGGTTTTAGGGTTTGTACTATTTTATTTTGGAGTAATGTATTCAGATAAATAAAATCCTTCTTACAAATCTGAGCATCTTGTGCATCGCGGCGTGAAGAAGAAAATCCTTACAACTAGAAGTTTTTAGCGCTTGATCTTTATTCTATTGCAGTGTAGTTGAAACCAGCAAAGGAGTCAGACAACTAGAAGAATTTGAAGAGCTCTTAGCACCTTGAATTGTTTTTTTAGTCCGGCGTAGATTGGAGCATCGACTGAAGTTTTGTCCGTCGCAGAAGTCACGAAGTTCATCACGAAGTTCGTTTCTTGCAAAGGTATCATCTTGCAAAGGTAATATCTCAAGATCTACAGATCCAATCAAATTGATTCTTTTTGGGTTAACTTTGGAATTGAACCTAGTTTCTGCAGTTAAAAGTTTATATCAATCCAACGGTTAGATCTTTAGGAATTACTATTTTAGTGAATGTATATCCTTCCGTTCTTGCTTTGGTCCGGCGTTTGACGATTTAGTCAACTTGCGAAGGTAATATCTCAAGATCCGTAGGTCCGATCGAGTTGATTATTTTTGGGTTAGCTTTAGAATTGAATCTAGCTTCTACATGTAAATGTTCACATCAATCTAATAGTTGGATCTTCAGTAATTACTATTTTAGTGAGCATATGTTAGTCTGCTCCCCCAGACTGCTCTACTGGTCGCCCGACTGCTCTACTGGTCGCCCGACTACTCTACTGGTCGACCAACTACGTAAACTGGTCTCCCAACTGTGTAAACTGGTCTCTCAACTGCGTTAACTGGTCTTCTGACTGTTCGTCGTCTGCATGAACTGGTCTCCAAGCAATTTAAGTTTAACATGGGGTGTGTTAGAAAAACAAAGTCCAAAATTTTGATTTTAGCTTCCGCGCAATCATTCACCCCCCTCTGATTGCTACATTAGTTTATTTCGATCCTACAGTGCTCACCATGCGTCTCCACGCCTCTGTCATCTCGTCCAGCGTCATAGTGACTCCGTCAATTATCCTGGACAAGATGCTGTTGACGTGCTCGTTGAGGTCCCTAGCGTGGTCCACCTGCCATGTACGACAAAATAATATGCACATGGACATAGCGTAAGGAATACATAATATAATTTATAAAAATAAGACTTACCATGGCGTGGATGGCCGCTCCTGCCTGGCCTGGATACAAGTCAGCCACGCTAGGGGTGTACGCGTGGGTCGGAGGCTCCTCCACAAGTAGGAGAGACGCACGGTGTCGGGGCATGTGCAGCACCGTGCATCTTTGGTAGGACGAGTAGTTGTAAGGTGTGTCCTCATCGACGACGTCATCCTACGCCCCGTCCCACTATGCGAGCCACGGCTCCATCCTCCGTAGCAAGGTGGACAGGGTCTTCTAAGGCCCCTGGGTGGAGAACCTAAAAATAAATCCAAATTATTAGACATATGACGTAAGTATTTAACATATTCTTGGTCAAATAACTCACGTGTGTACTCCCTGCGGTACACGATCCCCCCAAGGAACAAGGACCAGCTGGCGAAGGTCGAACTGTCTGAAGACTCGGTGCGATGCGTAGTCCTCCACAAAGACGTCGAGGACGATCTTCCTCCTCGTAAGCCTGGTCCATATAGCAAAGCATCAAAAGCCCACCTGGCGCGGCTCTCTCCACGACACGGCGCTCGCTATAAAGGTCCCAGATCACCTAGTCCGCGTACAGGTGGTCGAACGCCTCCGTGAAGGAGTGGTACGCTGAACGTACCTGTACTCCCGCCCACTATGGCTGCAACACAAAAAATATGTGTAAGCACATGCGACTGCAATTAAAATTTGATAAATGCAATGCAAGAAAATATGTACCCGTCGTCGAGTCCAAAGCGAGCCCATGGTCGGTCGGTCGATCTCATCGCCTCCGTACATGTCGGCGGTTGTCAGCGTACTCTGCGTTGGGGTACCCTCTCCGCCGCACAAAAGATCCAAAGGATCAAATATGTCGATCGCGTGGCACCCGGCGGCAGGTGGGAGGACGCCGCCTTTCGCCGTGGTCGTCCGCGTGGCACCGGCGAAAGTGGCGAGGTCGCTACGCCGGGCGGTCGATCCGCGTGGCACCCGGCGGGTGTGGGCGAGACGCTCTGCCGCCCGGCGGCGACCCACGTGGCACCGGCGGCGGTGGGCGAGGACGCCTTTCGCCGCCGGGGTCGATCCACGCGCACCGGCGGCAGTGGGCGAGGCATACGCCGCCCGGCGGTCGATCCGCGTGGCACCGTGCGGCGAGCCACGTGTTGCGGCGAGTAGCGGGGTGCACGCCTACTCACCGCGCCGCAATGCGTAAAGGTGGCGCAAGGTGCCTTCTCGGCTCTCGCTTCGCTGCACTGCTGGGCGACAGAGACAGATGTCGAGCCCGGCAAACCGCAAGGGTTTCTGCAACAAGCCCATTCCTCTGACACCTCTCACCAACCTGTCAAGAAAGGGTCACATCACAAGCGGACCGGGCGAAGCCATGCGTCGGCATTTAATGAGACTGGAGGAACGGGACAGGACAAGAAGGCGTATTAAATGTGCGAAGATAAGCATGATGACCTCCTTTTACCCACCCCCGTTAGCCTGGCCTATATAAGGGTCTCCGGGTGCATGGGGAAAGGAGAGGGGGGAGGGATCAAAGGAAGAAGAGGAGAACAAGCAATATAGTCTAAGAAAAGAGCCTGTAACCCAAGAAAAAACTCTGTATTAGCCTTAGACATTCTCAAGACAATCTAGCAGGAAGTAAGGCTATTACCCAAGGCAAATGGGGCCTGAACCTGGGTAAAACCTCTGTGTCATCTGCAGTCCATTGACGCCGGAACCCGTCGCGTAGGAGTCCCTAGGGTTTTCACCCTCTAGGTTTAGCCAGCCGCGAAGACGCCCTCCTTCCGAACTAAACCCGGTCTGCATCTTCCGGCCTCGCTGTGGAATACGCCGGCGAGGCGCGCGAGTAGGGGGCTAGTGGTTGGCTTTTCCGGCTAACTCCCCGGCGGACTTCGGCGTTCGCGATTTAGGAGCAAACTCACTCAACAGAAGATGGCGGATCCTCAGCATCAGAATGTTGCGGGGGCAAGCGACGACCAAGGCTCCTCCCGGCCGTCGCGCCGGTCGAGGGACCGCCTTGCCTCGCCCCCGCATGGCGGCGCCGCTGTTCCCCTCGGGCGATGGAGCGGCCGTCGACGCAGCAGCCGCCATGGAGGCGGCCACCTGCCGTAACTTGCACGCCGTGCACTTCGATCACCTCCGGTGGAGTTTGCGATTCCCCGCCACTCCTCGTCAAGCATCAGCGGCCTCGTGGATGCGGCCCAACTTCGGGTAGGACTCCCCGGCCAGTCAGTACCAATCGTACCTTGACGCCTAAGGCGCCCGCAGTAGCGCCCGAGCTCCGGCCGCCCTAACAATCAAAGCCCTGGTCGGGGCTGAGTCTAGAAGGCGCGCGCAACCTTGGTCCCGGTTCATCAAGGAACCGTGTGGACCTCCGCTCTCACCTTGATGAGAGCCGCGGCGGCTGGTGATGACCTTTGTGGTCGTCGCCGCGCTACCGGACTCAAGCGCCGCCATGGTAGCGGTGGCGGCAGTAATGAGAGTCCCCTCATGGCTCTCACTGCGGGACCGGAGGAAGTGCACTCCTCCGGTTCTACTGAAGCGAGCCTCGCGCTCCCATGCACGTCTCTCGACCTGGCCGATGATGAGCTCGGCTCCCTCTGGCGTCGGGTGCGAGCCTTCTCTCTCAAGTTGCGCCGCGTGGCCTGGCCGGAAAGGTTCTGCCCGGCGGCCATAGAGAAATATGACGGCACCACCAACCCGGAGGAGTTCCTCCAAATCTACACAACGATGGTGCGGGCGGCTGGCGGATCTGAAAAGGTCATGGCCAATTACCTCCCAACCGCCTTGACGGGCTCTGCCCGTTCTTGGCTGCTAAATCTCCCCCGAGGGTCGGTGCACTCGTGGGGAATGTTATGCGACATCTTTGTCGCTAATTTTCAGGGCTCCTTCGCGCAGCCCGGTGTGGAAGATGATCTCCACGCCCTGGAGCAAGAGAAGGGGGAGTCGCTGCGCGACTTCATTCGGCGGTTTTGCCACTGCCGCAATACAATCCCCCACATCTCCGAACAGTCGGTCGTCATCGCCTTCCGGGAGGCGTCTGATCAAGAAGATGAAGGAAAAGATGGCCACCCGTACCATCGGCTCCACCTCTGAGCTCTTCTCCTCGCGACATAAGTGTCTTGGCGCTGAGGCGCGGGATCAAATACCGCCCCAAAGGTGGCTAAGGTAAAGAGGAGGCGGGACTCGAAGGTTCCGCCAGCGGCAAGAAGGCGCGGAAGCGCGAGGCGGGGAAACCAGCAGTCTGCCGCCAACGCGATGACGAAGAAGACCCGCGCCTCGGAAGCAACCGCCGCGATCGGCCGTGATGATCGCCATGAGCGCGCTTGATGACTGTCGTGACGGGCGCGACGATCGCGCCGCGATCGACGCGATGACCGTCGCGGTCGTGGGAACGACCGCCGCGATCAAAAGAAGGGCGAGCCCTACTGCCCAATACATAAGACCAACACCCACGACCTGGACAACTGTCGGGTCGTGGACAGGATGGTGGAAAAGCGGCTCAAGGAACGCCGCCCCGACGATGATCAAGATGAAGATCCTCCGTTGGCCTTCTAGCAGGCTGACCATGCTGTGGCCTACATCCATGGCGGGTCGTCCACTTTCTCCTCCAATGCCGCTTACAAACGGCTAAGGAGGGAGGTATGCGCCACAACATCGAGCTCGGGAGCGGGTCGGATGCTGAAGTGGTCAGAGCAGTCGCTCACCTTCGGTCGGACCGACCACCCTGAAGGCGCCACCGGCTTGGGGCATCTCCCGGTCGTGGTGTCGCCCACCATTCGAACGTCGGCTAGGCAGCATCGGTGGACGGGGAGTTCATCAACCTCTGTCCTCTTGGCGTTCTCAAGGCTGCAGATCCATGGCGAGATCTGCGCCCATCTCTGCCCCTCTTCGGGTAGACCGAATCGACTGATGCCCTCGGCAGTGAGTCTCCTGTCACCTTCGGGACGAGGGCAACTTCGCGACCGAGATGGTGAATTTTGAGGTCGCCGACTTCGACCTCCCTTATAATGCCTTGCTTGGCCGGCCGGCATTGGCCAAGTTCATGGCGGCAACCCACTATACGTACCTAGTGGTGAAGATGCCGGGGCCGGCAGGTCCCATTGTGATCCGGGTGGATAAAGCCGAAGCCTTGCGCTATCATAAACATGCGCTTGAGCTGTCCGGTGCCACCTGTGTTGGGCGCGCAGACGCCACATCCTCGGGAGCCCCTCAGGCCCGGACCCGCGCCTCACCTAGCTCCGTCGGTGAGGTTAAGGTGGTCGCCCTGAGTGAGGGCGAGCCCCGCAAGACTGTCAATATCGGCGCCAACCTCAGCGCCAAATAGGAAGACGCGCTCGTCACCTTCCTCCGGTCCAATGCAGACGTGTTCGCCTGGCAACCGTCTGACATGACTGGGGTCCCTAGGGAGGTGATCGAGCACCGCTTATAACGCGCTCGAGGCGCGTCGGTCCGGCTGAAGGTCGGGGCAAGCGCCGAGCGCCAAGAAGCCATTCGGGAAGAGGTAGAGAAGCTTCTGAGCGCGGGGGTAATCAGGGAAGTCTCTCACCCCGAGTGGCTTGCCAACCCCGTGCTCGTTAAAAAGTCCAACGGGAAGTGGCGTATGTGTGTCGATTTCACCGATCTCAACAAGGCCTGCCCGAAGGATCCGTACCCTTTGCCGCGAGTCGACCTCATCGTTGATTCCACGGCCGGGTGCGAGCTGCTATGCTTCCTGGACGCGTACTCCGGGTACCACCAGATCAGCATGGCACTTGAAGATGAAGAGAAGACTGCTTTTGTAACCCCAACGGGCGTATATTGTTATGTAAGGATGGCTTTTGGTTTAAAGAATGCTGGTTCTACTTACCAACGTGCCATGCATGTCACCTTCCGCCCCCAGCTGGGGCGAAATCTTGAAGTTTATGTTGATGATTTAGTGGTGAAGATCAGAAAGGGTGAAGAGCTAATCCAAGACCTGGAGGAAACCTTTGCTAACCTCCGGAAGAATTACTTGAAGCTTAATCCTGAGAAGTGCGTGTTCGGCGTGCCCTCTGGCAAACTGCTGGGTTTCTTGGTGTCCAGCCGGGGCATCGAGGCTAACCCCGACAAGATTGCGGCCATCGAGCACATGAAGCCACCGGTGCGGCTCAAGCAAGTTCAGTGCCTGGCAGGTCGTCTGGCCTCCCTAGGGCGGTTTATTGCCCGCTTGGGAGAAAAAAGCCTGCCTCTGTTCAAACTGCTGAAGAAGACCAACCACTTCGAGTGGACGGATGAGGCACAGAAGGCATTTGAAGATTTGAAGCGATACCTCTCCTCTCCCCCGGTACTGGTCTCTCCGGTGCCAGGCGAGCCGTTGCTCCTATACATCGCTGCCACCCCCGAGGTGGTGAGCGCGGTGCTGGTTGCGGAGAGGGAAGGTGTCCAAAGACCGGTCTACTACATCAGCAAGGTGTTGCATGAAGCAGAGACCCGGTACCCGCAGGCTCAAAAGATGCTGTATGCGGTCCTGGTGGCGTCCAGGAAGTTGCGGCATTATTTCCAAGGGCGGAAAATTACCGTGGTCACAGCTTACCCCCTGCGCGAGATCCTCCATAACCGTGAAGCAGAGGGGAGAATTGCCAAATGGTCGGTGGAACTGGGGGAATTCAATATCAAATTCACGCCCCGCACCGCTGTCAAGAGTCAAAAGTTGGCGGAGTTTGTCGCCGAGTGGACTCCCACCACTCCTGAAGCTGAAGAAGCGCCCGTGCCTTCCCCCTGGACGTTATTCTTTGATGGATCCTTCAGGCTGGAAGGCGCGGGGGCTGGGGTTGTCCTGGTCTCCCCGACCGGTGACACCCTCCAGTATGTGGTCACCCTTGAATTCAAGGCCACCAACAACATTGCTGAGTATGAAGGCCTGCTGGCAGGGCTGCGCATCGCTTCGGCGTTGGGCATCAGGCATCTCTAGGTCAAGGGAGACTCCCTGCTGGTCATTAATCAAGCGCGGAAGGAGTTCCAATGTTCCGACCCCACTATGGCGGCGTACCTGGCGGAGGTCCGAAGAATGGAGCGTCATTTTGAAGGTCTGGGATATATCCATATCCCCCGGCGCGACAATCACCTTGCTGACGGGCTTTCGCAGCTCGCGTCATCAAGGGCTCCTGTTCCGGTCGGAGTCTTCGAAGAAAGACTATCGCGACGAATCCATCGCAGCCACGATTGGTGGGGAAGATGGTGTCATTGCCGCGACCCCGGTCCAGTGGGGACGGACGGCAAAGGTTATCCAGACCTCCGGCTCGAGTGGGGAAGGCGGTCTCATCGCCACGGCCTCCGATTCAGGAGAGAAGGCGGTGTGCCCGCCAAACCCCTGTGTCCGGAGGGAAACGGCGGTCTTTGTCGAGGCAGACACCGAAAAGCGCTGCCCGGCGAGTACCCAGCGAGCACCGAGTGGTCGCCACCCTTGGGCAGAAGATCGATGGATGGACCCTATCCCGCCTTCTGCGTGACCAAGTGATCACGACGATGATGCCTCGGTGAGAAAAATTGCACGTAAGGCCAAGTGCTATACTCGGTAGGTGGGGACCTATATCGCCAGAGCGTAAACGGAGTTCTCTTGAAGTGCATCACTCGGGAAGAGGGAGCATCCTACTCTCGATATCCATGGGCGTGCAGCGGAGCCATATGTCGGCCGAACCCTAGTCGGCAAGGCGTTTCGGCAAGGATTTTATTGGCCTACCGCCCTCCAGGATGCTTGCGAGCTGGTGAGGATGTGCGAAGCTTGTCAGTTCTTCGCCAGGCAAACCCACCGACCAGCCCAAGCTCGCAAACCATCCCGCTCTCTTGGCCGTTCGCGATCTGGAAATGGATATCCTAGGTCCGTTCCGCGAACCACGGGGCTTCACCCACCTCTTCGCCGCCATCGACAAGTTCACCAAGTGGGTCGGCCGAGGTAATCTTGAGCCATCACGGCGTATTGCATATTAAGTTCATGCGGGATTTTCACCGCTTTGGAGTCGCTAACCGCATCATCACCGACAACGGTACCGATTCACGGTAGCGGCTTTTTGGAATTCTGCGAAGAAATGGGCACCAAGGTCTGTTTTGCCTCGGTGGCCCATCCCATGAGCAACGGGCAGGCGGAACGCGCCAATGCGCTGGTACTGAAGGGCCTCAAGACAAGAGCGTTTGATCGACTCCACCAGCGGGGCGCGCGATGGGTTGAGGAGCTCCCGGCTGTGTTGTGGTCGCTTCGTACCACACCTAGCCGGGCCACCGGCGAAACGCCCTTCTTCCTGGTATATGGGGCGGAAGCCGTCCTCCCCTCCGAGCTGTCGCTCGGCTCTCCGCGCGTCTCGGTGTTCAACGAGGGAGACCAAGAGGATCTCCGGCGAGAAGACGTCAACCTTTTGGAGGAAGTTCGGGATCGTGCTGCTCTCCGCGCCGCCCGCTACCAACAAAGTCTCAGGCGGTACCACGCCACCCGGGTCTCTGAGAGGACACCGCGAAGGCGACACCGGTTTTGCGCCGACCAGACGCATGCCGGGTTGAATAAACTGTCTCCCCGATGGGAGGGCCCCTTCAAGGTGGTTTCAGATCTCGGCCGGGCGGCGGTGGCAGCATCGAGGACGGCGAAGAACTGATGAATTCCTATAACATAGAGTTGTTGCGGAAATTCTATCCCTGAAGGAATTGTAGGTACCCCGCTGCTTGCCTTGGTCAGCCTCGAGGTAAGACTCTCCCTCGGCTGGTTGACGGCTTCCGGCGGTTAGTAAAGTGGTCGCCTGGAGGGCTTTCAGTTTACCATTGTTGTCCCTTTCTGTGCCCTCAGTGGCAAGTTTTTGCATGAATATCGTTGATCCCATGTGTTTGCTAATTCCTTGGTGATTTATGAGAGTCACCTGGTGCCTGTGTCCGACAAGGACGGGCGGCCAGGGGGCGGGCTAGATGCGATGCTCAAACGCGGCTCGCACGCCTCGGGTTGGCTCCCTGAAGCACCGCTGGTTGTCACCGTGAGCATCGCTAGTCTAGCATCCCTCCTCGAAGTCCGCTGCTTTAACTGACAAAGCACCGTGGTTCGATCTTCGAAAAATCACAAGGACTTAGAAATCAAAAGGACTGGAGCTCACCTGCATGCGAGGGCCTCAGATTTTGTGGTTTTTGCTTCCATATGCCTACTCATTCTGTTAGTAGCTGTGCCCCAAAGCTTCTTCATGGACGCCCAGGAGCTCGGGGGCTGGTCGCCCCAAGCTTCTTCGTGGTCGCCCCAAGCTTCTTCATGGCCGCCCAGAAGCTCGGGGGCTGGTCGCCCCAAGCTTCTTCGTGGTCGCCCAAGCTTCTTCGTGGTCGCCCAAGCTTCTTCTGGCGCCAGAAGCTCGGGTGGTCGCCTAAGCTTCTTCGTGGTCGCCCCAAGCTTCTTCCTGGCCGCCCAGAAGCTCGGGGGCTGGTCGCCCCAAGCTTCTTCGTGGTCGCCCAGTGATATAAAAAGCAAGATAAGTGTTTCATGTCGCATTTATCGTTCGTGCCCTCGAGTACACACCTCAGGACGAGTCAAGCTACGCGTGATTATCATGGATCTTAGAATCCAAGGGCCCCTTAGTGATAAAAGGGAAGGTGCTAAGCACTGACGTTTGGCGAGGGTGGGCGACCAGAGTGTAAGTTAGGCACAGCACTCGAACATGGCTCGCACACCTCGGGTTGGCTCCCTGAAGCACCGCTGGTTGTCACTGTTAAGTGCTGTTGGTCTAAAGGCATTTCTGGCAACTCGTAACCTCGCTGCGTTACGCTTTAGTATGATTCCAGGAGATCACTGGGATATAAGTCCCGTAGGAACCTAAACTATGAGTGATCACGTGTAAGGGCTTTGAGTCTAGGCTGTCCTACGTTTCGCGTAAACTGCCTGGCTCAAAGTCGCCGTTCACCTAAGTCTGTAGATTCGCATGATCTGTCTTTGGTGTTCGATAAAAGCGTGCACCATATTGGCGGGACTTTGGAACAGTCCCTTTGCTCAGGCGTCCTAGCTAAGCTATAAGATTGATAGACTGACGATCTGACCCAGGGAAACTGATCATATGAAACAAATAAAGCATGCCGATAATTTTAACTAAGAGATATTCATAGTTTACTGGTGCATGCAGAACAGATGAAAGAAAAACGAAGATAAAACAGGAGAAGCGGCAAAGCGGTCCATTCGTCGGTCGTCGTCGCCAAAGTCCGACTCATCGCCCTCGCTTCGCCGCCACTTTGGGTGGAGACGTCCATGACCGGCTGGTCTACTTCTAGCAGCCCGGCCATGTGTTCGGCGGTCATGCGCACCAGCGCCTCGCTTGAGCGGCGTCTCCCTCAACATCGGTACCGTCACCTGACCATCGGGTCAAAAGCGGCGTCGGCCGGTGGCAATGGTCGAGATGTGGGTTGCGGTCATGATCGCGACCTCACGTCCTTCTCTGGCGGAGCGGGCGGCCAAGGCTTCGGGCAGCCCCCGGAGCGCCTCTGCGGCCTGGTTGGTCGCGTGGGCGAACTGCAGCGCGGAATCCTCCAGTGGCGTATTCAGCGCCACCCCCAAGGGTTCCAGGCACCTCTTGGTGCGCTGGAATGCCTTCTTGAGCATGATCGACAGATTGCGCCGTAGGCGGAAGGACTCCAGCTCAGAGGTCTTCAGCGCCGTTTCAGCCCTCTCCGCCCGCTCTTCCGCCCTCTCCGCCCGTGTTCGCATGGTGGCCGCGTCGGTTCTCTCCTGCGCCAGCGCCGCCTCCGCCGCGTCCGCCCTCGTCCGTTCGCGCAGCAACTCACCTCTCACCGACGCCAGCGCCTGGGCTGTCTCGGCTCCGTGCCTGGCGGCTTCAACGAGAGCGCTGCCAAACGCGTCCTGGAGACCGCCGAGTCGGGTGAAGATGTCAACGTGGCGCGTGGCGGGAGGAATGGCGGCGTGGGAAGCTTGGAGCCCGGAGGCGCTGGCTTCAGGGTTGGCCTCCGCGGTTCCCCTCGCGGCGGCGGCTGGAGGCGCTGAGGGCGCTTCCTCCGTCTCGATGGGCGCTGGGGGCACCATTGGCGCGCCTCGAGGGGCTGTCCTTGGCGGCACCTTGAAGCGGAGCCCGGCCGTTGGAAGCGTCAGACCACCATGGTGAGTGGTGGCCTGGGGTCCCGTGGCCGGGGGCGTTGGCGCCGCGGTCGACGAGGCGGGCGCCGGAGGAAATGGTACTCGTCTTTGGCGCGTGGGAGGCGGTGGCATCGGGACGACGTCGTGCGTGGGCGGTGCGTGCATTGCCGCCTTAGGCGCCGCTGCAACTGGGACGGGAGAAGTTTGTTCCATGGCTCGGACCCTTTTTGGGTCCGAGCCCGTGGCGTCCGGGGCAATGGGTCGCTTGCCCGCGGCTCGGTCGCTGGCGGGAGCCGTGTCCCTAATCACCGGCCCGCCGCGGGGCGGCACCACGGCGACCCCCGTGGAGTCCATTAACGGGAGCCGCCTGACGTGCTCCAGGCGGTCCGCGTACAGCAGGTCTGCGAGCGGCCGAGCCAGCGCCGGGGAAGTTGAGCTGCCCACGGATAGCGGCATCAGCGTGGAGAGCCATCTGCCGATGACTACATCCTCCAGGTTTCCCGCGCCTGGCAAAAAGGCAAAAGAAATTGGCTGTCGGTTGGTAGGGAGCCACAAGGAAGAACAGATGCGCCAAAAAAAAAGAAACCAAGAAAGGATGAAGACTTACGCCCGCCACGCGGCGCTGCTTATCATCGTCGCCGAGTCTCGCCATCTTTGGCGATGGCGGCGGCGCAAGGGGCTGATTCTCCGGGATACGAAGTCCCAGGCCACCATCGCTCCGACCAATCCGGCGCCCCGCAGTCCGTTGATGCGGGTCGCCATGGCAAGGATTTCCGCCGTCTCCTCGACCGGCGAATTCCAGTTCTCGGAGGCCTCCGCCGCTCCGGCGGGCACCCCCAAGGCGTCAATCCCGCTGTCGTCGTTGACGTACAGCCATTCGCTGCGCCATGCCTTCCAGTTGGATTTGGGCTGGAAGGCAATGTAGTGGGAGGCCATCCCGTCTCGAAGGCGGAAATGGCAGCTCCCCACTACCTCGTTGTCATTGGAGGCGCGGCAGAGGAAGAAGTAGCGGAAGAGAGGAAGATTCGGCATCACCTCCATGAACATCTCACAGAGGTGTGCGAAGATGGAAAGGGAAATGATGGAATTGGGGGTAAGGTGAAGGTGGTGGATCCCGTAGAAATGGAGGACGGTGAGAAAAAAATCAGAAAAGGGCGGGACCAGGCCCGCCATCAGTGCCCAGGTGTGTATGATGATCTCGTTTGAAAGGCACCGTGGCGTGGCGGTCCCCGCCCGGATGCGGAGGAAGCCCTCCGGCGCTATGACGGCCATTCTCTTCACCGCGAGAGTATCCGCGGTCGAAGCAGGAATGGGCTGCGCCATGGGCTTAAGGAAGACGAAGAGCTTTGGGAAATGGAGGTGAAAGAGCAAGAGAGCAAAATGCAAAAGGAAGAAGAAGGCGTAAAAACCGTCCTATACAGATGAAACCTATCTTTATATGCGCCCTTGCAATGGCGGTTCGCGAAAAGACAAGATCGTGCGTCGCCTCGGGTCCCAAGAAATCCGCAGATACGCGGGAGGGGAACCGAGGCGGTCGTACCCTCCTGAGTGGTGGCCCCACCCAGGAGCACGCCAAGCATTTAATGAAGGTTCTAAAGTAAGCCTTGGCACGCTCGAGGCGGGCCCGGCTATCACAACAGACTCTGCGTTGGGGTACCCTCTCCGCCAAGACAAAAGATCCAGCGATCAAATATGTCGTCCGCGTGGCACCCGGCGAGGTGGGCGAGACGCCTCGCCGCCCGGATCGATCGCGTGGCACCCGGCAGCAGGTGGGCGAGGTCGCTCTTTCGCGGTCGTCGCGTGGCACCGGCGAAAGTGGGCGAGACGCCTGCCGCCGCCGGCGGCGCGGCCCACGTGGCACCCGGCGAAAGGGCGGGCGACGCTTCGCCGCCGGGGATCGATCCACGCGGCACCCGGCGAAAGGTGGCGAGGACGCCTCGCCGCCGGCGGTCGATCCGCGCGGCACCCGGCGTAGCCCACGTGTTGCGGCGAGTAGCTGGGGTGCCGCCCTACTCACCGCGCCGCAATGCGTAAAGGTGGCACAAGGTGGCCGTCTCGAAGCTCTCGCCTCTGTCGTACTGTTCGGCGACAGATACGGCAATGATGTCGAACCCGATACCGCAAGGGTTTTCGCAACAAGCCCATTCCTCGACACCTCTCACCAACTCACAAGAAAGGGTCACATCACAAGCGGACGAGGCGAAGCCATCGCGCCGGCATTTAATGAGGCCGGAGGAACGGACAGACAAGAAGGCGATAAATGTGCGAAGATAAGCATGATGACCTCCTTTTACCCACCCCCGTTAGCTTTGGCCTATATAAGGGTCTCCGGTGCATGGGGAAAGGAGAGGGGGGAGGGATCAAAGGAAGAAGAGGAGAACAAGCAATATAGTCTAAGAAAAGAGCACAGAACCCAAGAAAAACTCAGATTAGCCTTAGACATTCTCAAGACAATCTAGCGAGAAGTAAGGCTATTACCCAAGGCAAAGGGGCTCGAACTCAGGTAAAACCTCTCAGGTCATCTGCATCCATTGACGCCGAACCGTCGTCGGCAGAGGAGTCCTAGGGTTTTCACCCTCTAGGTTTAGCCACCGCCAAGACGCCTCCTTCCGAACTAAACCCGTCGCATCTTCCGGCTGTCGGTGGAATACGCCGACAATGATATAGTATCGCGGTCGACAAAGGGTCGGCCCACGAAGCGCCGAACGACCGAGTGAAGAAGAAGAGGCATCCCAGCCAGATTGGCGGTCTTGCTTTTCTTCACGCACGCGTCGCAAAGGGCACGGTACGTGGCAGCAAGAACCGTCGAACCCCAGGATACCTGCGGGATGTGGTTTGGGTCAGCGTTGGCAATAGCTCGTGCGTAGGCTATCCACCGTGCGTCGACGCTGTCACCGTGTGTCGTCGTGAACATGACCATCCCAAACAACCACAGCAGGTAGGCCTCCAAGTGTCGTGCCACCTGGTGCTCCGTGGGGTCCTCCGCCATCCGCTGCACCTGTGACAATTAACATATATTAATATGTTAATAACATTACAAAAAATTAGAATAACATATACACGTACAAGCGCTCAACTCAAACTGGGCCAACCACCTCCTCGATGGCCCGTGCTTCTTCTTGCCGACGAGTATCTCCGGGTCAGTGGCAACCACTCTGGCGAACCTCTCCTCCAGGTCTACCACCCACCCCGCAGGAATCACCGAGGGTCCGATCGGTGTCCCAGTGATCGGCAACCCTGTAAGCATGGCGATGTCTTGCAGGGTCACCGTCACCTCACCGAACGGTAGGTGAAAAGTGTGCGTCTCCGGCCTCCAACGGTCCACCAAACACGACAGTAGGGACCAGTCGAACGGAAAACACCGTGACCGCTCTGGACCATCCTCGCCCTTCGCCTAATCCTCAGCCGCGTCCTCAGCTGAGCCCTCAACCATGCGAACAAGAGGAAGCAACCCAGCACGTGCCAACCTATCGATAGGAAAAAACAGTTGTAGTATTCAAATATTAGTTAGACGAAATGCAATTGTGCGAGCAATGAAACATATAAATGTAGTGCAATTCACCTGGTGTAGAAACGTGGGTGGATCCGCCATGCCTTGTTGCAGGTGCATTCACACCATCCAGTGGCCCCTTGGCCTGGGTTAACCTCGTGTGTAATAACTGCTGTGTTGGTTCCCAATCCCCCTTTACACCGGAGAGTCACTTTGAAGCGGTACTTAATAATTTCGAAGCTACGCACCATATGCATCTGAGCTTTACTGGTTTGTTCCTCCATGTAGACCATCATCCGCCCACAATACGGCGTTTGCAATGTCGTGGCATGAAGTACAGCCTCCGCATGCCTTTTCTGGAAGTAGCCAAGAATGCCGTGCAATATGCCTTCCAAGATGGCCACAAGTGGTAGCGGATGCAGGCCTCTGATGACCCAATTGTAAACCTCGGCTATATTCGTTGTCATGACACCAAACCTGTTCAAACATATCAGTTAGCACAATAACCATAATTGTTCAATCGTCGCAACTATATTAATTTAGTATATTAACCTGGCGCCTTCAGTGTCATGGAGCAATGCCCACTTCTCCAATGGCTCCGCCTCTATCTAGTGTGAGAAACACTTAATGTTCCTTGATGATCAACTCCTCAGATTTGGAGGATCGAGCGCTCCAAGGGGTGATAGCCTTTTGGGTGGGCAATCGTTCGGCGTTGGTGGTTGCTTCTTCAGCTCTTCAATATGTGCGGTAGTGTACTTATCCAACTCAGCCAATATCGCGTTGAACTTACGTGCCTGGTTCTGCTTGCATAACCTTTTAAATAGGTTCATCAGTTTCTTATTCTTGAACTGCCTAAAAAAATTTGCTCCCAAATGTCTTATGCACCACCTGTTCTGCATGTCACGCCATGGAAAAGGCTCATCAAGATCTTCCTGTAGAGTCTTAATTGCCGAAATGATACCTTTATGACGATCATGGATGATGCACACGTTGGGCCGATCACGAACTACCCCGAACTTCAAATGTTTGAAAAACCACAACCAGCTATCCCGGTTCTCACCCTCAACAAATGCAAAGGCCAATGGAAGTATGTGATTTTTCATATCAACTGCAATGGCTGTTAGAATCTGCCCCTTGTATTTCCCAGTCAGGAATGTACCATCGACACACAGCAATGGACGGCAGTACCTGAATGACACAATGCAAGGACCCAATGAAAAAAAGCACGACGAAATATCGAGATCCCATTACCATCCGCTTCACTTTCTTCAAAAGCGGTGTATGTGCCAGGGTTGGTTTCCTTCAGGACATCAAACACACGAGGTAGGTTATAATACGAAGCCTCGTATGTACCAAACCTCTTCTCTAATGCCTTTTTCTTCGCACGCCAGGCCATCGAGTAACTTAACTGGTACTTAAATATTCTCAAGATTGCTTTTTGAATATAAGAACACTCAATGTCCCGCTTCTCGATGATCTCATTGAACATCACGCTAGCGATTACAGCCGCATTCAAGTTGTGGTGTTTCAACATAACATTTTCTAGTCTGCATGTGTGTCCATCTACTCGTGATGCAATCCAAAAATGTCTCGCACTTTGGCTTGTATGCATGTACTCGGAATTCACATCCTTCAGTTCTGTACTTCACTGTGCATCTATCTAGCCTAGACAAACAATCCAGAACTCTCTTTGCTGCGATAGTGCCCACAGCCCCACTGCCAACTTTAACTCAGAATTGTTTGCGAAAATTTGATTCAGCCGAATGGCATTGCTACCATACTCCCAACGCGACTTATGTCCCCACAAAACTTCCATACCAGCTTTGTTTTTCCTATTCCAATCGTCAGGGATGGGTACATCCGTTGCCCCAGTACTACCATGCATTTCATCATGATCATCTTCCCCCCTCCTCATTTTCGTCGATGTCATCATCACACTCCAACATTTCAGCTTCATCTTGCATCGCCATATGGTCAACCAACTCCAATTGATCAACAAGTTGCTGGATCTCCTCCCCTTCATCAGCCCGACCTTCTGGGTCTCCTGCATCCCTGTTATCATCCTCCGTTGCTACCTCAATCGGCACCACTTCCTGAACTTGTTCAGCTGTAGCCAATGTGCTGCTTTCGCCCACACCTAGGGGTGGGCATTTTTAAACCGAAACCAAATTACCGAACCGAATTAACCGATTATTTCGGTTTATTCGGTTTTCGGTTTTTGGTTCGGTTTTTGTTTTGATATAATTCGGTTTTCGGTGTTCGGTTCGGTTTTTCGCTTTCAAAAACCGAAATAACCGAATAACCGAATAGCACATATACAACACCACTTTTATAATATTTTTCCTCAAACCACTAAATAATTCTCATATTATAATACATTTATGCATATGTTTAGTATATTCATATGTTCTATTATGCTTATATTGTAATGACATATGAATATTGTGTGGGTTTATCCATACTCTGTGCTGAAATATGAGAAGGATTAAATCTAATCTACCTAGTGTTATTCATATTTCGGTTAACCGAAAAACCGAATTAACCGAACCGAAATATTTCGGTTAATTCGGTTCGGTTTTTTATTTTTAGCCGAGAAATTCGGTTTCCAGTTTTCAAAAACCGAATTATTTTAAAACCGAAAAAACCGAACCGATTAAACCGAAAAAACCGAATGCCCACCCCTACCCACACCGCTAATATTCACCTCTTCTCTAGGGCAAGTCTGCACCAGCATTACGCATTCAAGGCTAGATCCTTTACACCACCTTAACCATTTCTGCCACAAGTACGTCCAATCTACTTTCTTCAACTCCCACAGAGCCAGGTTACCCTTACTACGCATGAATAAGATTTGAATAGTAACAGAGTAAATACTTGGATCTAGAGAAAAATATTGGGTCAACCAAAACTTTATATCAGGGATGCTAACTTTATCGGGGAATACGTGTTCCATCATGGTGAATACAAAACTGCTCAAATCAACACCATTCTACCCAGTTTTTATTTCACCATCGCTATAATATACCCTAAATTTCACTGGATCCGACATTACTACGACGACATAAACAAAATTGATTTTTAGATCACCACTAACGTTTAATATCACTAACTAAACAAAATTAAATTTTATATCACTCCTAACATGTAATATCGCTAACCTAAGTTAAACAGCGCTAATAAACTATCCCGCTACCAATACTATAATATTGCAATGCACATCTAATATCGCTAACCTAGAATATCTAATATCGCTAGTTAACAAGAATATTAACTAGAACGATAAAATTATATTACACATCTAATATCGCTAACCTAGAATATCTAATATCGCTAATTAACAAGAATATTAACTAAAACTAACTAATAATATTACACATCTAATATTGCTAACATTGCATCAATATCTAAAATCGCTAATATTGCATCAATATCTAAAATCGCTAATATTGCATCAATATCTAATATTTGACCATCCTAATAGTCACTATAAAAATTTAACAATAAAATTACAAAGTGACGATTTTACCTCTTTTTTTCTTCTTTCTCTTCTTTCTCTTCTTCCTCCCTCCTCTCTCTCCCTCCCTCCTCTCTCTCTCCCTCCCTCTCCCGCGCTCTCCCTCTCTTCCTCTCCCTCTCCTCCTCTCCCTCTCCCTCTCCTCTTTTTCGCCAGTCTCTCGAGCTCTACTCTCTTCTCTTCGTCGCTCAGCCGAACACGCGCTCGGTCGATCGATTGCATCGGCCCGAGCAGCACTCACCTATTTTCGCTAAACGGTGTGGCACGTTTGGCAGAGACTATTTTCGCCAATATTTTCGCCACACCGTTTGGCGAAAATAGGGTGACCTCGGTGATTAGGGTTTAAACCGCGTAATAATGACGGATTAGCATATTTTCGCCGAATGGTTTGGCAAAAATAGTATTTTCGCCAAACGGTTTGGCAAAGATGTATTATTTTTGCAATTTTTTAAATCCGCGTATTAATGTCGCAATTTCTTTAAAAAATAATATTATTTTTAAAAAAATTGTTTGCCCTATTTTCCTAGTGAACTTGATGTTGTGCCCACGATATTCATCAATCCCCACCTACTTAACGGGGCAAATGATCAAATCTCCCATGAGGGATGTAGTCGAACTACAGTCCAGATTTCCTTTCGGACGAAGTCTTCAAAGGTTGTAGTCCTGCTTTAATCTAACAAATGAAAATCAGCAAAGTTATCGCCAAGAAATTTCCTCTCTAATATCTTTGCCTGACAAGGCCATTAGTGAATCACATCACGGCAGTCAAATTCGCACGCAAATTGAAAAGCCGTGACACCTAGAGTTGAATAATATGTACCATTAACATGTTGATCGTATTCTTCCAGGCCAAGTTTGTTTACACCAAGAATATAGGAATAGATACGCAGCAAAAGCACCCATGGATCTGGGACTTACGCCATAATTTTTTTTACAAAAATACACCTTTGTCGTCAATTCATTTAGTGACAGAGCTTCTGTCATTGACAGGCTAATTTGACTCTAGATTTTTGTAAAAGAAAAATCAGAGTATTTTTTGTAAAATTAATTTAAAAATGTATTATTTTTTTTAAAAAAATCATTCTCTTGTTCACCCAAACCAAGAGCTCCCCCATCCAAAGGTATGATCACGAGCTGTTCTGATGACGAGAGGTCTACACTTGTCACCTTCAGAGTACTTGGTGAACTACTTGCCTTTGAAGCAGGTCTATCAGACATTGCAAACCTTCTTTCGTCATGGGAGGGTCGGCCACGTCATCAAGCTTCATCTCCAAGGCACTGATTGCGGCAAAGGTGATGCTAGTACGCAGGTGCTAGGAGGCACCATTAGCTAGCTCCTCATTGCTTGGTTTACAACACATGCAGTATCTGGAAGGAATTGTTCAATTGCTTAGTAATACGGTAGAGATCTCTCAACCTTTTTTTTATTAGGTTACACATATTTTCTGGAAGGAATTGTTCAATTGCTCTTACTTGTGGTGTAGTCGTTTTGGCAATTTTGGCCTAGGCAATGTTTGTGTAAACTTTTACCTGAAATGACATGTAACACCCTAAAAATTCTTAATTTTATATATTTAATAATTTTTCTATTTCTGGTATTTTATTTAGATTTTGTATTTTTAAAAACATTTTCAAAAACTAAAAGTAAGTTAAAAATAAAATAAAACTCAAAATTAAGCTAAAAACAATTTTATTAAGTTCAAAATGCCTTCAAGAATTTATGTGATTTTTCCCAAATTTTTTAACTTTATTTTCTATTTTCTAAAAGACGGATTGTATCTCTAAATTTATTTTAATTCGAAAATAAAATTTTAATCCATAATTATAGTTTGGATCGCCAAACCGCCCATCTTTTTTTTGGCCTTGGTCGCTTGACCTCCTTCCTTCTCATAGGCTAGCAGAACCAGCCCATTCCCCTCTCAGGCTTTCGGCCCAACCGCCATCTCCCTCCTTTAGCCTTGCCAAGTGGGCCCCGCCCGACCCCACCAGTTAGCCCGCAGCCACCCCACCCCTTCTTCCTTCCTAGGCAATGCCATGGCTACCGCCATTGATTCGCATGACCAAGCTCCAAACTGGCGCCATTATTTTCAATTTTCATGCGCAGACAAAAGGGGATTAAGCCCCACTAAACCGCATTAGAATCTAACCGTTTCCCCCCCTCCGTTCGTGCTTATCATTATGCAATCAAAACCGGCCACCGGTGTTCCCTCAACCGTTACCATCGTTTCGATGCCGAAAGGGCTACAAATTGGTGAGCACTAGCACCGCGACGTGTCCCCGAACCCATTCCACCAGTTCCCGAGTTCCATTTTGCGCTCAAACTCCAGGAGCATCGCTGCCTTCCCTGGAGCTAACCAGCAGTCTTGTGCCACTGCCACCGCCTCAGACCTCCTCGGTCACAAGGATTCGAATTTCGTTTTGAACAAAATTTCGCCCATGGCCGAAATCCAAAATTTCAGCAAAATTTCATCATTTTGGACCAAATTAGTTCAAAATTCAAAAATAAAAATTCAAATCCGGTTTTTTTGCTACCGAAATTTCGGCATAAATCCCCGAAATTTCGATAAAATTACACTGACCAAACAATAGTCTAAACGATGTCAAAACATTTTGAAATTTTTTTTGAATGTTCCTGACACATCAAAGATAATCTCATTAAATTTTCAGGTGATTATAAAATCTCAGTAATTTTTAAAAATTCAAACATTACTACTATCCTGATAAAACGCTGACCGGCAAGTTTGAACCAAATGAAAATTAGAATAAATGAGGTTATAAAATTTTTACATTTTTTGTGGATGGTTTTGATATATTTATAATATTTTCATAAAATTTTCAGATGATGATCAAATATCATGAATTTTAAAAATTCGAACGATTACTCTTTGCTCGTTAAAAGGCTTATCGGCAAATTTGAGCGAAATGAAAAAATTATCCAAACCATGTTATAAAATTTTAAATTTTTTTGGATGGTTCTGATGTATCATTAATGGTTATATAAAATTTTTATATAATTATCATACTTAAATAATTTTAAAAATTCTGACAGATGCTACATCCTAATAAAAGCCCGATGATCAATACATAGAATGGCTTTAAAACAAAAAAGGTTTAAAATTTTTAAAAATTTTACAGAAGGTTGATAAGGAAATGCTTAATATCTCATAAATATTTTGAATCATGATCACCCTCCAATGAATTTATAAAAATTTTACAAGGCACAATACCATTTATGTTCTTTCTTTGTTTGATTTTTGAAATATAATATAACAAATAAAGTTCAGTGCTTACATAGATTTGATTGAGGAAACAAAAAAAGTTAAATTTTTTTGAAAATTTTATATAATGATACTGAGGCAATTAGTAATCTCTCATAAAAATTTTAGATTATGATCACACTCAAGAAAATTTGTAAAATTCTGAAAAGGTAACTGTCTCAATTATGTTCATTCTATTTTTGATTTTTTAAAGACAACAAATGAACTTAAATTATTCTAAATTTTTTTTTGTATGATACTAAACTATTCAATATTGTATCATAAAATTTTTAGATCATTATCAAGCTTTTACAATTTTATAAAAATCTAATAGTGTTTCTACCAAAATTTTAAAATGATCAAAAATTCATTTTTTCAACAAATTTTCATAGAAGCTCACTTTATTATGGGTTATTGGACCAAATCCAGTCAAATCCGGCCTTAAAATTTTAAATTTCTGTCAAAACTCATGAAATTTTGGCAAAATTTACTGAAATTACGTCAAAAAAATGAAATTTTGTTTTTACTGTAGCAATTTTCAAAAAAAATCGGCCGGTAGCTTGGATTTCGTGGAGTTCTGAAATCTGAAATTTCAATAAAAATTCGGCGAAATTTAATTCCCGGCCTCGGTCATCCTCTCTTTTTCTCGATGCTAATTTTGCTTTTCGTTTCATGTTCACGACTAATTTTTTTTGCCTCTTTTCCTTTTGGTTGCCACGGCATCCTTCGGCTTTCGTGCTGCCACAGGGGTCCAATCACCACCGCTGAGTCGCTGACTATGCTGGTGGGATTGCCGCGTCACCGCATAGCCTGTGCGCGCTCCAGTGCCTAGCTGGCCGCCATCGTCGTCCACTGCACCTTGAGCCATGGCCGTCAGCCGCACACGCAAGCGCGCTGCACTCCGCAAGCCTGGCTGGCCCAACGTGTGCACTGGGTGCACCATGGTCTGACTTCAAGGCATGGACGAATCCACGGGCCCAGTCCCATATGTCATTGAAATAGGCTTTTTCCTTTACAAAATAATTCTAGCCCAAAACAATAATGACGTCAGCCCTACGTCATAAATATCATTTTCAGTGGAAAAAAAAATCCGATTTTAGCCGCTGATGTCACGCTTGCACAATAAACTAAGATTTTCTACGGGGATCCAGACGAGTTTATAGCCACCGACTCAGAGCACTTTCCCTACGAACCAGCAAGTTGAACATCTTGACCATATTTGCACGTCTTGACCATATTCGACATGCATAAATTGCAGAAAAATAATTTATACCCATTTGAAAAATGAATAGTTATACCCTATTTGATTATGATCCGCATTGGAAATTCGATTCCATTATGCCGTTGTAACCCTAAGAGTATATTCTGAATATATGATGATTAATATTTAGGGATGCTTAGGCAGGCTTAGGACAAAAACTATAATTTTGAGAATTTATGCCAAATAAAAATATGTTGAAATAAAATTTTTCTATGGTGATCTAAGAAGTTGTATGAAAATAAAAATGAGGGTTTAGACTGGGCAAGAATGGTTGACTGGTAGTCTTTGGGTTTGCTGATAAGCTAGCCTAGTCAATTAATAAGCAGTCTGTGAGCTATGGAATGTAAGCGCAACCATGTTTTCACAAGTCTGGTATGGGACAGATCTAGTAATTCATTTTGCAACATTCCATATTTAGTTATGCCATTTAGTTGAATGTGAAGATGGTTAGTCTACAAGTACATAATAGAGTCTTGGGAGAAGTTTTCTTTGCAATATCCATCTCTGTTGGCACACCGAATGATAGGGCTGATGACTTGCAAGTCGTCGCGTTCAAAACACAAATAGGTCTAAAGAAGACAGACTAAAAAGATATACATTAATCACCCGTCAGTTTATGATGTGAAGATTAGTAAAACGAAACGGCGTGTGGGGAAATAGCATTTGACTCTCCATATCGCTATTTCTTCGGTTGTCTACCCACTACGAAATCAGGTTTACTATATTTGAGTTTTGCTCAATGTAGATGTATATGAGCTCAATCTTGAGCATCAGTTTTGTCCATGCAATCTTTTGTTTCAAATTATGATCGCCATCACGCCATGTGGGCCATGCTCATTTCTTTTGGTTAAAAATCATGGAAATTTTGTGTGGTAAAATATTTTCTTCCGAATGAATTATATGTCATTGAGATATGGTTGGAGATTTACAAGATGACAATGGTTAGTTGAAACAACCCATCCTTGTATGCAGATTGTATGAACGAGATTTTCTTTTCTTAGACTCCTACCCACCGAACCTAAGTATGTAGTACACTTGTTATTTGTGCGACTCGTCCTCGCTCGCTCCGATGACTTCTTAATTACTAATGGAATTACCAATGAGCCTCCGCTTTTGACTGGGTTTCCACTTCGCACTGTACGTCAGCTAAAAATTTCCGACATTGACGAAGACTTTGGAAGTGTATCACTTAAATAAACAAGTGCAGTATTCGTTGATTAGTTTTGCAACTAAACTAATTGCATACCTAAATGAATCTGTAGGTATTCGAGATAATTACAGTTCTACTGCTTTTCAGAAAAAGAAAAGCCAATTACATAGACAGAGTTTGTACGGGTTCCATTAATATGTACACGTGCCATCACCAGTTTTCTTAATATAAAGCAAAGCCATGTAAAATGGTTCCTTAATGTAGACAAATGTTCATTCAAACAACTTCACTGTTATGCGTACAGGTCAATTGTATAAAAAAGAAGTGTCCATTTCCCTCGTGCCGTGCGGAGGCCACCGTTACATGGAATTCTCCGCTAGTCAGGCTCGCCAATTTGGTTTTACAGTACAGGTCAATTGTCCCAATCACATGGACTTTCACACTTGGAATATTCTGCATCCATCCAAGGCACTACTAAGGGCATGTACAAAGGTTGAGCCTGGTTCAATCTCCTAGACAGTCCACATCAGTAAGAGTTAGTATCCGTACAAAGGGCTGTCTCTAAAGCTGTCTCTTCATTAATTACCTGATAATTAATTTTCTGCATGTGTCTCTTTTATAGTAGGATCAATTGTAAATTTTTGCTATGTGTCTATTGTGTTGCTTCCTTGATGGAATTTGATGGTAACAACTATATAAAATATTCACAGGACAAAGTATTCACACAGCTGAACGTCAATTAAGTATTCACATGTCCAGTACTTTCAAGTTTAGAAGCTGATATTGTTCTTACCACATAGTGCAATGCAAAATTGTCCTTGTCCAGCATATAAGTTGACCTCAGTTTGAACCGAATCATGTAAATAACAAAAAGAGTAGCTGCTAGTTAAATCCTGAGATTTGAGTGACAGTACATCAAGCATGATTTAAGGACAAATATACTAAACATATGGAATTGGCAGTTCATAGGAGTCTATCGATCTGATAATGTTTTTCACCGTATCTGCAAAATGAGCAGCCCATAGATTTTCATGCCATGCCCGTTTATGCTTGGATATACGTAAATCCATCACAGCACACAACACATTTGGGCTGGATTCAACATTCCAAATGACTGACCTGAAATTAACGCATTCATTAGTTTAGAACTTTATACAGAAGGCACAGCCCAGCTATATTGGTAAAGCTAATGTTCAGAAACCAGGAAGGGAGAACTGGGAACACCAGTTATCAGTGATTGGTTTATGATCACCAATTGGGAAATAATCTATCTTATCAAACTATTCACTGCAACATGAGATGCGAGCACATGCAATTATAATAATGCAACCAGCAACTGAAGCAGCACAAATCCAAAATCAGCTCAGAATTTACTCCACCTTTCAAGCAATCAGGCGGCAATCCATGGGCTTTGCAAGTCAACTAACAGAACAGGTGCAAGAGATATGTAATACTAGGATCGATAAGGATGACTTCTGACAAATGATGTAAAAACAGGTGCATGAGGATATAAAATAGGGTGACATAAATATTTTTTAGAGCACATATATATAATAGTTCATCACTTCAATGGATAATAAAAATACATAATATGGTGATATCAAGTAAACCTAATTGTTTCCAAACCGCTCCCATATATGCTCAACTAAATCCTTCTTGAGTTGCATATGAGTTGATCGATCGCGAATCGTCGAATTCCTTCGTAGTACCTCAGCAAAGCATGGGTCGGTGTTGTTGCTCACTTCCGGTGGTAGAACAATCGATGCTCCCGGGTTCTCGTTCAAGTCCAAAGGAATTTGAACCATTTCTTTTTCATCTTCAACTATCATATTATGAAGAATAACACAAGCCACCATTATGTTGACGATGTCACTTTGTCTCCACAGACGAGCTGGACGACGTACAATGTTAAAGCGCGATTGTAACACACCAAACGCGCGTTCAACATCCTTCCTTGCGCTTTCTTGACGAGCTGCGAATAATTTATCTTTGGGTGTCTGAGCAAGTGGTATTGTTTTCATGAATGCTGCCCAATCTGGATAAATTCCATCAGCAAGGTAGTATCCCGTGTCATATTGCCTCCCATTTACAGTAAACTGTACACGAGGGGCTTTCCCTTTCAATGCTTCAATAAATAACGGTGACTTGTTTAATACGTTGATGTCGTTGTTGGACCCTGCAGTACCAAAAAATGCATGCCATATTCGGAGATCTTGCGACGCTACTACTTCGAGGATCATGGTAGGGACACCCTTGTCACCACGAACAAATTGGCCCCGCCATGCAACTGGGCAATTCTCCCATGCCCAATGCATACAATCTATGCTTCCTAACATGCCAGAAAAACCACGGGACTCGGCAACCTGTAGCAACCATTCCACCTCGTCACTTCTAGGAGCTCGTAAATACTCTTTACCAAACTTTTCAATAACTCCTTCGGCAAATTTGCCCAAGCACTCCAAAGATGTGCTAGTACCAATCTTTAATACCTCGTCAAGTTGGTCCGCAGGGGTTCCATATGCTAGCATACGGATGACCGCCGTACACTTCTGAAGCGGTGAATGCCCTCCTCTGCCAGTGGCATCCAACCTATTAGTGAAATATGGAGACCATTCACTAAGTTCACTCACAATTCGCATGAATAGAGGCCTCCTCATCCGAAACCTCCTACGAAACATTTCGTCAGTGTAGATAGGAGATTCAGAGAAGTAGTTGGCCACAAGATCCTCATGGCCAGCTTCACGATTCCTTGGTATGTAACGCCTGGTACCACCTTGCCGACGACGCCGAGATGGCTCCGATGCTTCTCCTCTTTTTGCCTTCAACTTGTGAAGAATCCGCTCAGCATGTGCATCTATAAACATCGACTCGGCTATGAAATCCTCCATGCTATAAATAGCCATAGGATCATTGTCGTCGAGGTCGGCGTCGATGTCGACGTGATTGTCGTCGAGGTCGGCATCGCTAGCGTCCGTGTCATTGTCGTCGGGGTCATCATTGGCATCACCGTCAATGGCGACATCGGAGCGGGATGTATCTAAATTACTTGACATTTTGTGTATGTATGATGTGGTGAACTAGAGCATAGCATAGATTGGGTTTTATAGGTGGAGAAAGTAAACAATCACTAAAATTCAGTATTCACACGGCAAAGTATTCACACGTCAAGCATGATTTAAGGAATTGGCAGTTCACAGTATGCTTTGAACGTCAATTAAGTATTCACACGTCAAGCAAAGCAGTCATTCCATGCTACAGTAAACAAGCCAATCATTCACACGGCAATAATCTAGAAATAAAAAGCCAAAACACGGCAAGCATGCAGTCATTGTGTGCGAACTTAACTAGTCACGGCAAGCAAGCAGTCATTCCATGCGAACGCAAGCAAGTAGACTAGAAACAAACAACCATTCACACAACATTTAGACACTTAATTGCAGAATTAAGTATTCACACAACATAAGTATTCACACGTCTATAAAAACTGGGAGGTAGCTGCGTTTCTAGTCTTCAGAAAGGCATCAGAGATCTCATGATTCACATCCCTTTGATCTCATTCAGCACACAGCCGGCAGCAAGAATGGCAATCTCATTCATTTGGTTCTGTAAATCAGCTTCAGTTCAGAACATCTCCAACGAAGCCAGGGACTCCCGTAGCATACTGTATACCTGTTAGATGACAACTATACCTGTTAGAAGGACAATGGAGACAGAAGACACAAATGAAGCTAAAAAACAACTAACAGGTATAATCCTATGCACCAACTATACCTGTTAGAAGGTCATGCTGTTGCCATCATCCCACCCTTGATGGAAAGGTGGCCTCTTCCCGTTAAAAGTTGTGTCCTCAGTGTTACATTTACATTTTTAGTGTTCTGTTAAGCTGTCTTTGCTTACAGAAAAGTTGTTGCTTAGTTCCATTAGGAATAGTATAGTGAGTCTAGGCTCTATCCTTTCCAAGTAAACTAAATCTTGGTTCTTTCCGTCAGGCATGTCAGTAGCTTTTATTTGGAGTAAAAATTTGTTGTCCTTAACCACTAATAGTGGGAAATTGTACAAAGCTAGTTCTCGAATAGTGTCACATTAGGGAAGTGTTATATACTGCAGTAAAAAGTTAGATATTTTGATGATAAGCATAATCTAATTGTGGAACAGCCAATTGTCAGCAATTTTTTGTAAGCAGCTAGGTCCATACAGAAAAAGGTGTCCCAATATGACCACACCCAAACTTATTTTTTAATTGAGCCTACCATCTAATGCATCACCAACATTATGTTATATTTTCCATAGCTAACATTTACAATATAGCTAACATTTATGATAGTCTGATGTGGAACATGGATACAGATAGTGTTCAACAATACAGAAGCACAAAAAATATCCCAAATAGGTGCTCACCTGAAAAAGCTCAAGTCGTATCCGGGAACAACATCTTCCTCAAACACTTAATTGCATCGACGTGCTCAGCTCTAACGTCATTATCCATCTCTGACGTGTCTTGTGTGAGAAGACGACTATAAGTCTCCAACATCTTGGCTTCCTTCTCATACATTTTGGCTTCCTTCTCATACATCTTGGCCTCCTTGTTGTCTTTTGCTGCAACCCTATTGTCCCTAGCAGCAAGCTGGTTATGCTTTGATGATTCAAGCTTCTCGGCAGATAGCTTCTCTTGTACTTCCAGCATCTTCATGCGGCTTGTGTGAATACCACTTCGAGTTAGGCGAACTTGTCTAGGTCATCATTATCCGTAGAATCCTTTTCTTCTCCTTCTTTTCACGAGCAATCTTTTAGCCTCCTTTTGTCCCATTGGCAGCGATCTTCAACATCTATTGGTTCGATGCTTGCTTGTTCGAATCTCCTTCCTCTTATGCGATCTCGTGAGCTCATTGTTGTACGACATCCACTTTGGCTGGTTACGGGCTGCATTCCATACATCAATCAGAACAAAATGTCCTAATTTATTCTCAGACTCATAGAACTTATGTGCCATGTCAATCCACATCTGGTCGGAATATCCACTAGTATACATGCGTCGAGCCTTCAACTAAGCACCATGGAACAGATCAGTCCATTTATTGATTCGATGCTAACGCTCCTTGGCTTGCTTTGGGGTTCTCCATCTCTCCTTTGGGGTGGTGCTGTTGTATGCAGCAGCAACATCTCCCTAATATTTATCGCCCTTCTTATCGTTTCCATTTATTGGGTCCACTGAATTATTCAGCCAAGCGCTCATCTACAAAGATAACATAAAAAAAAATTATGCACACAGATTCGAAGTGCAAAACAAACAAGAAAGGATACTCACCAATCTAACATCCTCATCGACTGTCCAATTTAACCTCATGTTGGTTCTACTAGCTACATTTTCGCCATCACTATCTACATTGATGCACTCCTGGTTCCTCGTTGTTTCATGTGGTGTGGGTGTCCCAGCAAGTGGCAGAGAACTGTCTGTAGCATCTGATCATCTTGGCACCTTGAATGGGGCAAAGTGAGAAGGTGCGCCGGTAAAATGAAAATTCTGAGACACATTCGGCTGATTCTGGAAAAAACTCATGAATCCACCAGGTGGATGTGAACCATTTTCCCTGCACATTACATCCAATAAGAGTCAAATAAGCTGGCTCTCTGAAAATAGCTTCTGCTCATTTTGCTAAAAAGTCTAAAAAAATGAAATTGTGCACACAGATTCGAAGTGTAATAAAACAATTCAGTACTCTATCATTTATGTGTGATAACATTTACATTCAGTAACTATGTTTGTTTGAGGCTTAAACATTGCTTGTTTGAGGCTTAAACACACCCATCTTCAGATTCAGTCCTCCAGTTTCTTTATGGCTAGATCAGACTCATCACCATTTCTTTAGATTCAGTCCTCCTGTTTCTTTATTGCTAGAATGCTTGTTCTGGTACTTAAGAGCTTGGCACTGTTTTTTTTTCTTCATTCAAGTAAGGACTAATTTTGACCGCAATTTATTACAGCACGACAAATCTCAGAGAGCTTCACACATTTTTGAGCCAAACAGGAACATTATGTAGAGTACAATTCTAAATCTCCTAAAAAAACAAAGCACATATTTAACAGCAAATAACCATCAAGCATATCCCAGGGGGCAAACAGATGGTACATAGGCCATTTGAAAGTCTCCTTCATATCATAGAGCAGCATCTAAAATTACAAGTTTAGGTCTTAATACTGAATTCTGCTTCACGTACTCGTACAACATAGTAGTCCATACACTACAAGTAGACAAGTAGTGATCCACAACAACAAAAATCCATAGGCTGTCTTATTTGAGCAATAAGGCATGGATCAGTAGAGCAATCGGTAGATCAACTAGACCAAATACATCAACAATAGAACTAATTGGAAAACAATTTCAGAAATCATTGTTACGATTTTATTCTTACCAATACTGCGAATTCTGGGAGACAGGGCTACCAGTGCTTGTGCCCAACCAAGAACCACCAAAATGATATCCAGAGGGAGGAGGGAAGGCACCAGCAGCATTGGACGTATTGGCGGAGCTGGAGTTGGCGCCTGGCGATGATTGGGTATCGAGCGCGGTTGGCGGTGAAGTTACCGGCAATGACGGGCATGTCGTCTTCTTCGCCGCTTCTCATCCTTGCCTTTCCCTTAATCACCAAGCTCAACAAGCCGTGGCGGGGGGGAAAGGAGGAGAGGAAGAGGGAGGGGGCGGAGGCGGAGGAGGATGCAAAGGGAGGGGCGGCGGAGGAGAGGAAGAAGGCGGGGCGGGGCGGTGGTGGCTGGAGAGGAAGCAGGCGGGGCGGCGACGGTCGAGAGGAAGAAGGGCAGGCGGGGAGGCGCAGGAGGAGAGGAAGCAGGACGGGCGGGCGGCATCGACCGAAGGAGCAGCGGAGATTGAGCCGCGCGCGAGAGGAAAGAAAAGGCTGGGCGCGGTGGAAATGAAGCGAAGGAAAAAACAAAGAGTCTTGTGATGGATCATGAAATGAGGCGCTAGGGCCGGCTGTCTCTCCAACGAAGGTCTCCAGCGTCGATGTTTTTTTTGATATCTACGCCAAGAGTCGTTGTTCTGTGAAACAACGATGTTTATCTCTCTTCCATATCTCTATCTTCCATGTCAGCATTTTTATCTATGTGGCAATTTTTAGGGCCAGCAATTAATGCCTGTTGTACATGCCCTAAGGGCATCTCCAATGGTGCTAGCTATAAGAAATATTCATGTCATCTATAGGTAGCATGTAGACAACCTCTCCAATAGATTAGCTATAGCATTGTCTACAAAATTAATATTGGCCCACATGTAATAGATAATAAATGCCTTGGAATCAGTTATAGCCTGACTATACATTAGGGCATCTCCAATGGTACTAGCTATAAGAAATGTCCATGTTATCTATAGATAACATATAGACAACCTCTCCAATAGATTAGCTATAGCATTGTCTATAAAATTAAATATTGGCCCACACGTAATAGATAATAAATGCCTTGGAATCAGTTATAGCCTGACTATACATTAGTAGCCAGTCTATATTTCTCTCCTCATTCTTTCTCTTCCACCTAAGCAAAATGCTGAGATGGCACGCTTATAGCTAGCTGAAGTGGCACCATTGGAGATGCCCTTAGTAGCCGGTCTATATCTCTCTCCTCATTTTCTCTCTTCCACCTAAACAAAATGCTGAGATGGCATCCTTATAGCTAGCTGAAGTGGCACCATTAGAGATGCCCTAAGACAACACCACAAAGACTTCACTTTAGGCATCTAGTTTGTTTGTCGTGTATTACAGGACAGTTGTGTTCATCATCTTAGAGATCCATGGATGCCCAGTTGCATGTAGGCATTAACAAAATCCTTTGGATCTAAATCCGATAGCTCAAAATTAGAGTACCCACTAAAAAAAAATACTCACATTACACCTAGACTCCACCAATTTTTATGTTTTAACCGAATGAAATGAAAGTCACTGAAATGCTTCAAATTATATTGCTAGTTTTAGAACAAAACATGCACGACTTAGCATGATAATTTCCAACATGCAATATACGAAGTTTAAATTTAAAAGGTTCATAATTTAAAATTTTGACTTGTAGTTTCTACACAGGGAATTAAATTTCACCGAAATTCACCGAATTTTTGGATTTTGAAACTCTATGAAATCCAAACTACCAGCCGAATTTTTTTAAAAATTGCTACAATTGGGCGAAATTTCGGTAAATTTCGCCGAAATTTCATGAATTTTGATCGGAATTTGAACTTTTAGGGCTAGATTTGACCGGATTTGGTCCAATAACCCATAAGAAAGTGATCTTCTATAAAAATTTGTTGAAAAACTGAATTTTGGCATTTTAAAATTGTTGTAGAAACACTGTGAGATTTTTATAAAATTGTACAAGCTTGATAATGAGCTGAAAATTTTATGATACAATATTGAGCAGTGTACAATCATACGTAAAAATTTTCATAATAATTTAAGTTCATTTGTTATCTTTAAAAAATCAAAAACTAAGTAAACATAATTGAGACAATTACCTTGTCGAATTTTATAAATTTTCTTGAGTGTGATCATGATCTAAAATTTTTACAAGAGATTAATAATTGCCTCATTATAATTATATAAAATTTTCAAAAATTTTAAAATTTTCGTTTGCTCAATCAAATCTACATAAACACTTAACTTTATTTGTTATATTATATTTCAAAAATCAAGCAGAGAAAGAACATAAATAGTACCGTTCCTTGTAAGAATTTTACAAATTCACTGGAGGATGATCATAATTCAAAATTTTTATGACATATTAAGAATTTCCTTATAAATGTTATGTAAAATGTTCAAAATTTTAAACCTTTTTTTATTGCTAAAGCAAATCTATGTATTGATCATCGGGCTTTTATTAGGACGTAGCACTATCAGAATTTTTAAAAATTATTTAAGCATTATAATCATCTAAAACTTTTATATAACCATTAATGCTACATAAGGACCATCCACAAAAATTTTCAAAAATTTATAACATGGTTTGTATAATTTTTCATTTCGTTCAAATTTGCCGATAAGCCTTTTAATAGGACAGTAGCACTGTTTGAATTTTTAAAAATTCATGAAATTTATGCATCATATGAAAATTTTATGAGAATATTATAGATATGTCAAGACCATCCACAAAAAATTTCAAAATTTTATAACCTCGTTTGTTCTAATTTTCATTCGGTTCAAACTTGCCGGTCAGCGTTTTATCAGGATAGTAGCAATGTTTGAATTTTTAAAACTTCCTCAGATTTGATAATCACCTAAAAATTTAATGAGAATATGTTTGATGTGTCAGGAACCTTCAAAAAAAATTTAAAATTTTTCGGTATCGTTTGAACCATTTTTTGGTCAGTGCAATTTCGCTGAAATTTCGGATTTTTGGCCGAAATTTCGAAAATTTCGGTAGGAAAGAAACCGGATTTGAATTTTTCTTTTTGAATTTTGAATAGATTTCGTCCGAAATGACAAAATTTTGCCAAAATTTCGGATTTCGGCCATGGGCGAAATTTTGTTGAAAATGAAATTCGAATAGTTGTTTGTACAGGTCAATTGTCCCAATCACATGGACCTTCACACTTCCGCTTCCCTTGCTCCAAGTTTTCAATCCGCTAGCAAGCCCAGCAATTCGGTCAACTGTCCCAATAGAATAGATGCAGATAGATAGATCTGAAACTTTCTAGCTATTTATCTCTTTCCAGATTAATGTAATAATTTCTATTTTTTTAGTTGTTTGGACTAATTTGGAAGCTACCAGAGGAACTTCTAATTAGAATAGATATAGATAGACGGACAGCACTGAATCAGGCATGATCAGCAATCGGCAGAGAAAACAGAGAAGCGCAGCAAAACACAATGGATCTGTTTAGATGCTTTCACATCCAAATAGCCTTAGCCTTGCTATTCTTCATCCAAAACAGCTTCACGGAGGCCTCGAACCATGCCAAGAATACGGGCGGTTGTATTGCGAGTGAGAGATCTGCCCTTGCCGGCTTCAAGGCAGACCTCTCGGACCCTGCAAACCACCTTTCGTCATGAAAGGGTGATGACTGTTGTCAATGAAAGGGTATCCAGTGCAGCAACAGAGCCGGCCATGTCATCAAGCTCGATCTTCAAGGCCTTGATTGCGAAAACAATGATTGGTTTACAACATCTGCAACATAAGCTCCTTGTTGCTTGGTTTACAACATCTGCAGTATATGGACCTCAGCTGCATCTACTTCAATGGGTCACGCATACCGGAGTTCTTGGGTTCTCTCCACAATTTGAGGCATCTCGACCTATCACTGTCCAGACCAGATTCATGAAACTGAAGCTATGAGTACATTAATAGTGTTTAGATAGATCATCTTGTTTACATTTTAGACAAAAAATATGAACTTAATTCACTTTATTTTAGCTTACAAGTTTCAGATTTAAGGAAAAGCTGGAATCTGGAGCTCTACCAAATAGGCCCTAAGTAACTATTATTAGTACGAAACTTCCCCTTATCATTAGTAACTATTTTGTCTTAATATTCGTAAACTTTTTTCGTTCATTTATTCATTTCACGCTTTTAAATGCCTTGCAGCAGAATCATCATGGCATATTTCCTGGTCTGATTAACACGTCTTCATTTCCAAAATGTTGAAGTTTGTAGGATCGAGGCGCACCAAGAGAGGGTGAATTGGTGCAAACTAACACCTAAAACTATTTTTTTTGTGTGTTTTTATTAATTCTAGAAATTAACAAAATACTGATTAAACTTGAATCATGAATCTAGAACAATCGATCTAAGACACGGAAGAAGGCTAATATCTATTGGAATCGGTGCATGCATGGCAATAAGGTTGATTTATACAAAGAAGTACTATTAGCCAAAGCATCATCTAGTCCGTGTGTATATTAATCACAGAGCAGTTACAAACTAACCAGCCGAGCGGTACTCTCTCTTCAACATCAAATCATATGGCACATCAACCTTGGATGGTGACTGCAACTGTGTTCGCACACGAACACGTCACTGTGTGCCTTTGAAAGCGAGCGCGATGCGCAAGACACGCTATCAAAGGAGGCTAACCGAGGAGCGCGATCCGCAAGACACCTCAGCAGCACGCTTAAACCCGAAGCCGCCGTGCTCCCGTGAAGACCCCGCAGGAGAGCGCGCAATGGGCTGCTTCAGATGGCCTGACAGGTCTGGAACTTGCAAACCATCCTATAAGCGAAGAACGATTGAAGAAAATAAAGTTTTGAAGAATAGATGATGTAGTAGATTGAATCTGTCTGTATATTACAATCGGCCGTCACCCTTGACAATATATAGGGCGGCTGAACTTTCCCTCCCTCCCTCTTGCACCTCTCCCTCCCTTCCTCTGCTTCTGGAAAGAATCGCATTGCGTGAGGAGAACTGGCGTGAAATGGGGAAAGTAAGAGAGAGAGGAGTGACTGAATAGGGAAAGGAACACAGTAGCAGATGGTAAAACGCATTTTAGTTTTTCAGATCCAAACACTGTTTCTCACACACCCATTTAGTGACCACCACTATCCAAACATGATTTAATTAAAACCCATGCTAACTAACTAACTAATCTAAAACTGGTTTTCCTAAAAACCTGACTAAAACACACTTTACTAAAACATGTTTATATTTTATAGATCCAAACAACCACTTAATTTGTGTTACAAACCCACTAAACTTCCTAACGTATTCAGCCCACATGATTTTACCGAACTCATAACTAATTCGGCCAATCAACAAGATTAGGAATATCTTAATTTTCCAGGCTAAACAACATATGCGTATGCCATGCTTCTCCCAGACCTTCTATATTTGAATTTGATCCGTGAGCAATATATGTCTTCTTTCCTTGCATGCAAATCTCTTCTCTCAACTTCCTTTAATTTCTTCACGTGAGCTTTTATTGGCATGATCTGGTGACTTCTTCCTGTACCATCTTTATCTTCGCGTGCCCTTCGCACACATACATACTGAAACTGCCAATCTCTGTTTCACCGTCTAAGACTCTTACTTTAATGAAAACCAACTAATTCGGCCAGATGAATTACCAGTCATTGCTTCAACAGCCGAATCAACTGCTAAACACTCATAACAATGCCAAACATCCTCCCAAGCTCAGATTATTCTAAAGGTGCTAATTTTAAGTGCAAACAAACTGCCAATGCTCTGCCTTCGGCCTTCATCTCCGTGAACATTTGCTATTGCTTGCACCGCTTCTGCCTACTCAACTTCTCAGCGTCGCAGCCACGATCTGATTTCTCGTGCCGCCTCCTCGCGCCTTTTCTTCTGTTCCTTCTGTGTGACTCCCTGGTTCCGCCGCCAGAGCTCTTTTCCTGTTTTTCAATTTTGTGCCGCTCTGTCATCGATTCTCTCCGTGCGGCACCTCCTTTTATTCTTCGCGTGCGTGCTCGTCCGTTCGACTCGGACGCGGAATCCACCCGGCCCAAGGAAACAGCAACTGAATACAATCTGGACTCGTAACTGATTACAATGCAGATAAACCAACTCCGACTGAAAACCAACTTTCAAACAAACTGGACTCTGGACAAAACCAGAACTCTGAACCGAACTAGATCATCTAGCCAACAATGCTGACACACGCTAAGACCGACCTGCCGCTCTCGCGTGACTAGCTCGCCTGCACGATCCGCTAGCCGTCACACTGCGTCTATCTGCGTAGACCTCTACGCGTCTCATCTCGCTGTACTTGCGTCATTCGCGTGTTGCGCCTCCTGCACCTATGACCTCGCGTGCCACCTGCACCTCTGCGACCTCGCGTGCTGCGCCTGCACTTCTGCGATCTTCGCGTGTGCTTCTCTCGGGCTACGCTTCACCTGCGCGGATTCTCCCCGACCTGCAGTGTACGTCTGTCTGTGTCCGCCTACGCTGCAACGTGCATCTTGCGTCTCTGCGTTGCACTTCCTGTTGCCTACGCTGCATCTCCTGTCACAAATAAAACAAACCTTCGCAGTACCTTGTTTCATAACAAATATTGTCACATAAATCATCGCACATATATTAAATTGTTGTCAAATTAATCATCACAATATAAATTTCACAAATAGAATCAACAAAGTTGAGCTCCTGCCTTCCCCTTTGGAAAAACCGCGTTAAATTAACTTGATGTCATCTACGGTTGATTTCACAACGAATGAGGTGTATAGTCAAGTCACTGATGGATGTCGTGTTATGCAAGGAATTCCAGGTGATCACGACAATTGACCTCTAACACATCAGGAAGCCAATTGGAGAAATTTTGAACAGTAAAAATTACTTGGACTTTCAGGCCCGTCGCATTGTCGTGACATGGACACGATGCAAAATAGCAAATTGATGGTGAAGATGCTTGGACATCACTTGAGGACAGGATTTGATGATAGGCATGGAAGAACCGAATACTGACCACGAACATACGGCAAGCAAATTTGGCAGGTCTGACGGGTATTGGGTCATTGCAACAAGCAGGAGGACTACTGATTCAGGAAACTTCACACTGTATGGGGCCCTACCTACAACTGTCAGATCCTGTGTTGACTGACAACAAGGGATAATAGCATATGTGCCAGTATTTCTACGGTAAATGACATACTGAATTTGTTATTACCGGTGCTCTTTGTTAGCTTTCACAAAAATCTGGTCGAATGATAAATATTGAGTAACACTAGAATGAAATATAAAGATTATAGCTTTCATGAAATTTTCATGTCTGAATTTCTGAAGTCCTCAAACGAACTCAGTGATAGCACGCTGAATTACCAATAGTGTTGTCATATTTTTTGTATGCGTCAAGATAGCTCATTAGAGATTGCAGTTTCAAAGGTTGCTTGCCTTATTTAAGTGATGGATGAATGATGCAGAGACGCAGTGGGAATAGTCAAATCTAGAGTCGACATGGCGATGCTGCTAATTAATTGCTATGTCTGACTGATTTTACAGGTAGAGCAAATAATCCATCAACTTATCTTTTGGTGCATTGTACATACTCCAAGTGATTAGGAGTGACTACTTGTATTTAAGTGATTAGGACACGATGCAAAATAGCAAATTGATGGTGAAGATGCTTGGACATCACTTGAGGATAGGATTTGCTGATAGGCATGGAAGAACTGAATACTGACCTCGAACATACGGCAAGCAAATTTGGCAGGTCTAACGGGTATTGGATCATTCCAACAAGCAGGACGACTGATTCAGGAAACTTCACACAGCCATCAGATCCTGTGTTGACTGACAACCAGGGACGATCTAGATATAGCATATGTACCAGTATTTCCACGGTAAATGACATACTGAATTTGTTATTACCAGTACTCTCTGTTAGCTTCCGGAAAAATCTGGTCGAATGATAAATAGGGAGTAACACTAGCATGAATTTCCATGTCTGAATTTCTGAACGCTGAATTGCCAACAGCGTTGTCATATGTTTTGAGCTCACCTTGTCAGTTACCTGTGGAGATAATGGATTAAAGACATACTACAGGATACATATATCTCCACTGCAAGAGTTTATTTCGGTTTATAATAGTGTTATGTAAGAACTGCTTCCGCTGTTGCAATAATAATATATGTGTGGTTGCGATATTAATTTGTGAATGTGCATATTAGCCACTGATTATGAGACTAGTACTGTATGTACATGGTACCCATTCTTAATATTCACTATCAAAAATGGGGTCTTACATTCTCCGGAACTATCAGAAATTCTGTTTCCGTCCCTACTAACTACTACTAGTACGAAACTTCCCCTTATCATTAGTAACTATTTTTTCTTAATATTCGTAAACTTTTTTTCGTTCATTTATTCATTTCACGCTTTTAAATGCCTTGCAGCAGAATCATCATGGCATATTTCTTGGCCTGATTAACACGTCTTCATTTCCAAAATGCTGAAGTTGAGCTCCTGCCTTCCCCTTTTGGAAAACAGTTTTAAATTAACTTGATGTCATCTACGGTTTATTTCACAACGAATGAGGTGTATAGTCAAGTCACTGATGGATGTCATGTTTTGCAGGTGATCACGACAATTGACCTCTAACACATCACGAAGCCAATTGGAGAAATTTTGAACAGTAAAAATGACTTAGTACTACTACAGAACAATACATTACTGCCGCCTCCAAAACGCCATCACTGCCGGTTATGGGAACCGGCAATGATTGATCGGCAATGATACTCGGGATTATCACTGCCAGCTCAGAAACCAGCAATGATAAGAGCTATCACTGCCGATTCGCTGTACAACCGGCAGTGATATTGAGGCCCCCTTTGGCTCAGCTTTGGCTGCAGCTTTCCGATTGAAGCTTGAAGCCGTGCCAAAGGGATAACTTGTTGAATCGCCGCCGTGCATAACGTAGAAGCTGGCCGTCGCTCACGTTGCACCCGCGGGAAGCCAGCGCTTTGCGTATGGATGTTACAAAATTGCCCTTGAGTTGAAGGTTATTTACCGCAAAATGCCATTCCTATAAAATCGACACTCCTTTGAAAAATATGCCTCTTCCTCGTCGACCGTCTCCCCGTGCGGCTAGGGTTTGGCGCTGCTTCAAGACCAGGCGTAAATGCGCCGCCGGCCGGCTCTCATCCTCATCTCCGTCTTCCCGAGCCTCGCCACCTCCCTCCGTGCTCGAGATCGGTGCAGCCTTCCAAATCCAGTAGCAGAAGAACCACTTCATATCCTTGAGCCATCGTCAATTGCTAGCATCGAAGCTTCGATTTGGTGAGGGTAATTGATGTTCCTTCTTCGATTGCTAGAATCGAAGTGATTGAAGCTTTGATTTTGTGTGGGGTATTAGCATGCATAATCTTGAAGGAACCTCGAGGGTGGCCATCTCGGCTTGCACTGGGCGTCTTGAGCTTGGTGAGAAGTAGACATGGCCCTCGTGGGGTCTCGTAGAAACTCGGAACAGCCAGACCAGCCGCTGCTCTGGAGCGTGGCGTATGGCTGTTCCTTCTTCTTATTGCTAGCATCGAAGCTTCGATTTTGCATTTGATTCTCAACTTTCGGTGGAAATTTTGTGCTCATTTCGACTCCTTTTTCAAACATTTAGCCCTTCATTTCTCAACTACGGAAACCCTTCCGTTATCAAGGTAAAAGCACAATTTCTCTCAAGCTAATCCAATTGGTGGTGGAGCAAAACGATATTTATTCCCTTTCTGGGTGCATAAGAATTTTCTTGGCCTAGATTCTAGTAATCCTAAAAACTAGGTTGAAAAGTATTGCATTCCTTGACTGGTTGCCTTTGACAATAGTACATCTAAATTACAAGTATTATACTATCAGGGACTTGTGATCCTATCTGCTCCCGTTCTTGAACAGAGAAAAGTTGGAAGGTCAAAATAAATGAGTAGAAGGAGATAAGAAAGAAGCAGAGTACTACTAGATAGGAGGGACCAGCTCTTAGCTGGAGTTTCCCTGGATAAGTCAGGATGAATGCACGAAATGCCACCAACCTAATAAAAAGGGAACAGGAAAATCTGAAAAATCCTCTTGAACACTTTACAGAGTGAGAGCAGATAAATAAATTTTCAAAAATCTTGATGTTTGGAGGTATCTTGTGCTGGTGTTTGTATTCTCTCTGTCAACGATTAGAGGCAGATTTCCTCCGTTGTTTCAATATATATACATACTATTGGGACACTCCAGAGTTCAAGTACCAAGCATTTTGCTCACAACACAGTAATCCTCACACACCTTCATACTTGCCATTGGCAAAACGATATATTAGTGCACCTTGCTAGCCCAATATTTAGCTTCTTGTTGAATTACAGTGCTGAGGATGGAAAAACTTTTCAGCTTGATGTTTATGCCTTTACAGGACCCTCTTTGTATGTTTTCTTTTATGTGTATTGAAACAGATACCCTCTGCTTGGCTCGTGGAGATTCATCCAAGTGCTGAGCCTTTGTATTATTTTCATGATTGTCGAACTTAACACATTCTTTCTTAAGTTTTGCCTTTGGATTCCTCCCCAAAACCCCTTCATTGTCTCTTGTTGGTCCTTTGGTGGTTGATTTCATTACCAACCATCCGTGAGTACAATACTACACTTCTGAAGGAGAATGGAGTACGTGTTCTGGCCCTTGATTCCATATTTATTCTACAATTTTTCCCTGTCAGCTGCTCAAACACAACTCACCACGAAAAACACACTTCATGTGCAGGATAGTAACACCAAGCCTACAATGAAAGAGGATGTTGAAGCTAAAATGGCGCCAGTCATTTGTTCCTTGAAAACCGGGTAGAGTGCTTGGCATGCAGAAGCTAGATGCGTCCAACGTCACACTTATCCACTTTTAACCAAAACAGCAACATTATATAACCGTCTGATCATTGGAGTTCAATAACTGAAAGGGAGTGTTTGATGTAATATGTTGAGTTGACATTTTTATACCGGGCATGCCTTCATCGCTGAATTTCACCTTTGGCTTGTATTGTATCATCGAAATACTTGGGCTACTGCAAATGTATATATCTACTACCGTTAATGTTATTGATATGTGCCATAACCATTAATTGCTTAAGCAATAGCCTCTGATGATTTTGTGTTTGCTCTTGTTTTATCATCAGGTGTACATTGAAAATAACACATCTGTGGCTATGTGCATCATTTTCAACGGTCAACTTGTTAAAAATTAGTAAGAGCTGTTACAATCTACATAACTATTTTTTATCAAAACAAACTCTACACTCTGGAAGAAAATAAGAGATTAATAACAGTGAGAAGAAAATCAGGCTAATAGACTAGACGATGGTTCACCATGGATGAAGAATAGTACATGAGTTGCTATGTTGCATTGCTACGGGCATGATCACGCTAATATTACTAATCTTGGGATTTGGGATCCTGGGAGGATCTCTTATCTTGCTTTTAAGAGGTAATCCAGTGAGCTATTCACTTAATCAGTAGATGAACAAGACATTAGACTCATCAAGGGTATTTCAGACATTTCAATCATCACATGCAACTCAGAACAACCATTCAGCCTTACAAAAGCCAAACTACCAAACGGCGGGCTTTTTCAGACAGCAGCTTCTCTAGCCAGCTGCTTCTCAAGACAGCCAGCCAAAAGCAGGCTTCTGCACAAGCTTCAGTCATGCCAAAGGGGGCCTGAATTATCTCTGTCGGGTCACACGAAAATCCGGCATATATCACTGCCGGTTCTAAATAGGAACCGGCAATGATATACATATATCACTATCGGTTCTTGGACGAACCGACAGTGACAAGCCATGCACCAAATGTTTTTATTGCATATTTTCTTTGCATTATTTATTTTGATACAAATTTTTTGTACAATGTGTTAATGTAAAGCATCGTTAAATCATAATTAAAATATGACAATATATCCTGTGCACACAGAGTTTCCCGTGTACACACCGTGCACATCAACTAATAAAAGTCATGAAAAACTCTGAAAAAAATTGTAGATGTACTTCATAGATTACTCTACCTATGTATAAAATTGCAGGCTCAAATTCAATACATATCAAGAGTTAAAAAAAGAGAAAATTCTGACAAGTTTAAAAGTTACAAAAAAGATAAAAACAGATGACTCTCTAACCTGTCTAGTAGTAGTGTGTGCCTTAGGAGCACTCAGAGTCTGGGGATGACTCTGAATACCGCTAAGAGCAGCAACACGCTCACGCCTCATGATCTTGGCGCGCTTAAAATAAAAATCTACTTGGTGACCATCCTTCTTATAGAAGGTGCATGAATACTTCGCCTTACTAGAGGCAGAAGTGGCAGGAGAAGCACCCTTCTGCTCATAAGTCCCATGGACAACCCCAGCAGACCTAAACACAGTGGTACTCACTCTGGGAGCTACCACAATCTCTCCACTCTTGGACCCATGCACAATGGTAGGAGGATCAGTCCTAACGTACTTCAAGTAGTCAAATCCTAGACCCTAATTAAATCTGCTAATTTTTGATTGGTCTAGAATGAGATTTAGCTTTTTCTTACCTCCTACAAACTTCTCAAGAATGCTAATGAGATACTCACACTCCCGAAAGAGAGAGGCGCATGAAGAACAGGGGTGAGAGGAAGAAGAAGAATCAGAAAGAAAAGAAGAAACACTAGCACGTGCATTTTTCTCCCTCAGCACGGCTGCCTTAATCTTGAGGGCCTCACAGGAAATGCAAGGAGCTTCCTTGGTCTTTTAACTTCTTCCTAAGCTCGACTTGGATTTTATCCAAGTCTCTCTCAATCACAGAACAATGCAAGCAACTCTTAAGTGACTTATCTAGTAAGTCCTTATCAAGTTTAGCACATTTGACATTTAAAGCTTCATTGTCAAGTTTTAGTTGCTTACAGCCCTCACATGAGCTGATAGGGTCCTTAGAAATATGCATTTCAAGTTCATCATTTCTAGAAGAAAGCCTTCTAAGGTGAACGCTCATGGTATCTATTTCAGCAAGTAACTTAGAGTAATTTTCACATGAAGGAGTAGCATGAGCATGAAAAAAACTAGCATCTAGAGAGGAAATATCAACCGTACAAGTGCTAGCATTCTTCGACCTAAGACTTTCAAGTTCAGTTTGCACACTATCATGCAAAGTCCTTAGGTTCTCAAGCTCCACAAGCAAAGCATCACACAAAGAACAGTCATCAGTGACTCGGGAAGGAGAAGATCTAAGAGAAGCTAACTCCCGAGTCAAGGTACCTACTTCCTTCTCAAGCTCCATACACCTAGCTCTAGTTTTAGCATGAAATTTTCCTAATTTGCAAAAAAACTTAATTAAGCTGGTCATAGGAAGGTACCTCGTCTGAGTCATTCAGAAACTCGAGTCACTTGATGCCATTGGTGTCCGCCATGAAGCACATGCCGGAGAAGTTGTCACCGCCTTTCTTCTCTTGCGGATCATCCTCGCCTTCGTCATTCCATGTCTCCGTGTCGGAGAGGTTGATATCGTTGAGGGCGGTGAGGACGTAGTGGAAGAGCTTCTTGTTCTTGGATAAGTTGCGGTACTTCTTCTCGTGTGCCGGTTCGCGAATTGGAGGCTTCTTGTTGCGGTTCTTGTCGGTGTAGTCGTTCTTGCCGAAACTGCCGGAGTCATTCTTGCCCTTCTCCAGTTTGGGACAATTTGCTCGAATATGGTTGGGGCCACCACATTCGAAGCAGGTGATCCCACCACCTATCTTCCTCTCTCTCACCCTCTTCTAGGCGTGAGAAAACTTGTGAGCTAAAAGAGCAAGCTCAGTTTCTGAAAATTTTTCTAGTTGGTCATCGCTTAGCTCGCAAAGGGCGGAGAGGGAAAAACCAACAGAAGAATCAAGAGAAAATCCAATGGGATCGGTGACCAAGACCATCGACTGTGATTTCGTCTTGCGAGAGACGACGTCGATCTCATGAGTCTTGAGTCGGGAATAGAACCCGTCAAGAGTCAAGGTCAACAAGTCGGTAGTGTCCTTGATAGTGGTCACTTTCATCTCCCAAGCACGAAGATCGAGTGCGGTTAAGAAGTGTCGAGCATTGTCCGAGTTAGGGTATGTGCAACCAACTGCCCGGAGATCGCTCAAAATTTTTGTAAATCGATCGAAACACTCGTCAAGACTCTCACCAGCGTGTTGTTCAAACTTGTTATACTCACGCTTGTATTGATCCTGCCTCGCAGTCTTGATTTGGGTAGTGTCCTCATGGTATGCATCGAGGGTCACCCAAATCTCATGAGTGAATTGCGGTGAGAGATCCGATCATACTCACTACGGTGAGTCCTGATGAGAATGTTCTCGCCTTAGCATTTGCCTCAACGTCAGCCATATTGCCGGCCGTGGCGTTCTCATCGGCGAGAACCTCATATGGGAGCTTCACCTTCGCCATATCGAGAAGCCCTAAGCGATGATGTATGACTCCATCCGGGACTTCCAAAATGAAAAATCAACAACGCAAAAGATGGAAGGCTTGGTGGAATACTTATGCATCGCCATGGTCAGCCGAGACCGGTCAAGATCTATGGAAGAGCAAAAGCGGCTCGATACCAATTGAAGGATCGAGATGGCAAAGCAGAGAGGGGTCAATGGTCACAAATAATTTTTTTCCAAAATACTCCAACTAATACCTCTAAAAGATTGCGTAAAGGAAATCGTGAAAAACCCAAACAACTAGACAACTTTGTGTACCCCTAGTTGCATGGATGAGTACTATAGAATATGTGGAGATTTTTTAGTCACAATTCTGGTTGTCTAGTGTCCAAAACAAAAGGAAATCAATTCAACTCTTACTTTTAGAAAGTAGATCAATTCAAATAACAAAAGCCACTTTTAGAAAAACAAAAGCAAAATTTACAGAAACTGTTCTCAATTAGAACAGGTGGATGGTGGGTTTCTGGTACTCAAGAAATTTTGAGAATTTTTTCTTATGATAAAATGAGTCTTGAAGAAATCCACTAAATTTCACAACAAAAATCCTTACATAAAAATCATAAAAAATCAAAGAACACATATAGTCAGGAACTTCGAGCAGAAAGTTTAGGGCTCGGTTTTCACCTCATGGCGCCTAAACGGTGCAACAAGTGGACTCCAAAATTTTTATATAGATGAATATGGAAGTCCTGCACCTTCTCCAAGAAGAATCACTCAAAAATTATTTTTTATATTTTTGTAAAAATCAAATACTGACTACTGCATGAAGAACAAGTTCTGGACAGAGTTGTAACTTGATAGAAAAGATGATCTCTACTCTATCCTAAAGTAAAGTGATGTAAAACCATATGAACACGCTCAAAACATCCAAGATCAGCATTTAGAAGGAGGGGAGGCAAATCCAAATTGCAAGAAAGTAAATTACGAGAAGGTAAATTGCAGGAATTTAAATGCTGAATTTAAAACATAAAGTAAGTGTGTAATGTAAATTCAAGCATGAATGAAAAAGATTTGCATTTCTGAAAGGAGGAGATTTACAAAGCCTCACAACAAGGTGGGCAAGCTCAAAGAAGCAAAAAACCCTCTAAAACCTTCAAGGGGAGGAGGCTACCCCCTCCACCCCTATTTATACTACTCTTGGGCCACCTACCACCCTTGGATGAGTCCCTCAACCCTAGAGCACTCATCCAAGGGATAGAATTAACCCACTCACATAACCATGCAAGAGCTAACCTAAAACCCATACACATAATGGGTTTTCTTACACGGTTTTCAAAGCATACTACCTAGTCCCGCTAACCTATCAACTAGACCGCAATCCGACGGCCTTCCTTGATCCACACGGCGTCTAGCTAGCATCTCCTCCTTTCATTGTCTTCTTGGCTTGCCCGGACTCCGTCTCCAATTATCTTTCGGCGATCTCCCGACCGTCTGGACCTCCGACGCTCCTCGCCTAGTCCCGATCATCCTCCGCCTCACCGTGATCTAGCACTGTCGCCCTGCAACCATCAAAGACAAGGAAAAAATCATTCACATAGCAATGCCCACAAAGATATACAATGATTATCCCAAAATCATTAATCAATCATAATTTCACTCAAAGGTCCGGTGCTACCGCTCCCAGGCCGGTAGCACTGGGAAAAGCAACCAACATTCAAACTGTTTCAAATCGTAATCCAACTCAAATCAAACTCAATTTCAAATCAAACCAAGCACAAAACTCGTCAATTACTCATCACACACAAGGATAAACCTCCACATGGTCTTTCAAAGGCTGCCCCATATCAGTACTTGTGGTTTGCACGGATATATCTTGGATCATACAATACAATGTTCAGTCCTTAATCCGACACGGGCAATAATCTCCTCTTACACTATGTGCAATTCCCTTTGCACAACCGGCTATTGTCAATAATCACCCGCGTTAAAGCCATAGTTTTATTTTGGGTTTTTAATCAAAATACCAGCAACCAACAGCGACATTTCCAATATTTTCAGGAACTAATTTTGATCTGATCATTTACCTCATTGGTTCTAAAGCATGGCTAAGCATGAATAATATGTAAACGCATATACCCATGATGACATTAAGTATTGCCTATCCGTAATCTAGGGTTATCAAGGTTCACATGTCCATAATTATCAAAGAAGGTTCATGAGACAACATGTATAACTACCAGTACCATAAAATAGCAAATTTACAGAAAGTAAACGTATGCATGAAACCATTTGATAAACAAAAGGAAAATTAAATACTGGGATCAATATGATCAAAGGGGTGCTTGCCTTGCTTAATCTTTGTTCACGATGAAGTCGAGGATTGCGGCTGACGATGGCGATGACGAAGACAGAGGCATTGGGTTCTACACGTCGATTAATAGAAATATGGCAAATAATAAACTTCAATAAGGGCAAAAAGAAAATAGACAGCAAGAAAAAATAAAACTCTTCACAAGAAATAGGGATTGCTCTTTTATGAATTTATTAATTTTATTTTACGAATTCAAGATACAAAAATTGGTTGGACAAGGTTCATTGATTTTACTATTCACAATATGCTTGTAGTAACCTTATCACTTGAGCGTTTTGCTCTGTTAGGATTCAAATTCAAAGTAAGATGAAATAAGAATATTTTTCTAGATTACTGCAGATCATATCCTATAGATCATTTCTAGGCTATTCTTCATCAAATTCAGATTTAGACGAGCTGCTCTGCGGGCTGATGAAAAGGCTTAAATGATCACATTAGACTATGAGTGAGTAATGCTTATTCTTTGATTGGTTCAGAATTAGCTTTACGCTAGTTAGATCTATTGGTTTAGGCTACTGGTATCATTTCCATGGTATTTGAGAAGGTTCTGGTGATACAAACTTTATAATTATTGATTTCTTATTTGCAATTAAAGTTCGTTTGCTTATATTATGGAGTTCAGGAATGTGAACACTTAGGGTTATTAAGATAACAAGTTTAATATGCAAATCATAATGAAATAAAATTATTTCTATAGAATATGGTAGACTGAACTTTGAACAGGGCTTCTAAACTAGCCTTATAAGTTTTAACATTTAGACGAGTTATTTTATCTGTTATTGAAATGGTCTAAATGATCACAAAGGTAACGCTAAATCGGATCAAGTTTCATTTTAAGTTTGCGACTACACTAAACATGATCCTTTATTCATTTTTCAGGTATTAGCAGGTTGCAATTCTAGAAGTGTTTTAAAACTATTTTTGCTTTATTTTGATTTTAACCGCGATAGCTTTCATATTTATTTATTTTTGTAATTAGCATTTCTTTTTAGTAACAGAATGCAAACTAAGTTTTATTTTTAATATTTTTACACCAATAGGTCCTTGCTGTTTCTAGGGACTTCATACAAACAATTTCATCATTTTGTGAGCTATTATATTTTTATTTTTATTAATGGCCATATTAAGATTTACTAATGATTGCAAAGCAAATTTATTAAACTTAGCTCAAAAATTAAATATCTTTGTATGATTAGGTTTATTATATTTCCGAAACATATAAGCATTTATTTTATGATTTTATAAGCTATATTTTTCATGTATGCAATAGTGTCCATAATATTGTTTGTCTCATTTTTTATTTTAATAATTGTTCTATGACTAAAAATTAGATATTTTTTTCATCCTGGTCTTAGAATCATATAGGAATTTATTTTATTATTTTATGACTTATTGTGCATTGATTTAATATTAAGACCATATTAAGGTTATTAAAATATTTAATTGAAGTAAATTTTCTGAAGTTCAAAAATTGACTGTTTTTGTATATTTAGAATCTTGCTAATTTTAGATGAATATAGGATTTTATTTCATCTCATTTGGATTGAAAATGTGAAAGATATTTGAATATTTAACCGATTGGAAAATGCATTTAAAAGGATGAAATACGTTTCCTTGAACTGAAAGCGCCTTTTACCCTTTGAACTGAGGAAGCTTGCTTCGGTTGACAATTGGGACCCTTGCAGCGGTGAGGCAAAAGCAGAACACGGCTAGGGCTCACCGCGGCACTACTCGGTGGGTCTCCGCGATGGAGAGTGCACGGGAGGAACAAGCTCAACGATGCGCACAAGATGGTGTTACCGATTTGGCGGAGAAGGTCTCGGTGTGAAGCTGCAGTAGGAGGCGGCGGCGCAAATGGCGATCGGCCGGGAGGAAGAACTACAACACGGGAGCTCGAATGGGTAGCAGATTGAGCATCACGGGATACTAGAGACTCCATTTTTGTGGTTAGCTTGGCCGAGAAGCTTGGTTGAGCCGCCACCAGCAACAGCAAACCTTTGGAGAAGATGACGTTCGGTGGTGGCGGAGCTGGGTCGGTATGAGCTAAAATTGAGGGTGGTTTTAGGTTCGGTGATGTCTAGGGACACTCCATGGTTAAGGAATTGAAGTAATTCGCACTGTACTGCCTCAATTCGATTTTCCCTCCTCTCTCTGGTTGTTCTTCACGCATGGGGAAATTGAAGAGGATTAGAACCGTGTGGCTATGGAATGCAAGAAGAAGTGGAGGAGATGAGGGCGCAGCTCACAGCAAACCAGGGACACCCTGTTATAGCCGAAGGTTTGCGCGGATGAGTCGGCCTTGGTTGAGCTTGTCTCGGACGTGAGTTTCACCGAACGTGACAAGGAATAATGGCAAGCTGACCGGGCTGTAAATGAGACGACATGGCGCGGTATGGTGTGAAGATCCCAAGGATGAACGTGGCAATGGTTGAGTTCCTGGACAACGCCAACTCTGCGCTTGATTGGACAAGGAATGGACGGGGTAGGAATCGGTTCGCCCAAGGTTTGCCGTGGCAAGGATTCAGCGGTACATCCTTTGTCGCGGCAGCAATTCGGTAGCGGCAGCAGCTTGGTTCGGAGGGAAGCGAGGAGAGGGAGAGAAGAAGTTGCCAAGTGGGGCCGGGACCACAAGGCAGTGACAAGAAGCGAGGTAGGGCTTGGTTCACCTGCCGAATGGGGTCCAAACAGACAATTGGGCCCACATGTCATTGGATGAAGACTAGATAAGGGAGGAGAGCTATTCGGGACAGCACATGTTTTGCATTAAAACAGCTGTCAATCACCGCCCAAATTTTTCAAAGATTTTTTACTAGAGTCTCCAGCTAATGTACTATCTCGACTAAAAACTTTTGGTCAAAAAGTTCTACAGGGAATTAATTAAAATTCTGACATTACTATCTGCTCAAAAATTCATTTTCGTATTTTGATTTATTTAAGGGTGTGAATGATATTATTTATTTTTGAAAATTTTTATATGAGTTTTAAATAAGCATATAATGCTTCCATAAAAATTTAATGTTTATATATTTCTTTTTATTTAATTAAAATTCTGACACTCTATTTTATTGATTCTTCTTGTTTCTGTTTTTGAATTTTTAGAGGACTTATATGACATGATAAATTTATGAATTTTTTACTGCAAGTAGGTAATGCATTGGATGCGGTTACTAGAATAATTTTATCAGGTCGAGATAAAGTCTATAGATTTTAAATTAAATCTGACCTTGCACTGTTTTTGGTCAAAGCAATTATCTTTTCAATAATTAAGTCTCATTCTTGTTCATAAAAATTTATTTGTGGGCAAAAATGATTTTCCTGCAGGCCTAGGGTTTAGATGGTAATTCTTCTAAATTTTTACTTTTACCATTTCACCTTTTTCCATTTCCTATTCTCTTTTATTTGATTATTCTCACAACACAGAAATCCAAATAAAAATCAATAATGCCGAGAAAACACAGAAATAATCATATTCAAATTCAAATTATTTTTTTAATAGAATTTTTGGGATGTTACAATTAGCTATCTCCTCCTCTCCAAATTCCCCAATTGTTGACGTCGATGAATCACAGACCGCGAAGCCCCACTTCTCCGATGGCATTATGGAACTAAACACAGAAAGTATTTCAACACATCCCCTTTTCCTGTATGATCAACCAATTAATACTCTTGGCCACAAAAGCATATGACCTGGAAAAAAAATCTAGGAGGGAATTTTTTCTTAAGAAAAATCCGTGTATAATCGAAGAGAAAGCGTAATCTTGGAATACGCTTTGTTGGTCTCGCTACATACCTTCGCCGGTTCGCCCTTTGGCCTTTGGCATACGGCCGGGATCGCTGTAGGGAGAGAAGAGCGTACTACGTTCCGTGGCCATATTTCTCAATTGATGTCCCAATCGCTTGGAATTCCAAGCCCGCAGACCGCGAAGTCCACGGCAGTACTGCACTATAAACCTATCAAGACGAACAAGTAGAAATTGCCTGCAGGCAAGACATACAACACTTTTTACTTGGCGATTGCTGGAAGAAACAGCAAGAAATGGCTGAGCTGATGCGCCTCCTCCGTGTGATCCTAACAGCATGGTGCCTTCTGGACTCACCGATCCTGGCAACTATCTGGCGTCATGGGCAGGTGAAGACTGCTGCCAATGGAAGGGCGTACGGTGCAGAAACCGCACCGGCCATGTCGTGGAGCTCCGGCTCCGCAGCTTAGAGGACGTCCGTTCAAGCATAGGCTTCTTGGGAGGTGAAATGAGCTCCTCCTTGCTCACCTTACAGCATTTGAGGTGCCTAGACCTTCGAGTCAACGACTTCAATGGCACGTCTATCCCGGAGTTCATTGGCGGTCTCAAGAACTTACGCTACCTCTATCTCTCCGAGGCAAACTTCGGTGGGCGGGTGCCACCCCATCTTGGTAACCTCTCCAAGTTGATTTACCTTGATCTGAACAGCTTATATGATCAATATGATACACACATTTACTCGACTGATCTTGCATGGTTGTCACGCCTCACGGCATTACAGTACCTTGATTTGAGTGCTGTCAACCTTAGCGCGGCTATTGACTGGGCCCATGTCGTCAATAAGCTTCCTTCCCTTGTCACCCTTAATCTACTCTTCTGTGGGCTCCAAAACGCCATTCCATCTCCGTTGCATGTCAATCTTACATCACTTGAACACCTTGTTCTCTCTGGTAACACATTCGGTTCATCTCTTGGAGCCAAGAACTTATTATGGGATCTACCCAGTCTGCTTGACTTTGATATGGGGATGTCTGGCCTCCAAGGCGTGATTCCTGAAGAGGTGGGAAACATGACATCCATCGTAAGTTTGGATCTTGGTGACAACAACCTAACCGGTACCATACCAACAACCTTCAAGAGCCTACACAACTTGGAAGAATTGTCACTGTATGGAAATAACATCAACGGGCCTGTGGCAGTATTATTTGAGAGATTGCCTGTAGGAAACAGGTTGAAAGAGTTATTTTTATCCGAGAACAGTTTGTCAGGGACCCTGCCGGAGCAGCTAGGACATCTCAGCAATTTGACCTATCTTGATCTTAGCAATAACAGGATTTCAGGAAAGATACCAACGGGGATAGGAGCACTCACAAATTTGACAGATTTATGGCTTGGCTCGAACAAGTTTGATGGCACAATCACTGAATACCATTTTGCACAACTGGTTAATCTGTCCGGTCTAGATTTATCTGACAACTCATTAGCTATGGTGGTCAAAGAGAATTGGGTCCCTCCATTCAAACTGTATCTAGCTGACCTACAGTCTTGTAGGCTAGGACCTAAATTTCCAGAGTGGCTTAAATCACAGGATAGTATATCTATTCTTTGCATATCTAATACAAGTATAGCTGGTTCAATACCTCATTGGTTTTGGAACACATTTTCCAGGACTCAGTTCTTGGTTTTGTCAAGTAATCAGATCAGTGGCATATTACCATCGACAATGTTTGAAAGAATGGAGGCAGACACGATGGACTTCAGTAATAATTTTTTGGTAGGCCCCATTCCCAAGCTTCCTAGAAATTTAACATCCTTGGAACTCTCAAGGAACAATTTATCAGGTTCACTACCATCAGATTTTGGAGCTCCAATGTTAACTGGGCTTATTCTCTTTAAAAATTCTCTCTCTGGTAGAATTCCTAACTCCTTCTGCTGCCTGAAAAAAATACAATTTGTAGACTTGTCAGAAAACCTACTAAAAGGGCCATTTCCAAACTGTGGGGAGCAATCAAGAGCAGGGAATTCACCCAGCAACAAGTCTTCAAAGGTAAATGTACTAGAAGTGTTGAACTTGAAAGGAAACAATCTTTCTGGAGCGTTCCCACTATTTCTCCGAAATTGTCAAAAACTTATTTTTCTCGATCTGGCATATAACCAGTTTTATGGGAATCTGCCGACATGGATTGGAGAGAAATTACCATCATTGGCATTTTTAAGTTTGCGCTCGAATTTGTATTTTGGCCACATTCCTCTTCAGCTTTACAATCTGAAGGAGCTTCAGTATTTAGACCTTGCATGTAACAACTTGTCAGGCACCATAACAGAATCACTTGTGAAGTTGGTGGCTATGACTGTGAGTCCTGCAGAAGATTACTCACTTTCTCAAGTTACTGATTACAAGGAGAGCGTAAGTGGACATGATGTGGTTGCAAATACTGACAGTTCATTGGTGGTCACGAAAGGGCAACAGCTTGAGTATACGACTGGGATCATCTACATGGTAAATTTTGATCTGTCGTGCAATAGTTTAACAGGGCATATTCCTGAAGAAATCGGTAAGCTTGTTGCATTGAAAAACTTCAACCTGTCATGGAATCATCTAAGAACGTGTTTGGTTAGGCCTTTTTTAGCCCGCAATGCTTCCCAGCGCTATTGGATCTCGTTGGACTGCGTTTGGTTCGGTGAGCCCGTAAATCGATCGCAGCGCTAGCCGATACCAGCTTCAGAGTCTCGTTACCGCTCGGGAGGCAGCGTTATCCCTTTCCTCGCGACTTCAGCAAAGCTCGGGAGACCGCATCCTCACCGCATCCTGCGACCGCATCCTCGGCGCGCCTCCGGCGACCGCTTCCTCGCCGGTGAGAATCTCCTGCCCCCATCGTCCTCCCCCTCTCCCTCTCTCTCTCTCTCCCCCTCTCCCTCTCCACCCTATCCGTTTCTCCGAACCCTAACTTTTGGAATCCACAGCATCACGCCCGGCGAGACCTCCCTCTCCGTCGCATCACGCCAAGTAGTACTCTTGTTGATTTGGATATACGTGCCATCCGGTGAGGACCTCCCTCCCCTTTTTCTCCCGCCATCCGTCTCCACCCCATCTTTGCAGATTGTAATAAAACTATGCAATGCTTTGCAGATTCGAAGAGGAGAACGGGAAACATTCGTCCGCCGATTCATTGCTCCATGCGAAGGTGCGTTGATACGGAATGGTTCTGTTCTCTTATCCTGTGATTCATTGACTTATGAAATTATCAATCATGATTTCTGGTTTTATTTCCTAATATGGAAAAGTGGAACTCAGGTATAGAATTCATCGTAGTTCACTACTACAGTTATTATTGTTGAATATCTACTCTGACTCCTTGATGTTACTGTTTTGCTTTGTAGGCCTTATTGTTAGCAGTTACTTTGGTCATTGATTATTGGTTGACCCTCTGCTACTTACTGGGATTTATTGGTATGTTTTTGACTATCTTTGGGTGGTATTATTGCGTATTCGTAGTGATACTTGTTCATGAACATCAGTAGAAAAATAACACAATTAATTTATTATCAAGTTTTTCTGGCACTTAATAAGGAATTCTATTGTTACCTCAAGCTCCTTAAGTGCTCACTGTATGGTTCATATTTTTTGGTAGCCTGTTGTTTAAGAAAAGTTAGATATAGACATGCTTTGTTTCACCTGTTACATACTTGAAATATGTTGCTCTTTAAACCTAATATACATTGCCAAATAAAGTAAATGTAGCAGCTTTCGAAAGGATTGGGAATAATTGTGGACTGCGTTTCAGTGTTCTGGAGATGGATTTCTGGTACCCTGTGTTTCTAGGACTTTGTAGATTTATCTGTGTGAAATGTTTAGTACTAGAGGCTAGAAATTAGGTATTCAAGTAGAAATTTCTAAGTACCCTGATGTACCCTGCGTTTCTGGTACCCTGATGTTTGATATGCGATCATTCTGCTTGGGTTGGATTTTGTTCTGTCCTCCTCTTCTGATTTTGTTCTACTGATGTGGTGGCCTATTGTGCTGTCAAATTGAGCATCCTAGCACAATGCGCATAAATTTCAACTTAAGTTTTTTGAGCTAAGGTTAAGCTTTTCTTTCCGCCTTCAGCAAGATCTGGAAATCTGGGAGTCTCGATGTTTTTAAAGAAATCTGGTTGTAAGAGTTGTGCTTTTTGGAAACTCAGTCGGTTTATACACAAAAGGATTCCCAGCTTGAAATTGAATTGTGCAACTGAGATTATGATCATGACACATGTTACATTTTGTGAAATACTTAAGAATTACAGAAATTTCCGTATAGCTCCAGAACCACCAAATAGGCCTCCAAGTATGACCTCCATCTTTTGTTGAACACTTTTATTGTCTGTTATTTATGGTTGAGATTGTTGTACACTATTTGATGGCATATTTGCTTGTTTAGTGTTGTAGCATATATTCTAATTTGTTCCTGTATTATATTTGTACAGCACTATGGCACGTCTTCCATCAACTACCCAAAAAAGGAAGAGAAATCTAGTTCTTAGAAATATGACGTCTGCGTTCATGCTTATGTTCTATTATATTTGGGTATTATTACTCCTCTCATATAAGTGGAAGTGTTGGAAAATAGAAAGGAGGATACAAGTTAGAGAACTTAGAAGTGCACGTCTATATCATCTTATTCGTGAGAATGATGTTCCTTGTATAAGTGAGCTTCGCATGGATAGGAGGACCTTTGATACATTGTGTGAGATGCTTAGAGATGTTGTTGGTTTGAAAGGAACAAGGCATATGCCATTAGAAGAGATAGTAGCGGCATTCTTATATACGTTGTCTCATCATTTGAAAAATAGAACAATAGGAGGCTTTTTCTTCCGAAGTGGTGAGACTGTGAGCCGGCATTTCAACTCATGCCTACTAGCTGTTCTAAAACTTCACCAGTTACTACTTAAGAAACCCGAACCAATACTCGAGGACTGCACAGACTATAGATGGAAGTATTTTAAGAATTGTTTGGGTGCATTGGATGGTACACATGTGAAGGTTACTGTCCCAACTAAGCTGAAGGGGAGGTATAGGTCAAGAAAGGGAGACATTGTGACAAATGTCTTAGGTGTTTGTGCACCTGACATGCAGTTTATATATATGTTACCTGGTTGGGAGGGTTCTGCACATGATGGTCGTGTGCTTCGAGATGCTATCTCAAGGTCCGATGGTTTAAGAGTCCTCAAGGTGCTATTATCTTGTTGATGCTTTGGTTACACCAATGCAAATGGTTTTTAGCACCATACCGGGTCAAAGATACCATCTAGGAGGTTTCACCGCGCAAAATCCACCACATAGCGCAGAAGAGTATTTCAACTTGTGCCATGCTAGAGCTAGGAATATTGTTGAGAGGGCTTTTGGAAGGCTCAAGGGTCGTTGGGCTATTTTGAGGGCTCCATCTTATTTTCCAGTCAAGACTCAATGTCGAATCATAATGGCATGTGCTCTCTTGCACAACTTAATTTTGCAAAAGATGTCTATAGACCCACTTGAATGTGAGGAACCAGCAATGGAGGCATCATTTGAAGTTATGGAAGGAGAAATTAGTGAACCGGAATTTGAATTTATCACAGCTGTATCAACATCTAACAAGTGGACTGGTTTTCGTAATAATCTTGCTCAAGGGATGTATAATAGCTATAGAGCTTCTAGGTCTAACTAAGGTTTGTGTCTGTTCATTGTTTTTTGTGTATATCTTATGATTTTCTAAGTTGTTTGAAAATAATGTTGTGTTGCAAACTAATTAACATCAACACTTCTTACATGATGAATGAAGCCATGAGCTCAACTCCTGCACGTGGAAGAGGAAAAAATAAAAGAGTGTGGACTTTTTTTGAGGATGAGGAGTTGATCAAGGCACTCTATGAGCTATCTCTAGATCCAAAGTGGAAAAGTGAGGGTGGTTTCAAGAATGGCTACTTGTCTATTCTAGAAACTGTGCTTGCTCAAAAAATACCAGGCTGTAATCTCACTGCAATTCCACATATTGAGTCTAGGGTCAGACATTTTAGAACAAAGTATGGTGCAATTGAGATTATGCTAGCCAAAAGTGGGTTTTCTTGGGATGAAAACAGGAAGATGATACAATGTGAGAAGCAACAATATGACAACCATTGCAAGGTAAATTTCTTAAACATTATTGTTGTTGTTTTTTTACAGCTATCCAATTGGAGCACCACACACATTACAAACTGTGTTCAAGAAAAAATAAACATCAAACTGTGTTGGTCAATGTTAGCATTTGATGTTATTTGAGAATTGAGAAAATATATGCACTGCCATCCCAGACTATTCTCTTCTACAGTCAAATACCACATGTTTTCAAGAATAACCATATAGCAAACTCCAATGTTCTGAAGAATTCTTGAGACTGAATAGCAAACTCCAATGTTCTGAAGAATTCTTGAGACTGAATAGCAAACTCCAATGTTCCATATTGATTTTCTTGTAGGAAAATCCTGATGCAAAGGGTTTGTATGGCATTTCATTCCCACACCTCGATACCTTAGCTGCTATATACGGGAGAGACATTGCTACAGGAGAAGGAGCAGAGGGTCTTGTTGATGCTGTTTCAAACATGGAGAAAGAAGTTGCTTTGGAAGAGAGTCATGATCGAGAGGTGGAAGAAGACTCTATGTCTAGAGAAACACCACGATTGACTTTGGACAGAAACTCTGTTGACTCAACTTCATCAACCTCTAAGAGAAGGAAGCGAGACAAAGGGAATGAGCTCAGCAAGTCAAGTGACCCGTTTTTGGATATGGTTGGTGGACTTCGTGGTGATCTTAAGAATGCTTCAAATCACTTCGGGAAAATGGCTGAAATCATGGAGCGTGAAGCTAGGGTCCAAGAGGAAGCAACACATGAGGACCCAATGCAAAATCTACAAAAGAAGTCCATAGATGAGTTGACTAGGCTTGGTTTCGCTGGTACTGAACTTATCAAGGCAGCAAGCGCCTTTGTCAATGTCCCAAGTCAGATGACTATGCTTTTTGCACTCCCAGAGACTCTAAGGAGGGAATTCATACTGCACATGCTCGCTGGTAAGTTCTGCAATTTGAAAAGTGTATTCCTTTTCAACTCAAATTATGAGCTGCTACTTCAGGTTTGGAAAAAATTATTGATTCGACACTTACTATTTTTCCATTTGTTGTATCATGTATTCATATTCCACCTGGCAATGGTTGTAGACTTCTAGTGATTGGATTCTATCCTATTCTTGAATCCTCATGAGAGAACATGTTTTCTGAAGTACCAAGTTAGTCTCGAAGCTAGTAACACTTTCTCCAACTCAAAGTTTGGGTAGAAACTTCAAAACTAACAGAGCCACTAACATCAAATTTGTACCTTGCGAAAGCAAGACTAGAAAAAATTAGGTCATAATCAATACATGTCTGGACCATTTTTTTTCTTCCACTTTTGTGCATAATCAAACAATACACTTTGTGAAAAGTTGGATGCCACAAGATGTACACTACACAGGTCAAATAAGAAATGGAAATTCTTAGGCCACAGATTTGGATGCAAATGAGCATTGTCCGGAGCACCCACCGAATAAGCACGATGCGTAAAGCAACAATGAGTTAAGGGCCTTAAGGCTCTTTTCTCAAAAGAAGGGACTTAGCTGAAGTCCGGAAGATTTTTACTTCAAGATCTTGCATGTTGTTGTTGTTGTTTCAATTTTTTCCTTCACTATGCAAATCTGTTACATAATGGTACTTGCGTTTGTTACATATGCAAATATGACTTGTACTTATGCTTATACTTGTTTCCTTCATCAGATGATGCTCAAAAGAAGTGAGTCCTGCTTGATGCGGCAATTTTTTCAGTTGAGAATTTAACCGGCCATTGTTCATCCGATAAGCAATTGAAGCTCAAAGACATGTTCTGTTATAACCGCCGTGTTCATCCGATAACCAATTGAAGCTCCATATGACTTTATCGATTCTCGTTGTTTTCATCAAGTATCAACAGTTGTTTGTTTGTATCTGCGCATCGATATCTCTGCGTTCATGAGTTTTAATTGAAAGTCTCGTATCGATATCTCGTGTTCATGAGTTCACCTATTGTTGTTCTCGCATGTCCGACTAAGATTGCTTGTCATTCACCATGAGTTGTTCTGCGTGACCGATATCTGCGCTCATGAGTTGTTACGTATGTCAAGATGAGTTTACCGATATGCAAATATGAGTTTATCGTTGATACTTCAATCCTTTGCTTGAATGTTTTATTGAATGTGTTACTTGAATGGAAAGTTGCTTGAATGTTTCTGTGAAGTTTTACTGACCATCTGCGTTGCGTTCATGAGTGGTCAGTGGAAACAGGTTGCTTGAATGGAAAGTTGTTACCATTGTCCCTAGCCAAACATAGTTAAGGAAATGGAATACGTTACATTAGTGAACCAAACAAATAGCGTTATCTATTACACCGGAATGGATACCCCTGTGAATGGATTCCCCTGTGAATGGATTCCCCTGTGCTGAACCAAACAGCACCTAAATTTAAACAGGAACAAATCTTTCTGGAGGATTGCCATCATTCCTTAGAATGTGCCCAAACATAATTTTTCTAGACCTTGCTTATAATAAGTTTTCTGGAATCTTAATTACCGGTCGTCTGGTCGGGGGAAAAGCTGCCATCACTAGCATTGCCAAGGTTCAATATGTTCTATGGTCACATTCCTGTTGAACTCACAAGGATTCAAGGGCTCTAATATTTGGACCTTGCATATAACTTCTCTGGAAGCATACCTGAATCAATTATGAACTTAACGGAAATGAAATATCAGGCGTACCGTAGTTCTGATCTTAACGTGGTTACAGATTATGGAATAGGTCCGTATTATGATATGGTTTATACATGATGCAATATACCGAAAGCGTATCAGAGCTTACTAAATAGCATCAACTTGAGCTTTCTAAAGAAATGATATACATGGTAAATCTTGATTTTTCTTGCAATAGTGAAGGATCGTGGCGCTCCGATAGGGATGAACAAAATAAATTACTAAAGAAACTAAACAGAGACTTAACGAAATTAATGAAGGCAATCAACCCAAAAAGGTAGATTAAACCAAACAAGCAAGCATGAATAGAAATTAATCTACCTGAGCATTAAGAACACAGATCAAAATAATTAGAACCCATACTTACTAATCAAAACAATCATGTACAGAGTTCTTTTTACATTGTAGCACACTTCTTCACTCTCGATCTGCTCTTAATTTCTTCTCTTAACCAACTCTCTCAATCTGCTAACTTTTTCTCTCAACCAGCTCTCTCAATTTGCTCTCTTCATTTCTCTGGACGTAGTGCGCCGCCCGAGAATCTGCTCGCTAGAAACCCTTAGACTGTCTCCAAGGGTTTCCTTCCTGAAATCCTTCCCAAACTGAAGGATTCCTTCCCGCCATTCCTTCACAAAGAAAGCACCGCAATGATTCCTTTCCCCATTCCTTCCCTTCCCAAAAGTACCTAACTTTACCTCATCCTCTCTCATCCCATACAGCAATTCTATATAATGAGGGGTTCTAGTCTTCATGGTGCTCACTCAAACCCCATTGCCAATATCAGGAACTCACCCATTGAGCGTAACCATGAGTTCTTTTAATCCATTAAGTCGTGACTACCTTTCGTCGTCGAAAGTGATGACGACGAGGTCCTCCTTCTCTGGTCTGCAAAGCGGAGGAGGAGGCGGAATCGAGAATCCGTAGAAGGGTCGGTTCCGGACATGCTTGATTCTGAACATAGGTCACCATGAAGGAGCGGCTAGGCTCTATCTGATTATAGCGACTCGACTTCGTATGGGCACACATTGTTCAAAGGAGGTACTAAAACCCGAACATCTCACGAAAATGGATGATGCATAGGTCATGTCTTTTGTTCTTTGAATTTGTATGATATTATGTTACGCAGTTTAGGATGAGCCGATCCTCGTTTACACGCATAGCGGGCCGCCGAGGGCCACGACGATTGGTTCACGCAAACAAGGGATGCCACCGAAGCTCGACCGACCCTCTGCAGAAGATAGCGGCGCTATCCGCAGCCTAGCGACGGTGTCCTGGCCGCGGTGTGGACGAGTACTGCGGATTGGGGAAAATCGCGCCCTAGCTCAAGAAGTTCAGACAGGCGGTGGTGGAGGTGTTCAAGCGCAAGACCTCCGTTCACGAACGCATATGGTGACACAGCTAGACTCCTACAAGTTGGGGAGCAGAGAGGTTTCCTGGGATGCTTGGTAGCATCGATTGTATGCCTTGGACTTGGAGGAAGCGCCTAAGGCATGGCGGGGAGCTTCACGGGGCATACCCTAAGCCTTCCATAGTCCCGAGGCGGTGGCCGCACGACCTATGGATATGGCACGCCTTCTTTGGGATGCTCGGTAGCTTGAACGATATTAATGTGCTACATCGTTCTAATATATTTTCGAGGATAACGATCGTCAACTCCGGAGGTCACGTATTACGTCAACGAAACGGTACAACATGGGGTACTACCGCCGACGGGATATATCCGAGTGGGCCTCCTTCGTGAAGGCCATTGCTGCCCGATGGGAAACAAGAGGATCCACTTCTCCACAATGCAAGCCGCAGCGAGGAAGGATGTCGAGAGAGCTTTTGGAGTCCGCAAGTCAGTTTGCCATTGTACGAGGTCCGATCGTTCTGTTGGGATCGAGCGACACTTTGGTACATTATGATCGCATGCATCGTTTTACATAACATGATTATCGAGGACGAGAGGGACGGTCCGGCTCACGAGGAGTCCTTCGACTATATGGGTACACCGGTCGTGACAGGGACATCACCCGCAGGCTCGGTCTTGCACTGCATCGAAGCAACTCAAAGACGGAGAGACCGCGAATTGCACCATCGGTTGCAATCGGACCTTGTCGAACACCTCTAGGCACGCCACGGCCAGTAGTACTATCGTCTAAGCGTGATGTCGTTGCTTGTTCCTGATCGTGTTATGCACCCTTTCATGTGAGCTTGTCATGTATTGTTCTGGACCCTCTTGTGTGAGTGTCATGTAAGCATGCCAGGTTTAATAATAAATTCAGCGTGACATCAGGCTGACCTTGTGTCATGACATTTCACACAGCAATTAGATAAGTTCCATACGTGATCCAACAAGGACCGAGCAAACACAACATCTCATGAGTGAACACTACATGTCATATCACAAGATATCATAACACAACATCTCATAAGTTAACACGACATGTCATCAAACAAAGTCTCATAACATAACTGCTCATAACAAAAGGTCCATACCCAAAATAACATCATCCATGAAACAACAAGGCACCACATTTTGTACCGAAGTCCATGCACATAACCATCATAATGACCAGGTTACCAAACACACATAGATAAGCAAGCAATCTAGCAAGGTCGGTCTACAGCCTCCTCAATATCTTGTCCTGGCCTTGCGTAGCCTCCGTGCCTCCATCTAGAAAACCACAAGAACACACAACCACCATGCTTCAATCTCCATGTTCATCTCACCACAAAAACACAGAACCACCATGCTTCTACTTAATTTAGGAAGCTGTGCAGATTGTTCGGTGTTTAGATAACAAATCTGAACGGAAAAATTTAGATTCATTGTTATTATAGGTTTCCTTCAGCTCAGGTGTGGGGGAATTTCCTACATGGTGGAGGATATGTAGGGATATAGTGAGCTGGGTTCTTTGAATGCTACCTTATTGTACCTTGACCTTATGAGGCTGGTCTCGTATGATTTTGGATTTACATTTCGGGGTAAATTACATTGCAGAACTCCATCGCTTGGTTACAATGTGGTGCCTTAATTATGCTTTCTTTACTGACATTTACACCCTGACCGACATGATAACCTATTATCATGTCGGGGTTTTTGTATGAACTAGTTGCTTTACTAATGGTCCAACTGAGTAACCAACCCATTCGACATGTTGTGACACACTGCTTTTTGATGTGGACCATGTGCCTTTATTGATTTTCAGTTGTTTCTGATTGTCCATACATTACATTTCAGTGTCAACTTCTTTCGGATGTTTATTTACCATCTAAACTGTGCAGGCTATTGCAGCAGGAAATTTCAGAATGGGACACACTTGTACGATGCCATGAAGCTAAGGGTGTGATTCAATTACTTAGTTCAGTTAGGAATTAAAAAATTCAGCTTTCTCAATTACCTGGTTGCCTAGAATTTGTCACCATCTTACTCATTAAATTAGTACCTGGGGGTTTAACAAGTTTCCTTACCAGTAGCTGATGGTATTAAACTCCCCCTGAGTATTCAGCTATGTTCTGCTTGCCTTTCTTATGTTTCTGGCCAATTATCTTCCATCAGGACTCTTGCCAACTTCCTCAAGTTTAACGAAACGTATTACACTAACATGTTCGACCTAAAAAGATGGTACTGTCATCCTCCCCACAAAATTTTACACTACAAATTGCATGTACAACCAAAACATTGAAAGAACAGCAGGCATTTCATAGATCACAATGTAAGTGGTCCTCAGAACTAGAGGTGTTCTTCTACTGCAGGCATTTCATAGATCTGCTAACAAGAACAGAACGAGGCGACCCACAATGAACAAGAATCAATGCGTGCAGGGCGCACGGTTCTTCTACTACCCGGATGTTCTAGTCTCCATTGCAAGCAAATCTATGTGAGAAGCAAACCTCACGATCGAATGTCCAATTTGCCAAAGTTCTACTGCGGACTCCCAACCAAAATCCGCCCAAATCCCTACTTTTCCCCATCTCTTCCACTCCGCCAAATCAAATTGACCCCAGATCAATGTTGATGGAAGTGGATTACCTCAACCAGCTGAGACGATGTAAATCGACCTCCGCTCCGGTGGTGCTTGGAATCTTCTTCATCGCCGCAAGGTCGCATCCGCCTCTTGCACTCGCCGCTTCGTCCGGACGCGGAGACCGGTTCGTTGCTTCGCCCGACAAGCCGAGAGGGTGAAGGGATCGACAACATGCCGCCAGGCAGGTTCTCTCTCCTCTCCCGATGGCTTCCCTTCCGGGCCGAACGCCGTGGTAGCCGCGCTTCCCTTCGCCGCCTTCCTTTTCCCATGCGACGGGAATGGGACGCTGGACAGGACACTGCTGGAGACATCTTACCTCTGCATGTGTGTGCATGCACACAGACCTCTGCTAGCAACACCTGCATGCATGCAAAAAGCAATCTGAGACCAAGTTTCTCCACCAAAAGATTAACTCATCCTGCATGCAAAAAGCAACACCTCGCATGCAAAGAGAATTTTTTCTTCTCATTGTCAAATCAACTCATCACTAACGCAGAAAATAACAATTAGCTTGATGGAAGAACATATATACCTGGCGGCATTGGTGCTCTAATAGCATTGAAAACCTGAACTTTTCATGGAACCATCTAAGGGGTAAGGGGTCTATTTGGTTTGGGTAAGGGGTCTATTTGGTTTTGTGACTAACATTGTCATAACTGTTGCATTATTTGGGCCAAGCCCACTTAATTGAGACAAATAAATCCTAGAAAATCTCAAAGGCCCACTCATGAGGAGGCATGTGTGCAAGCATTAGTCCCATATTGCTTGTGGAGGTGGAGGATGACCAACTTATAAGGGAGAGTTCTCTCCACCTTCCTAGAAGCATGGCAAGGGAGAAGAAGAGAAGTACGCGCGCTCGCCTCGTCGGGCTCGGGGCGTGGGCTTGCGGCACTTGCATGAATGGTCTACCGAAATCCGGTCCAGAGCCTTGCGCAGACGCGGCCTCCTTTTGCAGTTTATTCTTTTGCTACTCGGAATCGTGGCAGTACGTGCATCTGCGATCGGGAGAGCAGGTCTACGGAACCCTTCGTCTTCGCGATCCTGCACCGGGAGAGGACGAATAAGGTTTTTGGGAAGCGCTCCGCTGATCGCTCAAGATCTTCACCACGGCTCATCTTGTTGTTCCTCGCCGCTGGACGTAAATGCCGCCAATAAGTCTCGCGACGCCGTCATCAACGTCGCCCACGTCAACACCGCGATCGCACCGGCTACGCCGTCGTGCATCTTCTTACGCCCGACGTTCAATCTGTTCTACTCGTGGTTAATTATGTCTATCAATATGATCATGATGTTCGTACTGTCTAGTGTGTTAGAGAGATGCATGCTAGTTTCTGTGATTCTGTTCATGATTTATATTCGGAATATAATCCTGAAACCGTCTAATTTTTCAACAATCCAAAAACCTTATTGTAGACAATTTCTGGATTATCAATGGTGGCTTTGCCGACGACCGAGGTAGGAGAAATTCTCGGTGTGCACTTTAAGAGGTGGCAAGTCAAGGTCACGCCGGCTTCTGACTATGAATGTATTCGGGTTAGTAAAGGCAAGTTCGAAGGTGATCTCTCTGCCGAGCAAAGCAGAAGAGTTTCACGGATGCCAATACTCTCTTCGTGGGATGCATTCTTAGCGTTCTTGCCGGCCGCTCGTGTGATGTGTACATGCACATAACAGAGCGCGAAGTCTTGTGGGATACATTGAATGCCAAGTTGATTGCATCGGATGTAAGGCGATGAAGCGTATGTCATGGAAAACTTTCATGACTATAAGATGGCTAATAATCGCTCTTGTAGGGCAAGCCCATGAGATACAGTGCATTGTCAAGGAACTCGAGCTCCTGGAATGTATCTTACCCGATCCTTTTGTGGCCGGTTGCATTATTGCAAAACTGCCTCCCTCGTGGAGGAGTTTCGGCACTACTCTAAAACATAAGAGGACAAAGATATCAGTCGAAAATCTGATAGCGTCCCTTGATGTTGAAGAGAAGCTAGGCTCGGGCTAAGGACTTCAATGGTAAAGGGGCCGAGGGCCAGTCCAGCGCCAACATAGTTCAGAAGAACTACGGCAAGAACAAAGGGAAAAACAAGCCGAACAAGACTACCAACTTCAAGAAGAAGAAGATGAACAAGGCTGAGCTGCCCTGCTTCACATGTGGTGAGGTTGGGCACTTTTCCAAGGAATGCCCTGATCGTGCAGACCGTCGAGGGAAAAAGGCCATGGCCAACAATGGATGGCGCCCAAGGTCATCAACACATGACCGCTAGCAATCCGAGATGCACAGATGGTAATTTACCTTCAGATTCTCGAGATTTCGGTCTTCGGTTGGTGGATTGATCTGGTGCTAATGTTCATGTGTGTTCGACATTAATATGTTCTCTTCTTATCGTGCCATTCGAGATTCCTCCTTCCGATGGGGAATGGGTCACATGCTTCGCTCATGGCACTAGCACAGTGGATCCAAGTTTACGGGAAAGATCGCGGTACCGAGGAGCGTCAAGATGTCCTTCTATCAACAAGAATCTAGTTAGTGGCTCCCTTCTATGCAGAGATGGGTTTAAGGTAGTGTTAGAGTCCAATAAAGTAGTTGTGTCGAAGCATGGACTATTTATTGGTAAAGGCTATGAATGCGGAGGCTTGTTTCGCTTTTCCCTTTCAGATTTCAATAATAAGTCTGTGAACCATATTTGTGGTGGTGTTAATGATGATGCAAGTACTTGACACTCTCGTTTATGCCACATTAATTTTGATCTTATGAATCAGCTTCCCAGCAAGAGTTTAATTCCGAATTTCACTATTGCCAAAGGTTCTAAGTGCCATAGTTGTGTGCAATCGAAGCAACCTCGAAAGCCTCACAAGGCGGCTAAGGAGAGGAACTTGGCACCTCTAGAACTCATACATTCTGATCTGTGCGAGATGAATGGTGTGTTGACAAAAGGTGGAAAGAGATATTTCATGACATTGATTGATGATGCAACTAGATTTTGCTATGTTTACTTGTTGAAAACTAAGGACGAGACGCTAGACTACTTTAAAATCTATAAAGCTGAAGTTGAAAATCAACTAGAGAGAAAGATCAAACGTCTTAGGTCGGATCGTGGTGGCGAATATTTTCCCAAAATCTTTGATGATTTCTGTGTGGAACATGCTATTATTCATGAGAGGACACCTCCTACTCGCCTCGAATCAAACGGGATTGCCGAGAGGAAAAACCGCCTGCCGACCGACTTGGTGAACGCCATGTTGAGACTTCTTTGGTTTATCTAAGGCATGGTGGGGGAGGTCGTGGTTGACTTTATGTCATGTCTGAATAGAGTTCCTAATGTAAACATGGAGAAGACCCTTACGAGAAGTGGGTTGGGAGAAAGCCATCACTTTCTTACTTGCGCACATGGGGATGCTTGGCGAAAGTCAATGTACCAATTAACAAAAAGCGTAAGCTTGGTCCTAAGATAGTGGATTGTGTCTTTCTGGGATATGCTCAGCGTGAGCATCGCTATAGATTTTTAGTAGTTAAATCTGATGTGCGATATGTATGTTGATACTATTATGGAGTCTCGTGATGCTACATTTTTGAGAATATGTTTAGATAAAAGATATGCATAGCACTTCTAGATTTTCTTCTGAGATAATTCCTAAAACTATTACACCTATTGAGTCTTCTGAGCAACCACCTGAGAAAGTCCTAGAGGAGGATGACAATGAAGCTCCTAGAAAGAGCAAGAGACAGAGGATTGAAAAATCCTTTGGCGATGATTTCATTGTGTACCTCGTGGATGATAGTCCCACGTCCATTGCAAAGGCATATGCATCTCCAGATGCAGATGATTGGAAAGAAGCTGTCCAGAATGAGATGGACTCGATTCTCGCCAATGGGACTTAGGAGGTAACTGAACGGCCCTATGGTTGTAAACCTGTGGGTTGTAAGTGGGTGTTCAAGAAGAAACTTAGGCCTGATGGTACTATTGAGAAGTACAAGGCTCGGCTTGTGGCTAAGGGTTACACCCAAAAAGAAGGCGAAGATTTCTTTGATACCTATTCACCTGTTGCTAGAATGACCACCATTCGAGTATTACTCTCCCTGGCTGCCTCGTATGGTCTTCTCGTTCATCAGATGGACGTGAAGACAACTTTCCTTAATGGAGAGCTAGATGAGGAAATCTACATGGAGCAGCCTGATGGGTTTGTAGTAAAGGGTCAAGAGAGTAAGGTGTGTAAGTTATTGAAATATTTGTATGGCCTAAAACAAACACCTAAGCAATGGCATGAGAAGTACCACTTTGACTTCTGCGGGCTTTGCCATTAATGAGGCTGATAGATGTGTATACTATCGCTATGGTGGAGGTGAAGGAGTTATATTGTGCCTTTATGTGGACGATATACTGATCTTTGGCACAAATATTGATGTGATCAATGAGGTCAAGTCTTTCTGTCAAAGAAATTTGATATGAAAGATCGGGAGAAGTCGATGTAATTCTAAACATCAAGCTTATTAGGATGAGAGTGGGATTACTCTTTCGCAATCCCACTATGTGGAGAAGGTCTTGAGCAGGTTTGGCTTTATGGATGACAAGCCCTCTCCCACTCCTTATGATCCCGGTGTGACATCGAGGAAGAATAAGAAAATTGGATTAAACCAATTGAGATATTCTCGGATTATCGGTTCGCTCATGTATCTTGCTAGTGCAACGAGACACGATATATCATTTGTTTGTGAGCAAATTGAGTAGGTTCATGTCAAACCCGGTTACGATCATTGGCATGCACTTGAAAGGGTAATGCACTATTTGAAAGGTACTATGAGTTATGCGATTCACTATTCAGAGGCACCTGTAGTGCTTGAGGATATAGTGACTGAATCTGGATTTCGATGTAGATGAGCTCTATGCCACCGGTGGATATGTGTTTACCATTGGTGGTGGTGCAAAGGTCATGGAGGTCCCGCAAGCAGACCATTTTGACAAGGTCAACCATGGAGGCGGAGCTCATCGCTTTAGATCTGACCCTTGAGAGGCAGATTGGCTGCGTGAGCTCTTGATGGACTTGCCGGTGGTTGAAAAACCAATCTGGCTATCCTTATGAATCGTGATAACCAATGTGATTGCTAAAGTGAAAAGTGCTAAGGATAATCTGAAGTCATCAAGACACGTTAAAAGATGACCGAAGTCTGTCAGAAATTGAGAAACTCCTGAGTAATAAGTGTGACTTATATTCAAAGAGACAAAAACTGGCAGATCCTTTATTTAGGGACTATCACGGAATGTGATAGATGCATCGAGGAGATGGGTATGAGACCCATATAAGTTGCCATAGTGGTAACCCGACCTTTGTGATCGGAGATCCCGTGAATTAGGTCTGGGTAAAACAAGCTATTGGCGACCGAGGAGAGTAATTTATTACCTCTCTAAGTGAAGATGCAATACTCTCAAAAGGCTATAAGGCAGGGATGGCGATATGCCTTAATGTGTTTCTATTGGCTTTAACTAGCGAAGATCTTTCCCTCTGAGCATTCTTGAAAGAACACACCTATATGAGCCCGATTGTCTAAAGTCATGATCTATGAGACTCGAGTGATCTCTAGTAAGCTCATGAAGAGACCATGGAGTACGACTCATATGCTCCACCCGCGGAGAAGGCTACTGGCAGCCATGTATTAGTTATGACTTTGAGTGAAACCTGTTCACACAAAACTTGCAATTCAAGGCGTAGTCCATTGTTCAAGTTGTGGATGGGTGTAGCTTGAAGCTCTAGGCAGAAGTTCAACTTAAGTCTCTGCAAAGCATTTGGTATATTAAACAAGAGTGAGTATTGGCAAATCTCTAAATGGACTTTGAGATCTAGTGGGGATTGTTGGATTATTTGGGCCAAGCCCTTAATTGAGACAAATAAATCCTAGAAAATCTCAAAGGCCCACTCATGAGGAGGCATGTGTGCAAGCATTAGTCCCATATTGCTTGTGGAGGTGGAGGATGACCAACTTATAAGGGAGAGTTCTCTCCACCTTCCTAGAAGCATGGCAAGGGAGAAGAAGAGAAGTACACGCCTTCGCCTTGCCAGCACGGCGGGCCGGCCTCGGCGGGCGCGCGTCGGCACTGCGTGAATGGTCCGCCGAAATCCGGTCGAGCCTTGCGAGACGCCTCCTTTTGCGATTTATTCTTTTGCTACTCGGAATCGTGGCGGTTGTAGTATGAGATAAGGATATGAATCGAGTCCGCTCGTGGCACGCCTTCGAGTTACGTTGATCCACGTTACTGAGCTATCCCTATATATCTGCTACCGCCACCGTGTAGAGATACGTAACACATTGAGTTAGGGTTTTGCCACCTCTCATTTCCGCGCCACCGTCGTAGTCTTCTCCATCCCGAGCGCCGACGTGCATCTGCGATCGGGAGAGCATGTCTCCGGAACCCTTTGTCTTCACGATCCGCACCGGAGAGGACGAATAAGGTTTTGGGAAGCGCTCCGCGCGATCGCTCAAGATCTTCACCACGGCTCGTCTTCCCGTTTTCTTCTTTGGGCGTCGCCGCCCGGCGTTCTCGTGGACGCCGTCATCAACGCCGCCCACGTCAACACCGCGATCGCACCACGGCTACATCGTCTGCGATCTTCTTACGCCTTGAGACGCTCAATCATTTCTACTCTCGTGGTTAATTATGTCTATCAATATGATCATGATGTTAAATCTTGTCTAGTGTGTTAGAGATGCATGCTAGTTTCTATGATCTTTGTTCATGATTTATATTCGAATATAATCACAAACCGTCTAATTTTTTCAACAATAACTAAATTTAGATAAGTGTTGCAAAGCCACACTTTTTTGTGGAAACAAAATTCAGCATCACAAGTGTCACAAAGTTTGGCAAAAACAAGTCTATGATGCGTGGGTCATGAGACTAAGACCTTGTTTATTTGGACTTTTTCACCGACTTAAAAAGCCAAAAAGCTAAAGCCTAAACAAACGGTAGCTTTTTATCTAGGCTTTTCAAAAGTCATAAGTCTCCATATAACTAAAAGCCAAAATCTACTGAAGAGAGGCTTTTTTTGGCTTATTGATGGTTGATTTAGACTAATAACATTAAAGTTATATAAAAGTATCCACCTCTATCACGTGTAAAAGTAATTAGTTTTTAAGCTGTTTAAGCTAAAAAACTGGCTTTAAACTATAAGCTAAAAATCCGAAGCCTAAACAAACATGGCCTAAGAAAGTATGACAAGCTATAATTGAAGCAATGTATAAGCACCGTCTAAAAAATTGTGACACGTCTAAGTTTAGATGTGATAAAAATTAGGCTTCAAAACAAATTTTGCTAAGATCCCAAACAATATTGGTGTTCTCAAGGAACAGGAGTCTCTCGACCTATGACACAACCAGATCTCCGTGGTAATCCCTTCAAGCCTTTAACTTAATTTAGCCGAATGAACATGTTATATACAACAATTTGTCTAGAAGAATCCCAACAGGCAATCAACACTACTACAGAACCGGCTACCACAAGCGGCTCGTAACCCCCTTTAGAAGCGGTTTTATAACGCTTCTAAGCAACCGCGTGTGATACTTGTCCTGTATCTGGCGGTTGCTCAATCGCTGTCTTTGTGGCTCGAAGCGGTTGGGAAGGTGTCGAGAAGGCCGGTGGAGGCTCCGTGGGGACTCACTGGCGGTTCGTGTTACAAATCGCCAGGAGAATGATATCGAAGCGGTTAGTCTTACCAACCGCCAGGAGAGCAAAGACTCAAGCGGTTGGAGTCACCAACCGCTTGTGGATTGAGTTTTCGATTATATGTATTATATTATGTTCTTACGGTGTTTTTGTATATCGTTTTTGACCATAAAATTAAATATGAGTGGAGGAGTTTTTTGCGCAATTAAATATATATTACATATGCATACTCATACACATGTTCACAAGCTAGCTCACTTCACAAAATAATGAACTTAATAGTGTAAAAAATGGACAAGTACATACACGCAATCGACGTTTACAAGTTTGAATGATTAAAAAAATGATTATCTAACTCATTTCTTGCATGCGTCACTCTTTACGTCCTTGCTCGACGTGGATGTCGTCATCAGTTCAGCGGTGTTCAACACAGGAAACCTTACGTGGAACTCGCCATTTGGAGATACAACCTCGTCGAAAATGGAGCCGACGAGTTGTTCTTGGAGTGTCTTGCCGGAGGTGGTGAGCACGTTAACGTGCTCATCGATGTTGGGTCACAATTAATTAAGCGGGAAGTATATAAATATCCGATCGCATGCAATGAATTAAAATGTAAGTTGTAGCTAACAAATTAACATGCATATACGAACCTCGGCATAATGTTCCAGCTCATCGCCATAGATAAAACTTTGAATATAGTGGAACACGTAGTAGCCACATAAGTTGTTTCCAGCCATCTGGCGTTTAACCTTCACGGGGTGAAATTTCAGAATATCATATGAAGAACTGATGTGACGCATGTATATTAATAATAGTTTTTATAGTACGTACCTGAGTGCTTACTATGACTTCGAATTCTTTCTTGAAATCTCCTTTTGCTTCTTCTTGAACTTTGCAAATGCCCATTAGGACGTCAATGAACCATTGGTATTTTTGGATTTGGATTCCTCCTTGAGTCATGAACTATAATCCCGCCGTTGTCAAGCTCGATGACTAGAAGGATCGATGAAACCTATTCGTATATTGTAACATATGCGTAAGTAGCTAGTCGTACTATCAATGGCTTAAGAAATACAAGAACAAGAGGTTTGTGAGAACACGTACTTGAAGTTGAAGGGCAGAAGTATGTACGGTTTGTAGTGCTATTTCAACATTGCATGCAAAAGGTATGCCTCAACTAGTGGTTTTTGCTTGTCGTATGACCAGACTTTCTCATTGACAACCTCTGGGTCGATGAAGCCAATGTTCCATTTGCCCAGTCTTGTACATCGTTGTATCTCCATTCTACATAAGAAGGGATAACTAAGTTAATTAGATTTTCAATTTTGTGGTGCGAGAGGAAGCAAACGGTAAACTTAGTAGATCGACACTTACGACACCGGCGGGACATGAAAGACACGTTGACCTTGTCTCCTTGGTACACATGGTACAAGTCATCAATTCGACCATAGTTCGTGTTGTTCCCTTGAAAGAAATGCTCATCTTGAAAGCGGAGGAGGAACATTTGCTCTCCTTTAGATGCCCTTTCCATGTACCATTCATGCATTTGACGCATCTTGGTTGGGAGATCTTTTATATCACTTGGATCAATTAGCGATTTGCCCAACTCATACTTCCATCCTGGTTGGTGCCTTTGGAAGATCTGGTCTATTGATTGGAGTCCGCCTCCTTCAGAATGCCATTTTCCTCAACTCCTCGGCCTCTCACGATCTTCCACTATCTTCTTCTTTCCCGCCGACAGAGCCCGTGTATTTTTCATCGTAGCCTTTCTTATTGTCCTTTTGTAGTCGCTCATCACAATGGCGCGTTGCCCGCATGACCGAAAGTGCTTCACGCTTTTTTATCGATTTTAACCTTGGGCTCTGGCTTCTTTGGCGCAAAATTCGCTCGCCACATCCGTCTTCTGAATCAGACTAGCTCCTCATGATCATATCATATGGCCTCTTGGCGGTTCATTTGACCTTCTTTGGGCACGGATGCCGACTTCGTGGGAGGAGGTGCTAGTCTTGAGATCCTCCTTCGACATTGAGCTTCTTCCTGGGGGAATCTTTGGGCGTGGTATTGGAGGTGTTGGGTGCTTCTTACTTTGAGGCGGTGGCGGTGGCGGAGTCGGGCTTCTTTGTGGAGCGGGAGGTAGAGGCGTGGCTCGGACCCTGGGGAAGCATTGCGTCAAAGGACGCTGGAGGAGTCGTGGGTAGTCGATGTGGAGGCGTGCTTGCTCTGCGGTGCTCAAAGCAAGGGGCCTCTCTTGTTGGAGATATAACCTCCACACCATCTCGAAATCGATGTACTTTTTGCGCCAGAGGATGAATATGCCATGGAGGGCCTATCCAAGCTTGGTCACTTCGTCGCCCCTAGCAATCTCGAGCATGAGATCTTCGAAGCCCCCCACCACCTCTTCCACCGTGACCTTCGAGAATCAGGAGGGTATCCGTTGCTGATGGAACGTCGCCCGCCTCCATCGGATAAGCCATGCCTTAAGCCACCTTGAAGGAGAGGTTACGATATCAATGTGTAGCTCATGACCGGCGGCGAACCTTCTTGTCCGCCCACGGGATGACGAGCTGCGGGTCGCTGCGCACATAGGCTACAGCGGACGCCAAGAATCGCTTTTTCTTGTGCGGTCGGATGATCCACGGATTCTGGCGCCGCTCGACATTGGTCGAACGTAGTGCTCCCTCAAATTGGTGATTGCCGCACACTTTTTTCGTGACTGTGACATCGATGGAAGCCCTCGTAGCTCTAAGCTCTTCCTCCAATCGGCCCACGGTGCCTCCATGGCACCTTCCCGAATCCTCGTGTCCGTCCCGGGTGCTCGGGGTTTTGAAGGGCATATGTTAGCTTGTCATTCTCCTGTCCAGTCACCAAGGATCTGACCGAGTCGCGCCGATGGCTTCTACAATCCTTTCACCAACTTGTTGGACTATCGGATGCCATCACCAAGCTACCAGTCATCGACAAGTTTGCCCGTGACCCAAGAACCAATTACAAAGGGCTCCCAATTCTCGGCCGGTATAACATCCTGCCAAGTTCCTCTTCCGCTTGTCCTATTTCTTTGCGGCTTTGATGTAACCACCGTCCCGAGATGGTGGTGGTATTTCTTCTTCGTGCATTCACCTGTTTTTCTCTCTCGCACCGTCATCACGCATCAAGAGCTTATGTACTCCTCGAAGCATCCCAATGATCGGCCGGCTTAGGAAATTGATTGAAGTCCGCCTTTCTCCTTTGTCGATGTACTTGCGGGTGAGGGCGACTTCCCTCTTGAAAGGAAGTTGCCATCTTCTTCAAAGCCCATCACTTGGCCTTCGTTCGCACCCTTACGGAAAAGTGAAATTTTCCTTCATATCATTCCGCAGCGGTTCCTTGGTAGGCTGCAGGACTTCACCCATTTACTCGATGTTGATTGAGACGTGATCCCTCACGTGGTAGCATAAGCATTGTTGAAAGGGCCAATTCTTGATTCTGGGGCTAGCAGACTCCGTCGTTGTTGACTTCGGTTATCACGCACTTTGTCGAAGGCTTCTTGTTAGGTCCTCGGCTCATTCGGATTTGGGTGACCGATGAAGTACTGCATTTGGAGACACAAACACATATAATATGAATGATTTTAGAATAATTAACATGTTTACGGTGATTTTATAATGGGGTTGAGTATACCTCGGTACCGGTGTTAACGGCCTCATCGTCAAGATTGGCAAGACCATCTGTTACTTGGCCTCATCGTCGGCGTTGGCGGCACCATCGTTAATGGCCTCATTGGCTAAGATGCTACCCGGTAGAATGGTCTCGAACAACAGATTTTCCGCCTCATCGAAAGCCGAGTCACCACGTCTTGGCGTCGCCATCTAGAGTAGAGCAAATCTTGAGGCTTAGATTATATATGAAGACAAGATTGTTGAGAACATTTCGAGTTTGAAAGCATAGTTTAAGATCGCTAGTATTGTGAAAATATTCATGCATAGAACTAGCGGCTCTAGTGGAATGTTGACATAGACAACTATATTACAGATTACAACACAAGCATATTGTAATAAATTCCTTTCCTCTGCACCACTTACACATTTCACATGATACATATACAATTGACAATTCACATATACATATACATTTCACATATACTTACACATTTCACATGATACATATACAATTGACAATTCACATATACTTATACATTTCACATATACTTACACATTTCACATGATACATATACAATTGACAATTCACATATACTTATTTGCTTAATAAAAAATAATGAATCATTCTTATTCCACACTAATATGATTTTCAAAAAATGAAATGTATTTATAAATCCACAACTAGTATGTTAGTAGTCTATTACACCAAAAGAAAGCAAAGCGATTATTCCATGTCAACCAGGATCTTCTCAACTGCCGGCACCTAATGCGCAGCTATTCCTTGGTTCTCCAGGGTGGAATGGCGGCGCGGCGTCGAGCGGTGGCAGAGGAGGCGATGGCGAGGTGGCGGATCTGGCGAGGTGGCGTCGTGGCAGGAGGTCTCGGCAGGCAATGACCTTGAGACTTGAAGCGGGACTTAGAAAATTTGGGGTGTGAGGAAGAGCGAGAGTATCGACTTTATATAGGGCACCCATCACAAGCGGTTGGTAATAACAACCGCTTGTAGAATGTTTCAAGCGGTTGGTATTACGAACCGCTTGAAGAGACTTCTACAAGCGGTTAATATTACTAACCGCTTGTAGAACGCATGGATAGGCGGCGGTGTGAAAGGCCCTATGCAAGCGGTTAGTATTACGAACCGCTTGTAGAAGTCTTCTCTAGCGGTTCAGAATACCAACCGCTTGTAAAAGCGCTGCGGATAATATTCAAAACAATACGGTGCCCATATCGTTCGATAAGATCTCTTCCTCCCCAGCTGGCTAGCGCGTGGCGTTTGAGTGTGCGGGCTTGTCCACCGGTTTGAACCCGCTTTCGCCCCTTGCCATTCTTTTTTTTTCATCGGCTTTCAAGCGGTTCGTATCTGAACCGCTTGTAGATGGTACTTTCTAGCGGTTTATATTACTAACCGCTTGTAGAAGTGGGTAGAGCTTTAAATTCTCTAAGTCGATCCCCACATGCACTCTCCCACACCTTCAAATTTTCTAAGTCCCCGGCGCCTCCTCTGTCATCGCGCCCCTCATGCTCTCTGTTTTCATGCCCACAAGGTGTTCGGTGAAATGCCCACAAGGAGTTTTGTTGATATGTTGATGTTGGAGTAATGAAAAATATTGTTGATGCTAATTTGTTTCTTTTTTTTAAGCTATTAATTCATGTCGGTGGCTTCATCAAATGGCGAGACGAAGAGACAACTAGAGGCATTGCGGATGAAGCTATCGTGTCCTCGGCGGAGATCCTGTAAATGTGTTCACCTCCCATACATCCAAGAATCCATCCCGAGTGTTCATGAAGTGTTGAATATGTCGGTAAGTTTTGAAGTTATTCATTTGTTCATATTCCTTGACTTTCACCTTCCGTTCCATTCTTTACATTTGAAGGGCACTGACATGTCCAGTATTGGTAGTGGGTGATAAAGCCGACCATGGTGTTGAAAATCTTGCAATGCAAATTCTTGCATTCCAAGAAGATTCTTTGCCAGTGATGATGGCCTACTGAAATTTGTAACATTTAATCCTATTGCAAGCCGAGAGATGCACATCCGGCTGCTTCTGATGACAACAAGAGTATTAAAAAGCTAGAAGAAAGGATGAAAAGAGTAGAGGAGATGCTAAAGAAATTAGTTAATATAGCTATCATTGTAATGTTGCTCGTTTTATATGATGTACTAGGTAAGTAGCGAGAGACAACTTTGTGCTCAAATTGTTGAATGCTTGTATGTCGGTTGTGTAAATTTCACTTGCTTTTGGGGTTTTTGTATGGGAATTTATGAGCTAACTATGCTAAAGTGAATTTCTCTTTGTATGTACGTAATTTCCTTTTTTAGGTATGCTAAAATTTATGCAGTCCTTTCATAGAGTGGAAACATCAACATATCAACATGATCATATGGAATAATTTGTATACAAGTAGTACATCTTAAGTCTTCGTCTTTACAATTGTTCCTTCGTTATGATCGTGATGTATGTAAGGAGCAACAACATCGCTGTCACGCAGGATATTTATGTCGACATCAACTGTAAAAGGAGGGAGCTCGTCGAACTGACCATACTCTTCCTCGTCGGTGGCGTTCTCAACTCCTACAATCCTTCGTTTGCCTTGGAGAATCACATGTCGCTTTGGCATTACCTTTTGCTTGTCATACGCTTTTTAGGTTTACTTGACATGTCCATTACATAGAAGACACGGATCACATCGTTCGCGAGAACAAGCGGTTCGCGCCTATAGCCGACTTCTATGAGATCCATGGTTGTCATCTTGATTTGTCGACCTTCACACCGTTTGGAGTCGACTTGACCCATTGGCACTAAAATAGAGGGACCTTCAGAGGTCCATAGTCGAGCTCCCATATTTCTTCTATGAAACCATAATATGTGTCCAACTCCGCCGTTGTTGTCTTGGCCTATACTGGACACATTTTGCTCGTTGGTGCTCCTGTTATCCTGGGATCGGTGTAGAATGTGTAACCATTGATCTCATACCCTTTGAATGTCACGATTTCTTGTGATGGTCCCCGAGCCAAAGCGTTGCAATAGTTCATCGCTTGACCTTTCCTCAAGAATGTACTTTTGTAGCCACCACCGAAAGAATCCATGTGCCGTGGTTATCCAACTCTCTGATTCCTGTGAACTTCATGGCGTAGAGACACTCTTGTCTTTGAAGGACATAGGGCGACTATAGTTGATTGCTTCGAGCAGTGAAATGTGTTTGCTTGAATGCAACAAGATCATTGCATGCAAGCGCTTGCCTTCCTATTGTCCCTTTGCCCCGTAGCCTCCCTCGTGTCGTGATATGGGGACGCCGATAGGATTTAGATCATTCATGTAATCAACACAAACTCTATCACCTCCTCGAAGTCCACGCAGCCCTCGGCAATGCTGACCTTCTTCCTCGGACGGAACGATTCTGGGACGTACTTTTTCAGACACTCATGTACCTCTCGAAGGGAACATGTTGTGCGAGATACTGCTTCGTCCAAGGATACCTATCTTCTTGACAAGGTGAGCGGTGAGATGAACCATGATATCAAAGAATGCAGGAGGAAAAATCATCTCGAGGCTAACCAAACTTTGTACCACATCGCCTCCAACTAAGGCGGTTTAGCTGGTTCGACAACCTTCTGCGAAATGGTGTTAGGGAAGGAACATAGCTATGTGATTGTCCCCGCACCCACTCAGGCAAGATACCTCGCTGACTCAATGGAGCAAGCTGTGTCATCAACACAAAGCGGTCATGGGATTTTAGGCCTTAGAGTTTGTTCTCTTTTCGTGTTTACGAGTCTCTTTACATTTGAGGAGTATCCGAAGGACCTTCACACTGTTCAAACACTCAATCATGCTTTTTTCTCTTCCTTGCTTGGAGTGTAGCTCGCAGGATGTAGATAAAGTTGTTTTGTCCCTTCTTTGTTTTTCTGGATGTAGGTCCTCCTCACCTCCATGTCTTCAAGGTCCTTCCGAGCTTGCGGTGTATCTTCGATTTCTTGGTACATATCTATGTAGCCAAGGAGTTCAAGCAAACATTCTTCGTGATGTGCATGAAGTCAAGCGAGTGATGAACCTCCAAAACTTTCCAATACGATAGGTCCCAAAATATTGATTTCTTCTTCCATGTGGGTGCATGACCATCCTCGTTCGGCACAGGTATGCTTCCAGGACCCTTCCCAAATACTACTTTCAGATCCTTTACCATAGCAAACACAAGTCACCCATTACGATCTTTGAGGCTTAACACAATTACATTCCCTGCTTAAATTCTCGCCTTTCCACCTCAAAGCATGATGCTAGGAAGAAACCTCGGTGGCCCATGTACACACACTCCGAGAGTTTTTCAAGTACATGCAATCCGTTTCATCTATGCTTTGGGTGCGAGCTTTAAACCCTTTGCCGGTTTGGTAGGACGAGTTCTGAGAGCAGCCAATCGTTGATTGTTACAAACAACAATGCCTTGAGTTGAAATACTCTCTTTGTACTCATCCCAAACCCATACACCATCCTCCCACAACTTCACAAGGTCTTCAACCAATGGTTTCGGTAGACATCGATGTCGTTTCGAGGTTGCCGGGCTTTCGATCAACAATGGCATCATGATGTACTTCCGCTTCATGCTGCAACCATGGAGGAATGTTATAGATGCAAAGTGTCACGGGCCGGTGCTATGGATCTTCGCTTCAAGCGGCCGAAAGGATTCATCCCATCGGTGCTCAACCCAAACCTTATGTTTGTGACCTCATTTGCAAAGTTCGTAAGCTCGATCTACTTTCCTCCATGCGAGCCATTTGCGGTGGTGTCTAAGCATCCCGTCTTCCTTACGCTCTTCTTCATGCCAACGCATCATCTTGGCATGACCTTCATTAGCAAGCAGATGCTTGGTAGGGGATCACAGGAAATACCACAATACTTTGGTTGGAGTTCTCTTCTTCGTATGATTCCCATCTAATTCACGGATAAATCACGCCGCACCTTATAACGGATTCTTCGCGACTTGGACAAACCTCCAAATCGGCATACTCATTACGATACAGGATACAATCATTAGGACATGCGTGTATCTTCCGTACTTGCAATCCTAAAGGGCAGAGGACTCGCTTCACTTCATACGTAGATTCAGGTAGAGTGTTACCTTCCGGAAGCAACTTCTTTACGAGTGATAACAAACCATTGAATGCCTTGTCTGACACACCGTTTGTGGCCTTCCATTGCATGAGTTCTAGTGTAATACGCACTTTTTGTGGCCCCATCCACAGTTTGGGTACAATCCGTTCTATGGTCCTCTACCATGCTCTCAAACTTCTTGTATTGTCTTTCCTCTGTGAACTCTCCTCTCCATCACGGAGCATCGATCTAACTCATCATCGCCAAACTCGCCGATTGTATCTTCCACGGACCAGATTGAGTGGTGTCCCAGATATCTTGTTGGCTCTATCTTCCTTTTCTTTGTCTTCTTCATCGTCTTCTGTCCAATCGCCTCTGTTTAGCCATAGTGGGTCCAGCGGTATAGTTTGCCATGAAACCTCTCGTGATCACATGCCTCATAACCATCCATCGTTAGAGTACTCCTTCTCATTCTTGCAATCTACGCACGGACAACGATGAAGCTTCTCGAGGCAAGAATGCAACCGCCGCGTCGAGAAACTCCTTCATGCCATGTCGAACTCTCTTGACCGAGCGGTCCGCATTGTACATCCATTGCGGCTCATCTACACCAATAAAAATAATAACAACATCTATCACAATATTTAATTAAAGCTAACTATGTCTAATAGTTTTGTATTTTTAATCATTACGTATTCTTTTAACTAAAGCCAACTAATTATGTTCATGCAAACCTTTTCTATCATTCCGCATTTTAATTTTACTAAATAAAAATTATTTTTACCCTTTCCCCACCTTTGTAATTTTTCATCATTTCACATTTATTGCATTTCATTCCATACACCAAACAATATATCACCTTAAGAACAAAAAATAAGCCAACAATGAAACACTAACAATTCCCACAAGAACAAAACATGATTTCTCAACATGCAATGCACAAAAACATCAATATATAGGTGAGAAGGATGTTAGCAACATGTTACTCACCTCAGAACAATTAATTTGAGCTAATAGCCTCAATTGAAAATTTTGGCAAGACCTCCCCTTGAATCGCTCTCGACCCACCACTCTGGCATCTGTGCGAGCTCGAGGAGGAAGATGGGGTTTAAATCTTATTGGAACATGAGGTTTAAATCTATTTGGGTGGGAAGGGGTCTTACAAGCGGTTCTACACACGAACCGCTCGATCCTCACCTATAGAAGCGGTTCGTGTTTCAACCGCTTCTAGATCTCTAGAAGCGGTTCTAGACACGAACCGCTTCTAGAGACGGACTCGAGAAGGGGTTCGTGTCAAGAACCGCTTTAGAGACCCTTCTCGCCTGGTGCCCTAACCGCGCAGGCACGTAGAGCACAAGCGGTGCGCACCTAACCGCTTGTGATAGACCGGTTGTGAAGGTCGGTTCTGTAGTAGTGCAACTTCAGACACTTAATGACCTAGAATCCATATGTATTGGAAACATTGTTTATGCTGGCTTCCAATCCCCAAGAATTGTCAAGGAAATGCGACGGCTCAACGCCAAATGTTAAAATGCTGTTTATGGATCGGATAAGATATCCTTTTAGCCAAGTATCGTCCATTACTACAGAAAAGAACATCACAGACGGTTTTAAAACGTCATCACAGACGGTTTTATGAATCATCTGCAATGTGACAGTGAAAATAACGGTGTATCACAGATGGTTTCTGAACCATTTATGTAATACATATCATAGACAGTTCTAATAAACAACCGTTTGTGATATGAGTCGGTTGAAACTATATGATATGAGTCATAACATAGCAAAAACAGTACAGCTTTGATTGTGCTCTGTTTTGCATCTCACTGCTTTAATTTATGAGACTGGGTCCTGCCAGGACTCAAAGATTAAAAAGGAATTTCCTCGACTGAACAAATCTACTCATTCGTATACAGGAATTGACTAGAACAAACTGAACTTAAAGTATATGACGAAAGCTCAAACATATCAATCATAGGCATTGTTGTGTGTGCAACTGAAGTAGCATATAAAAAAATAATGAAATACAAGAAAAATTCAACAGATAACAATGAACCTTTTTGAAATTGTTCTGATATTGTTATTCATATGTAGAAAGAGATCCATGTTCACCTCCATCTGCAGGAAATTTGGAATTTTAGACATGTCTATGACAACTCAAGCTTCCATGTATAGCTTTAAATTAATATGAGCTCCATGGAAAAGTCAATTGTCATTTTCCATAGCAGCAGTGCCAGGTGCCCACTCGTAAAGTATGGTTCATCGATACATTTATGCCCAGAGATAAGAGAAAAAGTACATCAGTACGCAAACCTTGAAATTTTCGATATTTGCAGTGATCTGGCTGACTAACTGATTGTTTTCCTCCAGAAGATGCTGAGTTACGTTATCTAAAACAGGGGCTGGTCCAGAACGTAAACATATGAACATCACTAGGAGAAAAACAACCAACATGAAATAGTTCCATGATTTTCATAAGAAAAAGCATTGTTTTTTAGTGCTCTTATCTAAGCATCATTATATATTAGTATATTACATTAGTATGTAATGCAACAAGAGCACTACATATAGGACAATGTAAACAGACGAGAAACAAGCATCACAATTGACATGTAACCGTATGGTTTGTGATGATATTGCTCCGGTGATCTTTACCTGGAGAGCTTGGTTTTCCAATGATATATCTTTGTAAGTTGACCATGCCAAGTAAAAGCAGAAGCCAGGACTGAAGCTTTGTAGAAAGATATTTAGATTCCTGCTGATTTTTGCCGGGCACATACATTCTCTTTTTATCCTCTTGTACATATACTCTCATACAGTTATTAATATAATTTACATATAGTAGGGTGCTCCCCTACTGTTTTCCTAAAAAAACAATTAGCATGTAACAACTCTGATACTAATGAAGAACAATATCCTGAATCATGACAAATCCTAAGAATGTTTCTCTAGTCATGTTACATACCTGCTTAGAACCTAAAGCTTCTGATGAAGAAATCCGTATTCATTCCTAATATCCTCCCCGGTTACATACTATGAACTCAATGGTCATCACCAAAGAATATGCAAGATTTATGGTGCAATTACTACATATAAACCTTGTGACCTGGTTGAGAACTCATCATTAGGTTTTAGAAATGTAGTGTGGTACTGAACGAGGGAATGGACCATTATTCTGCATTTAAAAATAAGATTAATTTTTTTTTGAAATCACTGCATCATTCTGTGATTAAACTCTGTGATCTCACAACAAAATGAAGGGATCTGAAGGTTGCTTCCCAGAAGATGCCATGCTAGCTAGTAACCCTCCGTTGATTTTTATAAGGCACACATGCATTTCAGAAGTCAAACTTTGTAATTTTTTACCAACAATTAGTCTAACAATATATAGGTTTAGTGAAACAATTAGTACAACTTAGGCTACATTTAATTCTTAACAATCATGAGCTTTCTTCTACTCAATAATTAATAACAACCACTAGATAGAATCATTAACCAGCACAAAATAGTGCTAAGATGATCAGAGGCGACACTAAACCAAGAATTCCAGTGTGAACCAGGTCTATATGATTTAGCCATAAAAAAATAAGAACAGGTCTCCGTATAATTAACCACACTGGCAATCTCAAGAAATTGCTCTTCAAACAACTTCAACCAGCATATTCAAGGAAACAAACATGAAACATTTAGCAATGGCACCAACATTCCTTAGGAACCAGGCTATTTTGGCCTGCATGATGCATGGATATCGAAAAGAGGACATATTGTTTAGAGGTGCCGTTTGAAAATTAGCTACCAAGGCAGAGGTAACCATTTTCTCCTGTAGTGATGTCCAGGGAACTTCATTATTGGAAAAACATGATTAATACTACAGAAATGAACTAAAGGATCTGCAAAAGATTTAAAGCCATAACTACCGGAGTAAGTATCTAAACGAGTCACTCACCAAATACAAGAATACCTTCAAGTCTCTTATCTTTTTCCCTGCATAGAATTCATCAGGTTTCCTCCTACTTTCCTTGCCCTCGAATGGAAATTGTTAGTAGTGATATTCGGCCATAACTGTAAATCCGGAAAATCAGGGCCATAATTAAGATCCAAAAAATAAGGAACTAATGACTCGCGCTCTGATCGGGAGCAACAAAATTCTGTTTTTGGCTTGGTCTCGATACCTGGTGCTATATTAAAAAGGATCGACCGGCACTCAAAATTATGTGAGTCAAAATCTTGAGTTTCCCTTTGATCCTAACACGCCTTCCGATCAAGACTTCAGCGCAAAGGTATCGAAGAACCAAAGCCAACACCGAGAGGATCTCGGCAAGCTCCGTTCTTCTTCATCACGCTCAGGTTATTGAAGGCCCTACCATCACCGTGAGGATCACCGTATCTTCTACCTCTCCTTCACCAGCATTCATTTGCGACAATCGAGCTTCACCGACACTCAGTTCACCGACCGAACCCCTAATGGCGACTTCATCATCACCGGGTGAGTGGTCTAACGATTCTTTCCGCATTACGTCTGTGATTACACTTAAGGCTAGATGATCATGTTCATGTTTAGTTCCTAACATTTGGTATCAGAGCCTTGCTAGCCTTAGTATGATCCCTTTATAACTCGGTTAGATCCTAATTTGGCTTGGTTTTAGCCCTTAATTCATCGATTTAGGGTTTAATTGTCTCAGTTTATGGTGAATCTAGCTCGGTTAGCATTTAGAAGGAAGGGAAAAGAATTGATCCAAAACCCTAGTTCCTTTTATCCCCAAATCCCGAACCAAAACCCCAAACCAATCAAGAAAAACCTAACGATCTAAGAGGGGGCTTCGGGGCTAACCTCATTCGATCGTCGTCGTTACCGATGTCGTGGTCACCGGCGGTCACCCCTGCATGCGCGCGTCGTCTTGGCCACCTCCCTAAGTTCCCGCCTCGCCAAGGCCGTGCGGCATTAGCTTCGCCCACACGTGCATTGAGGCTTGTGGACCTCCTTGTCGGAGCCGTGTGCGGCGTCAGCCTTGCCGTACACGCCGGTGCTCTCTCGCTCGGCCGCCTCCGAGCGTTGTTTTCAGGAGCCGAAGCGAAATGGATTAGGGTTAGGTTTTTTCGTTGGCTGCTCGTTTTGTTCTACCTTCGTCGATCTCAGCCGTCCGTGGCATTCATCGGCTAAGATTACTCCTTGCGCGTGGGCTAGGCTGCTTGGGCCGCCTGAATCCTGCTGGGCCGCATAGTTTTGGGCCGGGACAACAATAGCTTTAGCTCCTTTTATTTTAGCCTTATTTAATTTTACCAATAAGCACTATTAATTGTTATTTCCTGAGCATTAATGTTATTATTATTTTCATGATTAATTTCCTGGACATATTATTTAATGTGGCAATTAATTTTCACATGATGAATATTTATGAGTATTATCTCTAATTAAAATGGAACCAACGAGAAGTTTTGATTAGAGATTATTGTTTAATATTTAAAATTGGGATTATGTTATGACCATGATCATATACTGATCAACGTTGTTTATGAACATGTGTCACCCATAAGATGATTTAGTTCTTTTTCATTTCTGCCCAACGGTGATGCGAATTTGAACTTTGAATTTTTCTTGTCATTAGCATGATTGTTAATCAGACCAACGTAGGGTTAATTTTCATGCAAGATATTTATTTTTCTTTGATGTTTACTGATTATATTTTATTTTTGATTCAGCCATGAATAACACTAATGTTGCCGCTTAGTTGAACGTCATTGAGAAGCTGACAGGGACAAACTTTCCTTCTTGGAAGGAGAGGATTTTGATTGTCCTTGGTGTTGTGGACTTGGATTATGCATTATGTGAGGACGCTTCCGTAGCTCCTTCTGCTAATGATGAGAGTTTCACTGAGAAAAAGAAACTCTATGACTTAACAGCAGAAAAGTGGAAGCGGTCCAACCGCATGACCTTGATGATTATGAAAAGCACCATATTTGTAGGGATAAGGGGAGCAATATCTGAATCCGATAATGCTAAGCAGTACTTGGCCTCAGTGGAGAAGCAATTCAAGGGCTCCTTAAAAGTATATGCTAGTACTTTAATCATGAAGATGCTCACGACTAAGTATGATGGCTCTAGCAGCGTTCGTGAGCATATCATGATGATGACTGATATGGCTGCCAAACTCAAGGGCATGGACATGGCCATTTCTGATGGTTTCTTGGTCCATTTTATTATGACCTCTCTCCCTTCTGAGTATAATTCATTCAAAATTAATTATAATACTCAGAAGTGTAGGGTCGAGGATGCGCCTAGAGGGGGGGGTGAATAGGCGCTTTACAAAATTCGATCGCTCACTAAACAATTCGCTCTAACCAACCCCTATGTCAAAACCTAATCAAATATATATGCGGAAGCGATAAATAGGTTTTGACAATTAAAGCCTAAATCAACTAGGCTCACTAGTGCACTAACTAAATTATGTCTTTAAACTAGAATTGCTAAATTGATCAATCAATTAACACTAGGCAATTCTATTACAATCAAGTAATTGAACAATATACTAGAAATGTAAATACTTGAAAGTAAAAGAGACAAGAGGCAAACGATGTTTTTCCGTGGTGTTCGGAGACTTGCCGGTCTCCCCTAGTCCACGTTGAGGCAAGCCCAAATCCTTGGACCGGTTCCCACTCGAGCACCCGCCTCGATTCCACTAGACGTGGTTTTTCACGCTTTCACGTAGGCTCAACCCGAACCTTCACAAACTTCGCCGGGGCTTCTCACACCTTGAGAGCTCCCGCGCACGACGCCTACGCCGTCTAGGAGTCGGCAACCTCCAAGAGTAACAAGCCGCTCCTCGCTTGAACTTCACCGAGCACAACGAATGCGCTCCCGGTGATCACCAAGTGCAACATATGCACAAGGCCTCCCTCAAGTGCAATACATGCACAAGAGGCTCTCAAATCACTTCCTAATTGCAACACATGCAATTAGTCTCACTCTTTAGCTCAAGAGGTAAATGGAGAAGAGCAACACATGCACACAACTCCTACACAGCACCAACAACTTGCCCAAGCCCCCCAAGGGGTCTATTTATATCCCTACAAAGAAAACTAGCTGTTTGGGGGTAAAATGGGCGAAATCAGCAAAAACCCGGTTCGACCGGACCCAGCCCGGTCCGACCGGCCCTCACAAACCAACGGTCGGTGCAACCGCAAACCGCTCGGTCACACCGCAGGTCCGGTCGCACCGGATGCCGTCCGGTCGCACCGCCCTCAAGAAAACCGAAAACACACCTTGCTGGAAAAATTGCACCGGAGAACGAGCGGTCGCACCGGGGATCCGGTCACACCGGAGGGGGCCCTATTGCACCGGAGGTCCGGTCACACCGGACTAGGGGCGGTCTGACCGGCCTTAGGGCGGTCAGCAGGGCGGTTAGACCGCTGCCACAACACTAAAACGGCCATAACTTTTTACTCCGAACTCCGATTTAGGTGATCTTTGATTCTATGCGAAGCTTATCATGAGGGCTACAATCTCTACTCATTTTCAAGATTTAAGCAACCATAGATAATTTTAAATATCACCAAAACCAAACTCTAATGTAGTCATTCAAGTCTAAAATATGATTTTTCGAAATCTCTCATATAGACTTGATCAAGGGCATGACTACAAGCTAGAAAGAGTCACTAACATCAAATATTGAGCCATGATGATCAACTCATGATCAAAATAACTTTTGCAAAACACATTTCATGCTTGAGCACTACTCTTTGTAACACATGCAAAAGTCTAGCTCCAAGCAACACCAAATCAAGGTGCACGAACTCTCTAATTGCAACACATGCAATTCTCTAGTTCCATGCAACTCCAAACTAAACTTCACACTAAAACCAAATCACATGTATGAGCTCTCTACTCGTAACACATGCAAGCCTCTAGCTCCATACAAACATACAAACACCAAATCGTGCTTGAGCTCTCTCCTTTTACAACATATGCAAAACTTAGCTCCAAGCAACCACAAGATTTTTAGAAAGATTTGTTTTGAAACAAAACCAAAACATGAAGTTTCAACATTTGCAACACATGCAAAAGTGAACTTCACGCAAAAGCCAACACATATAGCTTATCCTATTTGCAACACATGCAAATCAAAGCTTTATGCGAAAAACAAATGCATATGCTCTTCCCTTTTGCAACACATGCAAATCAGAGCATAATCCAACAACAACCAAGCATAAGCTTAACCCATTCGCAACACATGCCAAATGGTTAACCCTTATGCAAAAACCAAATCCAAATGATTTGAGCTCGAGTGAACGCGGAATTGAGATCGTCAACACATGATGAAGCTCAAGCTAGGAGACAACCCCTCTTAATAGTACGACGATAAGACTAGACTCAAAGACTACAAAAGTCCTTAGCCTATCTAGTTATACCTTCGCCGCCGCGCGCAAGCAATCCCCTTTGGGGTCTTTATGATCTTCACTTGATACTCCCTTGGGATCATCACTCGACTCCTCTTCTTTATTATCTCATCCATCTTTGGACCTAACTCAATCACAACTCATAAAACTTGTTAGTCCAAGATGCATGGTTGTCTCAATTATCTCTTGCACTCCATTAACACATAATGGATGCCTTTAGATCAATTGAGCACAACCTAAAACAATTTGAATGATTTAAGTGTGTCTTAAGTACAATAGTGCAACTCATGCTTTATTATACTTAAGAGCTATTCATTTGTCCTTAATTAATCAAGGAACACCATCAACACATGATGAAATATTCTTTAATGATTAACAAGACAAATGAACTCAATTTAAATTATCATTTAAATTGATATGAGTATATATTAACTACACAAGTTTTCATATACTCATGTTGATGAAAAGTAATGATCCATTATATGTAAATTATATGGAAATGATCATTACTCTAAATCATCAACTATAGAATACACTCCACATGTATATGTGCATAGATATGATTGATTTGGATATAATATGCATAGATATGATTGATTTTGATCATATTGGAGTATATCCTATATTACCATGAGTATACTATGACTAGGCATTTCAAATATATACTCAAGGATTTAGTTCCTTTGTCTTGATCCTTATATGTGTCAATAAGAATTAGATCAATACAAAGCAGACCTTCAAGTTAAACTACAAACTCCCCCTAAGTATGTGCATCCATGTAATATATGGATTGGGAAACATGATGCACATTTTGTGGTTAATATAATGGGGACATTCATATTTTAACTTGAATCCAAAGTATGCAACTAATACTAGAATAAATACACATACATACCTTGGGTTTTCCATTTTTCAGTGCGATGAGACTAATCAATGATATTCTAAATAAATGAGTTAGTCTCGATATAAGATTTGTCATTAATAACAAAAGCACATTAGGGGATAATTTCAATATTAGATTTGTCATTAACACCAAAACCATACCTAATGAAGGTTGAACTTACAAGAAGGAGCAGTAGACCATGAGCGAGTTGATCACTATGTGTGTACAAGAGGAGGAGAGGCTTAAGGCTGAAAGGAAGGACCAAGTTTTCCATGTTGGCCATGGAAAAAGAAATTTCCAAAGGGAAGCTAAGTCCAAAAAGAAGCTGCATTTTTCCCCTAAGGCTGAGTCAAGCAAGCCAAAACCAAAGGAGAAGGCCCCTGCTACATTTAACTCTACTTCTGATGGGCCCATCTGTCGCTTTTTGTAAAAAGCAAAGGCACATTCGGAAAGATTGTGCTTGAGCTTAAGTGAAGTGGCTTGCCAAGAAGGGTAACAACATAATTTATACTGTTGATGAAACCCTTTTACTGATATTTTCCCTAATACCTGGTGGATTGATTCTGATGCCTCTGTGCACATTTCCAATTCATTGCAGGGATTCCTTACAGAGAGGACAATAAGAAAAGGGGAGCGAAGTCTTAGAGTTGTTGATGGAATAGAGGCTGAAGTTGAAGCTGTTGGCACTCTATCATTAGCATTAGATAGCAGCTTCACTCTTACCCTAAATAATGTTATTTATGTTCCCACCATGAGGAGAAACCTTATGTCTGTTGCTCTTTTGGATGATAGTGGATACATTTGTACCTTTAGGGATAATAAATGTGTTATAAGTTTTAATTCAAATAATGTTGGTCTCGCGACTCGACGAGACAAACTCTATATGCTTCCTCTCTCTGAATGTCCTGTGTCAATGAATGTGTACGATACCACCAATAAGCGAAAGAGAAGTTTAGGTGATGAGACTTCATCGAAATTGTGGCACTGTCGTTTAGGCCACATTTTGAAGGGGAGAATGGAGCGTCTCATTAAGGAAGAGATACTCCACTCATTAGACTTATCTGACTCAGACCCCTATATTGATTGTATTAAGGGGAAATATGTAAAACAAATTAAGAAAGGAGCCACACGAAGCACGGGAATATTGGAATTAATTCACATTGATATATGTGTGTAATATTGCGAAGCCTCACTCCAAACTCTGGGTCTTCTGCCGGGAGTGTTTTGGCCCATCTGGTTATCGATTTAGGTTTGGGGAGGGGCATGTTTGGAATTTCCCTCTTCACCTACCCTTTTTACCTAACCCCATCCCTCTCTCTCTTCCTCTCTTTTCTTATGGCTGGTATTCCTTCTCCTGGCAAGATATTTTCTTTTCCCCACAACTCGCCTGGCGCCCCATTCCTTGGTCCTGTCTCTGTGCTAAAGGTCCCAGCTCTGCCGTTCTCTTGAAGGTGCCAAATTTCTATCAAGAGTCTGCTCTCTGCCATTCTTGCCTGGGATTCCTCGGAGCTTGTCTAATCGCCATCACTGCCGATTCCAGTGACCGAGTTTCCTTACGCCTGGCTTGATTTCTGCGGGCATTGCCGATCGCCCTGGCAGCCCTCCAACCCTCTGGGCGTCGCCCAGTTCTCCCTGCCGGCGTCCTTCTTCCCGACTCCTGGCCGCTACCCTGCCCTTGCAAGCGTCTCCTAGTGCTACTCACGCCAAAGAACCCCTCCATCCTCCTCTTCCTTGTGGGTAAGTGAGGTGAGGGTTCTAGGGTGTGATTTGATTCCTTGTGCTGGTTGGGGATAGTCTAGGGTCTCTAGATTTGGGCTTTAAAAGGCATTGCTCTAGTTGGGGAAGGGGGGAACTTTGGTTGGAAGTTAGGCTGTGCTCAGGTTGAGTTTTGTGGTTACGTTTTGGACAAGTTCGGGTCCTCTCCTGACTGATTGGCTATAGAGAAAATCGAAGCTAGTGTTCTTAAGTTTAATCAGAGCTCAAGAAATCGCGAATCGGCCCAACCGTTTGAAAGTTATGGCTATTTCCGTGAGAGCTGTCCAGAACGTGTTGAGTGGTCGGTACTCGCTGTTCATCGTCGATCTGGGATCAGCTGGTGCGTTGGCCAAGTGAGTGGCTATGTTATTCGTGTAGTTCATTCCCTTGCGGTCGTTTCGAGTATAAGAACGCTAAAATCCGTTGAGCCAATCAAAAGTTGCGCAATTTGGAAGTTTTGTCCCAAGGTTGGGAAATTTCAGCGAGTTCAATTTTTGTGTTGGGGTTTTGGGTCTTTTGTGCGTTCAGGTGAAGTAGTGTGGTGTGTATGGTCGTTGTGACCTATCTAGAATTGGAAAGTTGAGCTTGCAAATGTTTTTCAGGGGGAGTAGCTTTGGGAGAGGCTTCAACTTCTCGCCATCCTCCTCCTCGCAGTTGAAGGCAAGTGTAATGTGATATGCATGTTGTGGTATTGTAAAGGTTTAATGTTATTTAGGACCTTACCCACATGAAAGAAATTATATTGATGTCTTAATTGTGAACTTGAATAGATTACCGCAAATGGCGGTTTATGAAAGTAAGATTTATCTATGTGATACATTCGGTTATGGTTTGCAATAATGATTAGAAATGAATGAAGATGTGATCTAGGTGTGTCCATTTACATTCATGCATTCATAATGGACGGGGCGTCCCATGTTGATGCGGGCCTCGGTGCTCATCCGTAGTGAGCACAAAAGTCCTACCTCGTAGTCCCATTCATCGAGATGAATGGGAGCGAGACAGTAAGAATAGGCCCCTCCACGGGATGGATGGGAACGAGAGGATGCATGCCGACGGGCGTGCATCCGGCAATACCGGTATGGGCCAAAGATGGTTGCATTCATGAGCATGCATGATGCATTGCATAATTGTGATTGTGAGTAAAGGCCTAATGAGTTGATTTGGATGAGAATTTGTGAGTTTAATTCCTTATATGCTTAAAGTCATGTAATTCATATGTATAATTGTTACATGTTCACATTAATTTCTTTTCGCATTACACTTTGCTGAGTGATGAGCTCACATTTGTGTTTGATGTTTCATTCTAGGGAACTCCAAGGCGACATTTTGGGAGATGGGCTAGCTCACTTCACTCACGCTGACTTCACGTAGCTAGAATTAGGGCAACATCCTTACTTTTGATTATAGTAGTGATGGTGATGAACTTGATTTCTTTTGGTTAAGATAAATTGTAAGTAATGGGTGAATGTTTAAGACTATGAAACCTTAGTTGCATAGTGTATCTACTAGTGGTCCTCAATGGTGTAGTGCTTGTCTTTTGCTTATGTTACACCTTTATGTACTTGCTTAGTTGATCATGATGGTTAGCGGATGCCATAGCAGATTATGGTGGTTGGTTGGTTGTGAATGACTAAATATGTTGTCTTTATTATTTGTTGTCTTTTGTCTGCTGAGTGGATGTCCTAGTTTTAGGGGAGATGCTGCCGAATTTTTTTTGTAAGTTCGGCCCCCTACTAGCTTGTTTAGGTTGTTTTGCTGTCTCTCTCTAGTAATTTGTGGTTGTGTTTTAATAAAGGAGGTAACATTCAGGGCACATGAGGTGCCAGGGTGTTACAATGTGGTTCATTTCTTGTTACTTCAGTAGATGGGTATGACTCCTTTATTACGTTCACTAATGATTTCTCCCGTTATGGTTATATTTTCCCTATTCATGATCGATCTGAATCACTTGATAAATTTAAAATATTCAAGGCTAAAGTAGAGAATTAGCACAATCTAAATATTAAAGTGGTAAGATCATATCGTGGAGGAGAATATTATGGTAGACATGCTCCTTATGGACAGATTCCAGGTTCATTTGCTAAATTTCTTTCAGAAAATGGCATAATAGCCCAATATTCAATGCCTGGTGAACCTCAGCAAAATGGAGTAGCTGAAAGATGCAATCGCACCCTTATGGATATGGTGCGTAGCATGATGAGTTACTCTAGTTTACCAGTTGGCTTTCTGGATGGAAGCATTAAAGACAGCCGCACATATACTTAATTGGGTTCCTAGTAAATCAGTACCTAAGACACCTTATGAATTATGGACTGGGAGGAAACCGAGTTTAAAGTACTTACGTGTGTGGGGTTGTCTTGCTGAAGCTAAAATTTTTAATCCACATATTGGGAAATTAGATTCTAAGACAATAAGCTGCCATTTTGTTGGATATCCCGAAAGATCTAAGGGGTATTGATTTTATTGTCCAGATCGTGTCACTAAGTTTGTGGAAACCCGACATATTGTATTTTTAGAGAATGATGAAATCAGTGGGAGCTCAGGGGCTAGGAAAATAGATCTTGAGGAGATTCGGACATATGTACCATTTTCGATAATCCAAAAGACTATTCTTCCTGTGCCTCATTCAGTTACACCTCCAGCTGAGAATTCTAGAGTTGAGCCTCCAACTGAGGATTCTAGAATTAATAGTACAACACCTAATGGTGAGCCTCAACAACCCCTGTGATAACTAATATACCACTAAGAAGATCACAACGAGAAAAAAAGGTCTGCCATCCCAAATGACTATATCGTGTACATGAATGAAGATGTAAATGACATAGGGAAGGTAGATGATCCTAACTCATTTAAGGAGGCTATGATGACTAAGGATTCATCCTGCATGGCTTGAGGCCATGCAGGATGAAATCAAATCTATGAGCATTAATGACATCTGGGATCTAGTAGAGACTCCTAACGGAGTCAAAACAGTAGGCTGTAGGTGGGTCTACAAAACTAAACATGACTCTACGGGAAATGTCGAAAGATTCAAGGTAAAGCTTGTAGCAAAAGGGTTTACACAAAGAGAAGGGATTGATTATGTTGATACTTTCTCTCCCGTCTCAAAGAAAGATTCACTAAGAATTGTCATGGCACTTGTTGCTCATTATGATTTTGAGTTACATCAGATGGATGTTAAAACTGCATTCCTTAATGGTGACTTGCATGATAATGTTTATATGGTTCAACCGGAAGGTTTTGTCATGGAAGGCAAGAAACATATGGGGTGTAGACTTAAAAAAATCCATCTATTATATAAAACAAGCATCTAGACAATGGTACCTTAAGTTCAATGAGACCATAAGAAAATTTGTTTGGTTTCAAAGAAAATGAAGTGGACAATTGCATATACATTAAGACTAAGGGGAGTAAATTCACTATCTTAGTACTTTATGTGGATGATATTTTATTGGCTAACAGCGATAAGGATATGCTGTATGAGACCAAAAGATTTCTTTCTGCTAATTTTGACATGAAGGATCTTGGTGATGCCTCTTACGTTTTAGGCATTGAGATTCACCGAGATAGGTCCAAAGGGGTATTAGGCTTATCTCAAAAGACATATATTGTCAGAGTGCTTAAGAGATTTAATATGCGTAACTGCTCTGCCACGCCTACTTCTATTGTTAAGGGCGATAAGTTTGGAACATTCTAAAGTCCAAGGAATCAATTAGAAGCTAATCAGATGAAGGGGATTTCTTATGCATCTGCTGTTGGAAGCATTATGTATGCTCAAGTATGTACTCGCCCTGATTTAGCATTCGTAACCGGGATGCTTGGCAGATATCAATCTAATCTAGGGTTGGACCACTAGAAAGCCGTTAAGAAAGTTGTGTTATTTGCAAGGCACTAAGCATTACATGCATGCTTACATATAAGAAGTCTGATAACCTTGAGGTTGTGGGTTATTCAGACGCTGACTTTGCAGGATGTGTTGATACTAAGAAATCCATATCAGGATACATCTTCACACTTGCAGGAGGAGCCATTTTGTGGAAAAGCTCCAAACAATCACTTACTGCATCATCCATAATGCAGACTGAGTTTGTGGCATGTTATGAGGCTATTGGGCAGGCTGTATGGCTTAAGAATTTTATCTCGGGATTAAGAGTAGTAGACAGTATATGTAATCCACTACCTATATACTGCGATAATTTGGCTGCAGTGTTTTATTTGAGTAGCAACAAGTAAAGTGGTGCTGCCAAACACATTGACATTAAGTATCATGTTGTGAAAGATAGAATCCAGGATCAGACTATTGAAAGTTAAGCATATAAGTACTAAGTCTATGCTTGCGGATCCGCTTACTAAAGGCTTACCACCCAGTCCCTTTCGAGAGCATGTTGCCGGTATGGGATTACTGGAAAGCCTCTGATTCTAAAAATGAGGACCATAATAACAAACCAACTCCCATTAAGAATAAGTGATTATCATATCGAGATAGAACGATGCACTATAGATTCTGGGGTTGCAGTGGTGCTTAGATTAACTGCTGCAATACTTAATCTTGGTGTACTATTCTATTGAGTATGGACTTATGAAATTAGCCTTACGATCAAGTGGGAGAATGTTAGTAGTGATCTTCAGCCATAACTGTAAATCCAGAAAATCAGGGCCATAATTAAGATACGAAAAATCAAGAACTAATGACTCGCGCTCTGATCGGGAGCAACAAAATTCTGTTTTTGGTTTAGTTCCGATACCTGGTGCTATATTAAAAAGGATCGACCGGCACTCAAAATTATGTGAGTTAGAATCTTGAGTTTCCCTTTGATCCTAACACACCTTCCAATCAAGGCTTCAGCGCAAAGGTATCGAAGAACCAAAGCCAACACCGAGAGGATCTCGGCAAGCTCGGTTCTTCTTCATCGCGCTCAGGTTATTAAAGGCTCTACCATCACCGTGAGGATTACCGTGTCTTCTACCTCTCCTTCACCGGCATTCATTTGCGACAATCGAGCTTCACCGACACTCAGTTCACCGACCGAACCCCTAATGGCGACTTCATCATCACCGGGTCAATGGTCTAACGATTCTTTCTGCATTACATCTATGATTACACTTAGGGCTAGATGATTATGTTCATGTTTAGTTCCTAACAGAAATAGCATATCAATAAAATAAGCAAGGATCCCTCCTCTCTCCTCCCTCTTCTTGTACATAATTACTTATTTTCTTTTTTAGTTTTCTTATATACCGTTGTGTCTCTCCTACAGTTTTCCCCTTAAAAAAAGAAACAAAATAGGCAAGGACAATCACACCTGACAAGTTAGTGACAATCTAAGCAATATTAACAAAGTAGATCTAGGTCCAGAACTATTAGCAAACCTAAAGTAAGTCATAATGTTTCATTGTAGTTTTTAACCACAATAAGAATCATGATCCACATTTTCAGAGACTGTTCTTCAGTTCACTAGAGCAATGAACCATTAAGTACTTTCAGATTATAGTTTGCCCCATTCATTTGTAATTTGAAACCTAGCAAATTGACAATCATCTCCGCTTCATATGATCTTTTTTTTGTGCTAATCGTCTAGCTTTTGTGCTCCCATTATTTTTGATTGACTTTGATTGGGTTCTTTCCTAGCCTACCCCAACATGCTTGTTTCCTTCCTAGACTCCGCTCCCTTCCCCTCCCAATTTGGATTAGGGTACGATTTGATTCCCCCCAACATGTATCCTAGAATGATCCCCAACGAGCGGGGATTCAGCCGGAGGTCGACTGCAACGATCGGCGGGTAGTCGATTTGCAGGTGGAACTCAGATGGCCGATGCTGCCTGCCGCCCTCTCTTCCAATGCTCTGCCTACAGCCCTACATGATACGTCTTTGTGTTGTACCATGTATCGCATACGATTTTATTCAAAAACTGTTTTACAGTATCTCGGTTGATAATATCAGAGGTATAATTAGATTTAATATAGACTATTTTTAAAAAGTATTTATGATAAGACGTCTAATATAATTTTTTTTGTAATAGTGGTCATCGAATTTGTCTTTTTTGAATTTTAGATGGTCTTTCTGCATGCTGCTGTTCAACTCAACATGAAGAAGTGCTTGTTTCTTGCTCATTGATGAGCTCTATGACATAAATTATGTCAATGTGGCTGTCACATGGACCACCTTGCTGCGAAAATTTGGTAGAAATTAATTCTTCTCGATTTGCTTTATGTTTTACTCAATTATTAAAAAGACAACTATGTAAGAACGATTATTCTTCAGAGATACAAACTAGGTGTCGTCTTTTCACCTGATAATAAATAAATCCTATAATACTAAACAAGTAATCCCTGCTAACTACAATTAGTGTTAAGTTTCTCTTCTCTTGCCCTGCCACATCTCCTCAATTTATGCTGGCCGTCGGATGAAACATGTGCGCCATGACTTTATATAAGCAATTTCTCTGTTGAGGTCAGATTTGCATGCAACCAACCCAACCCATGTACTAATTATCAGCAAGTTCGAGAGGTCTGCCATGCGGAGGAGGTCCGTCTAGTGGCCCTGCAAGCAGAGGAGGAGCGGCCTCGAGGGCTTCGGGCGTGGCCTCGAGGGCTTCGGGCGTGGTCCGTCTCATGCCGTCGCAAGAATCATCGCACGGGACACGCGGACGTGACGTGGGTGACAGCGCGCTGATTCTCTCCGCCGTAAGAGAATATATATAAGGACATGTTTGTACATAACTTCATTTACTAAGTTTGTTATGTTTTGCCATATTTTCTAGCAAACTTTATTAAAATTGAAGCTATACTTTGGCTAGAAAAAGAAATTTTGCCACATTTTTTAAGTCACTAACGCGTGGGTTCTAGATAGCAAAAAAAAAAAAAAATGAAATCTTACCACAATTGTGACTATGAACCAAACGGATGTCTAACTTGATCAAACTTGTCTAACTCATATATAACAAAATGTCTGTATGTTTTTTGCTTTTGATTTTCTAAAAGCTGATTCTGAATTGTGGCTGTAGGGAAGTTGATTCTCCAAAAGCTGAAATCCAAAAGCACATATGAAGTGGACCGTAGATTCTAGTGTATACGAGTAGGTTGGATTGTGAGAATCGATTTTTAGAATCAGTTTGTTTTTATTTTATTTTTAGAGCCATAAACCATAATCAAAAGCAAAAGCAAATAAATCTAAAATATAGTAAGATTTGACTATAAAGCAAAGAGCCCCCTAAATGTTCAGGTTGTATTTCAATCCGATCCCATATGCTTCCTCACGGGAAAATTGATGTTTTACCATTATTAATTTGTGGACTCGCGCTTTTACCACTAATTCTATGACGCTCGCGCTTTTACCACTCATCTTGGGTAAACTTTGCACATTTGCCATTTCCGGGATTTTACGCATTTTCGAGCTTTTTCTCAGGTTTTTGTCGAGTGAACTTCCGGTTTTGCCCCTGGGCCACTTCTTCTCCCACTCCACTTGGTCTGGCTCAACCCGCAGCTTTGACAGGAGGAAGACGCCGGCGGAGGAAGCAAGCACCGCTCCGGCGAAGCACGCCATGTCAAGGCCGCTGACCAGCGGCACGCTCTTGAACTTTTCGAGAACGCCTGCCTGGAGCAGCAGGAGTATGACGTGGCCAATCCTCGACTTTGCCTGCGTGATGGACCGGATCCTGGCCCCTTCTTTCAGCTTCTGGTATGGATTTGTAGCTTCACGTTAGCATCGACACATGTGTAGTGGATCTGTCTACATGAACTACTGACAAGGCTCAATTACCTTTAGGTTGAATGCTCCTAAGTGTGATTTGTCAACGTGCAGTCCCGGTTTCTGAATGCTCCGGGAACCATAAAACATGTTGTACAACCCCATGCCAAACGTGAGAAGGGCAGTGCCAATCAGAAGCATGTCTGAAGAAAAGGAAATTTCTCCCAAGTTAGTAGGTGCAAATGCAACGCTGCACAAAGTCTGACGTGAAATGTTCTTAGTGATCGTCTCACAAGGATGTACCTATTGCTTCAATAAGCAGTTTGATGATCTCGGCTTGATCTACTATCTGGGACATGGCACGGAATTGCATGAAGAATGACTTCAGAACAACACCACAACCCTGAAGACACGTGAAACGGTTTGTCTTATTGGATGTCTTCACTTTAACATCCTGCATCATTGATTTCACTTGCAGGAGGAAGAAGGTTACCTCGAGAAAACATGGGACTGAACCAAGAAGCGATCCCGCCACACCGATCAGCGTGAACGACTGGCATCTGACGACACCCTGAGTTCGTCGTCCAGATGAACTTTATTACCAAAGATGAATACCTTACTGCTATGAATGGCAAATTCTGTAATATGTCAGCCAGTTAGTTACCTGATGGATAATGGCCTCGGAGATCTTCGCCCAGCATTGCCGCGTCAGTGCGAGCCACGTTGCCCCAAACCGCCTCAGGACCAGCCTCCTCATGATCTCATACGCCAGAGGTAACAAAAGGTGAACGTTCTTCACTTCGCCCGGTACGAAAAGCCTCTGCTGCTTCTCCGGCGTGGTACTGGCAGCTCCCAAGGTGATCAAGGCAGCCTCCTGCTCGGCGGCGCGGCTGACCCTGCTCTTCTTCTTCGCCTCCCACAGGAACGGGAACTTGAGAGACGCGATGCGGCGCGGGCTGGCGTTGCCGGAAGCCGAAGACGACGGCAGGTGGCTGTCCGGATGAAATGCCTTGGCGGTTGCCCCGAGCAACCCGCTGCTGCTGCCCGCACCTGCTGCCATTGCTGAACTCGGTCGAGCTCTCTTCACCCGTGTACTGCAACCGTTGCCTTTATTGCGTTTAACTGTTAACTGTTGGTGAGGACCTGTGAACCTGTTGAGCCAGACCAAGTGGAGCGGGAGAAGAAGTGGCCCAGGGCAAAACCGGAAGTTCGCTCGACAAAAACCTGAGAAAAAGCTCGAAAATGCGTAAAATCCCGGAAATGGGGCAAAACCGGAAGTTCGCTCGACAAAAACCTGAGAAAAAGCTTGAAAATGCGTAAAATCCCGGAAATGGCAAATATGTAAAGTTTGCCCGAGATGAGTGGTAAAAACGCAAACATCATAGAATTAGTGGTAAAAACGCGAGTCCACAAATTAATAATGGTAAAACGTCAATTTTCTCCACACCACAGCACTTTCAATGGATCCTTAAAAAAGAACGAAAGAAAAACAACTTCCATGGAGACCGGCGGTGAGCGCCTCAACTTCTAGGGGTCGCCTACTCTTCCTCTTCCCTCCCCTGCTCTCCCTTTTCCTCTCCTCCAACTCTCCAAGTCAAGATAATCGAGACACTTCGTCGGCCGCCATTGCGTAGCTCTCTCAGCAATCCCGCTCCATCTGGGGATGGATTGTGCACGCCGTGTCCGCACGCCGCTGCGGCAAGAGGTCTGGGGCCGTGGTTTTTAGGTCAGATTTAAGTCGTTCTTTGGCTAAAGTTGTTGTATTTTAGTTCCAAGTTACTACCCTTGGAGATCCGATTGATTAATTATTTTCGATTCTAATGTGCATATCACATTTGCCATCCTCGCGGCCATCCTTTTTAAATCTTTTGTACAGGTTGATATTGTACTCTTCTTTCTGATCTCATATCTCATGTGGATGTGCTTCCACTGAGATAATTAGAAACGGTAGCTCTATATTTCGTTTTGATGCATGTAGGCTGTAGCAGGTATTTTATTATGGTATACAAATTTATTTCAACACTACGGATGCTAGGTTTCTGATGATTTAGGTGCGAAAAGCACTACCATGGTAATGCAAATTGCTGGGCCATGTTACTATCCCCAAGGACTATGCATGATGCACAATGCTAGGCGCAGCTATCTGCTGGAAAGGGGATCCCCAGTTCTTTCCTTTTTATCAAGCTGCAGCCCATGAAGCATGCATTGGTCCATTTTGTTGGTTTTCTTTGTAGGAATTTGTTTGGGAGTGGGGAATTCAGAAGGTAGGTCAATTGATAAAATTTCTGTAATTCCAACAGTTGTTATTTTTCTAACTTTCCAAATAAACATTTCTTCCCTGTATTATTTGATTGCAACAAAACAGACTCTGTTTATTGTGCTTATAGAATGTCCTGTTCAATCCTTGAAGCAAAGTGGGTCTTCATGGTAGTTTCTGATTTTTTTTCCACTTATAGGTTGGTCTTGAGCATTCAGAGAGGAAGCAAAGGAGAAGACAATGGTGCAACGCCATGGTCACAAGTTGAGGCTGCAGATGTGGCTGCCTTCTTGAGTAATTTTATTCTCACCGACTGTCACTCTATATTGCTTTTACTAAAGGTAAATTTGAATACTTTTGTATATATTATGCTACAAACTGAATGTGTGTGTTCTCACCATCATTCTAGAATTTGCATTGTTTAGTTCTTTTAGTTATAGCTTATTGATTACCACGTTTTTTCCATGAGATTAGTATGTACAATTGGACCATTTTGATAGGCATTTGGCTGTATATTTCTTAAACTACTTTGTAGGAATGGTTCTTTTAGGTTGATTTCTTCATGTGGTGTACTCCACTTCAGTTTTTTGGTATGTCAGTTCTCAAGACTTATTCAGATTTGGAGTGTCGTTCTGAAGTCCTTTTGTTATTGATCCTATATATTTATCTGTTTTATTAATTTTATATCCTATGTTATGCTCTTGTATGTGCTAATTGATTGCTTCTTCTGTGATTGCTTTCATTCACATATGCAACTATGACTTCTTTTGATAGTTCACATTTTTTTTCCATATGCCAGTTTACTGCTCTTAGACTTTCGGCTATCATCAACTGCTCCAATATTTGTTCATATGATCAAGCTTGATAAGCATGGAGATTGGGCAAAGTTCATCATATGAATGGCACAAATGTCAGTGTCCCCAAACATCTAATACGCCGCTGCCTAGGCAAAGCTAAGCATTCTCTGCATAGTCTCTCTGATTCCGCACTACTTATTCAGGAGAACACTACTCTTGGCAGGCCGCCCACTCAACTGTTTTCACCAAACAACCAGAAATTAGGCGTTTCATACTTTGCCAGCGTTACCCATGGTTATCGTTTGCTTGCAATTTGAGTCCTCATTTGCATCTCATCTCACTTATTATCTTCTTTCCCTGCATATCAAGGAGTGCGTTTCTTTTGATAGCAATTTTTTGTTCAATTTAGTTCTGTGCAACGTAAGGTCTTGATTAAGTATCATATGTATTTCAATTTTGGTCAGGATGTCTTTGTGACGTACTTTTGCCTCCATTTGTGACTCAAGAGGTGAAAAAAAGATGGATGTAGCTTCCTTACTGAAAGATTATACAATTCCAAAACTTTTTTTAGCAGTGGCATACAACTTGCAAGAATCTTATGGCACTAACCAATCTTACATGCTATAATCAGATGCCTACAGACCTTATGTTCATTGCCGACTGTTATATCCTCATATATGTTTGCTAAACTATACGATTCATCCATAACAAACTATACTACTTATTTTACGAATTAGCTATACTGCCTTTCCATGTTTCACCAATACATGCACATGTACCTTTTATATCCAGACCAAACCAAATTGCTTGCTCTGAATTTCCGCAGCAACGCTCAGGGTATTCACTTAGTTAATTTTATGTTCAATATGTGTTGCAGTGTGAGTCTACTTTAATCATAAATAAAGATTAAAAGATAGAACGTTATGTATTGTAATCATTTGTATGTTCAGTTAATATTTTCAAATGTGACCGCAGCAAGCAGGATCTAGAAGTCAAAGCTCAAGCTTCTGCTTCCCTTGCTCCCAAGTTTTCTTATACAATCGTTCTCCTGCGTTGTCTATCATTATCAGAGTTCCAGCTTAAAGCCGCGTTAGTACCTGGTTAGTTGTACATGGGTTGACCATCCAAATAGGCCAGCATACACTTTCCTAAAAAAAACGTACTACAAAATGAAGATCAGACAACAAAAAGGACGTGAGTCTAGCTCGGTTGGTGGCTTATTCTTCGGCTCGAATTTGGATGCCTGTTGTTAATTTGGGTTCCTCCTAAGTATTCTTGTTTTAAGATCAAACATCAAAGATAGCTTAGAACACTACTACAAAAGGGGTTATATTAGGCATACTATCAAAGACGGTTTTTTTATAAAAATCGTCTGGAATGAGTCACAGGCACAACGGTTTTTAGCTAAAGCCCTTTGTGATGTAAATAAGAACAGAGAGCCTCAACTTTCTCTGTATTTTTAGTGTTTTCCGAACTATTTTTGAGGTGGTTGCATTTGAGAGATGGTCTGGTGGAAGGAGACACTAGATTTGGAGTTGTAATTGTAGATATTTGTGCTCTATGTCATCTAAGGTAGTAATTGGTTCGAATTTGCATTTTATTTAAGATCCAGCTTGGTAAAGAGAGAAATAAGGAAATTTGGGAGCTCGACTACATAATTTTCAAGATCTCCTTATTTTGGTGCCGTTGAGTTAATTTGCAGGACATGAAGGTTGATAAGTATGGTGTCACTACCAGGGAATTAAATTTCGCCGAAATTCGCCGAATTTTTGGATTTCGGGACTCTACGAAATCCAAACTACCGGTCGAATTTTTTTTTGAAAATTGCTACAGTTTTCGTGAATTTTGACCGAAATTTGAACTTTTAGGGCCGGATTTGATCCAATAACCCATAAAAAAGTGATCTTCTATGAAAATTTGTTGAAAAAAATGAATTTTTAAGACATTTTAAAATTTTGGCAGAAACACTGTTAGATTTTTATAAAATTGTACAAGCTTGATAATGAGCTGAAAATTTTATGATACAATCTTGAGCAGTGTAGGATCATACATAAAAATTTTAATAATAATTTAAGTTCATTTGTTATCTTTAAAAAATAAAAAACAAAAATGAACGTAATTGAGACAGTTACCTTGTCAGAATTTTATAAATTTTCTTGAGTGTGATCATGATCTAAAATTTTTAAGAGATATTACTAATTGCCTCAGTATCATTATATAAATTTTTTAAAAAATTTAACTTTTTTTGTTTGCTCAATCAAATCTATATAAGCCTTGAATTTTATTTGTTATATTATATTCCAATAATCAAGCAGTGAAAGAACATAAATGATATTATGTCAATTTTATAAATTTACTAGAGGGTGATCATGATTCAAAATTTTTATGTGATATTAAGCATTTCCTTATCAAACTTCGAAAAATTTTCAAAATTTTTAAACCTATTTTGATTGCTAAAGCAAATCTATGTATTGATCGTCAGGCTTTTATTAGGATGTAGCACTGTCATAATTTTTAAAAATTATTTAAGCATGATAATCATCTAAAACTTTTATATAACCATTAATTCTACATCAGGACCATCCACAGAAATTTTCAAAATTTTATAACATGGTTTGGAAAATTTTTCATTTTGTTCAAATTTGCCGATAAGCCTTTTAGCAGGACAACAACACTGTTCGAATTTTTAAAAATTCATGACATTTGATCATCATCCAAAAAATTTTATGAGAATATTATAGATATGTCAAGACCATCCACAAAAAATTTTAAAATTTTATAACCTCGTTGGTTCTAATTTTCATTCGGTTGAAACTTACCGGCCAGTGTTTTATAAGGATAGTAGCAATGTTTGAATTTTTAAAAATTCCTTAGATTTGATAATCACCTGAAAATTTAATAAGAACAACTCTGATGTGTTAAGAACCTTAAAAAAATTCAAAATTTTTCGACATCGTTTGAACCATTTTTTGGTCAGTGCAATTTCGGAATTTCGCCCGAAGTTTCGGATTTTCGGTCGAAATTTCAGAAATTTCGATAGAAAAAAACCGGATTTGAATTTTTCTTTTTGAATTTTGAACGGATTTCATCCAAACTGATGAAATTTCGCTGAAATTTCGGATTTCGGTCGTGGGTGAAATTTTGTTCAAAACGAAATTCGAATCCTTGGTCACTACTATGGACCTTGAATGTGTCGGATAGCAAGACGAACCATTTGTTCTCGCTAATGATGTTTAAATCTTCTATGTAATCGACCCATCTAATAAGAAGTGCCACGTAGTTATTTAAGGAGAGAGGAGGATTGTGAGTCGAGAATGTGGTAGATGAGAAAGAATACAATTAGTTTGACGAGTTGCCTCCTATCGTTACTGGCATCATCATCCATAATAATATCTTCGGAACTAATTAGCCTATTATATTTTGGCAGTACCATAAGCAACTAAAGGCACTAACCAATGCAGATTCTATATTTGCCACAACATGGAACTCTTCATTGTTTCAAAAACGCTCAATGTTATAGAGATTTGTCAATCTTACTATAATTGTTTCCACTTATTAATTTATATACACGCAAGACTTTACTCATCCTATCATAGGCTTGGTAATACGTTGAATCTACGTTGGAATAGATTGACCTGCAGGTATTTATGGACAACACTATGCCTTCTTGATGAGTGAGGTCATTAATCCAAAAGGCGGACACCACTCAAGCCTCGAGTGAAGAGTTGTGAATTTGTTAGATGCCGTTTCCATTAATTTGTGAACTTTGTGCTGTGAATTTGTGAATCGTAGTCCTCAATTCAATTGGTTTTTATATATGTGAGTTGATTTCTTAAATGGATGCGTTATACATTGTAATGTGCGATGAGAGTTGATTTCTAAAATGGATGTGTTGTATGTTCACATGTGATCGGAGCTCATTTCTGAAATATATATCATAGTAATGTTGGTGGTGCTCTGTATTTTGTCTTTTGTTTCAGAGGGCATGGCTAGTATTTCCTGAGGCTAGCTAATAAAACAAAATTCACATTCCAAATAGTTCCAGTTTGGAACTGTCTATGATTTGCGTCACATCCCAAATGGTTCCTTTTTGGAACCATCTGTGATGAGCTCCACATCACAGACGATTCCATCAGTTTAGACGGTACAGACGGTTTTAGTTTAGAACTAGCTGTGATGCATGCTCATCATAGAAGGTTCCAGTGTGGGACCATCTGGGATGGGTTTTTTCACTAACAGTTGCAAAACCGTCTGTAATGACCTATTGTTATCGCTAACACTTTGATACGATGGTTGGGCTATGCGTGATGATGATTACGAGCAACCGTCTATGATAAAGGGTTGTGCTGCAGTGGAATACACTTCACGAGCAACTAGAAAAATATGATGGAAATTGCTAAGAGTACTTGGGTGTTTTTCTCACTTTAGGAGTGTAACATTCCAATTTTGAGTTTCTGAGTTCTTGATTTCAAAAACAAAAAGGAACCAGTTGCCTTTTATTCTAATTAATACCAGCTTAATTTGAATTTTTTAAAAGCAAAATGATTTAATTTGATTAATCTATACCTCAAACTAAATATTTCTAGTTTTTATTGGGTTCCTTGTGCTTCATGGAATTTTTCTGTATTTTTGGAGATTTTTCGGAATTTATTTGCTATTTATTTGAATTTATTGAAGTTTATTCGAAATTGCTGGCTTTTTCGTTAATTTGGATTTGGATTTCTTTTTCCTTTTCCTCTCCGGGCCGAAATTCTTTTCCACGGCCCATTCCTTTCATGGGCGCTCGTTAAGCCGTCACACCCAACATCCTCGGTCGATCGCCCTTTGAAACCCTAACGCCCAGTAGTTGGATCCCGATCAACGGCCATCCCTCGCCCGCGTAGCCGCTTGCTCCAGCCGTTCGATCGGTGTCTCGTGGACCGCCGAGATAACGCCACGTCGCACTAAAGCCAAAACCCTAACCCTAGATTGAGTCAATCCCGGCCATCGGATTTGATCTAACGGTCATCGTTTCACCCGCTCTTCGCGTCGTCCGATCGTCGCTGTGTGGACGTCCCCCATTGAGCCACGTCGCCCCGAGCACCGCCGCCGCCCGTGCAAACCCTAACTGCCGCCGCTCTCGGCTTCCGCACCTTTTCCTGTCTCCCGAGGCTATAAAAGTGGGCGCCGCACCCCTCCCGAGGTTTGCCGTGACGCGCCGCCACTTTTCCCCCACTTCTCGCCGGCTGGGACGCTGCCGTGTGCTCCCACGCCCTCGCCGAAGTTCCGTCGTCGTCTCGCACGTTCCGCCGCTGTTTTCTCCCTCTCCGGTGAGTCTCTGCCACCACCAGTTGCACACTCGAGTTCCCCGCGTCACCCTCTCTCTTTTGCCCCAGATCCGAGTGCTTCTCGTTGCGTTTTGCGCCAAAGCCACGTCTTCTTCGTGTCCGGCGACTTTGCGCCGCCGCCTCGCCGTCGACCTCCTTCACTCGCTCGTGACCGTCCGATCTCCCTTCGACGGTTCAGATCTCGCCGCGTCATCGCCGCTGCCTCCTCGCTTCACCGCCGTTCGATCAGCACCGAGTCGACCAATGCGCGCCACATGTCTTGCCCGGTAAGCCGCCACGTCTTCCCGCCGCATCTTTGCATCCACCGTCATCCGATCTGACCGCACCCCATCGGATAACCGCCGCGTGGCCTAGCCTCGTCAGCCGCCTCGTCGACCGCTTGGTCAGCCGCCAGCGTCAGCGTTAGCTCAGCCTTAGCCGCCGCGTGGTTGCCACGTCAGCGTGACCAGCCAACTTACCCATGAGCTCCTCGGTGAGCTCGGTTCACCGTAGACCGAGCCACTGACATGTGGTTCCTACATGTCAGTCGGCATTTCTTATTCATTTCTGTTTGTTCCGAAAAACGCAAAATCCAGCCACTCACAATCTGACACGTGTCACTCTTTGTTATTTTTCTGATTTTCTCTCCCGAGGAACTTCCAAAAGCCCGTTCTCCTCCGTCCGAACTCTGATTCGAGTGATTCAAATTTCTAAATTCATCTAAATTCATGCTCTATCTGCTAGTGCCTTTCTTTTGATTTTTGTATTTTATTTGAATTTTTTTATTTATTTTGTTCTCGTTTTACGTGTAGACGACGTAGTTGAAGCGCAAGCAAATCATCCGGCAGAGGTAGAGCCAGCGGGAGGTATTGAAGGCAAGTCTTTCTTGACCATATTGATCCCAAGTTTATGAAAATCTTATTTTGTTTTAAATTATGCATGCTTATTACTTTGCGTAATGTACTTTAAATGCAGTTTTGATGCTGAGCTAAATTCCAACTTTGTTATGCCCTCATTGATATTAATCATGAAAACCTTTGACACCCTAGGTAATATTAATTCTTGTAGTTGATGATAATCAATATTGTAGCATGGGACGGTAGAATTGTTTAGCCCTGCTTAAATATTTCGGTATCTTGCCATTTTGGAAATTCTTTTCAAACATGGTTGAAAATTAATTGTGAAATTATGGCAATTGGTATTGCTATTATTATTTTATTAAAATAAAGTGGAAAATAGTTTAGACCGGGGCAGATAGTTGTTTTGGTGGGTGCTGGGTGCACGAGAACTTGTAAAGTGTTTGTTCCGCCCTAGTCAATTAAGGACCGAAGCGTGTGTTACCTTGGACCGAGCTTTACCGTACAACCACAAGTCTATATGGGTACGACCTGGCTAATTAATTTGTGCGTATTGTTATTGGCTTCGCCATTGGGTTGAATGTGGGTGTCGGGTAGACACTTGCAAGGCGCAAGAGGGGGCTTCTGTACTGGGCGGATTTAGCTCTAACAGCGGTGAAACCTTAGCGGGTGAAGTTGGTAGCGGTATCGTGCATTGTAAAGGCCTTGTCATGATCTCTCTGCCGACACACCAAAGGAAGTGTGTTAATAGCTTGGCATTACGGGAAGATCATGTCTTGTGAGTAAAGTGTACACACTCTGCAGAGTTAAAACTATTTAAGTAGCTGTGCCCACGGTCAAGGGCAGGCGAGGTACGCTAGCACATTGTAGATTTTATGGTTTTGTTTTAAATGAAAATGATGGTTTTGGTTTTAAATGAAAATGTGGTTTGGAAATCCGTGAGTGGTTGGAACTCCCGGATTATGGTTTGGCGGTTGGAGCCAATCAGGTGATTGGAACTGTGTCATTGTTATACATCAAATTCAATTATTTATTTATTTACATTTTGTCAAATATTGCCTTATGAAATTACTATTGCTATTTAAAGTTAAATTCTGCTTTATGCAAATGAATCATATTATACCTTCAATTGTTCAAGCCTTGCATATAGTTATCATGCATTATATTTCTAAGACTTGCGGAGTACGATGTGTACTCACCCTTGCAACATCCCAATTTTTCCCAGAGGAGTATCCTGAAGCTGAAGGTGATTATGAGTTCTACATGTGTGGTTTTGATGAAGGCGATCCGGACTACTAGGGCGCGTTCCCCAGTCGATTGCCTGTGGGCATATGGATTGGCTCTTTTTGTTGCTACTGTTTTATTTTCCGCTGCTACTTATCAACTTAAGCCATAAGACTTGTTTACTTGTAATAACGTGGTTATGAAGTTAAGTCCTTTTTGCTTTATTACTGTTATTTGCTTCGTGATATGACTGTGTTATCATCACTGTTTCCACTGTGTGTGCTAGATTTTTCTGGACTAGCACGGGTAAACACAGAGGGTTCGGATTTGGAAATCCGGCCCCGACAAGGAGTACTTGGATTTTCTATCTCTTTGATCTGCCTTGAGACTTGTGCCTGGATGGTGTCTCCAATGATTGGCAACCAATGGTGTAACTTTGATGAGTTAGGTTTAGGGTTCGAGTTAGCGTTTGGTTCACCGGAGCCGCCTACTAGGGGAGGGGGACAGACCAAAGGTGTGTGACGAGGAGGTGGAAGTTGGCCAGGACGATGAAGACGAGAGTAGTTAGGAGGCGGTGGTGGATTGGGCGGCAGTAGCCGCCGGAGACAAGGAAGGAGGAATCTCATAGTAGAGAAGGAAGAAGGAGGTGGTGCGGAAGGGTGCTTCGGGCAAAGGGAGGGAGGTGGGAGCGGGAGGAGTGGCGGTAGCTTGATGGCGGGTGGTGGTGCAGCAATGGTGGTGGGTTCGGGAGGCGGCTAGGGTTTGGAAGGGGACAGAAAGTATAGAGAATTTATATGGTTTGGGGATAAATGAAATGCTTTGAATTTAGATCTAACGAATCAAAACTCAAGTACCCATCAACAAAAAATAATACTCACATGACACCTAGACACCACCAATGTTCAAGTTTTAGTTGAATGAAATATTACTTTATTTTCAGATGATACGGCATAGTGCTCTCAACCTTTTTTTTAATTAGATTACATATTTTCTGGAAGGAACTGTTCAATTGCTCTTGCCTTTGGCGTCGCCGTGTTGGTAGTATTAGCCTAACCAATTTTTGTGTAAGCTTTTACGTGAAATGACACAACAGGTTGAAATGACCTACAAAATAAATTAGTCTACTCTAGTCTCCGCGTGAAGGAAGTGTCGATTTGACATAAAAAAAAGAGAAGTGTCGATTTTCCTCATGCCGTGCGGAGCAGGCCACCATTACATGGAATCCTCCACTAGTCAGGCTCACCAATTTGGTTGTCTCATTTACACTTTAAATATTCTGCATCCATTCAAGGCACGATTAAGACAACACCACTAAGACTTCACTACAGGGATGGCTATTTAGTCCACATGAGGTGTCATCAACATAGTGGAACTCGGCTCTACTTTATATGTACTCCAACATAGATGAAATGGAAAAATATTACGAGTAAGTAATTATTCGTATTTTGTATTGAATTGTCTAATCTTGAACCTATTCTCATTTGGTGAGTCCACACGTATATTGTTTGACCAACAATATTGGAAATCTACTCGCCAACCTATTAGCAAGCAGCTGGATAAGCTATGCTGCGAGGGGTTAAACAGCGCCCCTAGTTTCGTTGGCTGGTTCCGAAAGTATGTAATTTTCTCTTCCTCCCAGTTTTCTAACCGTAAACTTCAAATTATTTCCGTTGTATCTAGTAATGATGTCTTAACCTATGCAGTGCATGCTCGATGGCGGGCGGTGGTGCGGCAGTGGTGGTGGGGTGGGGAGGTGGCTAGGGTTTGGAAGCGGAGGGGAAGTAGAGAGAATTTATATGGTTTGGGGACGGATGAAATGCTTTGAATATAGATCTAACGAATCAAAACTAAGTACCCATCAACAAAAAATAATACTCACATGACACCTAGACATCACCAATGTTCAAGTTTTAGTTGATTGAAATGAAAGTGGCTGATAAATGATTATTTTATTTTCGGATGATACGGCAGAGAGCTCTCAAACTTTTTTTTTATCAGGCTACATATTTTCTGGAAGGAACTGTTCAATTGCTCTTGCCTCTGGCGTTGTCGTGTTGGTAGTATTAGCCTAACCAATTTTTGTGTACGCTTTTACCTGAAATGACACAACAGGTTCAGGAATCAAACCAAATTAGTCTACTCTAGTTTCCGCATGAAGGAAGTGTCGATTTGACATAAAAAAAGAAGTGTCGATTTTCCTCATGCCGTGCGAGCAGGCCACCATTACATGGAATCCTCCACTAGTTAGGCTCACCAATTTGGTTGACCTATTTTACAGTACACGTCAATTGTCTCATTTACACTTTAAATATTCTTCATCCATTCAAGGCACGATTAAGACAACACCACTAAGACTTCACTACAGGGCTGGCTATTTAGTTTGTTTGTTGTGTATTACAGGTCAGTTGTGTTAATCAACTAGGAGATTCATGCATGCCCACCCATTGCATCTAGGGATTAACAAAATCCTTTGGAGCTAAATGAATTGTATTCACTTAGTTAATTGTATGTTCAATATGTGTTGCAGTGTGAGTCTACTTCAATCATAAATAAATATTGAAAGATAGGACGTTATGTATTTTAATAACTTGTATGTTCACTATGCTCAGCAATGTTCTAAATAACGGTTGTTTATATGGTAAGCGGCCTTGTAAATGGTCTTGTAAATAGTTTTACTATTTAAAATTCAAAGAAATTTGTATATGCGTTTGCAATAATAAAATGAGCATCTAATTCAGCTTTTTTCACGCATATGGAATGGAACTACCAAGTTATCAACACTTGTCCGCACCAATGATATGAAAAAAGATGACATGATGTTAATGTAATTAAAGAATCATAATTGAATAAATAAACAACTTAAGTGGTAGTGAAAAGTGAAGCTACCATTCATCTCCCATATGTCATAATGTTTCATGTCATATGACAATTTTGCAGCTTAACTCAAATAAGTAACCAATAAAACGGGCTTATTAAATGTTAATGATTGTTAAACCGAATAAACAGATCGATAAAACAGTCAAACCTTAAAATGTCTATAAACGTAAAAGGCATGAGACATTTACCATTTTAACAGTCATTTATAAGGCCTTAATGGCATTTATTTAGAACACCGACGCTCGGCTAACATTTTCAAATGTGACCGCAATAAGCCTAGAAGTCTAGCGCTGCTTCCCTTGCTCCAAGTTGTCTTGTACAATCGTTCTCCTAAGGTAGTTGTGAACACACTTCATGAACAACTAGTACTCAGTTATTTTCTCACCTTAGGAGTGCTCGAATTTCTTATCTCTTTGATTTGCCTCGGGATTCACGCCTTCGATGGTGTCTTCGACGATTGGCAACCAATAGTGTAACTTCGTCGAGTTAGGTTTAGGGTTCGGATTAGCATTGGGCTCATCGGAGCCCGGAGCCTCTAGTATGGCGGAATGGTGTTTGGGGTGGAGGGAGGGAAGCGGGAACGAGAGGAGCGGCGGTAGCTCAACGGCAGGTGGTGGTGCAACGGTGGCGATGGGTTGGGGAGGCGGCTAGGGTTTGAGGACGGGAGGGGAAGTAGAGAGAATTTGTATGGTTTCGGGGAGGGATGAAATCCTTAGGATCTAGATCCAATGAATCAAAGTTCGAGGACCCATTAATAAAAAAAATATTTACATGACACCTAGATATCACCAATTTTTAAGTTTAAGATGAATGGAATGAAAGTCACTGATAAATGATTATTTTATTTTTGAGTGATACGGCAGAGTGCTCTCATTTTTTTTTGTGAAGTTATACATATTTTTTGGAAGGAATTGTTCAATTCCTATTGCCTGTGGCTTTGCCGTGTAGTAACAGCAATTTTTGTGTAAGCTACCTGAAATGGCACAATAGGTGCCAGGAAACAAACGCGCATTTGCGAAATAAATTACTCTACTCTAGTCTCTGCATGAAGGAAGTGCCAGGAATCAAATGCACACTTGCAAAATGAATCAGTCTACTCTAGTCTCTGCATGAGGAAGTGTCGATTTTGCATTAAATAAAATGAAGTGTCCATTTCCACTAGTCAGGCTCACCAATTTGGTTGCCCTGTTTCACAGTACAGGTCAATTGTCCCATTTACGTAGAGCTTCATGCTTTGAATATTCCGCATCCATTCAAAGACAACACCACAAAGACTTCATTACAGCCTGGCTATGTAGTTTGTTAGCCGAGTATTATAGGTCAGTTGTGTTAATCAACTTGGAGATACATGCATGCCAAATTGCATTTAGGTATTAACAAAATCCCTTGGATCTAAATCCAATAGCTCAAAATTTGAGTACCCATTAACCAAAAAAAACTAAACTCACATGACACCTAGACACCACCAATGTTTAAGTTTTAGATGAATGAAATGAAAGTCCCTGAAATGTTTCAAATTATATTGGTAGTTTTAAAAGAAAACATGCACGACTTTGCATGATAACTTCCAATATGAAATATACGAAGTTTAAATTTAAAAGTTCATAATTTTAATTTTGACTTCTAGTTTTTTTATCAGATTACATGACCTAGACTCTAAGTTTTAAGTGAATGAAATGAAAATTGCTGATAAATGATTATTTTATTTTTGAGTAATACAGCAGAGAGCTCTCAACCATTTTTAATTTGGTTACACAAATTTTCTGAAGTAATTGTTCAATTGCTCTTGCCTATGGCGTTGCCGTGTTGGTAGTTTTAGCCTCAAAATTTTATATACGATTTTACCTGAAATGCACAATAGTGCGAGGAATCAAATGCGCACTTAATAAATAAATTAGTTGGAAAAAGCCTAATTTACGACCTGAATGCTGAGACAATGTGACAGGTGGCCCCTCCAACCTTTTTTATCTTTGTTAATTTGTTAGAAGATCTGTTGGGTGATGTGGCATCCATGTTAGTCTAAAGATGCACAGTAGATGCCACGCCACCTAAAATCACTTTATGGTGAAAGTTGCATTTTAGACGATTTCGAAAGTTCGAGGTTGTAAAATGAACTATTTCTAAGTTCTGAATTGAAAATCGATCCAACACCAAAGTTCAGGTTGTAAATTGGACTTCTTCCAAATTAGTCTGCTCTAGTCTCCGTACGAAGGAAGTGTCGATTTTGCATAAAAAAAAAAAAGAAGTGTCCATTTCCCTCGTGCCGTGTGGAGGCCACCATTACATGGAATTCTCAGGCTCGCCGATTCGGTACAGGTCAATCGTCCCAATCACATGGACCTTCACACTTGGAATATTCTGCATCCATCCAAGGCACCGTTAAGACAACACCACAAAGACTTCACTTTAGGCATGGCTATGCAGTTTGTTTGTCATGTATTACAGGTCAGTCGTGTTAATCAACTTAGAATTCCATGGATGCCCAGTTGCATGTATGCATTAACTGTAACACCCCAGCACCCCGTGCCCCGAATGTTACACCCTCTAGCACCACCAGTTACGAATTTCTAAGAATAAATATTCGCAAAGCAAGCTAACAACTATGAGGTTGTCAAAATTATTAAAAATTTAAAGCACCTCCCTAAATCTAGGTCATCCACTCAGCAGGCAGAAAACATTTGCAGTATAATATCATTCTAGCAGGTCCTTAGTTAACCAATCACGCATTCTATAGGAAATTAATAAACTCTACCACATAATTATTACAAGACAGGGAATTTATTAAACATAACCGCAAACAACCTTTTACAAAAATTGTGCATGAGCTAGAATATAACTATAATTGAGATGATGGAATGATGGTGATGCAACGTGATTGTGTTACTACCCCATCCATGCATGCGGCTTCAAAACACCTACAAACATGAAATAACAAGCGTGAGTTTAAACTCGGCAAGTACACGAGAATAATAAACCCAATTTACCGTAAGTAAAATACAAACTTAACCATAAGAGCAAGTAATACAAATAAAACAATATCCGGACAATAAGCACTCATACCCATTTAAAGTAATAACTTGACCATACCAAAATTACTACAATCAAGCCATCATCTTGATAATAAAACCAATCAACGTAAAAGAGACATCACGTGGCTATAAGTCACTCGTTTTCCGACTCAACCACCTCCTTTTGCAACTCAAACTATTTTTATCACTTTTAGCTGAGTTCACAACTCGACTCCCCTCCACAATATTCATGCAACATAATTTGCAGCGGTGAAATCGCTAACTCATCAATTTGGTTCAACCTTCCTTTACCTTTACCGCAACCCACACTTGCAATGCTATGTAAGCGATATGTTTCCATGCTCACATGCACTTTTCAGCAGTATACATTTCTCGGTCACATTCTCATTTATGCAATGCAATGCAATGCATCATGCCTCTTTGTATAGCACATACCCGGTATTGCCGAGCACCACCCGTCGTCGTGCCCTCAAACCCAACCATCCGTGGAAGGGCCTGCAAACAGGACTTGCCCGCTACCCGATGGCGGGTCCTCGCTGCTTCCGCTCCCACCCACGCCGTGGATGGGACTCTGAGGTAGGATCTCTGAGCACTCCGGATTAGTCATATATTCCATATGACTTTCTCACCGACCTGGCTCGATGCACTTTTCATGAATGCACTTATGCAAATGCCATTCCCCACCTTCTTATGCATATTCTCCACATTCATAACTTTATGATCACAATTAACTTCTATACTCTTATAAATACCATACTCGCAAACTATGGCCACAATCCAGCCATTCTCATGATTTCAACATCCATATTAGCCTAATCATACAAATGAACATCATCAAGGTATAGTCACACCACATGCAAGATCAAACATGGTAATATCAATGTAACACACGGATAACAGTGGTATTGCGAAACATAAAGGCCTCCTAAGCCCAACCACCACAATACACTTGCCACAATCAATAGAAATTAGTACGAGCGGATAAATAGCAACGAATAACTCAATTAGGCACTCGATTCGGTGTACTTACATCCAACCCTTAACCATTTAATCATCATAAGCATTTGCATACCCGGAACCATTTTCTAGTTATAGCCAAGCAAGGCTTACCTCTTGCGTGCTCATCGGCAATTGAGTACGCTAAAAGCAAACAATCAATTAATCATCCTAGCCACGATCTAGGGAATGCACTTGCCTTTTTCCGACGCGTGAGGCAACTCGGGACCAAGACCACACCCGAAGACACTCCCTGAAAACAACGATTGCGTACAAGGATGGGTCAAGGTCCGACTCAATACATGCCGAAATCTCAACATATGCCAAAGATAGCCCCAATTCCCACTAATGGACACTCCGGGCAACACACTAGACAGTAGATATTAAACCTCAATAATAAGAGAATACATTGACAACTCTCTCAAGTGGGAAGCTTATGCATAACCAAAAATAACCATGCACATACAACTATTCTAGAACAGCCATAATGCCTCTATTCGAATCAGAAGCAGGCACATCAAGTAGACAATTGAAATAGATGCAAGATAACACAAGTATTCATTGGTCATCAACTGAACAAGAAATTTGGGATTGCACAAAGGACCGAACATCAATAACAAAACAACCTGGGCACCCTTTCTATGCATTAAAATGCATACACCCAATACCATCCTAGAAAACAGAAGGCATTCATGCATACTTACCCTAATGAACACAAAACACAGATAACCCCACATGTTTTAGACCTCATAATTCTTCTCGGACTCACGACAATAAAATAGAACTAGCATGCATGGACATATATAGGTATGCACACAATTTAAAATGCATCAATTCTTGCCTACCAATCCTATGACTCAACTTTGGCACACTTAATTCACTATGATACCATATCAAAAACCTACTAGGCATTACATCAAACACATGGCGGCACAAAGAAACATCCATACATTGAGCATATATTAAGTATTCGACAACATGCACCTTATCAATCACAATTGTACGAAGGGCCAACATATGGGATCATGCACACCTCAAACAAAAAGGTGCATGCCAAAACAATTCATTCTCATGAAAACCCTAGCTAGGCATTTCATCAAACACCATGTAGGCAAGCTATCCCCCAAAGTAATACCTCACAGTAGCTTCCATGGAGAAAGGAGATGCTAGCCAAGGGGTGGAGCATAGGAGTCTCTGGCAAGCAAACAAGGAGGCCAGGCTGAACCTGGTCGCCAGGCGACAGGTCAGTTTCGGCGGACTCATGAAGCTTCAGGCGGGTAGGATCAGGCGTCGCTGCCAGGGCAGGGGTGGTGCCGGCGGCTGCTGGCGGGCAGGCGAAGAATCGCGGAGGCTCGCGGAGCTCGGGCGAGGTGGCCTTGACTGGGGCACTTGACGCGCATAAGAAGGGCGCAGGAGGAGGAGCCATGGGAGGAGGTCTTGGAGGAGTCTTGGTGGTGTCTTGCTTTGCTCTTGGCCTGGCTCGCCAAGGTTCAGCGAGAGGAAGGGACACGCCGGGCGATGGGAGGAGCATACAGTGGCTGGAAGGCTTCGCCGAGGTTGCCAAGCCACCGCCGAGGACTACCGAAGGCCGAGAAGGCTGCCGAGTGGGGAGGAAGACCAGGGGAGGGATGATTGGGGTCGGCAGGCAGGAAATAGGCGAAAGGCTCGGCTGGAGTGGGAGGTGGTGCGAGGAGGAGAAGGCTTGGAGGAGGGGGGCACAGGAGGAGAGCTAACTTGGGGAAAATATCGGCCCAAGCAAAAGAATGGACCACACACCCAAATAGGAAAGAGATGAGCTTAGAGGGAAAGTAGGTGAGGAGGGGAAAATCCCAGAAAAACCCTTCCAAATCCTAAAACCCTAACCCAAGCACCCCCAACAGGGCACCACCCCGAGATTTCACCTTAAGCGACCAAAACACTCCGTGAAGGCCCAAAATTGAGCGAGGTTTCATGATGTTACACTCTTCCCCTTTAAGGAATTGACCCCGAATTCCACAAATGCCAACCAAAAACCAAAGTCCACAAGGGACTTAAAACTCCTTGGCAACTCACAACACCCATGCAAGGACTTCAAACGGAAGCAAGCGATAAACCAAGTTTCCAAATCCATCCATTAACAAAACGATTTGACTTAACTCAAATAGGTACAACTTCTCACGCAAGAATTCAGCCAAAGTCAATCAAGAGATCAAAATTCCAAAGGACCACTGCCCAAGGTCAACGCTTACTGCAGAACATTACACAGCAAATTAAGGAATCCTCCGCTACAACCATCTTAACTCAAAAGGGCAGTCACACATTAGAAATGGTGACATAATTACCCTCAACTTCTAAGTAGTTCACTAATAAGGGTTAAACAAACGCCACCAAGGAACCATATCAAAAGTAAAATCCTCAATTATTATCCACCCAAAATCCCCTTGATTCTCTTTAGCAGAACAACCACTTTCATCCTCTTCATAATGTGATAAAAAAATACACACCAAGGAAACTCAACTCTCAAGAGAAACACTACATTGACTTTTACAGCTGCAAACCCAATGACCAAAGAAAACCCAATTCTCATTATTATATTCAATACTATACCATAAGCTTCCATATCCAGTAACTCCAGCTAAAACACAAAAGGAATAGAATTCCCGCTTTGACCAATTGAACCACGTACATCATTTTGAACCCAGAGCATTAAAATCTACCTGAGAGAGGATCTTGAATTCTTGATAAAGTCCAATCATCACTCAAATTCTTCTCCCAAAGCCAAATTCTGCAAGAGAAGATCCTATTCTCAAACATCATAGTAACCATTAACACTTTCAAATCGATACAATAACATTCACCTCGGGGAGAACTCCAATCAAAAGAGAAACCCCACGCAAATCGCTGACAGAAGCACTCATAAAAACCAAAAGACAACTCAAATTACTTTAATCAAGGCAAAGCCTCTCCAACTAACCCAGAATCAACATTCGGCAGAGGAACCCGATCCTCAAATTAAGCATCTGTATCCTAAACCGTCATATTCTTCCTCAAGAGAAAAGGAAACTCATTCCCAACAAAAATCACTTCACCCACAGAATCACTTACGAAATATTCACCACAATTACAATCTGTAATACTCGCCAACACATCACACAACTCTAATCAAATCCGGCTCTAGTCAATCATAGAGTTACAAAACCCAAACTTCCTTTATTTAATCTCTCCTATTCATACATCCATCACGGGTCATAGCATCATCAAACCCTAACCCAATCTATCTCAGGACAATCAACAAGGAGAACCACGTTCTCACCTCTTCAGCACAAATAACTTCTCAGTTAATTTAACACAAGACGTGTGTCATCCTTTACTTTGGTTTACTAGCCATGACGAACCTCGATAAGATCTCCACTAGACCTATTCCACAGATAAGGCTCCCAAATAGACATTCATACAACCATTCCATATACTCATCCTTTAATTTCACATTAATTAATTCATTTTGTCGGTCCACCATTTAATTAACTCATAAGCAACATAAATTTAACAACTCTCATGCCTTTGCGTTAATATACTATGGTACTTTACATCAACATCTTACTAATATAAATTTCATCCGCAGAAAATTCTAGTCCCTCTCAATCCTAATCAATACTAGACTTACCGGAACACAAATCCTGAACTTCCAATCAATTCCACAACTCACAACCATTGTAATAACTCTAATCAACCTTTCATTTTAGATTCACCTGCCATTCCAATGAATCATTCTATACCATGCAATAAATGTGGTTGTCTTTAAATCACCAACAAATTCTGTTTAACAGAATCCGTAACCCTTCTTATCTGGAAACTTAACTACTCATCATACACTTAACGCCTTGAACATCCTCGTGGGTCGTGTACCCAACCTTTAAAGGAAACCACAATCTTAAGCATGAGCAACAACAAAAACCATCTTTCTTTCCAGAAAAACTCAACCATAAATCATAAGAGATTTCGACTCTCAAATCCCCAAACCCCGATGGGGAACAACTCCTTAAACAATTCTCAAGATTTACAACTTCCAGGAAGGAAAAGAGATGCATGGGAAAACCAAATGATCAACCAAATCCTTCTCGATAAAACCTTAACACCGAAGATCCACACGACTTAAGTTTTGCACCAAATAAACTTCAATAACTTTCTTAAATGGAGAACAACAACTACAATAGTTTTTTTTTCTACAAGTCAACCCACGGTAACCAACAAAAACCAAAGAAACCAATGAAACCGAACTCCAGAAAGATGAAAGCAATCCGAAGGAATTCATCACCCAACTCTTCGCTTTGCCGCCAAAGAAATGAAGCCAATAGAAACCAACCTTCTCCACTCACTCCCTAAACTATGCCACAACAAATGACGACTCAAGAACGAGAGGTTCCCACACAGTAAAGGGTGGCACTAACCAGTCGCACCCACAAGCAAAACTCACAACTCGGCCAAAGGAACAAGGTCGAAACCTTTCGGCTTAACCAACAACATGAACATAAGCGTATTGATTCCAACAGTCCTTTCATAATCAAAGCAATATGCAACAATAATTTAACATTCAATCATCAAAACTTAAATGCAACATTTAAGCGTAATGCAATGATACCCATCCCTTCCTACTGTGCACAAGAGTGTGTCAAGTTTTAAATTAATGAACCACGCTACTCCAGATTTTAAGGTTAGTGCCCTGAGGCCAAATTTTAAAAGTAGATACCTATGCCATGTTTTCTAATTCCACACAACAACTTTTAGTTTACTCTAGAGTAAAATTGCTAAATTCACATGCCACGGACCTAAAGCCCGCTCTGATACCAATTGTAACACCCGGCACCCGTGCCCCTAATATTACACCTTCTAGCACCACCGATTTAATTTCTAAGAATAAATATTAGCAAAGCAAGCTAACAACTATGAGGTTGTCAAAATTATTAAAAATTTGACACCTCCCTAAATCTAGGTCATCCACTCAGCAGGCTGAAAACATTTGCAGTATAATATCATTCTAGCAGGTCCTTAGTTAACCAATCACGCATTCTATAGGAAATTAATAAACTCTACCACATAATTATTACAAGACAGGGAATTTATTAAACATAACCGCAAACAACCTTTTACAAAAATTGTGCATGAGCTAGAATATAACTATAATTGAGATGATGGAATGATGGTGATGCAACGTGATTGTGTTACTACCCCCATCCATTCATGCCGGCTTCAAAACACCTACAAACATGAAATAACAAGCGTGAGTTTAAACTCAGCAAGTACACGAGAATAATAAACCCAATTTACCGTAAGTAAAATACAAACTTAACCATAAGAGCAAGTAATACAAATAAAACAATATCCGGACAATAAGCACTCATACCCATTTAAAGTAATAACTTGACCATACCAAAAATTACTACAATCAAGCCATCATCTTGATAATAAAACCAATCAACGTAAAAGAGACATCACGTGGCTATAAGTCACTACGTTTTCCGACTCAACCACCTCCTTTTTGCAACTCAAACTATTTTTATCACTTTTAGCTGAGTTCACAACTCGACTCCCCTCCACAATATTCATGCAACATAATTTGCACGGCGGTGAAATGCGCTAACTCATCGAATTTGGTTCAACCTTCCTTTACCTTTACCGCAACCCACACTTGCAATGCTATGTAAAGCGATATGTTTCCATGCTCACATGCACTTTTCAACGAGTATACATTTCTCAGTCACATTCTCATTTATGCAATGCAATGCAATGCATCATGCCTCTTTGTATACTTTATACCGGTATTGCGAGCACCACCCGTCGTCGTGCCCTCAAACCCAACCATCCGTGGAAGGGCTGCGAAAGCAGGACTTGCCCGCTACCCGATGGCGGGTCCCACGCTGCTACCGCTCCCACCCACGCCAAAGGATGGGACTACTGAGTAGGATCTCTGAGCACTCGGATTAGTCATATATTCCATATGACTTTCTCACCGACCTGGCTCGATGCACTTTTCATGAATGCACTTATGCAAATGCCATTCCCCACCTTCTTATGCATATTCTCCACATTCATAACTTTATGATCACAATTAACTTCTATACTCTTATAAATACCATACTCGCAAACTATGGCCACAATCCAGCCATTCTCATGATTTCAACATCCATATTAGCCTAATCATACAAATGAACATCATCAAGGTATAGTCACACCACATGCAAGATCAAACATGGTAATATCAATGTAACACACGGATAACAGTAGTATTGCGAAACATAAAGGCCTCCCTAAGCCCAACCACCACAATACACTTGCCACAATCAATAGAAATTAGCCCTGAACAGATAAATAGCAACGAATAACTCAATTAGGCACTTTCGATTGTGTACTTACATCCAACCCTTAACCATTTAATCATCATAAGCATTTGCATACCCGGAACCATTTTCTAGTTATAGCCAAGCAAGGCTTACCTCTTGCGTGCTCATCGGCAATTGAGTACGCTAAAAGCAAACAATCAATTAATCATCCTAGCCACGATCTAGGGAATGCACTTGCCTTTTTCCGACGTGAGGCAACTCAGGACCAAGACCACACCAAGACACTCCTGAAAACAACGATTGCGTACAAGGATGGGTCAAGGTCCGACTCAATACATGCCGAAATCTCAACATATGCCAAAGATAGCCCCAATTCCACTAATGGACACTCCGGCAACACACTAGGCAGAGATATTAAACCTCAATAATAAGAGAATACATTGACAACTCTCTCAAGTGGGAAGCTTATGCATAACCAAAAATAACCATGCACATACAACTATTCTAGAACAGCCATAATGCCTCTATTCGAATCAGAAGCAGGCACATCAAGTAGACAATTGAAATAGATGCAAGATAACACAAGTATTCATTGGTCATCAACTGAACAAGAAATTTGGGATTGCACAAAGGACCGAACATCAATAACAAAACAACCTGGGCACCCTTTCTATGCATTAAAATGCATACACCCAATACCATCCTAGAAAACAGAAGGCATTCATGCATACTTACCCTAATGAACACAAAACACAGATAACCCCACATGTTTTTAGACCTCATAATTCTTCTCAGACTCACGACAATAAAATAGAACTAGCATGCATGGACATATATAGGTATGCACACAATTTAAAAATGCATCAATTCTTGCCTACCAATCCTATGACTCAACCTGGCACACTTAATTCACTATGATACCATATCAAAAACCTACTAGGAATTACATCAAACACATGGCAGGCACAAAGAAACATCCATACATTGAGCATATATTAAGTATTCGACAACATGCACCTTATCAATCACAATTGTACGAAGGGCCAACATATGGGATCATGCACACCTCAAACAACAAGGTGCATGCCAAAACAATTCATTCTCATGAAAACCCTAGCTAGGCATTTCATCAAACACCATGTAGGCAAGCTATCCCCCCCAAAGTAATACCTCACAGCCGCTTCCATGGAGAAAGGAGGTGCTAGCCAAGGGGTGGAGTAGCAGGGGTCTCCAGGGCAGCGCCGACAATAGGAGGCATGGGTGAACCAGTCGCCAGTGAGTGACGGTCAGTTCGGCCGGACTCGTGAAGCTTCGGCAGTAGGAGTGGGGTGGCGTCGCTTTGCCAGAGGCAGGGGTGGTGCGTGTGGCGGGCGGCCGGCCGGGCGGCAGGACTCGGCGAACTCAGGCAGGTGACGCCGCTGGGGACCTGACCCACGCATAAGAGGGGCGAGGAGAGGAGCCGGGGGAGGGTCTTTGGAGGAGTCTTGGTGGTGCCCATTCTTTGCTGCTGCAATTTCTTCTTGAAGGTTCGGCAGGAGGGAAGGGACACGCCGGCGATGGGAGAGGAGCATACAGTGGTGAAGCCGCCTGCCGAGGTGCCAAGCCTTCTTAGAGGACTCTACGAGTCTTTGCCGATGGTCACTGCCAGTGGGGAGGAAGACTAGGGGAGGGATGATTGGGGTCGGCAGGGCAGGGAAATAGGCAGGGGCAGCTCGGCCTGGAGTGGGGAGGTGGCGCAGGGAGGAGAAGGCTTCGGCAGGGAGTGGGGCACAGGAGGAGAGCTAACTTGGGGAAAATATCTGGCCCAAGCAAAAGAATGGCAGCCACACACCCAAATAGGAAAGAGATGAGCTTAGAGGGAAAGTAGGTGAGGAGGGGAAAATCCCAGAAAAACCCTTCCAAATCCTAAAACCCTAACCCAAGCACCCCCAACAGGGCCAGCCACCCCCGAGATTTCCTGCCAAACGACCAAAACACTCCCGGCAGAAGGCCCAAAATTGAAGCGAGGTTTCGCAGTATTACATTAACAAAATCCTTTGGATCTAAATCCGATAGCTCAAAATTAGAGTACCCACTAAAAATACTCACATAACACCTAGACTCCAACCATGTTTATGTTTTAGACGAATGAAATGAAAGTCACTGAAATGTTTCAAATTATATTGCTAGTTTTAGAAGAAAACATGCACGACTTTGCATGGTAACTTCCAACATGCAATATACAAAGTTTAAATTTAAAAGGTTCATAATTTTAAATTTTGACTTGTAATTTGTATATATTTATATGGATTTTTTGTAATTTTTTATTCTGAATTTTTAAAATTACTTTTTGTATAGTTTTGACTTTTAGTTTGTATCTATCTAGTACACTTGAATTAATTGGAGTTTGTAAACACATCAACATGATCTATTTTGTATTTTTTCATTGAAATATTAATTTATGTATCAACTGTAACGTTTAAGTTTAGAAATTCTCAGTCCTTTATTAAAATAATCCCTAAACGGTAGCAAATACAAATTGATAACATGGCATGCATATAGATTCCTATGAAATTCCTACATTCCAAAAACCTTAGCTCTGTAGGAATCATGACAAATTCATGGTTTCAAAATGGGGGCCTAAATGGTTTTCTAGCCTCTTATCCATGTGAAAGGCTACATGGTCTAATTAAAACTAATTAAGATTGTGATACTGATACATCAAGCACTTCTGATAAAATTGTTACTCCCTCCGGTCACAAAAAAAATATCGTTTTAGGGTACGTGAGGTCAAATTTTATAAAATTTGACTATTGATATCTTTTCAATATTTAGATTGAACTCATAAAAATGATATTTATATATTTGTATTGAAAAGAACATTCATAATAGTTAGGTTTTATAAGTATATTACAATAGACATTAGTGATCAAAGATGCGTCTTGGGACCTTCCCAACGTCCAAGCTTACATTCTTTTATAATTTGAAGGAGTGTGTTGTTTGTTTTTATTTTTTTAACTATTGTAAATAGATTACCCCAATTTAGACTCCTTTTGTTATGGATGGAAAAAGGTCATATACATGCCAAAAACATTAAGCATGTAAGTATGGAGATCACCCATATACAAAGGAAATACTCTAAAAGGAAAGCATATATTTTTTTTCTGCAAAGAAAAAAATCCTCTTCTTTGGCTACACCAACTAATGTTGTAGATTGCGTTCTCACCAGCGAGACACATGCATCCATAGGAAAGAATATTATTCTAAAAAAAGGAAACATATGGAGTAACACCAAATTTTACCTTTTCTTTTGTTTTCACGGCTGAGACATATGCATGCATGAATCGGTAACACAGACATAATATTGCCATATATTCTCTCTCCCAAACATGCATGAATTGGTAACACAGATGTAATATTGCCATATATTTTCTCTCTCCCTCTAATTGTTATAAAAAAATTCTAGTGAAACACGTCACAGCAAGGAAGTTTTGGCTCTTATTAAATACCATTAAATCACAAAATAAATATGAGCCATCGTAGCATCTAGATTAGCCAATTGGATGGATAAGATTTTTTCTTTTTATCAGATTAATGTGGAAATTTTTGTCATTTTTCTCTAATTAATTTGAGAATTTTTATTTAAAAATTTCAAGCTAAAACATTCTGATGTGAAACTTTTCAATTTGAATATTTTCAAGTGGAAAGTTTTTAATTTGAGAATTTTTTATTTAAAAAATTACAAGCTAAAACATTCTGATGTTAAACTTTTCAATTTGAATATTTTCAAGTGGAAAGTTTCTAATTTAAAATTTTTATTTAAAATTTTTTAGTTGAAACTTTCTAATTTAAAATTTTTGAGTTCAAACTTTCCGATTTGAAAGTTTCTTCGTTGAAATGTTTTGAGTTGAAACTTTTTGAGTGGAAACTTTCTAATTTGAAAATATTTGAGTTGAAATTTTCTAATTTGAAAATTTTCAATTTAACTTTTTTGAGTTGAAAATTTTGAGTTAAATTTTTTTTGAGTTGAAACTTTCTATTTCAAATTTTCAAAGTTAATTTTTTTGTGTTAGAGAGGAAGGAATGAAGGTGGAGGAAGTGAGTAGGGAAGAGGGAAGGGGAAAGGTGGAGGTGGATTGAGCAGATGATACATGGCATCGTATGCAGGTATTTTTAAATTTGTTAGTTTGAGGTTACCCTCAAACTAGTGATATCCTTTGCTAGCTCTAAGTTATGTTTCCTTGCCATTGGAGTAACTTCGACATATGTGCGTGTCTAGTTCTGATTCGATCCAATTATTTAAGTAACTTATACTTAAGAAAGTATAAGTAACTTTATAAATAGACAACCCTATATGTATTGTCTTTCTTCATGTTTTTGGGATTTTAATTCCAAATTTATGTATTCTTTTAGCAAATATTTAATTTATTAGTTTTATATACAATGAAATATAATAGTTTTTTTATTAATGTGAGACTTTCGAGCTATTTATCTTTTTTCCGAATAATATGGTAATTTCTAGCTATTTATCTTTTTCCAGATTAATGGGGGCAGTTAGACAAGCCTCTAATGATAACTGATATATATAGAAATATGTGGGACTTTCGGCTATTTATGTTTTTCCAGATTAATGTGATAATTTTAGCTTTTTATATTTTAGGATTAATTCAAAAGCTTCTAGATGAACTTCTAATTAAAATAGATACTAGATCAATACCCGTGCGTTGCTACGAAAAATAAAATTGGTAATGAAACATAAAGGTCAAACAATAAAAGAAAATTATGCTACAAGATCAAACATTTATTTCTCCCGATTACAAAAGTTTTTATGGTTTTTTCTCCGATATGAATTAAAACCAAATATATTGTACGTAGCGATATATATTACCAATCTCAAAAATCAATCAATCATTTTTATTTCTTTTTGCAATTTATATTATCAGCTCCGTTCCTCTTCCTCTCGCCATGCTCATGGCAGCTCTCCTCGGTCTTAATCAACCTCGTCTTCCTCGTCATCCACCGCCAGCGAGGGCGACATGGGGCTTCCAGAAGCACGAGGCACTGCTGCCGAAGCCACCGCCATCCTGAACCATTGGCCGCTACGCAGTCGCGCTCGGGGCATCCGCCGTCTTCGCCACAGCATCCGCCGTCCTCCTCGCGCTCGCATTCTTCCTCCTGCTGAGCATGCCATGGCGCGTTGTGGAGTCCGCCTTCCTCGCCGCCGACTTCGTTGCGCACACCATGGCTGCGTGGTCAGTTGCCTCGGAGAAAGGGGTCACCGCTGCCACTCAGTTTTTGCACCTCTGCGTCTTCTGGATCGCCATTGCCCTCGGCGCCGCGCTTTTCTCCACTTCAGCGATGGTTTCCCTCTCGCCTTTGCCGGCCTACTCGTCTCCATGCCTCTGGCGTACCTAGCTATCACTGGCTTCACCGGCCATGACGTCGGAGCTCATGAAGGTGAACCAGAAAACACCAGCGCTGAGGCGCCCGCCATACCATGTGCTGCCACGTCGTTCCTCTTTCTCGCGACGTTCAGTTGGATCAACCCGTTTATCTCTAAGGGGTATGCCAATGACTCTCTTACGCCCGATGTCCCACGGTGTCGCTTGCAATCAGCTAGCCAAGTGTCGTACGCTTTGTTCACGTCCAACTGGCTGGTGCTAGGGTCATGGAACCCGATGGGCATTGCGCTCTGGCTATCCTTCGATCGCGATTACTCTTGACATGGCCTTCGGCCTCCTGCGCTTTGCGCCATGTACGTCGATGCATCACTTATTGATTAGTTCGTCGAGTTCATTCGCCGTGGCGCTTACGACATGGGAGATTTTGAATGAATTCCTTGATTGATTCTGTGAAAACTGCAAAGCATATATAGAGTACAAAAGGAATGATTGGCGGCTATTAATTACCAGCAATAATCGTGATTTTACTATAATAATCAGCCATATTTAGAGAGATATGGTGGTCAGAATCGAGAAAGAATAATTAGCTATAATGATGGCTATTATTAGAGATATGGCGGGGGCTAGGAAGAACGGACTGCTGCTACCAACTACAAATTTATATTAGTAGAGATAGATTGATATATAGAATGTAAGTTTTAGATACCAATTTTAGTTACATTTGAAATACAAACCAATAACCAGGTATTATCAAGGGGTTTTCCCAAAGTTCAGCTTTACAACAAGTTTCAAGTTTGAAAACTACTTGAGCTCAGTTATTGGTATCACCCCAGATTAACTCAGCTTCATTAACCAGAAGCACGGCGTATTCGAAACCATCAAGATTACTCTGCAGAGCTGCTCAACTTTACATATAAGATATCTACGGCTGTTAATACCATGCAATTGACATGCAACTTAAAAGCATGCGGCCGGACCGAGATGATCATAGCCTTTTGTTGGAGTTCCCCTCTTTAGCCCCTACTCAGTAGGTTTCAAGGATCCATAGTCCCCAAGACCCACTGGCCATAGCGGGAGACGTGATCTGGTTGCTGTGGATACCTACTGTTGTGAGAACCAGCAAATGGCTTTCCTATTTCTGTTCCACCTCGGTCGCTTTGTGATCCATTCTGCTACTGAGAATGGTAGCTGCCTTCTATAGGTATTCCAAAGGGGAAGTACAAGGTACTAGGCTATGTTAGAACAGGTCAACAGGGCTGATTAGCACAACTTGTGGTTGAATGGGGACTGAAGTTATTTACTTTGCCAAAGAAATTGGTCCTTGAGTGCCTGAGACTTAGCCAATTACTTACAACAAGCCATGGTACTTATTGTACCAACCGCCAGACCATACCTTGGCTTTGTCATCGGTCGGGAGTTGGACTAACCTCCACCTCACGTGGGTAGCCCAACATTGTCCCCCTAACTGTAGTAATTTTTGAAAAGCACACCGAGTCACCATTATATTAAATCTGTAATAATTTTTTGAAAAGCACATCTCTCTTTTCTTTATTTTCTAAGATACTAGAAATAATGTGATAAGGAGGTACATATTACTATATTAAAACTGGGTTCAAGGTGTTCAAGAGTGTGGCTTGCCTTGCAGGGTTGAAAGATCTCCTAAATGGTAGAAGCTGAAGTCTTGACTGGTCCCGGATAGCTCCTGTTCCTAGTACTACTCCAAGTACTACTCCTACTCCTGGAACTGCTCCAACGCCGGATCTAGCATGAAGAAACAAACCCAGTAAAATAAATGAATAAAATAACAAAAGGGAAAGAAAATAAAAAATAAATCGGAGAGAATGGCCGAAAATGGGGCGGAAGGGTATTTTGGGAAATTTTGGAAATTTGTTTGGCAGAACGAAGGCTGTTTTTGGACTCAGTGGCTCGAACTGGTTAAGAATAGGTATTTTTGGGTATTTTTGGACTTTTGAGAATTTTCATGATTTTTCTAGAATTTTTAAATGATTTTTGGATTTATTGAAAATCCAAAATTTCAAAAATCAAAAGGAAACATGCCTTGACAAGAACCGGATTTTGGTCCGTGCGCCCATTTGTGCATGGCACAGCATGGCTGGCCAACCTGGGTGGGGGGCAGCAGACAGTGGGCTAGAGGCGGGGGTGACTAACGGGCGGGACCAGGGGTAGTGTGGCTGGTAGGTGGGGATGGGGCAGAAAGAGGCTAGCAGGTGGGGATGGGTGAAGAGGGCGAGAGGAGAGGGGCGGCGGGCATAGGCTAGAGATAGGGACGAAGCTAACGGAACGGTGGGAGAGGGCGTGGGAGAGGGAGAGAGAGCGCAGGGAGAGGGGAGGGAGCTCACCACATTGAGGGGTGAGGGAGACGGAGGGCGGGGGAGGCTTTTATAGTCGGAGGCAGAGGAGAGAAGCGCACGGCTGGCGAGGAAGCGACGGAGGCGGCAGTCGGCATGGGGGAGGGGTGCGAGAGCGCGGTCGAGTGTGGCGAAGACGGAGGGAGCAGGGAGGTGATGTGAGAGAGCATGCGTGGCGGTCAAGGAGGCAGGGTGCTTAAGCGGCAAGACGCGCCCCGGAGGAGAAGGGAGGTGGTCGGTCGAGCGACCCAAGGAGCCGGGCCGGGAGGCCAAGGAGGTGGGCGAGGAGGTGGCCCACGGGAGAGGGGAATGGGCCGAGGGTCAGGCCGGGCTGGGCCGGGAAGGCCGAAGGGGAAGAAAGCGCATTTCCCAAAAGGGAAAGCGGGTTTTCGGCTAGGGTTTACGAAAAGGGAAAGTTTTCAAAAATGGCCTAAATAAATCCAAATAAAATCTATAAAAAAGTCAAATAAAATTCAAATAAATTATTTTGAAAATTTTGGGGTATTTCAACCTACCCCACTTAAAATAAATCTCTTCCCCAAGATTTACTTCCCCTGGGGAAAGAGGTTGGGAAAATTCTGTTGCAGTTCCGACTCCTCCCAGGTGGTTTCTTCCAAAGTGTGATTCTTCCACAGTACTCAGCAGACTCTGACATTCTTATTCCTGATCCCCCTTTCAATTATCTCAACAATTCTAACAGGCTCCTCATGATAAGTCAAATCGTTCTGTAGATTTATTCCTTCCAACAGTACCTGTTCTATTGGCCGTCGAAGACATTTCCTCAATTGAGACACGTGGAACACATTATGTATCCGGAACAGTTCTAGGCTTAACTGTAGCTTATAGGCCACTTCTCCAACTTTGCTTATGATCTAATAAGGTCCAACATATCTAGGTGAGAACTTTCCTTTTATCTGGAATATACGCACTGGCTTAAAGGGTGTCACTTTCCAATAGAGGAAATCTCCAACTTGGTAACTGATATCTTTTCGTCTATTGTCCATGTAACTCTTATGTCATCCTTGGACAGCCTATAAGTTTTCTCTAATGATCCTTACGTGGATTTCTGCATCGTGAAAAAGCTGCGGTCCAAAGAGCTGTCTTTCTCCTACCTTTGTCCAATTTAGGGGGTTCTGCCCTTCCTTCCATAAAGGGCTTCAAAAGGTGACATTTCCAAACTGGCCTGATAACTGTTATTGTGTGAGAACTCCGCGAACGGTAGGCAGGTGGCCCAAGAGGCTCCATAAGTTATAGCACAAGCTCTTAGCATATCCTCTAGTATCTGGTTAATTCTTTCTATCTGCCCATCTGTCTGCGAGTGATAGGATATACTGAATGTCAGGTCTGTTCCCATAGCCTCATGTAAACTCTCCCAGAACTTGGATGTGAACTGGAATCCTATGATGAAATCCATTTCGATCTCATCCCACTTCCAGTCTAGAATTGGAAGTGGCTGTTGTAAACCGGTAGTCTTCTAATGATCAATCTTAACCTTCCGACACACATCATAGTATAAGATATGCTCAGCTATTTCTTTCTTCATGCCCTTCCACCAATACTCTTTTCTCAAATCCTAATACATCTTTGTGCTTTCGGGATGTATTAAGAGTTGGGACGAGTGCGCTTCCATCAAAATTAGTTCTCTTAAATCCTTGTTATTGGGGACATATATACGTTTATGGAATCGTAATATGCCTTGCTCATCTTTCGAGAACTCTGATGGGCTAACTTTTTTTCATTTCCTTCATGTACTGTTGGATGTCCTCATCCTCTTGTTGGGTTGACCTAATCTGATCTAGGAGATTGGGTTGGATTTCAATAGAATGCATGAACCCTTCTCCTACTACTTGTAGGTTCAAACAGTCCATTTCTAACTGCAACTGTGATGGGACATCTATTGTCAGAGCTAGGTGGTGACATGTCTTCCTACTCAATGCATCGGCCACCACATTGGCCTTCCCTTGATGATACTGAATGTCCAGGTCATAATCATTAATCAGTTCTAACCACTTCTCTATCGGATGTTTAGGTTTTGCTAGGTGAACACGTACTTCAGACTCTTGTGGTCTGAAAACACTTCACATCGGTTTCCTAGTAGATAGTGTCTCCAAATTTTTAACGCATGAACTATTGATGCTAACTCCAAGTCATGCGTTGGATAATTCTCTTCATGCTGCCTTAGTTGTCCTGATGCGTACGCAACTACTTTTCCTTCTTGCATCAGTACGCATCCTAGTCCTCGCTTTGATGCATTACAGTTGATCTGGAATCCTCTATCAAGGTCTGGAAGTACGAGGATTGGAGCTGACATCAACCTTGCCTTCAATTCTTGAAAACTTTCCTCGCACTTCTCTAGCCACATGTAGGGGTTATCCTTTTTGAGGAGTTGTGTCAGGAGTTTTGATATCTCGGAAAATCCTTCGATGAACCGTCTATAGTATCCAGCTAACCTAGGAAACTTCTGATCTCTGTCATTGAGGTGGGTTGCTTCCATTCTATGACGGCCTTCACTTTCTCGGGATCTACTTTCACTCCATCCTTCATAATGATGTGTCCTAGAAATGAAATTTTGTCCATCCAGAAATCACACTTAGAGAATTTGGCATAAACCTGGTGCTCTCTAAGCCTTTCCAATATTAGTCATAGGTGTTTCTGGTGATCCTATTCGTTCCTTGAGTAGATCAGGATGTCGTCTATGAACACTACGATGAACCGGTCCAAGTATTCCATACATACTTGATTCATCAGGTTCATGAAGTATGTCGGTGCGTTAGTGAGTCCAAACAGGACTACTGTGAACTCATATAGCCCATATCTTGTGGTAAATGTAGTCTTTTCTCTGTCCTATTCTCTGACTTTCAACTGATGGTATCCTGTTCTCAAGTCTATCTTCGAGAAGACTTTAGCCCCTTTGAGTTGATCAAACAGGTCATCAATCCTTGGCAAGGAGTACTTATTCTTGATGGCCATGGCATTCAATGCCCTGTAATCCACATAAAGTCTTAAGCTTCTGTTTTTTTCTTGGCAAACAAAACTGGTGAAGCCCAAGGCGAGACACTGGGTCTGATAAACTATTTTTCTATTAACTCATCCAACTGTCTCCTTAGTTCTTTTAGTTCAACCGATGACATCTGGTATCAGTGCCTGGTGATGGGCTTGGTTCCTGAGACCAACTCTATTGCCAGTTCTATGCTTCTGTCTAGGGGTCTTCCTGGAAATTCTTCGGGGAAAACATGTGGATACTCTTGAACAATTGGTACCTTGGCTATTTTTGGTGTGAGGGCGTTGATACTTCTTCCTTTACCCTTTACCAACTCCGGGTTTGTCCGCACTGTCACCTACTTCCTTTGTCATTCATAAGTGTTATCAACTTTCTCTCATAGTCTAATCTTGCCTTTTGTCTAGATAACTAATTCATTCCTAGAATGACGTCCAAACCTTCTATTTCCAACACTAGCAAATTGGCCTTAAACTCAATTCCTTGAATGGCCAACTTCAAGTTCTCACACTTGAACCAAGTCATTAACCGTCTCCCAGGCATTTGAAACATGCAAGGGGTAGGCAAGGAGAGATAGAAAAAACTATTTTTGTAAGCAAAAGCCAATGAAATAAAGGAATGGGTTGCACCAGGGTAAAAAAGAATCAGAGCTGGCTGGGACTGAATTTGGAACTTATCGATAATGACGTTCACAACTTCTGCTGCTTCTTCTGCAGATACATGATTGATTCTTCCTTGAAAGTTCCTGGAGGTGTTTTGGCCTTTGCCACTGGGATTTTGCTCTATCTTAACTGGCGCTCTTCCTTCCAATAGACCTTGTTGCTGTTGCGGCGGCTGGTAGGGTACTATCTGTCAATTTGTTGAGGTGGAGGACAAAACTTGTGCTCTAGCCACCTCTGTCGGTAAATTCTTCCTTGGGCAGTGCTGTCTGAATGCCCTACTTGCCCACAGTGGAAACAGCCTGAAGGCTTCTTGGGACAATCATTTGCATAGTGATTCCCACTGCAATTGAAACATCTCACTGCTTTGGGCTAATTGGCAGCAGGAGCTGGTTTTTGTCCACCTATTGCTTGTCTTTTTGCAAGGAGTCCAGGAATGGGGATCGACATTTTTCCTCTAAATGGTCCAGGACTCTGCATCCTTTGCTGATGAGCCTTCCTTTTCCTGGTGTCTTCTAGGTCATTCCGGGTTTCTTCTAAAATTATTAACTTATCTACCATTGTTGACAAGTCCTTGAAATCAATTGTGGAGATGTGGAATCTCATGTTCTTTTGCAGACCCTCAAAGAATCGTTCCATTTTCTTTACCTCCGTGTCTACTTCTTTGAGGGTATATCAGGATAAATGGTTGAACTGGTGGAGGTACTCCAGAATTGTCTTTCCTCCTTGGCGTAGTGATAAAAATTCCCTTCTTTTAGACACTATTAGACCTGCAGGATGTGGATCTTCCTAAATGCTTCCTCGAACTCTTGCCATGTTATTTCTTGTCCATTTTTTTCTAGCTTGAAAATTCATCCACCAGGCTATGGCTTGGCCTTGCAATTGATGGGAAGCATACAACGCTCGTTCCTTTTCTGAGTGCTGGATGGTGTCAAGTTTCCTCTGGACATCCTTAATCTAGTCGTCGGCTGCTAAAGGTTTTGCAGAACTTGAAAAGATGGGAGGTCTAGTTTTCTGGAAATTCGACCATCTAAATCCTCCAATGTTCCCTTCTTGTCCGTAAAAATTCCCTTGGGGAAATCCTTGTGGTCTGACTGCTAACTGATCTAGAACTTTTTCCATCAACTGGGTCTGGTGCCTTTCTACTTAGTATTTGTTTCTTTCCATCGTGGCCAAAACATGGGCCAAGTTGGCCGGGTTGCCCATAGATTCGGCTTCGTCATTGAGATTGTGGTGTGATCCAACTCCCACCATGGTGTTGAGTCTAAGCCTTTTCGATCCTACAACATGTTTTTGGGAGAGCAGAAGGTGAGTAAGAGTTGGAGCCAGAGGTAAGGATAGAATGAACAGTTATGGGCTTTAGATGAAAAGGAGTCTTTTTGAGCTATATAGAGTTATAAAGATATTTATAACAACAAAATCATAGGGATAGAAAACACAGCTTCTTATATAGATCATGGAATTATACACAATACCGTTTTAAGGTTCGGTACAACCCATTTTACAATACCAAAAAACCTACTACGAAAGGGGTACAACTCTAAGACTAGCAGATTGGCTATTGCTGCTAGGGCTCCTCATTGTCAGACACGTAGAAGATTCGCTCCATGAGCTCTTCTTCCTCGCTGTCCTCAAACTAAGTTAGATTTATCACCTCTGATGGGCCTCCATCCATAGAGGACTCCTCCATTAGCTTGTACTGAGGCTGAAACTGCTCCAACTCATCTCTCAAATCCTGTATCTCGCTCCATGCGTCGTGCAACTGCTGATGGAGCTCATTGTGCTCCCTGAGCGCTCTGGTGTATATGTACTCCTGGTGTAGCACATGGCTGGCTATCTCCTCAACGCGCTAGTCTATCTCGTCATCTGGAATGGAGACTATCACCTGATCGGGCTCGTCTCTATCCTGGGGGATCAACTGGAACAGACTAGAGTCGAACTCCTTCTCATAGTAGTGGCGCATGTACTTGACTGCCTTCCTGGTAGCATCCTGAAGGGCATCTTGCTCGTAGACTCTACGGGCCTCAAACCACTGGGGACATCAGGGCGAAGAGGCAAAGGGTGCAGAATCACCAAGGCCTTCCACTAACATCGGACATCTCCATGGAGCTGCTCCTCAGCGTGGAAAACCGAGCAAGAGAGTTGCTCTACCCCTAGATACTGTTGTATCTACCAAAGCCTATCTTCCCATCCTCCAAGAACTATCTAGTACGGATGAACTCTGAGAAACATTTACTGACAACGAAAATTTTGAAGTAAGTTGAGTATGAAAATCTCAAAACAAAATTGAGAGGAAAAAGGAACTCTAGGTAAGGTAGACAAGGTGGGAAGAAGATAGCAATAATGCTTATATTTTTGTAATTCATTTTGTTTGTAGGTTAAAGCAATTTTTGGAAAGGATCCTAAGTCAACTTTAGGTCTTGATCTGTTGGTCGAGCCAGGCTCTGATACCACTTGTGATAGACCGCCCTTTTCAGGGTGTGCATTTAAATACCTCAACAGCTATGCATGATTTTAGCTGCCAGGAACCAAGTGATCATTACCGGACATAAGAACAGAATCCAACTGCTTTATAGAGAATTAAGGCCTAGCAGCCAGAGTTTTACAAAAAAGGTGCAGCTTGCACTAGATATAATACAAAAACACCCATAGAAAAGCTCGAGCAACATACTAAGACCTAGAACCAAACACCGTCACCATCTATGATCTCCTGGAAGTCGCCGACTTCCTGGAAATCTAAAAAGGGGAGTAGGAAGCAAGGGTGAGTACTCAACAAGCCACACAGGAGATTTTGAATATTACATGCAGGGAATAACAAGGGTTGGCACATGTTTTAAGTGTGGTGGATGCAAGTTTTAGATACCAGTTTTAGTTACATTTGAAACACAAAACAAATAACTAGGTATTATCAAGGGGTTTTTACAAAGTTCAGCTTTATGACAAGTTTCAAGTTTGAAAACTACTTGAGCTCGGTTGTGGGTATCACCCTAGATTAATTCGGCTTCATTAACCGGAAGCACGGCGTATTCAAAACCATCAAGATTACTTTGCAGAGCTGCTCAACTTTACCCATAAGATATCTACAGCTGTTAGTGCCAAGCGATTGACATGCAACTTAAATGCATATGGCCGAACCGAGATGATCATAGCCTTTTGTTGGACTTCCCCTCTTTAGCCCCTACTCAGTAGGTTTCGAGGATCCACAGTCCCTAGGACCCATTGGCCATAGCGGGAGACGCGATCTGGTCGCTGTGGATACCCACTGTTGTGAGAACTATTGAATGGCTTTCCCATTCCCGTTCTACCCCAGTCGCTCTGCGATCCATTCTACTCATGAGAATGGTACCTGCCTCCAATAGGTATTCCAAAGGGGAAGTACAAGGTATTGGGCTATGTTGAAACAGGTCAACAGGGCTGACCAGCCTAACTTGTGGTTGAACGGGGACTGAAGTTATTTACTTTGCCAAAGAAATTGGTCCTTAAATGCCTGAGACTCAGCCAATTACATACCACAAGCCATGGTACTTACTGTACCAACCGCCAAATCATACCTTAGATTTGTCATCAGTCGGGGGTTAGACTAACCTCCACCTCACGTGGATAGCCCAACATTGTCCCCCTAACTGTAGCAATTTTTGAAAAGCACACCGAGTCACCACTCGGAGATTTTTAAATAAAAGAGCTGCAATGAAAAACTATTAATAGCTAATCTACAGCGGTTCAATAGTTATAGTCTAAAGTTAAAAGGGGATTAAGGCTTAACAACAGGCTTAACAAGGGGGCGGGTTATAACTAAACATGTCATTCCAAACTATCTCTCTTTTCTTAGTTTTCTAAGATACTATAAATAATGTGATAAGGAGGTACATATTACTATATTAAAATTGGGTTCAATGTGTTCAAGGGTGTGGCTTGCCTTGTGGAGTTGAGGGATCTCCTAAATGGTAGAAGTTGAAGTCTTGACCGGTCCCGGATGGCTCCTGCTCCTAGTAGTGCTCCAAGTACTACTCGCTCTTAATCGCCCACGGTTCATTGCAGTAACGTCAAATCTAGCGAAGAAACAAACCTAGTAAAATAAATGAATAAAATAAAAAAGAAAAATAAAACCAAAAATAAATCGGGGAGAATGGCCATAAATGGGGTGAAAGGGTATTTTGGGAAATTTTGGAGACTTTGTTTGGCGGAACAAAGGTCGTTTTTGGACTCAACGGCTCGAACTGGTTAAGAATAGGTATTTTTAGGCATTTTTAGACTTTTGAGAATTTTTGGGATTTTTTGGAATTTTTAAATGATTTTTGGATTTATTAAAAATCCAAAAATTCAGAAAATTAAAAAGGAAATGGGCCGCATAGTAAACCGAATTTCAGTTCATGCGACCCATGGCCTGCAGACGCGCTGTCAGACATGATCAGGGGCCACCAATGCCGAGAGGTGGGGCTGACAAGTGGGCCAAGGGGCGGGGGAGGCTGACGAGCGGGGCCGGGGGCGGTGTGGCTGGCAGGTGGGTTCGGGGCGAAGAGGGCAAGAGGAGAGGGGCGGCGGGTGCCGGCCGGAGCCAGGGAGGAAGCCAACGGAATGGCGGGAGGGAGCACACGGAGAGGGGAGGGAGCTCACCGTGCTGAGGGGTGAGGGAGACAGAGGGTGGGGAGGCTTTATAGCCGAAGGGGAGGAGAGAGGCGCGTGGCCGGCGAGGAAGCGGAGGCAATGAGGCGGCGTTAGGGAGGCACGAGGGCACAGTTGGTGTCTTGGACATGTGTCTGCGAAAGCAAAGGTGACAGCAACGACGCACGCTCGAATGCGAAGGGGGAGGTGGTTGGTCGGGCAGACTTGGCGCAGAGCTAGGCTAGGGAGGCCAGAAGGAGGTGGGCCGGGGATGCGGCCCACTAGGAGAGGGGAATGGGCCGAGGCTAGGTCGGGCTGGGTCGGGTAGGCCAGAGAGGGTAGAAAGAGCATTTCCCAAAAGGGAAAGCGGGTTTTCAACTAGGGTTTTTGAAAAGGGAAAGTTTTCAAAAATGGCCCAAATAAATCCAAATAAAATCCATAAAAAAATAAATAAAAATTAAATAAATTATTTTGAAAATTTTGGGGTATTTCACGGAACAAATTGGATATTGCTCACTAGAGTAGGTGAATCGGTCTTAGCGGCTCCTATGGCTTGCTCAGTGGCAATGGTCGCTTGAGGTCGAATTGGAGCTAAGTTCGGGCAGGGGAATTAGGGAAACACGTAGAGAGCTCAGAAGCGGCTAGACCGGTGACAGGGAAGCATTTTAAGATGGCAACACAATTCGGTTGGGAAGACAGGGATGATAGTGGTGCGGATTTTACGGGCACAAGGTATGGATGAGGTTGTCGTGGTAGGGCTTAGGCGATGACTGTCTTAAATGGCGGGTCGGTCGTGAGGCGACGCAACGAGAGAGATCCAGTTGACCGACAACAGAGTGGCGGCAGCTTCGTCTGAAGAAGAAAGGAAAAAACTCGGCATTCAGAGTTCAGGGTAGTGAATCTAAGGCGGTGTGGTGCTAGCAGGTAGGCCAGACCATGGGGTGAACCCCACATGGCAGTGATAGCAAAAGAGAATTCTGGAATTCACTGTTTTGGACAAATAAGGGTTTTGCACCTAATTTAGCTGTCATTCATGTTAAAATATTTTTGAAACTTTTTATGTATGATCTCAAGGAATTATTATGCTCTCATAAAAATTCTAGATCATGATCTTACATGTATGATTTTATAAAATTCTGACAATATCATTTTGTCAATTATATGTTTTCTGATTTTTATTTTTGTGAGACATCAATGTAGGATCAATCCTTTTGCAAAATTTTCAGAGTGTTTCTAGGGGTATAGATGTCACCATAAAAGTTTTAGATGGTGATCAAAATTGTGTAATTTTATAAAATTCTGACAGTACTTATGTTGTTTTTAAATTGCTACAGTTTTGGATTTTCTAGATGCATCAGATTAGGTTCAATATTTTTGAAACTTTTTTATAGGATCCTTTTGGGCCTTATATTATAACATAAAAATTTCAGAACATGATCATGTTTGTACTGTTTCAAATAATTGTGATAATGTCTCTGTTCAGAGTCATCAAATGTTGTCTTGATTTTCTTTAGGCACTAAATGCTTTCAAACTTCTTTGAGACTTTGTGGGATGTTATGCAGTTGTCCTGGGATTTAAATAGATTTTCTTTAGATTTTTTTACAACATTTTAAATTTCACAGTTTGCAAATGAAAGATTTAAGATTAAAAGCTTTTTGTTAAAGACCAATAAATCTAAGAAAACATAGAAAATAGGGAAATTGAGGATATAACCATATTTCTAACCAAATTTATATCTTATTTTTATATATATTTTTGGGCTGTTACAAACGTGATAATAATAATAGAGTCAGATACCAAGTTTTTGTTTTGTTCCTGCACAAGTCATAACTTTGAGACGTACCCACGGGTTGTTGGACATTAATTGGTTTTAAATTTTTTTTTGAGAAGTTATTTGGTTTCAATTTATTTTTATTTTTTAATTATTAATTAGTTTCAATTTCAGTAGCCCAGTAACACTACAGTGCTTTCACAACGGAAATAATCCGCCAAGTTGCTGTTGCACTTGCACATGAACACCGACCATTTGATCGATCACTCCTTGACACAGTGGCCGTCGGATGCAGATATTGTCCACCAAGGAGGCGTGTTTCTGCCGCCCGCCTTCTCAGTCACCACGCGCTGCCAGCAGAAGCCACTCCCTTTGTACTGGGGTGACGGCGAAGCCATGCCATTGCCGGCAGAAGTGGATGTGGCTCATCTCTAGCGGACCATCCAGTGTAGCAATCACTACTACACAAATGATCTTTAGTCTCGGTTGGTAACTGGCTTTAGAGCATCTCCAACAATTCCTAATATTTAGACTCCCAATATCTTTAGATTGGGACCTTTTCAAAAGTTTTTGAGTCTACAAAATACCTTATTCTTCAACGGTTCCTATATTTTCTCCCAAAAAAACACCTTTGAATTGGTCCACAGCATGCAATCCCTGTCCGATTGGTGTGATATTCCGCTAAATTGTAGAGCGCTAGGGTAGTTAACCACTAGCTTCTCCGATACTTTAATGGGTGCAAGAACAGGTTTGTTGCGAGTGTTACTGTAATTCTTCAGAACAACGACAATAATCGGCTTTAGGTAACTAGGTTCTTTGTTTTCTAAAATCAGGAGAGCCCACATTTTACAACAACATAGAATCATTCTGCTGGCAACTTAAAATGCACAATCACAACTCCTTTTGTAAGATAAATCATAACTTGTAATGTATGCGTATCATCACTAACACTGTAGGGATGTGCCCCACTGGCCATGTGTCAATAACAAAGCGAAAAAACATTGTTCGCAGTAAGCAAAATGACTATATATGAGCACCATTCAGAGATTAATGATCTGACAACCGAACACGACGATACAATCAGACAAGCATTTCTTTTCTCACTGGCTTAGCACTACATGTGGTGAGCAGTGCAAAACTCACGAGAGTTGTTTCCAAAATTCGACAACCTACGTCAACGGCGAGACGAAGATCCTGTCGCTCGAGAAGCCGCAACCCGCCGACCGCGTAGCGCCTCACGCGCGCTTCGCTGGCGCCAGGCGACTTCTGCGCCAAGTACCAACTCCCGGTGAGGACCTCGACTCACTCGTCTCCGCTACCAACGACGAGGATCTGGAGCACCTCGTTCGAGTACGACCGCCTCCACCTGCTCCGCCACGTGCGGGATCCGGTAGCGGCTCGTCTCTGCTGGCGGATCCACGCCGAGGCTAAGGGTCTTCCTCTTCCCTGTCCGCCGCCGCCGCCGCCCAGTAGCTAGCCGCCTCGCCGAGCCAAGCAGAGCCGCGGCCATCGTTCGCCGACGCGCTCAACTCCGCCCATCCGCGGCCGCGAGGGTAGGTGAGGAGCGGGAGGCCAGCACGAGGGGAGGTGAGGAGCGGGAGGTGGTGGCCGAATGGCGCGAACGCACGCGATTTGGCCGCAGGAGGGGCGCGAAGCGATGATTGGGAGCGCGGTGGTGGCGCGGGAAAATAAGGACGACGGGGTCAGGTTTTGGGTGAGCGAAAATTTTGGGAGCAAAAATGCGGCACTGCTGGAGTTGTTGTTTTTTCAATCAAACCCTAAATCATATATTGGGAATGGTTTTTAAACACTGTTGAAGATGCTCTTAGTCCCGGTTGCCAAACCGGAACAGCCCATCCGAGACTAAAGGTCACAGACCTTTAGTCCCAGTTCCCCTAACCGGAACTAAAGCCCTCTTGCGATGTAGAAAATATCTAAAAATTATGACGAATTCAAGACTCGAACCTGGAACCTCCTGCATGCCACCACAGGACACTCCTAACCCACCCACCCACGCGTATTGAATAGACTAGGATATGCATTCCTTTTAAAGTATGCTAGAACGAGCCTTTAGTACCGGTTCGTAACATGAACCGGGACTAAAGGTACCTTTAGTCCGGGTTCGTAACACGAACTGGGACTAAAGCCTTACTTTTTAGTCGGCCAGAATACACGAACCGGGACTAATGTGTGCTCGTGCCAGCTGTCTGCCAAAGCACTCTTCTGTTCCGGTTCGTGGCACGAACCGGGACTAATGTGAGCGAAAAATCATGCTTTTACCCTAGTAGCCACGAACCGGGACTGTTGCTACTATTAGTCCCGGTTTGTGGCTAATCGGGACTGATGAATCGGTATGAAAGGTCGTTTCTCTAGTAGTGAATCGCCATGGAGCATCGCCGGCAGGTCATGGCGATTGTAGGCTGGAGCCTCACTGAGCAACGAGCTCACTGCATGGTCCAGAACTCCATCAACACCATGAGGCCCCCTCCAGGCTGATCCTCTCTAGGTATTCCCCTCCCAATCCAGTCCATCATATTACAATTTAGACGATAACTCTGCCACTATAATTTTCTGATTGAAATTAGCACTTCTGTAGCAATGACCCAAATAGGAGTGTAAAGGGGGCGCTGAGTAGGGAGTGCAGACCCGATAACATAAACTTACATGAATGATAGTACCCATAGTATACATGGTAACAAATAGTTATAGTACACTTGAACACGTACGATTGATACATCCCTACAACATACATGGTAACAAATAGTTCTAGTACACTCGAACACGTACGATTGATACATCCCCACAGTATACATGGTAACAAATAGCTCTAGTACACTCGAACATGATTGATACATCCCCACAGTATAAATGGTAACAAAGCAAGCACCAGTGCCGGTGTTCCCGGCTTCTACTCATTTTTTCTGGTCAAGGACGCCCAGTTAACAGCCACTTGCACATAAACCACATCGTACAAGCTGTCATAAAATGAGAAACAAAGAGCCCTCCATTTCCTCTTGAACAAGAAGATGCAAAAGACTATCCAGAGACCCACTACATATCCAGAACCCATGGCAAGAAAAAAGAAAGCCAGATCACTCCCGTCTTCATGTTCTTCTGGAATCAGCCACGTTTCTGAACAATTCTTGGAGAGAGGAGGACCGCAAAGACCTGGGTTGCCAATATAGATCGATGCCTGGTCATCGAGTGTTTGCAGTTGGTTTCCAGAAGGTATTTTTCCTGTCAGGTTGTTGTAGGACAGGTTGAAGCAACTTAATGATGTGAGAGCCGATAAGCTTGTAGGGATTTCACCAGACAACTCATTGTGTGACAGGTCGAGAGACTCCACTTGCACCAAGGCACCAATCTTCTCAGGAATTTTCCCACTGATAGCATTCCATGATAAGTTCAAGTTCTTCAATGCGACAAGACTGCCTATCTCTTCAGGAATCTCTCCAACAAGATTGTTACAGGATAGATCAAGGTTCACCATATATTTGATTACACTGGTGTACAGCCGCTCTTGACCCTTTGTGACTATTGTGATGTTCTCAGTATAGTACATTTCATTTACAGAGTCACCAAAATATACTGATCCCCCTGTATACTCATCAACTTTGCCTCCTAGTAGTGTCATCCCCGTGCAGTTAACAAAAGATTTCGGTATGCTCCCTGATATGTTGTTGTAGGCAAGGTCTAAATACTGAAGTTTAACTAGCTTCGTAAGCTCCACAGGAATATGACCGTAAAACATATTCGATCTCAACAGCAAGAATGCCAACGACGGCAGCTTCTCTCCAATCCACGCTGGCAAACTCCCAAAAAATTGATTATGCGCGAGATCAAGAAAGATGAGTTTTTGACAGTATTGGAGAAATGAAGGAAATTCGCTGGAGAGGTTATTGTTTCTTAGACTAAGAATAATCATACTTGTCATGTTGGTTGTGGATTCGTTGTCTAGGCAATCAGGAATGGACCCAGTGAGCCTATTTCCTGAGAGATCTAATACCCATAGTGATTGCAATTTGCACAAAGAAGATGGAATGGTGCCAGAGATCATGTTGTCAAATAGAAAAAGTCTTTCAATCCCCGGCGCTCCAAAGTCTAATGGTAGTGGCCCAAAAAATTTATTTCTACTGAGATCCAAGTAGATTAGATTAACAGGAAGTTGAGGTATTGGACCAGTGAACTGGTTAGAGCTGAGATCCATTGCAATTGCTGTCATAAATTCCAATTTAGATGGGAGGACTCCTCTAATCTGGTTATTTCGGATATTGAGATACAATACTGAGGAAGCCATCATCCAAAACCAATCTGGCAACATGTCAGATATGCTTGTGTTTGAGATATCAAGATTGTATACACTTGTTTGCCATCTAAACCACGTTGGAAATTTAGGCCCCAGAATGCATGACCGTAGTTCAACCTGATTTAGATTGAAAGGAGGAACCCAAGTCGAATTTACTTTGATTGCTATGGAATTGTCAGCCAAGTATAACCTCTTCAAGCTTAATAGACCCGATAAATGACCTTCATGTATAACCCCATCCAGGTTGTTGGAGCTTAGGTCCAAGTTATTGAGCTTTATGAGCTCTCCTATGTGCAGTGGCAGAGGGCCTGTGAGCTTGTTGGAGCTTAGGTCCAAGACAGTGAGCTTTATGAGCTCTCCTATGCGCAGTGGCAGAGGGCCTGTGAGCTTGTTGGACCTTAGGTACAAGTCAGTGAGCTTTATGAGCTCTCCTATGCACAGTGGCAGAGTGCCTGTGAGCTTGTTTTCACTAAGATCCAACCTGCTCAGGTTGCTTAAAGGTTCTAACGTAGTTGGCAGGCTTCCTGCCAGATTGCTGTTCGGTACAGACAGAATTTGTAATTTGTTCCATGAACAACTGGGTAACCATTGGAAGAATTCTGTTATACTCCCATTGATGTTGTTGTAGCCCGAAGAGAATGTCTCCAAGTTACACAGGTTCTTCAAATTTGATGGTATCATGCCCACTAGGTTATTTTCTGATAAATCAAGGTCTTCGATGGAGGTCATATTACCTATCTCGTGTGGAAAGGGGCCGTAGAAATAATTACCGGAGATGTCTAGATTCTTAAGGCTAGTTAAATCCCAAAACCAGTTGGGTGCGATCCTAGTTTTGAAAAGGTTACCTGAAATGATGAGAGTTTCTAGAGATGTTAGATTGGAATATGTAAGAGAATTGATGCTATTCTTGAGAGAACATGAAGGCAGACGAAGAACTCTAAGAGAAGGAATCATATTGACCACCAAAGGCCAGTCCAGATTGCTACTTAGGTCCACATTGGTCATGTCCAGCTGCTCAAGGGAAGATAACCTTGACAGCCAGGTGATATCCGTAGAGTATGTGTTGTCGGAAATGGAACCAAGATTTAAGTAACGCAAGTTGGAGAGATTACCCAGCTGCGGTGGTATCCTTCCAATGAAGCTCGACAGTGATAGGTCGAGATGCCTCAAATTGTGGAGAGAACCCAAGAACTTCGGTATGTGTGCCCCATTGAAGTAGATGCAGCTGAGGTCCAGATACTGCAGATGTTGTAAACCAAGCAACGAGGAGCTTATTTTGCCTCCTTGCACCTGCGTACTCTGATCACTGTTTTCACAATCAAGGCCTTGAAGATCAAGCTTGATGACATGGCCGGTTCTATTGCTGCACCGGATACCCTTCCATTGACAACAGTCATCACCCTTCCATGACGAAAGGAGGTTTGCAGGGTCCGAGAGGTCTGCCTTGAAGCCGGCAAGGGCAGACCTCTCACTTGCAATACAATCGCCCGTATTCTTAGCATGGTTCGAGGCCACCGTGAAGCTGTTTTGGATGAAGAATAGCAAGGCTAAGGCTATTTGGATGTGAAAGCATCTAAACAGATCCATTGTGTTTTGCTGTGCTCCTTTGTTTTCTTATATGCTCCTCTGATTTTTCTTTGCACACGGTAACTGTGTATTGGCTTATATATAGAGTACAACACGGCCATGTACTATGCTTTTGGTGCCTTTCTAATCAGAGATTGCGTAACCAACCTTGACCGACTCGAGGTGGAAAATCGCTCAGCAATCGGCATCGATTTTCGTTGAAAATTGCTCAGCAGATCCATTGTGTTTTGCTGTGTTCCTCTGTTTTCTTATATGCTTCTCTGATTTTTCTTTGCATACGGTAACTGTGTATTGGCTTATATATACAGTACAACACGGCCATGTAAGTGGAAAGAACTCTTGGTGTCTTTCTAATCAGGGGTTGCGTAACCAACCTTGACCGACTTGAGGTGGAAAATCGCTCAGCATCGATTTTTGTTGAAAATTACTCTGCAGATCCATTGTGTTTTGCTGTGCTCCTCTGTTTTCTTATATGCTCCTCTGATTTTACTGACAATTTAACCGGGTCAGCACTGGACCGAATTATTATTGCGTAGCCCATAAGTTGAGATGTCTCTACCATAAATAAATAGGACAAAAAGGACAGCTTTAGGTTCTAGTGAGTCATGCATGAGTTAATTCTTGACAGACGATTGTTGATCATGCCTGATTCAGTGCTGTCTGTCTATCTATATCTATTCTAATTAGAAGTTCCTCTGGTAGCTTCCAAATTAGTCCAAACAATTAAAAAAATAGAAATTAGTACATTAATCTGGGAAGAGATAAATAGCTAGAAAGTCTCACATCAACGTATCTATCTATATCTATTCTAATTAGAGGCTCCTCTAGAAGCCCCAAGTTATTCATTGGAGATGAAAAGGCTAGAAACTACCACATTAGTCCGAAAAAAAGATAAATAGCTAGAAATTAGCATATTAATCTGGAAAAGGATAAATAGCTAGAAAGTCCCACATTAATAAAAAAAAAGAATGGCACAAATCGATCATCGATTTTTTATGACTACACAATCTACGGCTATGGTTGAGTATCAATGTGGCTTGTCATGTGTGAGTACACAAATATGACACGGACACCTACCTGCGACTAAATTGGATGCATAGAATAAAAGTGCCAGCAGTCTAGATATAGGTGGCAACATATCCTGTGTACATAGGTCTTTCCGTCTACATACTGTACACACCAATTAACAAAAGTCACGAAAAATTATGAAAAAAATTGTAGATGTACTTCATAGATTGCTCTACCTATGTATAAAATTGTAGGTTCAAATTCATTATATATCAAGAGTTACAAAAAGAAAATTCTGACAAGTTTAAACTCTTTAAACTTGTCAGAATTTTTTCTTTTTTGTAGCTCTTGATATATAATGAATTTGATCTTGAAATTTCATACATAGGTAGGGCAATCTATGAAGTACATCTACAATTGTTTTAAGAATTTTTCATAACTTTTGTTAGTTGGTGTGCACGGTGTGTACACGAGAAGGCCTATGTGCACAGGATACGTTGCCCTAGATAGATTCAATTGGAATTTTGCCATCCTCTACGTTGTGCTTCGCCAGAATGCTATTAGTCACGCCATCCCGAACGTGAGTCTCACCGCCAGAATGCCATTTTATATTTTCTCATATATTTTCCTTTTCTTTTCCCTTATTTTGTCACGTGAGTTGACTCTTTTGCCCCTGCGAAATGAAAGAATGAGACTGCAGAATTCATTAAATTTAGCTATCAATTCAAATTGAAATTTTTCGAAACTTTTTGACTGAGATCCCGGGATAGGCATTGATATCCAGAAAAATTGGTGGATTAAAATCTTGTCCAGAAAAATCACAGTAATTCTGACAAGGCTGCTGCATTAAAACTTAGTTTTCAGATTTTTATTTTATTAGATAACAAATAAACTTCATTTTATATGAGACTTTTTATGTGAAATAATAATGATTGTTGGGAACTAATGTAAAATTTTCAGACACTTATCAGTTATATTTATTTTTATAAAATTTCTGACATTTGCTAATGTTGCTTTTGAATCCATTCTGTTTTTGCTTTTATAAAATGGTTAATTCAACTTTATTATTTTTAAACTTTTGTAGAGGTTTATTATAGCTATTATATTTTATTTTAATAATTTCAAGTCAATATATATTATATTTTATTTATAAAAATTCTGCTATTGATATTATTGTATTTAGTTTAAGCTCAGGGGCAAAAGAGTCAACTCATGTGGCAAAATGAGGGAAAAGAAAAGGAAAATATATGAGAAAATATAAAATGGCATTCTGACGGTGAGACTCACGTTCGGGATGGCATTATGACGAAGTTCACGTGACTAATGGCATTCTAGCGAAGCACAACGTAGTGGATGGCAAAATTTGATCCAATTGACTCCCCTAGATATACGCCAAAAGTTGAACCAAACTCGTTTTTTTTTTAAAAAAAAGGGCATATGCATACTTCTCCCCAGATTTAACAGTACAGATTTAATAGGGGACAACCAACAGTCGGGACGGGTCACATATCAAGAGGAAAAAGAGTAGGAAAGAGCATTAGGCGGATCACACGGTGCAATATTGTGCAACCAGAACAGTCCACGGTTGTAACATTCCAAAATTTGAGCCTTTTTTAAATTTAATCTGTGAAATAAAAATTCCTTTTTAGTGCAAGTAAATTAATGAAATCAATTTTATAAGTTGAAATGTGCTCAAATCAATTTATCTAGGTTCTAAACGCTTAAAAATGTTTTTTTAGTATTTTATAGAATTTTATAGAATTTTTCTAATTTAATTACTATTTATTTTGGCCTTTTTGCATTTTCTAGAATTTCCTAAAAATAAATATCATTTTATTTTTATTTTTCCGTGCGGGCCGACTTCTTGCGCCGGCCCGTTTCACTTTCGCTTGACCGATCTCTTTTTCTCCCACGCAGCCTGCTCCTTTCCATGCCGCCCAGGCTGACCCCTCCACTCCTCAGCCTGGCTTAGCGGCTCGTTCTACCCTACCGGCTGACAGGCAGGGCCCACCTATCATCTAGGCCCCTTCGTCTCCGCGACGGACTCTACCGTGTCACCAAACTCACCTACCCTAGCGTCGCTGAACTCCCGCATCTGCCGCCACATTTTACATGCGTATCCATGCCGTATTCACTCTGATTTCCTTGGTGTCTGAGCCTATATAGCCTGCTGCCTCCCCCTTTCTGATCATTTGCCGCACGGTTTCGCCCTGAGAAAACCCTAGTCACCGGATTTTGTCGCCGTACCTTGAAGCTTTTCTATCACCGGTGAGCCCCGCCGCTACCAATGGTTTCATTGGTTCCCCGTGTCGCCTGCTCTCTTTTGCCCCAAGTTCCAAGCCAAATCTCTCGCGTTTTCCCCTCGGCCGGGGTCTTCTTCCCCATCTCCACTGGCGCTGCACTGCTGTCGAGTCGCTAGAGTTCTGAGCAGCTCGTCGCCGACGTGTCCTCTGCGTGGCACAACGTCATTGCACGTGCGCCACCACCTCGGTGCCATGCCCGCACCACATCTCATGTGGCAGCCGAGGATCAATGCATACAAAGATTTAATATTACAGAGTATGATAACTTTTCCTGAGAGTCAGGCTATGGAAACTTCCCTAACTCCAAAGGAGATACGACCGGAGTACCAGATGATTCAACGGTAGTAAGAAGCCATCATAATTCATAAGCACAAGAAAGATATTCACCCCATCATAAGCAACGGATTCCAAACAAATCATTTTACATGTTGAAGCAAACTTATATGATTACCTAAAACAGTGTAAAATTCAAATCAATGTATTCAAATATATCAGTGGTATTAAGTAGGACTGAAAAAATGTTGAGAAAATTGTTTTAAAATTTTCAAGAACTAAAATTTGTTTGCACCATCCAAGAAACTATTATATTTCATTATATATAAAACTAATAAATTAAATATTTGTAAATTTGGAATTAAAATCCCAAATAAATGAAAAAAAGACAATACATATAGGGTCGTCTATTTAATTATAAAGTTATTTATACTTTCTTAAGTATTAGTTTCAGTAAATACTTGATGAAATCAGAACTAGACACACACATATGTCAAAATTAATCCAATGGCAAGGAAACTCAACTTAGAGTTAACAAAAATTAGGCAACTTACAAATAGCAAAACCAATACACAAAACATGCGACCCAAGCAAGCACATGGGTTGATGACTAGTATCTATACTAATTAGAGACTCCTCCAGAAGCCCACACGTTAATCCTTAGAGATAAAAAATTTAGAAATTTCTATGTTGAGAGACTAAGTAGTGGTCTACCTTTGTTTGTGATGAGTAATTGAATGTGTTTGAGCTTATGATGCTCATATTTGAGTTTGAAATGAGTTTGCTTTGGTTTTGAGCAATTTGACTTAAGTGGTTGGGGCACCCTAAGTTGGTCGGGACTTGGATCATGGCTTTGAGTGAGTGGTTATAGCCTTAGCTGGTTAGGCCTTGGCTAGTCAGAGCCTTAAGTGGTCAGCAATCTTTATCAGATTAATGCTGCATGATGGTGTGTATCATCTTGAATCATGTGATGATTTAATTGCGTATGTTGTTGGACATTGCTATGTGATATGTTTGCTTGTTGGTGGTGGTTGCAGGATTCAGGGACTAGGTTATAGTGAGGCGGAGGAGATAGGGACTAGGCTAGCAGAGCTGAGATCCAGATGGTCAAGGTAACGCCTAAGATGAGTGAGGTTGCGGAGTTGCTGCTAGCCAGGAGAAGTGGATGGAGGAGATGCTAACTTAAGCTCTACTTAAGCGAAGGAGGATTGTTGGATCAAGGGTTCACGGGTGTAGTAGCGGTTAAGTTAATGGTGCATTGAGAAGCGTGCAAGTGTGTGTTAAAACCCGTTATATTGTTGGGTTTTGAGTTAGCCCATGTACGAGTGAGAGAGTGAATATTAGCTCTTGATAAGGTTTCTTGAGGACCAAGTGGTCATCCAAGTGTGGAGATTGCTCCCAGTGTACTGTAAGAAGAGGTGTGAGAGATGCCTCCCACTAAGTCTGAGAGAAAGGGTTTTAGGGTTTGTGAGAAGGATTTTGATTTTCTTCTACTAGCTTGAGTTTTACCCACCTGATTGTGAGGCTTTGCAATCATTCTATTTATAAAGAAATAAAATCATTTTCATGCTCAAGTTCATGCTCATCTGGTTGCTGTTCACTCTTGGGTTTTGATTTCTCTTTTATTTCTTTTTCTCTTGTTCTTGTATTGGCAATGATGAATGATTGTTGGTTAAATCTTCTATAGATCATATTCCAATCATCTAGGAAAGCTACAACTTTCTCTTCTAAGTTTTTACAAGAAACCGATCTTTTTGCTTGAGAAGAGAAAGATTTTTAGTTGGTCGTGTTTATGCTCTTTTGATGGTTGTTTTCTTGTTATTCTTTCTTGCTGTGACATGGAGAAGACCATCTAAGGTTTGATCATCAAATCCCCACAAACAAGCTTAAAGTGAAGTTTGTGGTTTTTAATTAGTTTTGGTGCAATCTTCCTTATATTAGAAAAATGTCAGAACTTTGACATCAATATCTGTGATTTAAGGTTGGAATAGATTCATGACTTCCTTAGGAAGATGCATGCAAAATTTCACAGGTTTTAGATTAGCTGATCAAAAGTTATATCATTTTTAGTTTTGAAATCGTGTTGATTTTACTATTCACCCCGAACATTATTTATCCGACCAGTGTGATGATTCTACTGTTCATTAGCATAGCTGTTAATATTGTTCATTTGATCAGTTGCTGCTTTATTGTTCATTCGACCCATTGATGATTTTCCTATTCATTGCTCATCTGTCTTGCTGATGATTTTACTGTTCATCAATACAATTCATCCGACCTGCTCTTTTTAGTTAGAGATGTGGTCTGAATTTTCTGGCTCCTATTCATCCTCTCTAGTCGCTGATTTAAGTCCTACACACATTACACACGTTAATCAGAGAAAAAATACTAGAAATTCCTTTAATCTGGTAAAAATAAAAGATCTTATCCATCCAATTGGTTAATCTAGATGCTATAATGGCTCATATTTATTTTGAGACTCCAATGGTATTTAATAAGCGCCAAAACTTCCCCGCTGTGACGTGTTTCCAGGGTTCACAAAACCGTACCGTGAAAACCGGTTCAGTTTTTGTGGTACGGTTTTCGTAAAAACCGCTCAAAAATCGTCAAAAACCGAAAGAGTTGAAAATTTAAAAAAATTTGAAAAATCTCAAAAACCGCGGTTTTTCGCGAAAAACCGCTTGGTTTTCTCGAAAAACCGCTCGGTTTTCTAAAAAAACCAACCCGTCCAATTGAACGTTCTTCGAAAACGGTTTTTGAGAGGTTTTTGATGAAAAACCGTTGACATAAATTTTTTCAAAAATTAGAACGGTTTACCGAGTGGTTTTGGATCTCGAACCGGAATGGTAAGCTCGAAAACCGCGGTTTTCGAACGGTTTTTCGCGGTTTTGTGAACCATGCGTGTTTCACTAGACAGGGAGAGAGAATATATGGCAATATTGTGTCAGTGTTACCAATTCAAGGATCCAAGTGTCTCGCACGTGAGAACAAAAGAAAAAGTCAAATTTGGTGTTACTCCATGTGCTTCCTTTTTCAAGCATAATATTCTTTCCTATAGATGCATGTGTCTCTCATGTGAGAACGAAAGAAAAAGGTCAAATTTGGTGTTACTCCAAATTTTTCCTCTTTTTAGCATAATATTATTTCCTTTCTTCTTTACGGAAAAAGAATCTTTGCTTTTCTTCTAGAGTATTTCTTCCATAAATAACAATTTGACCAACGTTAATTCTAATCATATTTCTTGCGATGAATAATTCTTAATCACTGAGGCGTATGATATTTTTTTTGAATAAATCTCTGTGAGACATGGAAGGAAAGTTAATATCGAAATCATTCCCATCTATGGCATATTTTTCTTCCTTTGTACATGGGTGATCTATATCTACATGCTTAATACTGTTTTGCATGTAAATGATCAATTGCATCAACTAAAATGGGGCAAAAGATCAATTCTCCCTTTAAATTGGGGTAATCTATTTACAATATTTATGAAATAAAAACATGCAACATACTCCTTCCAATTATAAAAGAATGTAAGTTTGGACATTGACATGGTCCCAAAATGCATCTTTAACGCTAAAATCTATTGTAATATATTTACAAAAACTAATAAAATTAACTATTATGTTTGAAATAATAAAAGAATGTAAGTCTTGCATACCCTGTTGAATCATGTTTAAAACAATAAATTATTAACTTTTGAGTGTTTCTGCGTTGTTAACTATTATGTTTAAAAATTAAAACTTGATTTTTGCATTTTTAAAACTTGATTTTTGCATTAATTAAATTAGAAAACGGTTTTGATATTTGGAAACCTTTGTGGGTCGAAACAATAGTCTTAGCCCAACCCACATGCCATAGGCAATGGCTATTTGGATGTGGAAGCATCTAAACGTAACCATTGTGTTTTGCTGTGCTCCTCTGTTTTCTTATTTGCTTCTCTGATTTTTCTTTGCATACGGTAACTGTGTATTGGCTTATATATACAGTACAAAACGGCCGGTACAGTTTACTGTTTAAGTATTATGCTTTTGGGTGTCATGCTAGTGGAAAGAACTCTAGGTGTCTTTTCTTAACCAGGGATTGCATAACTCAACCGAGGTGGAAAATTTTCGTCGAAAATCGTTCAAAAATTGATAGACACTGAATGAATCACAAAGTCAAACCATTTAAATTTGGCAGTTAAAAAGTGGTGAAAAAACAAAAACCGACTTGTTTGATTTTCGACCTATATAGGACCAGTTTTCGATTTCGATTTTTAATCGGTTTTGTTCAATTTTGGACTGGTTTATATCAAAAATCGGCACACTCAAGGAAAATAAAAAAAATTACAAAAAATCTAAATAAATCCTAATTAATCTTAAAACACCTTAGAGAAATTTCAACAACTTTTGAATTCATTTAATGCTTCTAGAAAATAAAAAATAGCAATTAATGAAAAGGAATAAAGACATTGTCATATTATTATAAAAATTTATAAGATTGATCATACAAAAATTCACAGGTCCGATTATCATCTAAAAATTTTATAGCATTATTAGCATTGCCTTAGGACCTCATTAAAAATTCTGAAAAATTTATAACATAATTTGACAGCTCAATTAAATCAGGAATTGCTAACTGCTTTGCCCTTTTTTTTTCTTTTTTTCTATTATGTATAAACGGATTTGCTACAAAAACGTCTCCCAAATTCAGTTTTTTTCAAAAAAATTTCATCCCAGATATAAAAAGCTATGAATATTAATTTTAGGAAACTTTTGGATAATTTTTTAATCTAAATTTTAGTTAGACCGTTTCCAAATATCGAGCCAGCTCGATATGATAAAAATAATGAATTTTAAACTATTTTCATCAATTCGTGGAACCCTGTTTCTAATAGATAGATCTTAGGTTTCTAACATGTTGCTGGCGAACGTAATCGGATCAGCACTGGACTTTACTATGGCGTAACCCATGGATTGAGATGTCTCTATGATAAATAAATCGGACAACAAGGACATTTTTTAACCGAGTTCTAGTGAGGCATGCATCAATTACTTCTTGGCAGACGTGAGTTGACCATGGCTGATTCAGTGCCGTACATCCACCATGCTTAAAACCTGTGCCAACCCTTGTTATTCCATGCATGTAATATTTAGAATCTTCTGTGTGGCTTGTTGAATATTGTTGTGTACTTACCCTTGCTTCCTACCCCCTTTTTAGATTTCCAAGAAGCTAGCGACGTCCAGGAGATCATAGATAGTGACGGTGTTTGGTTCTAAGTCTTAGCCTATTGCTTGAGCTTTGCTGTGGTAGTTTTTGTATTGTATCTGGTGCAAGCCGCACCTTTTTTGTAAAACTCTGGTTGCTAGGTCTTAATTCTCTATAAAGTAGTTGGATTCCGTTCTTATGTCTGGTAATGATCACTTGGTTCCGGACAGCTAAAATCCTGGATAGTTGTTGAGATATTTAAACACACCTCCTGAAAAGAGTGGTCTGTCACATTTGCTTGAAGCATCCTGAGAGTCCCCTAAACCTATTGCGCATCTCGTTTGCAGCTGATAGGTAGCTCAGAAGCACGACAGCCAAACAAGTCAGCGAAAACATGGCATTGGACAGTTGCAGAGGAGCTACACCAAATTCAAGTAATCGTCATCCATTATGTGATAATTCAATGACACGAGATGATAATTCAATGGTTTTGTAAATTTGAGGGCTCCAATCCTTATGTGAGTCACAAGACATTCTAGAATACAAATTGGCATTACCAAGGATTAAGATTGTTATGAGCTGAGTACGTAGTTGATGGACTAACAAGACTTAGATAATTAATTACAATGAGTTGTTATTGCTATTAGCGCCACTCTGCAGAAAACTCAGTTGGAACCTCTTATTTATGCTTCCGTGACACTGATATTGCAGACTAGCCTTGGGCCTCCTATCTTTATATATCTCCACCGTCAGACACCGACGCGCCGTTGCCTGCTACTCGGTGTTGCGCCGTCTATGGATAGATGGCTTGGGTGCTCCGCTCCTTATAATCGTCAAGTCAATTCGCGTGGCGTATTAATTTTTCCGATCGGTTTGCTTCTACAAATGAAACTAAGATGTCAGATGACTTGATTTGGGTACCAGTTCACAATTTGCATGTGGCGTCTCCCCATTGTTAATTTGGTGTGATGACCAGTGACGTTTCACACGCGGCAAAATATTGGCTCCCTATGCCCACAGCGGATCGTCTGGAATACGTTACTGCGAGCAATTGTCTATTTAGCTATAAATCATGAGACTTTTTACGGTTCATGAAAGGTATCAAAATTTATATCGAAGTGATAAAAGAAGTTATTCTTTAATTGTTTTTACGTCTTGTTATTATATTAATATAAATTATGGCACCAGATGGAATACGCTTTTTTGTGATAGATGACTTAGAAGGCATAGTAAAAATAATCACTATTGGTTCTGAGGTTAGAAGCGACTGTGATATAGGACTGGGCACATCACAATCGGTTCTTATATGAGAAGCGATAGTGATGATCATACACATCACTATCGCTTCTTACAAAAGAACTGATTGTGACGAACTAATAAGAAAGAGATAGTGATGTTCATGCAGATCACTATCGCTTCTTCCATAAGAACCGATTGTGATATATATGATCATATCACTATCGCTTCTTATTTGGAAACCAATAGTGATGAGAACGAACATCACTATCACTTCGTAAGTAAGAACCGATTCGATGTGCTCATTGGTTATTTATACCACCTGCTCAACTCGATCTCTTCTATTTTTTAGAGGAGATTTTCTCCGCCGCCACCTGAGAAAACAGCTCATATTCTGTGGTTGGAAGCAATATTTGGGTGAGAAAAAATTTGGAGCTAATCTTGAAACTCGTTCGCTATTTTGCACGGTAATATTAATTGAAATGTTGTCTCAATATTTGAAATAGTTACCTAGCCGTCGCTCCAGTTTTTTCTTAATTTTATTGTGTGAAGTCTAATTGTAGATGGACCATGAGGAATGGATGTATCGGAAAAGCCATGTGAGTGATGAATTTCAGAGGGGTGTTCACGAGTTCAAAAAAATTACAGAAAAAGACATGGTGAAGAGGGGTGTAAACTTCATATATTGTCCTTGCATTGATTGCACCAATCTTAGGAGATTTAACAACTCAGCTCAAATTGAGGACCACCTGATTCGACGTGGCTTCATGAGGAATTACACGTGTTGGATCCATCACGGGGAGACTGGTAGTAGCCTTTCGGTATGCAATGAAGACATGGTGGAACCCAATGACGAGTTGCAGTGTGATATGTTTGAGGAGACCAATTTGGAGCAAATGTTGCAGGATGTGAAGGGAAATTATACGAAAAGAGATTTTGAAAAGTTTAAAAGCTTAATGGAAGACGATGCCAAACCACTGTTCTCGAGTTGCAAATTAGAATACACCAAGCTGGGTTCGGTCCTTACATTATTCGAACTAAAGGCAAAACACCGTTAGATAGATACAAGTTTCAATGCACTTCTAGTTCTTCTATCGGATCTGCTTCCAGAGGGAAATGAACTGCCAACAAGCATTTATGAAGCGAAGAAGCACTATGCCCCATGGGAATAGAAATAGAAAGGATACATGTATGTCCGAATGATTGCATCTTGTACTGTAACGCACATCAGGAGCAGTACGTTTGAACAGTTTGTGGTGCGCTTCGGTACAAACAAAAGGAGAAGCGTACTGACAAGAAGCGTAAGACCCAGGCCAGCGACAGTGAGGTCACTAAAGGTGCACCGGCCAAGGTATTGTAGTACTTGCCCATCATTTCCCATTTAGAATAGTTGTTTGCAAATCCTAGAGAGGCAAAATTATTGCATTGGCATTATGAATCTCGAAAGGAAGATGGCAAGCTGAGACATCCTGCTGATTCGGCTCAATGGAGAAATATCGATTGGAAACATGAGGAGTTTGGTGCCGAAATGAGAAACATAAGATTTGGCTTGAGTACAAATGGAATGAATCTGTTTGGTAATATGATGTAACATCCCAATATTTTAATATAGTAAAAATATATATTTTAAATTTGAATATTATTAATTCTGAGTTTCTTGGCATTATTGAATTTTATTTGGATTTCTTTGGAATGGTTCTTGGTATGAAAAATTCAACAAATGGAAATCAAGGATGAAAAAGAGAAAAAGGCAATAATGTAAAAAGTAAAAATTTAGAAAATTTGCCATCAGAACCCCGATCATTCAATTAAATCATTTTAGCCAGTAAATGAAATTTTATGCATAAAGAAATGAAGAGGTAAGATGAAAAGACAACTTTTAAATCAAAACAATGCATTGTCAGAATTTATAAAATATTTATGTAACATATCTGGAGCTGTAAAAATTATCATGACAACCTCAATGCAATATCCATCTTTGGTAAAAATATTATAAATTAATAATGTCATTTATGACTTTTCCAAATTTAAAAACAGAAACTATAAAAAGCTAGAAATTGCAATGTCAGAATTTTTATAAAATAATGGAACCATACTTTGGCTTGAAAATTTTATAGAAGCATTTTGAGGTCCATTGCTTTTGAAAAACAAAAATTTAAAAATAATAGACTTCAATTGATCTCAAAGAAAAATCAAAATCCGAAACAAGAAATTAGAGCAGTCCCTGTTGTAAGAATATTAGTAAATTCTCAGTAACTCATTTTAATCTGAAAAATTTACCAGACATCAAAACCTGTCCATAGACCTTGGTCGAAAAGTTTCACGATTTTCTACCTCTAGTTGACCACCAACAAAGTCAGAGAGAGTGGGAGAAATTGACCCCAATCACCCTATTTCCTTCGATCAGTCACCGACATGTGGGCCAACCGTTGCTGTCCCGTTCCGTTGGCGCAATGTTGAAGTTCTCAGCCACTGACAATGGTCCCAGCTGTCAGACTCCTCTTCTTCAACCCCGTTCGTTCCACTGGCGACTCTCCCGAAGCTCAGAGCGCAGGCGAGCTCGATCACTGCCACGAAGCCCACTCACTCGCTGCAATCTTTGGCTATAAATCGCACCCCAGAGACCGCAATAGACCTCTTCCTCATTCCCCTCACCTCTCTTTCCCTTTCCCAGCCTGAATCGCATGAAAGCCCCTCCCATTTCCGCCATGGCCATCAGACTTTGAGCTCGAGTGCAAAGCAAAATCCGGTTGATTTAGTGATTCTCCTTCCAATTCCTCAAGCGTGGGGTATCCTTGGCCCCATCGATTCCAATAATAAGCCTCAATTTCGGTTCTTCAAGCTCGAACCCCGCCGCCGACCGCGCCTTCTTCCCAAGGTCGCCACCGGTATGGAGCTCCTCCGTCCATCTCCGCTTTGGCTAGTAGGTAAAATCGACTCAAAGAGCTCGCTGATGCTCAATATCTTACCCATTTCAGCTCGCTTCGTCTTGATTCTTGCCCTTTGTCGACCGCCATTGTTGCTCGCGCCAAGCTTCATTTGCTACCGCTCGCCTGACTTCCGAGAATCGGTTACACCACTGCAGGCGCCTGCCGAGCTCTCCGCCCCATGCCGCCGCTTTCACGGAGATCGACCGAGCACCTCGCCGCAGAGAACTAACCGGTCCTCTGTTCTTCTGTCTCTACGTATGGGCCCGAGAAGTCAGCGCCTTTGTGGTGGAAGAAGATTTGGTCTGAAAGGTGTATTCTCTAATACAAAGCGTATTTTCAAATTCCAGTTAATTTCCAAATCGAGTAGCATTCAATCATGAATATCTTTTTAAATATAGTTTCAATCCCAGTGAAATAAATTTGTATATTCATATAAAATGAGAAAGAATCTAAATATATATAAAAATATGTAATTTTTGAACTGCAAGATAATTATTTAATTTAAACCGTGATTATGGTGCTAATATGGTTTTTAATGAGAATTGTGTACGATAGGTAATGAAATGATGAAATCAATATTCATGAGATTTTAAGATCAGGATGGATTCAAATATACAAAAGTATTCAAATTATGAACCATGTTTAAGTTATTTGCTTTATGCCCATCAATAAACCTTAATCTGTCCATTAGTGAAAACAAAAGCATGAAAACTCATAAAAGGATGAAATAATTGATATTCAGTTCCTGGAAACAGCAAGGATCCATGTATGTAAAAACATATAAAGTAAGATTTAATTTGCATGTTCTTAATGAAAGAAAATGCTAATGATAACAATAAGTAAATAGATAATCTATTGCAATTAAAGCTAAAATAATGCCAAACCAACTTTATAACATTTATAGGATGGTATTCTGTTAATGCCTGAAAAATGAATCCAGAATCATGTATAGATTAGTTGGAGATTAAGATTGAAACTTGGCCGATTTAAGGTTTCAAATATGATCGTTTAGGCTATTTCAGCGGTAGATAAAATAACTCGTTTAAATACCAAAATTGGTAAACCTAATTTGGAAGCACTGTACAAAGTTTATACAACCATATTCTGTAAAAAGAATCTTATTTCATTAAGGTTTGCATATTAATCCAAAATGCTTAAAACCCTTACGCGTTAATCTTTCATTTCCCCTATCTTGTCGATTTTGAATAGTATAGTCTTTAAGTATAGCATGAACCATTTTGGCGATAAGATTAAAGTCTCGCCTAAACTGTAAAACTTATGAAATTAGATCAGTGGTGTTCTCCAAAGTGTAGACTACCCAAATACGAAAAGATAACCCCATTTCATCGTGATTTACATATTAATCTTGTTAACTTAATAACCCTAAGTAGTCGCCATGCTTAAGTCCGTAATATGAATGAATGAACTTTGAATACAAATGAGAAATCAGTAACTATTATATTTGTATCACCAGAACCTTCTCAAATGACATGGAAATGTTATCAGTAACCTAAATCAATAGATTTAACTTGCGTAAAACTAACTCTAAGCGAGATCAATCAAAGATAAAGAACTATTTAGTCATAATCTAATATGATCATTTAAGCCTTTTCATTAACTCGCAAAGTAGCTCGTCTAAATGAGAATTTTATGAAGAATAGTGCAGAAATGATATATAGGATATGTACTACTATATTCAAGGAAAATATTTTATTTACAAGCTGTTCTTCAGTTAGTTCTCACTAGTACAATAACCTTAAGTGTTAAGTTTTCTGAACTTTATAACATGAATCGGTAAGAATGAAGAAATCTGTATATTAGATAATTGAATCACCGAAACCTTCCTAAAAACCTTGAATGTGTAACTAATAACCTATCTTAGGTGATCTAGCCTATAGGATATGCTTGCTCATGCGAAGTTAATTAAGGGATTAAATGCTATTCATTCATATCATTCAACAAAGTGACTAATGAACTAATTTTCACTAAACTAAATAATTTTTACATCCTGAATTCGTAAAATAAGATTAATAAATTCATAAAAGAGCAATCCCTATTTCTTGTGAAGAGTTTTATTTGTTCTTTCTATCTGCTTTCTTTTGCCCTTATGGAAGTCTTTTATTTGTGTTATTTCCGTTATTCGGCGTGTAGAAACCGACATCCCTATTTCCGTCGTCGTCGACAACCGCAATCCTCGTCTTCGTCGTAAACGACAAATAAGCAAGGCAAGCAATCCTTTGACCATATTGATCCCAGTATTTGATATTCCTTTTGTTCATCAAATTGTTTCATGCATGCATTTACTTTATGTAAATTGCTATATTGTGGATTGGGTAGTTATACCTGTTGTTTTGTGAATCTCCTTTGATGATTATGAAAATGTGAACCTTGATAACCATAGATTGAGGATAGGCATTACTTAATGTCATCATGGGTATATACGTTTATATTATTCCTGCTTAGCCATGCTTTAGAATCAACCATGTACATGATCAAATCAATATTTGTTTCTTGAAAACCTTGGAAATGTCTCTGTTGGTTGCTGGTAATTTTGATTAAAAAACCAAAATAAAACTATGTGTTGATGCGGGCGATTATTGGCAATAGCCGGATGTGCGAAAAGAATTGCACGTAGTGTAGGGTGAAGTGTCGCCCGTGTCGGATTAAGGACCGAGCAATGGGACGTTATTGATCCAAGAATTCCGTACAACCACAAGGGTGAGAATGGGGTAGCCTTAGCCTATTAAGTTATTTAGATATGGCTTTGTTCATTGGTAGGCGGGAGCTAGCACAGGCATTCCGGTCAGGTCTGCTTGGACGGGTTTCCAGCCATGCAACGGTGTACGCCCTACCATGTTTAGAAACGTTGTGTTGGGTGTGAAAGTGGATCCACGGCTTGGGTGTGTGTTTCTAGTTCTATGGCAGGGGTTAACGTCCCGGGCTGGACCAAAGTCATGTCTAGGTAATGTAACGGCTTTGTATGGTCGAAAGACCATGACTTGTGGGTAAAGTTGTACATCTCTGCAGAGTTTAAATCTAATCGATTAGCCGCGCCCGTGGTCATGGGCACTTGGTGAAGTCATTCCAATGTTAGATGTTTTATTATTTTCAAAAGGGTTGGTATCATTTGTTTTTGCAACTGTGCTTTATGTCGAAGAGCCGACATTGATGGATTTCAGGTTATGGAATGTTCGTCGCTCACGTCATGGAGGACTGTGAGTGTTACTTATGCTTTACTTATTTGTTATCAATCAAATGCTCTTATAAATTCCGTTTGCAAATAACTTGATTTACAAATTCAATTTCGCTCTATGCAAATTAACTGTAGTAGCCTTTCCTTTGAAATGGCATGCATATATTATAGGTTTTGCTCAAGTCTTGCTGAGTACGTAAAGTACTCACCCTTGCTTAATTATTATTTGGGTGGACGAGTTTGCGAGGCTTCGAGTCTCTTTTCATCGCAGGTTGCGGGTTCTTCTTCGACGTGTTCTATCTGGATTTATGCCTGGTCAGTTGCCTGCGGGATTGGATGGGTACACTACAAGGCTTTGCTTCTTCGCTGCTTTATTCTCTGAGTTGTAATATTTATGTAATTATTCGTTTCCGTTTGATTAATATGTTGTATGGTTGTGATTCCAATCGTTGAGATGTGCGTGCTAGCTACTAATCTAGGGACTAGTACTGCAAGCACATTAGATTTCCATTTTTGCATTCTGTGTAAAAATGGGGGTCGTTACATATGAGCAGTCATCACAGCACCTGTTCAGTTCTATTGTGTATTTACAATCTCCCTCCTTAGCTGTGCATGAAGCGAAAATATATCATGATGTCGTTGCTAATCTCATGACGCAAACAGCTAGGAAATGATATTGATGCGTACCTTGCTCCACTAATCGAGGATTTGGTAAAACTGTGGAACGAGGGGATCGTGGTGTAGGATACGTTTCTTTGTTTGTGATGTATAGATAGCATAGGTCAGATAGTTGTATGAAAAAAAACATGGGACCTAAGAGTATACTAAGGTAATGTCTAAAAGAATTATTCCCAAAGGAGCATAATATAATATTCAAAATGTCAGCAACAAGGTACATGGGAGTGAGCTTGTCCCGATTATTTACATGCATGGGCATCATACCCCTATTAAACCTGGCAAACTTCCGGCCACCGTATTGATTTGAGCCGAGCCACCGGCTTGATTCGGCTCGAGCTGGCTGGTCGGCTCGGCTCAAAAAGTTTTTTTTGCGTTTTGGTCCTTACATAAATTACGAATAGGTCATTCGTGATTTTTTGTGAGGGGAAGATTTTTCGCATTTAGGTTCCTCGTGCGTCATTTTACGGAAAAAAAACTCCCGTTAAATTCAAATCGCGAACAAGCCCTTTTCTAATTTTCAGGATAGCGGACAGGTCCAAAAACGTAACAATCAGGTCCTTGCTCCTTACGTCTAGGTCCTTTCTCTGTTTTTCCCGGGAAAAAATGTTTTCGTCACTAGAAATATGTGTGCAGCTCTATCTCTAGACTTTTTCCCAACTCGATTTCCCATCTCGATCTCTGATATTTTTTAAAAGTGAGACTTAGATATTTGCCACTCCTCAATTTGGAAATTCAATGGCCATACAAAAAATGCCACTCAGTGGCATTTTTTCTACATGCAATCGAATTTCCAAATTGAGGAGTGGCAAATATCTAATTATTCCTTTTTAAAAACATGTATTATTACTCGGTGAACGTGTAGAGTATTAGACTTGACAAAAGAAGGTTTTCATCTCTAATAATTTTTCGCCCTTTTCCCTCTAGATAGGTACCGGAAAAAAACGTATTGACGTTTGGATCTTTCGTGAGAGAACACTAAATAGATACCGAAAAAAAACGTATTGACGTGTGGATCATTCCAATTGTTTTACACGAAAAGGACCTTTCGATTTAGCGCAAACGCAGATGCACTTTTGTTTTTTCAACCGTTTCGTGCGTTTCCTCGATGGTTTTTTAAGAAAACACCGATGGGAAAAAAACCGAAATTTTTCTGGACATGCTCTTCACGGTGGCAACTATGGTTAACATTGGAAATGGTCGCAACACGACCTTCTGGACAGCGAGATGGCTCCAAGGTGCTGCGCCGTCACAGATTGTGCCACGCCTATTCAAGCACTCCAAGAGGAAGACAAGGACAGTGGCAGACGCCTTGAGAAACAACAACTGGATACGAGATATACGCCACAACCTTGATCCGCAGCTGATTCAGGAATATGTTCGCCTCTGGATCAAAGTCCAGTCTACGCCGCTCCATCCGGATACAGATGATGTTGTCACATGGTTGCACTCCTCCGAAGGCATCTACTCAGCCAAATCGGCAAACCACATGCAGTTCACTGGCAGCATCCGCACATCCTTCGTGGTTACAATCTGCTCGGCGTGGGCACCGCTGCGTTGTAAAGTCTTCTTTTGGCTCGCGCAGCAAGATCGCTTATGGATAGCACAGCAATTGCAGACTAGAGGATGGCCAAACCAATACTTTTGCCCGATGTGCTATCGAAATCTAGAGATGGTGCGCCATTTGTTTGTCGACTGTCCACAGGTACAACGGCTGTGGTCGTCTGTCGCACGTTGGGTTCGCATATCCTCGCTACAGCCGGAGCAATCATGTTCTCACACGAATCTCGAACAGTGGAATTTGCGCCTGCTAGACTGTCCATCGGCCCTCTGGAAAGGCGTCAAAAGTCTAGTCATCCTGATTTGTTAGCAATGGTGGAAAGAGTGCAATAATAGAATTTTCCGCACCACATTCACAACCCACGATGAAATTCTGCAGACGATCAAAGATGAGGCTTCAATCTGGGCGCTCGCAGGGGCAAAGCACCTTAAAACACTCCTAGGCCGCCTGCCTTAGCGTTTTTCTTTATTCTGTCCTTCTTTTTCTTTTTCTCTTTTCGTTTCATATCTCTAGTCTTTCCGCCTGAGGTGCAGTATCCTGCACCATGTAATATCTAGAACAATGTACCTCTCTTCCTTCTTAATATAATCACAGCTTGCCTGTTTTCAAAAAAAATGATGCAGAGATGCAGTGGGAATAGTCAAATCTACAGTCGACATGGTGATGCTTCTAATTTATTGCTATGTTTGACTGATTTTACAGGTAGAGCAAACAACCCATCGACTTATCTTTTGGGGCATTGTACATACTCCAAGTCATTAGGAACATTGATTGACATATTGCTTGCCTTTGCAAATTCTTGGAGCTGAAGTTTTCGCACCATGAAATCTAAAAGAATGTGTATGTCAGGTGTGCGCATAAGTTATCTTTCAACTAATAAGCCATGTATCATGCCTGATTACAAATATATATTAGTTATCAACCCGTGCATCTTTACATACTAGCAATTTTAATGTACATATTTTTATTTTTATGTGATTTTGTAAAATCACTATTTATTATGTACAAATCTTTTTTAATTTGAAGTTTAGCTAAAACCATCTGAACAACAACAAAAATATAATGCCCTTTCAAAAATCTTTTTCTTATTATCCTAAACACGTGTCTCCTCTTTTCCCCCTTGCTAATCGAGCATTACTTTTGGTTTCCATGAATTGCAATATACTGTAGCATAATGTTGACTTATTCGATTTTGTGTTGGATAGATAAATGTTTTGTTTTCCTCCCGTTTGTTTTCCAATTAATGTAGAAACTTCTAGCTTTTATGTTAGGAAAATCATTTTTTGTTAATTACTAGTCAAGTGCCTTGCGTTGCAAGAGAAACATATTTTTTAATCAATTGATTAAATTATGCCACGTGTTTAATTACAAAAATAAACATTGCACTCGAGTTGCCATGGGGAGGGAGAAGTTGGTAATGTGACCTGGCTAGGGGAGTGGTGTGGGCGGAAAGAGAGAGATGCGATTGGTTTTCTTTTTATACCATAGCCCATATGTTGGTATGGTGGTTTATTAGAGAGAAGAGGGAGGATGGACCACCATCACCAACTAAGTTTAATTGGAACATGGAAATAAAAAATAACTTTCTTCCAAATGAGTAACTAATGATGAAGAATAGAGGCATGCAGCTACATGATACATACACGATGGAGAGTGCTTACGTTTCTAAGAACCTCAACAACTTAGTACGAACAAAAAATTTCTTCCATTGAAGCTCAAATTTCGATTACATTTCTTAAGTTTTATTTTCCTTTAAGCTTATGTTGTCATTTCCAATGTTTGTGATGTTTTAGAAATCCTAAATAGTCTACAAGATATGTAAATATATTCTCAATCATCTAAGTCTTATATTTTGATACTTTAAATTTTGAGACAAATATAGACGTGCAAGTGCGTGGGCCACCCTGTTAGGTTCTAATAAAGAAGTAGAACCCCTGGTTCATTTAGGGCGTCAGCTTGAAGCAAGCATTATTCATGATTTTTTCTATGTACAAGGAGGACGCACATCATATGTATACCCCACTTACGCTAAGCACATGCATCCACTACAAATCACAAATGTTAGGAATTTTGCAGCGATACCATAACACACAGAGCGCGGGCACATGCTTTCCCACTTAATGCACACACCTATGAATTGAACCTGGGTGGGTGGTAACAAACACCCTAGCGCGTTTGAAAATATGTAATTTCTTGAGATATCACCGTAAGAAGCATCATATATGGAATAAAAAAAGGAGTTAGGGATAAATATTTTCTTTCAAGCTCTAAAAGAATATAACTATGTGAGAGATTTCCTGTTTTTATTTGTGGGACTAGACATGCGCTCGTTTAGAAAACAAATTGCGGTTGAAAGATTTTTCTGTTTTTATTTTGCGCAAGTAGCAAGGTGCTCGTTCCACTCTGTACATGTTATTTGGAAATATTTCAAAGGATAACAGCCCCCTCCCCCGTAAGTTTGTATGTAATTCTGTAAACCATAGATCTGCGTCCAACAAATGATTTTTATGTAATTCTGTAAACACTGCAATGCTCACCTGCTCTGGTCCACCACTGATAATATGGATCATTCTGTACTTCGTTGCATTGCATAAACTCCGAAGGGCGAAGTCTAGGCCATCAGGTATGTCAAGAACTGTCGTGGAATTCAGCTTTGACGTGATGGATTTGTCTATAATCATACCATGTCGCATTCTCATCCTCTAGTCCTGCGGATGGAGAATTCCAAATTCCATTAGTACATGTTTGTCATTGCTTCTTTTTTTTTTTTTGAAATGGAAGAATTTTATTAATTTCAAGGGCATTACATCGAGATAATACAAGTCCTTGAAATTACTTCCGGCCTCTGCTTAACGTGAAGCACACAGCCAATCAAAAATAAAGAGAAACTCGCGTTACATCGAGATGTTTGTCATTGCTAGAACAATTTTATATTCCATTTGTCTTTGAGTAACTACCGCGTCAAATTTCTTGCATATCATTGTCCAGAGGTGCTTAGTTTTCTCATATGGGCCATATTATTTCCAGCAACTCTGTTTGAATGTCCTGTGCAGTTGAATTGTTTGTACCCTTGCATATTGCATAATCAAATCAAATTGCATCAAGTCATTCTCCTGCCCCTGTACTACGTCAAGTTCTCACAAAAACCAAAGAAAGAAAGAAAATACCATGCCAAGTATCATGCCCTAATTTTGTCACCAAGAAATTATACCATCCGAGCTCAGAGGAAAGAAAAAATGTATTTTCCTACAAGTATTTCAAGGACTCCTGCTGAAACATTTCTCCATCAATAGCAATCAATGTACACATAAACAGTTGCTTCCATCGGATAATTCTTGCATGGCATATTAATTGGCACAACCTAGTAGCTAAAATAGCTCACATTCAGTTATCAAGTGAGAAGGATATTTTTATCTGGGATTTACATAAACATGGACAATTCTCAATACGCTCTATGTATCAATATAAGATGAATCAGGGAACTCCGTTTTACCATAAACTCATTTGGAAGTTGAAGATTCCTCTCAAAATTAAAATTTTTCTTTGGTACCTTCAGCGTGGAGTAATTTCGACAAAAGATAACTTGGCTAAGCGAAATTGGGCGAGAAATCAAAAGTGTTGTTTTTGTGATTGCAATGAAACGATACAACATCTTTTCTTTGATTGTCAGCATGCTAGGTCTATTTGGAGAATAATTCAGATAGCTACTAGGTTAAGACCACCTACATCTATGACTCATATGCTAGGGGCACTGGCATAGGAAAAAATAAGAAACAACAGATCTTTATGGGTGTGGCTGCTATTTATTGGGCCATTTGGTGTTGTCACAATGATATTGTGTTTCAGAAGAAACGATATGCTTCTTTTATGCAGGCTGTCTTCAGGGGAACCTATTGGCTGCGGTTCTGGGCATTGCTACAACGTGAGGAAGCAAGGGAGAACATTCGTTCCGTGTGCATACGATTGGAGGTTGTTGCAATGGAGTTTTTTGCCAAGAACGGATGGAATAGTTACAATAGACTTTGCTATTCTTAATTTTTTTCATTATTTATGTAATGTTTGCTCCCCATAAAATCAGCTGGATAGCTGAAAACTATGTAATAAAATCGGGCTGTATGCTTATACAGAGGCTAGAGATAATTTCATTGTCTAAAAATATTAATGTTGGACAGTAATCTGGATACATTCTCATGATTTTGATGCGGCGGATGGCGTGAGGACGGAGAATCGGGGAAGGTGATGGATGGAGATGAGGCGGGATCTGCGATGGTGATGGATGACGAGATGAGGCTCAGAAGGTCAGCAGCGCGTGAGGCACAGCAGGTCAGACACATCCTTACGATGCGTACGATCAACTTTTTAAAACTTATGACTGCTCCAAATATGAAAAATGCAAAACCACACTTACATATGGATACATATACTATCTTAACCCTCCAAAATGCTTTGCGATTTGTGCAAGGACATTATAATGATTAGAAATGGGATGGTTCATCTGAATTTTGAAAGTTTGCATCAATCTCAAAGCATATTTGATGGTGGTGAACCGGTGATTGTACATATACATGTGGGAAAACTTCTGTATCATTATATTTCAAATATGAGCAGTGCTTCGATGTTTTTCCTCCTAATACAAGTTGCACAAATTTTGAAGCAAGCGAAAGGATAAGTAATCACTGTCTATCCTTCATTCATACTTTAATATTTATGCAACCATTAAAAAAAAAGCATGGAAGCACCTTTCTGCAACCGTTAAAAAAAAGCATGGAAGCACCTTTCTTCAAATATTTTTCTGACATATAACTATAAAAGATAATAGTCGAAAAAGTGTAATAAAGATGGCAACGATATCCAAATGACAAGTAAAAAAGAATGGAGGTAATACACAAACAAGTCATGACATAGGTATATAAATAACAATTAGAACAGTATCGGTGAAGAAATTTCCTCTCGAATGAATGTGTTCGCATGGCATGGCAATCACTGGCAGGAAGTCAATACAATTCAACAGTCATCACACCTAGAGTTGAATAATATATACCATAACACGATGTATTCTTCCAGACCAAGTTGCTCTGCACCAAGACCAGAAGAGAGAACCATAGCAGAAGCACCAATGGACATGCTTCAGCTCTCCTGCATCCAAATTGTAGTAGCTCTTCTCTTGTTCATCCAAACCAAGAGCTCCATAGAGACATCAGCCCATCCAAACGATACGATCATCAGCTGTACTGCCAACGAGAGGTCCGCGCTCCTAGCCTTCAGAGAAGGCCTATCTGACCCTGCAAACCGCCTTTCGTCATGGAAGGGTGATGACTGTTGCCAGTGGAAGGGTGTCCGGTGCAGCAACAGAACCGGCCATGTCGTCAAGCTCGATCTCCAAAGCCTTGATTGCTACAACAGTGATTGGAGTAGGCAGGTGCTAAGAGGCAACATAAGTTCCTCCTCGTTGCTTGGTTTACAACATATGCATTATCTGGACCTCAGCTGCAACTACTTCAATGGGTCACGCATACCAGAGTTCTTGGGTTCTCTCCACAAATTGAGGCATCTCGACCTATCGCTGTCGAACTTCATTGGAAGCATACCACCACAGCTGGGTAATCTCTCCCACTTGCGTTACTTAAATCTTGATTCCACTTTGGTCAACACATACTCAATGGATATCACCTGGCTGTCAAGGTAATCTTCCCTTGAGCACCTTGACATGACCAATGTGAACCTAAGTAGCAATCTGGACTGGCATTTGGTGGTCAATACGATTCCTTCTCTTAGAGTTCTTCGTCTGCCTTATTGTTCTCTCAGTACTAGCATCAACTCTCTTCCATATTCCAATCTAACGTCCCTAGAAACTCTTGACATTTCAATGAACTGGTTCCGAACTAGGATCGCACCCAACTGGTTTTGGGATTTAACTAGCCTTAAGAATCTAGACATCTCAGGTAATGGTTCTATGGCCCCTTTCCTCACGAGATAGGAAATATGACCTCCATCGAAGACCTTCGTTTATCAGATAATAACCTTGTGGGCATGATACCATCGAATATGAAGAACCTGTGTAACTTGGAGACATTCTATTCGTCCTCCAACAACATCAATGGGAGTATAACAGAATTCTTCCAACGGTTAACTAGTTGTTCATGGAACAAATTTCAAGTACTCTTGGTACCAGAATGCAATCTGACAGGAAGCCTGCCAACTATGTTAGAACCTTTAAGCAACCTAAGCCAGCTGGATAGGAGAGCTCACAAAGCTCCAACAACCTGGATGGGGTTATACATGAAGGTCATTTATCAGGCCTATCAAGCTTGGATACGTTATACTTGGCTCATAATTCCATAGCAATCAAAGTAAATTTGACTTGGGTTCCTCCTTTCAATCTAAAATATGTCACACTAGGGTCATGCATTCTGGGGCCTAAATTTCCAACGTGGCTTAGATGGCAAACAAGTGTATACATTCTTGACATCTCAAACACAAGCATATCTGACATGTTGCCGAATTGGTTTCTGATAACAGCTTCCTCAGTAATGTTTCTCAATATCCGAAATAACCAGATTAGAGGAATCCTCCCATCTAAAATGGAATTTATGAGAGCAATTGCAATGGATCTCAGCTCTAACCAGTTCACCGGCCCAACACCAAAGTTTCCTGTTAATCTAACCTCCTTGGATCTCAGTAGAAATAAATTATTTGGGCCACTACCATTTGACTTTGGAGCGCCGGGGATTGAAACACTTCTTCTATTTGACAACTCGATCTCTGGCGCCATTCCATCTTCTTTGTGCAAATTGCAATCACTAGAGTTATTAGATCTCTCAGGAAATAAGCTCACTGGGTCCATTCCCGATTGCCTAGACAATGAATCAACATCCAACATGACAAATCTAAGCTTAAGAAACAATAACCTCTCCGGCAAATTTCCTTCATTTCTCCAATACTGTCAACAACTCGTCTTTCTTGATCTCATGCATAATCATTTTTTTGGGAGTTTGCCAGCATGGATTGGAGAGAAGCTGCCGTCTTTGGCATTCTTGCGGTTGAGATTGAATATGATTTACGGTCCTATTCCTGTGGAGCTTACGAAGCTAGTTAATCTTCAGTTTTTAGACCTTGCCTACAACAACATATCAGGGAGCATACCGAAATCTTTTGTTAACTGCACGGGGATGAGAGACAACGCTGATGAGTATATAGCGGGACCACGTATTCATTTCAGTGGAAATGAAATGTACTTTACTGAGAACATCACAATAGTCACAAAGGGTCAAGAGCGGCTGTACACCGGAGAAATCATATATATGGTGAACCTTGATCTATCCTGTAACAATCTTGTTGGAGAGATTCCTGAAGAGATAGGCAGTCTTGTCTCATTGAAGAACTTGAACTTATCATTTTTTTTTTTTTTGATAATGGAAGCTTTATTAATCGTCAAGAACATTACATCGAGGAGATACAAAGTCCTTGAGAAAATTCTTCCGGCCTCTGCTTTAAAAAAGCACACAGCCCAAAAACAAAGAAAAACACGTACACTCTAATGACTAGTGATCCGAAGACTAGACCGCCACCCATGCTCCTGTGAAAAGAAAACCATGGCCACCTGCACCAATCGCCGTGAAACCTCCGTCAAGAAAGATCGCCATTCCGGCTTCTGTAGCACAGCTCACATTTCTGGTCCGGTTTGATGAAGGTCAAACGCGATTTTCTTCGCTTTGGCACTTTCAAAATTAATAATGGATCACAAGTGAGATTCTGGGAAGACATATGGTTGGGAAGCTGTGCGTTAAAAGATCAATATCCTGGGTTATATAGCATTACAAGGAATAAACACATAATCATTGCTGATGCTCTCATGAATCCTCAAACAAGTTTACATTGGAGACGGTCATTAATTGGTCCTAAGTTGGCGGCGTGGCATAATTTGCTTTCACGTATCGCCTGGTTTACATCTCGACGAATGTGACGATGAATTTCATTGAACTTGTGCCAATCTGGACAATTCTCGCACTCTCATTACTTGGCCTTGATTAAATGTGATGTGCCTAATTTCAACAAGCGATATGGAGGTTAAAAGCTCCAATTAAGATCAAAGTGTTTTATGGTATTTACGAAGAGGGTTATTCGACCAAGGATAATTTGGCCAAACGCAATTGGCAGGGTAGTCAAGCATGCAGCTTTTGTCATGAATTGGAGACAATTAGGCATCTGTTCTTTAACTATCGATTTGCTCGTTCGGTATGGGGTTTTGTGCACATAGCTTTTGGTATCACTAGACCTCTTAGTGTGTCTAATATGTTTGGTCAATGGCTTGACTGTTTTGAGAAGATCCTTCATAATGTTGCCCTACTAGGAGCCACAGCTATTTGTTGGTCTCTTTGGTTGGCCAGGAATGCGCTTGTTTTTGAAAAGAAATCAAATTCATCCCCTTTGCAGGTTATTTTTGCTACTTCCCACTGGCTTGAACTTATCATGGAATGCCATCGGTGGGAAAATTCCTGAGAAGATTGGCGCCTTGGTGCAGGTGGAGTCTCTCGACCTGTCGCACAATGAATTGTCTGGTGAAATCCCTACAAGCTTATCGGCTCTCACATCATTGAGTCTGTTGAACCTATCCTACAACAATCTGATGGGAAAGATTTTTTTTTAGATCAATAGGACATCCAAAAATGATGCCCCAGTTCCATTTATGAAACTGGAAAGACAACATTAATGTTCAAACAAACAAATACCTCGAGCCAGGCCATCAGCCACAATCAAACAAAACTAACGACCACACCCCAAAACCGACTTACGTGATAACCAACTGAACCAGACAAAAGTACAGACAAACCAACAGGAAACCAACTGCAGACGCTCGACGACCAGGCATCGATCTATATTGGCAACCCAGGTCTTTGCGGTCCTCCTCTCTCCAAGAATTGTTCAGAAACTGGGATTATTCCAGAAGAACACGAAGATGGGAGTGATCTGGCTTTCTTTTTACTTGCCATGCATGGGTTCTGGATATGTAGTGGGTCTCTGGATAGTCTTTTGCATCTTCTTGTTCAAGAGGAAATGGAGGGCTGTTTGTTTCTCATTCTATGACAGCTTGTACGATGGGGTTTATGTGCAAGTGGCTGTTAGCTGGGCGTCCTTGACCAGAAAAAATGAGTAGAAGCCTAGAACACCGGCATTGGTGCTTTCTTTGTTACCATGCATGTATACTCTGGGGATGTATCAATCGTACGTGTTCAAGTGTACTAGAACTATTTGTTGCCATGTATAATGTGGGTACTATCATTCGTGTAAGTTTATATTATCGGGTCTGCACTCCCTACTCAGTGCCCCCTATACTCCTATTTGGGTCATTGATATAGAAGTGCTGATTTCAATCAGAAAACTAAACCATATAGTGGTAGAATTATTGTGTCAATTATAATATGATGGACTGCATTGGGAGGGAATTCCTAGAGAGGATCAGCCTGGAGGGGCCTCACGGTGTCAATGGAGTTCTGGCGCGTCGCTCAATGAGGCTCCATGGCGATTTCTACACCGGATGGTCTGCTTGAGATGAGCCACATCCGCTTCTGCTGGCAATGGCATGTATTGAGTTGTATGCACCAACCAGTTCACCCAAAAGCTTAAGCAGATGAGGAAAGAAGGGCAATTCACTTATACTTCAACACCCTCACGCAAGCTCTCGCACTCTAGGACGTGGAATAGAAGTGGGCTGCAATTATTTTTTAAAATTACGCCAACCGGGTCTTAAACTTGAGACCTCTTGGCTCTGATACCATGAAAGCGGAAGGAATTCACGCAATGAAGATTGTATTGGCCATGCAGGCGTATAAAAGGAGTACAATCGAAAGGAATAACAAAATCTGAAGATTACACGTGATTTGAGCTAACCCTGGTCATACCAAAAACAACCTAACCGGCCAAATATAATCCCGTGCAGTGCGGACGGCTATTGCCAGTCTGGCACGCGCAATGGGCGCGGGTCCATGCATGTCTAACAATCCATGCATGTCTAACAGCATGGCTTCGCCGTCACCCAGTACAATCACTCGGTGGGCCAGAGGCACCTACGGCCGGCGGCGCGTGGTGATTGTGGAGGCGGGCAGTGGAGCAAAGCAGACACTCGCTTTTTGCGGTAGACACGCGTCTCCTTCTTGGTGGACAGTATCTGCATCCGACGGCTACTGTGTCAAGGAGTGATCGATCAAACGGTCGGTGTTCATGTGCAAGTGCAACAGCAACTTGGCAGATAATTCCATGTGTGAAAACACTGTAGTGTTACTGTGCTACTGAAATTGAAACTAATTAATGATTTTAAAAAAGAAAATAAATTGAAAACAACTAACTTCTCAAAAAAAAATTGAAACTAATTAATGTCCAACAACCCGTGGGTACGTCTCAAAGTTATGACTTGTGCAGGAGCAAACAAAAACTCTGTATGTGCAAAGTAGCGCTTCTATGTATCACCTTTGTAACAGTCTAAAAATAGGAAAATAAAATAAAATATAAATTTGGTTAGAAATATGATTATATTCTCAATTTCCCTATTTTCTAAGTTTTCTTGGATTTATTGGTCTTTAAGAAAAAGCTGTTAGTCTTAAATCTTTGATTTGCAAACTTTGAAATTTAAAATCTTGCAAGAATAAAATCTAAAGAAAATATAGTTAAATCCCAAGACAACTGCATAACATCCCCACAAAGTCTCAAAGAAGTTTAAAAGCATTTAATGCCTTAAGAAAATCAAAACAGCATTTGATGACCGTGAACAGAGACATTGTTAGAATTATTTAAAACTGTATAGACATGATCGTGTTCTGAAATTTTTGTTTTATCATATACAGCCCAAAAGGACCCTATGGAAAAGGTTTCAAAAATATTGAACTAATCTGATGCATCTAGAAAATCCAAAACTGTAGCAATTTAAAAACAACATAATCACCGTTAGAATTTTATAAACTTACACAGTTTTGATCAACATCTAAAAATTTTATGATTACATTGATAACCCCTAGAAACACACTGAAAATTTTTCAAAAGGATTGAACCTACATTGATGTCTTAGAAAAATTAAAATCAGAAAACATATAATTGACATAGTGACATTGTCAGAATTTTATAAAATCATACTCCCTCCATTCCATATTAGAGGGCATTTAACTTTCTTTGCAAAGACCAAGAAGGAAGGCACTAGGTAATTTGTTTCCAAACTTGCCCCTAATCAACTGCATGTGTCCCCTTGTTAACCCCCCCAAGCAATTGCTCTGTACGCGGAGGAACATGCATGCAGAAGTTAACTAGTTGTGGAGAAGGAAGGGCATGCATGCGGAAGTTAATGAGGAGCAGGGCAGCTGAGAAAATTTATCCACGGTAATTAAAGAGATGCCTTGTAAATTGGAATTGCATGAAAAAATTTAAACGCCCTCTAATATGGAATGGAGGGAGTACATGTAAGATGGAATTTTTATGAGAGGATAAGAATTCCTTGGGATCATACGCAAAAAGTTTCATAAATTTTTGGCCATGAATGACAACTCAATTAAGGCTATTCCCAGTGGACGGTGTCGTACTCCAAAATCTAAGACAAACCACGTAGGATATATAGTATGATACTGTTTGGATGAAACACCCTCTCCAGTTAGAGTTGGCAATGAGGACCCATTCCCCGATCCCCGACGGGGAATTCCTCTATTAGGGGACGGGTATGGGAAGAAATCGTCCCTCGCGGGGATGGAAACGGGGAAAATTATTCCCCCGTCGGGGATGGCGGGGACGGGGACGGGGAATTTTTTTCCCCGCGGGGACCCGGTTGAGGATCTAAATTTAGTTTAGTCTAATTTAGTTATTAAATTACAAACATATTCTCTAGCCCATCATATTCACATTTTCATAAACGGGACAACATAATATTCAATGAATGCATGCATTCTTTTTTTTCTTGTCTATTGATATGATTTTAGAGTTAAAATGGCTATAAGAGCTCTTCTTTTGTGTGAAATTTTATGGGATGGTTCGACGGGCCCCGATACCCTTAACGGGATGGGGACGGGATTTTTCCCGAGACGGGAACGGGACGGGACGGGAAAATTTTAGATCGCGGGGACGGGGACGGGGAGGCACTCCCCGACGGGGAATGGCCCCGTTGCCACCCCTATCTCCAGTGCATAGTATTATGCTAAAGTATCCAAGACAGCATGTGTCCATTAAATTGCTGCATATGCTATGATCAAATGTATCATGTGAATCCGCGCTAAAGGAAAAAACGCGTGGAGAAGACACCGTAGTGACCCCAGTGCGGTGTCATCCGAAAACCAAATTGTTGGATACGGAGCCAGAGCAGTATCTCCAGGATGATACCGCATTGCTCTCTCTCCTTTTTAACTCATATGCCACATCAGCAATCTGTCCTATGTGGCAAGCATTAAATGAGGACGACACCATGCACTAGGAATAGCCTAAGTGAAAAACCCTTATCTGTCCAAAACAGTGAATTCCAAAATTCTCTTTTGCTCTCACCACCAAGCATGATTCAGAGTCGGTGCAGTGGGTCAAGCCCCACCATGCCCAACAAGTCTCTTATACCCTCTTAAATAGACCCAATAAAACACCAAAGACCAAATTCAATAAATCTCTCAATTATCTTATCCTTTGTATTGTTACACACTTAGGCCCCGTTTGGTACGGTTCCAGATTCTAGTAGAAACGGAAACGGTTCCGGATTCTTAGTAGAAACGTTTCAGGTAGAATCAGAATCCGGAGGAACGGGTTGCTAGCCGATTCAACCACAGCGTGTAAAAATCAGAAACGATTCGCTTTGAAACGTTCCGAGTTCTATTCCGTTTGGTTGGATTTATTTCAGATTCTAGGAGAAACAGTCCGGTTCCAAGTTGCCAAACGGGGCCTTATATTATATGTGACTGTTAAACAAATGTTTGCAAACTTTGAACATGATTGACTTATTAGATTTTCGATGTCTTAGTCTTAGCTCCCCTCCTTCTAATTTTCTGGATACACCTCTGCTCACCACCATGTGGGGTTCACCCGATGGTCTTGCCCACCTACCAGCACCACACCGCCCTGGATTCACTGCCCTAAACTCTGAGTGCCAATCTTTTTTTCCATTCTTCTTCAGACGAAGCCGCTGCCTCTTTGTTGTCGGTCAACTGGACCTCTCCCGTCGCCCATGCCCTGCATGGTAAGCTCACGCATACCCTGCGCTCGTAAAATCCGCACCACTGTCATCCCTGTCTTCCCGACCGACTTGCGGTGCCGCCTTAGAATGCTTTCCCACCGCGCCTAAAAGTACCCGTCTAGCCGCCTCTGAGCTCTCTACGTCTTCCCCTTACTCCCCTGCTCGAACTCAGCTCCAATTCCACCTCTACCGACCATTGCCACCAAGCAAGCCACGGGAACCGCTGAGCCGCGAGACATCCAAGGTCAACGCTGCCAATGCAAATGATCTGGAAATCGAACGGAAGCTGCACCGTCTATGGATAGATGGCTTCGTCAAGTCAATCCGCGTGGCATATTGATTTTTCTGATCAATTTGCTTCTACATATGAAACTAAGATGTCAGATGACTTGATTTGTGTACCAGTTCACAATTTGCGTAGGGCGTCTCCCCAATGTTAATTTGGTGTGATGATCGGTGACGTTTCACATACAACAAAATCTTGGCTCCCCATGTCTCTTAACAGTGTCGCAGGGACTGGCGGCTGCCCAGAGCGGATCATCTGGAATACGTTTCTGCGAGCAGTCATCTATTTAACTATAAATCACAAGACTTTTTACCATATATAAGATGTACTAAAATCTATATTAAGGTGGTAAAAGAAGTCATTCTTTAATTCTTTTACCTCCTGTTATTACATTAATATAAATTTTGGTACCTTCCAAAGATGGTAAAAGAGTCATAAACCGTAGGTTGTTGGTTGTTTGATTTTCTATAGTCACGAATGCTAGTTAGCTGCTCTGTTTTTACGCTGTTTGTTTTTACGTTGTTTGTAACTCCCAGTCACCTGGAATTTCATGAGTAGCGTGTATAGATGTTAACTGTTTCTTTAAAAAAAAAAATAACTGTAGCAAGTCCAAACTTGCCCGTTGCACCTCATACATCCGGGTCATCCAAGGTATTTGCGACCTTCCTGTCATGTTAAGTTTGTTTGTCATGCCCAGGCGGGTCAATTTTCCTGTTCGAATTGCTTGGACTTTCATAGTCACGGGCTGTCAATTCCATATACTCGATTTCTCTTCAAACAGTGGAATTTCCTACGTAATTGTATGGCTAGATTTTAATATTGTATTTGTCATGTAAGTCTATTACCTTTGGGATATACTAGAACAATAAACGCGGCGCACGCCGCGCGCGTGAACGGAAAACAAATTTACGTTTTTTTCCGGAGAAAAACGGATCATGAAAATAAATTTTGCCGCGTGTGTGAACGAAAAACAAATTTGTGTTTTTCTCAGAGAAAAAACGGACCGCGATTTTTTTTTTGGAAAAGCGAGGAAAAACGGAGCACAAAAACATTTTTCCCGGGAAAAACGGAGCACGAAAATATTTTTTTCGGAAAAAAATGGAGAAAGGACTAAGCGCGGCGCACGTCGCGCGCGTGAACGAAAAACAAATTTGTGTTTTTCTCGGAGAGAAAACGGACCACGAAAACATTTTTTCCAGGAAAAACGAGGAAAACGGAGTACGAAAATATTTTTTCCGGAAAGAACGGAGGGAAAAAGTCTAGAGATAGAGCTGAACACATTTTTCTGGTGATGAAAACATTTTTTTCCGCGAAAAACGGAGAAAGGACCTAAACGTAAAGAGCAAGGACCTAAATGTTACGTTTTTGGACCTATCCGTTATCCTGAAAAATTAGAAAAGGGCTTGCTCGCGATTTGAATTTAACGGGAGTTTTTTTTTGTAAAATGGCGCACGAGGGACCCAAACGAGTTTAATAAAAGAAAATTTTTCCCTCACAAAAAATTACGAAAGACCTATTCGTAACTTGCAGGGACCTATGCGTAATTTGAAGAAACGGAGGGGGGTTTTCGCAAAATGGCATAAGGGGTGACGTGGCCGCGTAGAATCGCAGGAAACTTGCAAACTTTAATTGGAGGTATGATAGTTGTATTTGTTACTTCATTTCATCACAAATACAAGTCATTTTGTGATGTGTGTAGCCAAATTTTTGAAATTTGACTATCGATATCTTTTCAAATATTTAAATTGGGTATAATGAAACCATATGTATAGTTTTGTCTTGAACAGTACTTCTATAATATTATAATTTTGATAGTTTTATAAATAGAGACTCCTCGTACTGCTTGAGGTGCCGTGATTTGGCTCCGCGTGTGATCATATTCTCGTTTTGAGCTGCTGCGGATTCCAACACAACGTATGCCTACTGCTAGTAAATTCGTTTATTTTATTTTTTGCGTGCCGTCATATCACCAGGGCTACTTTTATTTTTGTCTTTTAATCTCAGCACCTTTAATCTCGTCGCTGTTTGGTAGCAGCCGCTAGAAACCCTGCACCGTGCGTCCTCTACAAGCCCTCAAGGACGTACATCTTCACCGGTATATGAAGGAGAGGTACATAAGTTTTGGAAAGTGTCAAATCATGCTGGTAATAGAAACGAAATTGAAAAGACTAAAAACGTACAGTGATGAAAATAGATGGGAACGGAGTGGATATGAAAATGAAAATAGAAAATTCTATAATAACATAGTTCATGATCATAATATGTATGACCACAAAAACAATGTAACTCATTTCACTTTCAAGGCAGACATATGAACAATGTTATGTTCACCGGTATCACTCGGAAGTTTTTTCTCAAATTTGTTAGCTAAACGCTTGCTATTTGTCCCCCCAGATCAAACCATCATGTCCTTTTCCATATCATTATTATCGACATCCTCTTGCTCCTCCAACTATAAATGTGTAATACTCTAAAATTTGCATATTATTGTTTAATGTTCATTTATGATTTTCTCGATTAATCCTAGATTTTCTAGAGTTTATAAATATCATTTTGCTATTTTTAGATTTATAGTATTAATTTATTCATAAAATGTACTAGAAATAATTTTTCTAGGTTCAAAATGTTCCAAACTATTTTTGAGAATTTTTTCAGAATTTTTGACCTCTATTTGATATTTTCTATAAAGCCATTTGTATTTTTTAAATTATTTTAATTTGAAAAAATGTAAATTCTCTATTCTCTATTTTGTGCCAAGTTTCTAATAGAATTGCAGTTTCGCTTCCATCGAAAAATGGCTCTCCGCTTCGCTTCCATTTCCGACAAAAAAATTCTGTTTCCGTTTTCATACCGATATTTTTTGTTTCCATTTTCGAAAAAAGTCTAACAAGCCGCCGCATTTCAGCCGTTGATCTCGATCCAACGGCCAATATTTGTGCCGCCACTCTCAACAATAAAACCCTAACTCTACTTGCCTTTTCTCCACCGTCCGATCCAGATCTCGCGATCGGCAATGCGCCACGCCGCCTAAGGACGCGCCACGCTCAGAACATGCGCCGCCCGACCAACCTTGGTGTGCGTTTTTTCCCGATGCCCTAGGCTATATAAGCTCTGAGAGAGCCGTCCCTAGGTTCTCCACTCCGCCGCCATTTCCCTCCTCTTTCTCCGTGAGACGCGCCCGAGGCCGCGACGACCGCCGGAGTTAGCCATCACGCCCGAGTGTCTTGCCCGCCAGATTTCCTCTCGTTCCGGTGAGTCTCCGGCCGAGATTTTGGTACCCCTAAACTCACCTTCTCGTGCACTACCAGAATCACTAACTCTCCCGTCCGAATCATCACTCCTTCTCGATTTTGCATCTCGTCTTCTCCAGCTCCGGGAGGTTGCGCCGTCGCAGCGCCGTCGAGCTTCCTTCGCATCTCTCGGCCGTCCGATCGATCTTCATCGGCTGGATCTGCGCCGAACACTGTTTGGGTAAGCCCTGAGCCAGCCTCTGCCTTGTATTTCCGAGTAGACGCCATGTCATCTCCACGTGTAGCACACATGTACGCCGCGTAGACGCCACCTCGGCCCTAGGTCTGTTTGTCCGTCCCCGTCAGCGATGCTGTGGCATCGGGTCACATCGAGTCAGCGCCACGTCACCTCCACCGCATGAACTAAATCCGTGTGGCGCACATGCAAGCCTTGTGGCGGCCACCTCATCGCTGAAGTTCTGCGAGTCCGCCGCGTGTACGCCACGTTGGGCCACATCGTTGCCACCTCAGCCCTAACCACACACATGTCGGCCAGGTGTCAGCCACGTGGCACCACATCACCATCATGCGTTCCCTAGTGCTTATGTGGTTGCCATGTGTGAGCCATGTGCCGGCCACATCTTCGCCATGTCAGCGCCACGCGTGCCCTAGTGCCCAGGTGTGCGCCACGTGTACGCCGCGTCTTTATGCCATGTCATCGCCACAAGCCGAAAACTATGTCACTGACATAAGGGCCCCACCGGTCAGCCACTGTGAAATTTCTGATTTAATCCCGAATTTCCGAATATTCAACCAATCGTAGCGCGACACGTGTCAACTCTATTTAAATTCCGATTTTCTCTCTATTTAAACTTCGGAAGGCCCGTTCTCCTCCGTTCGAACCCCGAATTGAACGATTCAAATTTCTAAATTCATATAAAATCAAGATCTATCTGTTGGTGTCATTTTTATGAATTTTTAAATTTTATTTATTTCTGTGTATTTATTGTTTTGTCTTGTTTTGCGTGTTCCGCATGTAGACGACGCGCCGGTTGAGAGAGAGTACCCAGTAGAGGCTACAGCAGCGGGAGAGGGTGAAGGCAAGTCTCCTTGACCATGTTGAACGCAAATTTATGAAATGCTATTTTGTTTTTAATTATTGCATGCTATTTGATTTATGAATTGTATGTTAATGTCATTTTAAATGCTTAGTTAATTGCCAAATTGTTATGCCACATTGATACTCAACTTGACAACCATTGACACCCTAGGAAAACTAAGTACTGTAATTAATGGTAATTAATTTTGTTATGGGAACAGTAGAAAATGCTTAGCCATGCTTAATCACGCGGTACCTTACCATTATGGAAATGATTTCATTCTTGATTCAAAATGATTCATGAAATGTTTGGCAATTGGTGTTGCGGTATTAATTTGGCAATTGGTGTTGCGGTATTAATTTGAAAATTAAAAATGAAAAATGATTTGGACCGGGCGAATTGGTTGAATGGCGGGTCGGGATGCACAAAATTTTGGAATGTGAATGTCGCCCTAGTCAATTAAGGACCGATCATGTGTTACCTTGGGCCATGCTATACAAAGACAACCACATGTCTATATGGGTACGACTGCTAAGTAATTTGCATGTATCATTATTTGACTTCACCAAGGTCATTTGCGAGTTTGTTCGGGATGACACTTGCAAGGCGCAAGGGGGCAGTGAGAGCTAAACCTTAGCGGGTGAAGTCGGTAGCAGTATATGCATTGTAAAGGCCTTGTCATGATCTCTCTGCCGACACACCAAAGGAAGTGTGTTAATTGCATGGCGCAAAGGGTTGATCATGTCGTGTGGGTAAAGTGTACCAGCTCTGCAGAGTCTTAAAAACTACTTAAGTAGCCGTGCCTACGGATAAGGGCAAGCGTGGAACGCTTTCACATAGTAGATTTTCTGGTTTTTGGTTTTAAAATGGAAAATGATGGATTTGGTTTAAAAGTGAAAATGTGGTTGGGAATTCCGCGAGCGGCTAGAGCTCCCGGATTTAGTTTGGCGGCTAGAGCCAACCAGGTAGTTGGAACCTGGAAGATTGTTATACTTCAATTTAATTAATTATGCTATTTACATTTTGTGAAATGCTGCTTTATGAATTTATTACCTGTATTTAAATTCCAGTTTCGCTTTATGCAAATAAGCCCCATATGCTTCCTTTGTTTAAGCCATGCATTTAGATAATTGCATTAAGTTTCCTAGACTTGCGAGTATGTTGCATACTCACCCTCGCTTATTAGGGGGCCGCTTATTCAATAAAGCAGATGAGGAGATCAGAGCAGGCAGTGCACCGTTCGACATCTGTGGAGAGGACTTTGAGGAGGAGGACGACACGATCTTCTAGGGAGCGCACTCTACGGTTGTTCGTGGGCTAACCGATTGGCTCAGCTTTTGTTGCTACATTTTATTGTTTATTTTCACTTCAAATAGTAAGGCTTTATACTTGTAATAATATGATGATGTTGTTACACTCTTTTGCTTAATATCTTGTTATGAACTTTATGATATGTCGTGTTATCATCATCAGATCTTTGTGTGCGCTTAGCTGTTCTCGGACTAGCGGTTGAAACACAGGAGGGTTCGGATTTGGTAATCCGGGTCCCCACAGAGGTGGTATCAGAGCCATATCGACTGTAGGTCGCAACCCTAGTTAGAACGGCCGTTAGAGCTTCAAAATTATCTTCTAAATCAAACCAACAAATTGATAAATAATAGTTGGTCTTCTCACTTACCTTATTCTTAGGATCTTGTTCCTTTCCTATTCTGAATATTATTTTGAAAATTTAAATTTGATCTTATCCCGTGAAATATCTCTAAGTTATGGTCTTCTGCAAGTGTTTCAAACAACGAAGACGACGATCAAGTTTCTTTCCAAAGACCGATGGCAGAAGCTCTGAACATCATATGGATGAAGGACTGTTATGAAGATTAAGTTTTAGTGCCCATATTTTTTTTCCTTTCCTCGCGTAGTAATCGGAGTTTATTTGGATCTTGTTGCGTGCTCGCCAGGTGTGTTGAACACTTGCTCTAGGCATAGTGTCACAGCCACCTCTTGTTGGAGTTCTAGTTACCTGTTTCGCCTTGAAATGGCTACCTTTCCAGTCTCATTATCTTTGCTTTTTCCCTCTTGTCTTGTGCTAACTTTTCCTTGGCCATTGCTTCAGATGGACGGTCAGGGCAGAGGCCGTGGTCGCAGAGGCAGAGGCCGTGGTCGTGGCCGTGTTCCGGCAGTGCCCCAGGAGCAGCAGGATTCCACAGACCAGCAGACGCAGTCTGAGTCAGAGTTGCCACAGCCGCCACCTGTTCCACCTCAGATGGCCGATCTGCAGCAGATGATGGCAATGCAGCTCCGAAGCATCGCAGCTCGCACGTAACATGGTCAACAACCAAGGTTGCACCAGCCCAAACGCCCAAATTTTTCGGCCGCAATGAGGCTTGGGGAGTTCATGAGGACTCGTCCGCCTACCTTCTCAGGCGCAGGAGAGCCTTTGGAGGCAGATGATTGGCTGAGAGACATCGAGAAGAAGCTGCAGCTTGCTCAATTAATCGATCAAGAGAAGGTACTCTACGCCGACCATCGGCTTAAGGGCGAGGCCGCCACTTGGTGGGACAACCATTGTCTTGCTCATCAGATGCCCAGCGACACTTGGGAGGAGTTCTCGAGGCCTTCAGATCGCTCACGACTGCGGGCATCATTGAGATGAAGAAGAGGGAGTTCGTGAAGCCTTCGGGGAGCCAGAGTGTGTCTGAGTACCTCAGTCAGTTCACTCAGCTGGCGAGGTATGCGCCTGAGGATGTGGCCACTGACAGCGCCAAGATCTGGAGGTTCATGGAGGGTCTGGACCCCGATATCAAGGTTCAGCTTGTGGCCTTTGACTTCCCCAACTTTCAGCACATGGTGAACAAGGCCTTGGTGCAGGAGGATGCTCAGCGTCAGCAGCGCGAGTCGCGCAAGAGGAAGATGGCCTTCCACTCTCAGCAGGGAGCTAGTGGATCTCGCCAGCGCTTCCCACCACAGCGGGTCAGCAGGACACCTGTCCAGGGAGCACCGCGCACTCCTACTTCTGGTCCGCGCCCAGTTGCTCAGGGACCGCAGCAGCTTTGCTGCTCACCACAGAGAGGAAACACCGCTAAGCAGAGTTCGGAGCTTCCACCGCCACCACCGGGTCACTATGCCAAGAGCTATCCTCGAAGCGTCGGCCACCATGGCGCCAAGGTTTTCGGCTTAGGGGAGCCACCACCAAGACTCCACCAGCTCAGGGATCAGGACGTGGAGTGCCACGCACTCCGAGAGCACCTCAGACTTTCGGGAGGGGGCGTGTCAACCACGTGACTGCAGAGGAGGCTCAGGAGGCACCAGATGTGGTGTTGGGTACGTTTCTTGTCAATTCCATACCTGCTACTGCTTTGTTTGACTCTGGGGCGTCTCATTCTTTCATTTCGAGGAACTTTGTTGATCTATTTGGTTTTAAGACCGTGGCTCTTAGGATTCCCTTGATTATTCAATCACCGGGAAAAGAGATGAGGACTGATTTGGTGTGCCCAAGTGCAACCATAGTCATCAATGGGGTGGAATTTCTTGCAAATCTCATTCTTTTGGACTCAAAGGGGTTAGATGTCATCCTCGGGATGGACTGGTTGATCGAGTTCAAAGGTCAGATCGATTGCGCCAGCCGAGCCATCACTCTCACCAATGCAAAGGGCATCCGAGTGGAGTTCAAGTCGGATGATTCGTTGGGTGAGAGGTGCGTGTTGAACAAGCTGAAGGAAGTCACCTTGGAGAGTGTGCTTGTGGTGAACGAGTACCCGATGTATTCCCCGAGGATCTGCCAGCATGCTTGCCGATCGGAGATCGAGTTCGTCATAGAGCTTGTTCCGCACACTCCGATTTCAAGAGGTCCGTCTGCATGCCAAATAATGAGCTCATGGAGGTGAAGAAGCAAATAGAAGAGCTGCTAGAGAAGGGGTTCGTTCGTCCGAGTTAAATGCGCTTTGGGAGCGCCAAGGTTGCTAGAAGAAGAAGGACGACGACTTGAGGATGTGCGTCGATTCTGAGCTCAATGAAGTCACCATCAAAACAAGTATCCACCGCCCGGATTGAGGATTTGTTCGATCACCAAGGGAGCCTGATATTTTCCAAGATTGATCTGCGATCGTGGTACCATCAGTGAAGATCGTGCCGCAGGACATTCCAAGACCGCCACCACTCGGTATGGGTCAGATGAGTACACGGTCATGTCCTTTGGTCGACCAATGCCCGGCAGATTTCATGAATCGATGAACAAGGTATTCATGGATTACCCGGATCGCTTTGTAGTGGTGTTCATTGATGATATCCTTATCTACTCTCGAGATGAGTCCGAGCATGCCGACATTTGAGGTTGGTCTTAGAGAAGCTCGAAGTCACCAACAGATGCCAAGTTCAACAAGTGCGAGTTCGGTTGATGAGGTTGCTTTTTCCGGTCACGCTATTTCACGGAGGAGTCTCGATTGACCTCGGTAAAGTGAGAGATGTGCTTGATTGAAGCAACCAAGTCGGTGCGGATATCGAGTTTTCGTGTTTAGCAGGTATTGTAGAAGATTCATCGAGGGTTTCTCAAGATTGCTAGACCGCTTACCCACCGGCCAAGAAAGAGAAAAGTATGAATGGATCAAGCTATGAAAGCGAGCTTTGAGAATTGAAGAAGAGGTTGACTACAGCTCCAGTGTTAGTCTGTCCAGACATCCACAAAGGCTTTGAGATATACTGTGATGCTTCGAGGCAGGGTCTTGGGTGTGTGCTGATGCAGGGAGGCAAGGTTGTCGATATGCTTCATGGCAATTGCGACCACATGAGGCTAATTGCCCACCCATGACTCGAGTTGGTCTGCGGTTGTGCATGCGTTGAAGATCTGGAGGCACTATCTCATTGGGAACCGTTGTGAGATCTTCACCGATCACAAGAGTCTGAAATACATCTTCACTCAGACAGATCTGAACTTGAGGCAAAGAAGATGGTTAGAGCTGATAAAGGACTATGACGCGGGCATTCACTACCATCCTGGTAAGGCGAATGTGGTTGCTGATGCTCTGAGCCGAAAGAGTCATTGCAACACTTTGATGATTCAGCCTGCTCTGCATGAGGAGTTTCATTGCTGAACTGGGATTGGTAGAGGAAGGGTCATTGTCGCTTTGGAGGTTCAAATTGACTGTGGATCAAATCAAGAAGTCAGAGAAGTCGACAAGGAAGCCGCGAAGATCAAGGAAAGAATCAAGGAAGGAAAAGCCCGGATTCTCGAAGATCGAGGGTACAGTTTGGCTTGGGAAGAGCATCTATGTGCCGAACCAGAAAGAGCTCAAGTAGCTGATACTGAAGGAGGCGCATGAGTCAGCTTATTCAATTCATCCCGGCAACACCAAGATGTATCGTGATCTTCGAGGTGTATATTGGTGGCCGAGAATGAAGAAGGAGATTGCAGAGTTTATAGCATTGTGCGATGTGTGCCAGCGGGTCAAAGCTGAGCATCGAGGCCAAACGGCCTCATTGCGGTACCGCTGAGAGTACCTGAGTGGAAGTGGGACGAGATTGGCATGGATTTCATCACAGGACTTCCGAGGACCAGGGCCGGCTCTGACTCGATTTGGGTTGTCGTGGATCGATTGACGAAAGTTGCACATTTCATCCCGGTGAAGACAACCTATAAAGGGGATAAGCTAGCAGAGGTGTATATGACTCGAATTGTGTGTATGCATGGCGTGCCCAGGAGGATTGTTTGGATCGGGCGCCAATTCACATCTAGATTCCGCAAAAGTTACAAGAAGCATTAGGCACCAATCGAACTTCAATATGACTTATCACCCTCGACGGACGAGACGGACAGAGCGGGTGAATCGATTGGAGGACATGTTGAGAGCTTGTGCACCGTCCAATGCAACTAGTTGGGATCGAGATGTTGCCATATGCGGAGTTCTCCTACAACAACAATTTATCGTGCCAGCTTGCAGATGGCACCATTTGAGGCTCTGTATGGGAGGAAGTGCAGGACACCTCTTTGTTGGCACGAGACAGGAGATCGTCAAGTCTTTGGTCCGGAGATTCTGCAGGAAGCTGAGGAACAAGTGAAGTTGATTCAGGAGAGATTGAGGACAGCGCAGTCGAGGCAGAAGAGCTATGCAGATAATCGCAGAAGGGCGTTGACCTTTGCTCCTGGTGATCATGTATACCTGAAGGTTTCTCCGCTCAAAGGAATGCGTCGATTCGGAGTTCGCGGCAAGTTGGCACCGAGATTCATTGGACCTTTCCCGATTCTAGCTAGAAGTGGGGAAGTGGCATATCAGCTGGAGTTGCCACCTCAGCTGGCGAATGTGCATAATGTGTTCCATGTGTCGCAGTTGAGAAAGTGCCTCAGAGTGCCTGAAAGTCAGTTGCAAGTTGATGATGTTGATCTGCATGAAGATTTGACCTACCCGGAGTATCCGATCAGGATTCTGGATGAAGCCGAGCGCAGGACAAGGAACAAGGTGATCAAGTTCTGCAAGGTGCAGTGGAGCAACCATCCAGAAGAAGAAGCCACCTGGGAGCGCGAGGCGGATCTTCGATCGGACTACCCCAACCTTTTTCCCTGGTTAGTCTCAAATCTCGGGGTCGAGATTTCTTGTTACGGGGGTAGGTTTGTAACATTCTGTTTTTCAAACTCTTGGAGTTGAATTTCAAAAAAATCCGAACCTGTGAAATTTTATTCGAATTAATTCTAGCTCAAATTGAATTTTCCAAAGTAAAAAGGGTTTAATTTGAGTAAACTATGCTTCAAAATAATTATTATTTATTTTATTTGGGTTCCTGGTATTTTATTTGATTTTTCTGAATTTTTGGAGATTTTTCCGAATTTATTTGCTATTTATTGGAATTTATTGGATTTATTCGGATTTTCTGGTATTTTATTGAATTTCCTAAATCCTTTAAACCTTGTTGGGCCGTCTTCACTGTTTCCGCTCAGCCCATTACTGTGCTCCGGCCCACACCGCCAAAACCCTAACAAGCCGCCGCATTTCAGCCGTTGATCTCGATCCAACGGCCAATATTTGTGCCGCCACTCTCAACAGTAAAACCCTAACTCTACTTGCCTTTTCTCCACCGTCCGATCCAGATCTCGCGATCGGCAATGCGCCACGTCGCCCCAAGGGATGCGCCGCCGCCCGTAACATGCGCCGCCCGACCAACCTTGGTGTGCGTGCTTTTTCCCGATGCCCTAGGCTATATAAGCAATAGTAGCCGTCGTCCCTAGGTTCTCCACTCCGCGCCGCTCATTTCCCCTCCTCTTTCTCCGGCGGAGACGCCGTCTGGAGGCCGCACGACCTCGCCGGAGTTAGCCATCACGCCCGAGTGCTGCCGCCGCAGTTTCCTCTCGTTCCGGTGAGTCTCCGGCCGAGATTTTGGTACCCCTAAACTCACCTTCTCGTGCACTACCAGAATCACTAACTCTCCCGTCCGAATCATCACTCCTTCTCGATTTTGCATCTCGCCTTCTCCACTCGGAGGTTGCGCCGTCAGCTTTGCCGAAGCTTCCTTCGCATCTCTCGGCCGTCCGTCGATCTTCATCTATTGGATCTCGCTACTAACACCGCTTGGGTAAGCCCCGAGCCACCCGCTTTGTATTTCCGAGTAGACGCCATGTCATCTCCACGTGTAGCACACATGTACGCCGCGAGACGCCACCTCGCCCTAGGTCCGCTTTGTCCGTCTCGTCGCCGATCTTTGTGGCATCGGGTCACATCGAGTCGCCACGCCACCTCCACCGCATGAACTAAATCCGTGTGGCGCACATGCAAGCCTTGTGGCGCCACCTCATCGCCGGTTCTGCGAGTCCGCGCATGTCACGCCACGTTGGGCCACATCATTGCCACCTCACCCTAACCACACACATGTCGGCGGTGTCACCACGTGGCACCACATCACCATCATCGTTCCCTAGTGCTTATGTGGTTGCCATGTGTGAGCCATGTGCCGCCACATCTTCGCCATGTCGCCGCCACGCTGCGTCCCTAGTGCCGGTGTGCGCCCGCGCCACGTACGCCAAGCGTCTTTATGCCATGTCATCACCACAAGCCGAAAACTATGTCACTGACATAAGGGCCCCACCGGTCAGCCACTGTGAAATTTCTGATTTAATCCCGAATTTCCGAATATTCAACCAATCGTAGCGCGACACGTGTCAACTCTATTTAAATTCCGATTTTCTCTCTATTTAAACTTCGGAAGGCCCGTTCTCCTCCGTTCGAACCCCGAATTGAACGATTCAAATTTCTAAATTCATATAAAATCAAGATCTATCTGTTGGTGTCATTTTTATGAATTTTTGAATTTTATTTATTTCTGTGTATTTATTGTTTTGTCTCGTTTTGCGTGTTCCGCGTGTAGACGACGCGCCGGTTGAGAGAGAGGAGTACCCAGCAGAGGCTACAGCAGCGGGAGAGGGTGAAGGCAAGTCTCCTTGACCATGTTGAACCCAAATTTATGAAATGCTATTTTGTTTTTAATTATTGCATGCTATTTGATTTATGAATTGTATGTTAATGTCATTTTAAATGCTTAGTTAATTGCCAAATTGTTATGCCACATTGATACTCAACTTGACAACCATTGACACCCTAGGAAAACTAAGTACTGTAATTAATGGTAATTAATTTTGTTATGGGAACGGTAGAAAATGCTTAGCCATGCTTAATCACGTCGGTACCTTACCATTATGGAAATGATTTCATTCTTGATTCAAAATGATTCATGAAATGTTTGGCAATTGGTGTTGCCGGTATTAATTTGGCAATTGGTGTTGCCGGTATTAATTTGAAAATTAAAAATGAAAAATGATTTGGACCGGGGCGGAATTGGTTGAATGGCGGGTGCGGGATGCACAAAATTTTGGAATGTGAATGTCCGCCCTAGTCAATTAAGGACCAATCATGTGTTACCTTGGGCCATGCTATACAGTACAACCACATGTCTATATGGGTACGACCTGGCTAAGTAATTTGCATGTATCGTTATTTGACTTCACCAATGGTCAGGCGAGTTTGTCGGGATGACACTTGCAAGGCGCAAGGGGTCGTGAGAGCGAAACCTTAAGCGTGAAGCTCGGTAGCAGTATATGCATTGTAAAGGCCTTGTCATGATCTCCCGCCGACACACCAAAGGAAGTGTGTTAATTGCATGGCGCAAAGGGTCGATCATGTCGTGTGGGTAAAGTGTACCACTCTGCAGAGTCTTAAAACTACTTAAGTAGCCGTGTTTACGGATAAGGGCAAGCGGAACGCTTTCACATAGTAGATTTTCCGGTTTTGGTTTTAAAATGGAAAATGATGGATTTGGTTTAAAAGTGAAAATGTGGTTGGGAATTCCGCGAGCGGCTAGAGCTCCCGGATTTAGTTTGGCGGCTAGAGCCAACCGTAGTTGGAACCCGAAGATTGTTATACTTCAATTTAATTAATTATGCTATTTACATTTTGTGAAATGTCGCTTTATGAATTTATTACGTATTTAAATTCGGGGCCGCTTTATGCAAATAAGCCCCATATGCTTCCTTTGTTTAAGCCATGCATTTAGATAATTGCATTAAGTTTCCTAGACTTTGTAGTATGTTGCATACTCACCTCGCTTTTATTATGGGGTTGCTTATTCAATAAAGCAGATGAGGAGATCGAGCAGCAAAGGCACCGCTCGACATCTGTGGAGAGGACTTTGAGGAGGAGGACGACACGATCTTCTAGGGAGCGTGCACTCCCGCTCGGTTGTTCGTGGGCTAACTGATTGGCTCAGTTTTGTTGTTAAATTTCCGCTGTTTCATTTTCACTTCAAATTGTAAGGCTTTATACTTGTAATAATGTGATGATGTTGTTACACTCTTTTGCTTAATACTGTTATGAACTTTATGATATGTCTGTGTTATCATCATCAGATGTCAGGTGCGCTTAGTCGTTCTGGACTAGCGGTTGAAACACAGGGATTTGGTAATCCGGGTCCCCACACACTCTAACACATCACGAAGCCAATTGGACAAAATTTGAACAGTAAAAATGATTTAGCCCTGTTTGTTTGGGCTTTTTTACCGGCTTAAAAGCCAAAAAGCTAAAGCCCAAACAAACGAGTAGTTTTTTATCTAGACTTTTTAAAAGCCATAAGCCTCTAGATAACTAAAAGCCAAAAGCCACTGGAGAGACATTTTTTTTTTGCTTATTGATGGTTGGTTTCAGACAAATAACACTAAAGTTAGATAAAAATATCCACCTTTATCACGTACAAAAACCATTAGCTTTTAAGCTGTTTAAGCCAAAAAACTGGCTTTGAACTATAAATTAAAAAGGCTAAGCCTAAACAAACTTGGCCCTAGACTTTCAGGCCCGTCGCATTGTCGTGACATGGACACGATGCAAAATAGCAAATTGATAGGGAAGATGCTTGGACATCACTTGAGGACAGGATTTAATTTGCTGATAGGCATGGACGAACTGAATACTGACCTCGAACATACGGCAAGCAAATTTGGCAGGGGGTCTTTGCAACAAGCAGGAGGACTGATTCAGGAAACTTCACACTGTATGGGGCCCTAACTACAACTGTCAGATCCTGTGTTGACTGCATGACAACCAGGGATAATAGCATATGTACCAGTATTTCTGCGGTAAATGACATACTGAATTTGTTATTACCGGTACTCTTTGTTAGCTTTCAGAAAAATCTGGTCGAATGATAAATATGGAGTAACACTAGCATGAAATCTAAAGATTACAACTTTCATGGAAAAGGTTAATGAAATAAACCCAGATCATGAATACTTTAAAGTGGGCTAAGTCACAATTTTTCAAATTTTATAAAGCCCATACACCTAGAAGACAAATTTATTTTTAATTTTCCGAATTTAATGCTTATTTTTCAGAGAGTTTTTTTTCAGCGTGGGCTGTCGGTCCATCACGCGGCCACGATTGGCCTGTTCCAAAACAATAGGCGACCGGCCCACTTGAGACCAGACCAATTGCAACAGACCAGAGCAGCCCACTACGGCGTGGCCCACTTGGCCCGGAAACCGCTGACCGCACCAAGAAACTAGCGGCTAGGGTTCCCAATCCCCAGCCGCCTTCTGCGCATCCTCAAAGAGGAAAAATGCGCTGTCTCTTCAGCTTTCGGTGAAGCACCACCGAGCACGCCACCCGCACAGATCCCCTTGGCTTCCACTCCGGCGGCGAGACATCGGGCGCAACGACTCCGCCGACATCGGGCGCAACCACGCCGCACGGTGCTGCAGGCAAAACCGTCGGGCCTCACGGGCGCGGGGAATCAACTCGGCTTCCGGCGAGCGCGGGCATCAATTCGGCTTCCGGCAAGCGCGGTGCGACCGAGGCGACGCCGGGCGATGCGGCCAAAGCTGGCGCGAGCGGCCGGAGTGGCATCAACAGCGCTGCCGAGGCGACATGGGTGGCTCAGCGGGTCGCCAGAGAAGACAAAACAGCACCGCCGGGCGCAACTGCTGGTGCTGCGGGTCGTCAATGCCCAAGGCGTCGCGTCGGTGCGATTCACGGCGGACGGACCGAAGCTGAGGCGGTGCCGCCGGGCTCATCAGCGATAGGTGCGGACGCTATGGATGGTGCGGCGGAGCTGCCAGCGACGAGGCCGGGAATGATGTGGGCGGCGCGGCATCACTTCCGGCGACTCGGACGAGAAGCGCATCGGGCGCACGGGGGCCATTATTTTTTTTATGGGTGAATAGTAACAGATGCATAGATTGCTAGTGATCATCCATTGTAATTAATCTGCAACAAGTGATACGACGATTTGCAGGATTGACAGATATATAGAGGCGCTTACGTAGGGCTTGATGGTGGATGATCACATGATGTAGACTATCGCGTAGGATAGAGTCGCGTAGGACTTTTTCGGCAATCCGAGTGGGTGCCGGCGTGATGACGAGTTGATTGCAGAACGGATCGGGCGATCAATCGCCGGTAGTAGATCGTTCGTTGTAGTCGACGATCCTCCTCCCTATGGTAGAGACTCGTGCTGATAACGTGTTGTAAAACGTCGTCGAACGCCAATGATCAAATCCCGAATTCGTAGATGCAATCCAAGAACAAGAACAATAGGCAAACAATGTAGGGTGGAATTCTCTCTTACTTTATTGATTCAATGGTTTACAAAGGGGGGCACCTGATATATATATAGTGGCGTGAGAAGAGAGTTCGGATTCGATCATACCATAAAGAGATAGAGGCTTAATCATATTTGGTTTAGGTTTTCTTATCTCATGTAAGCATCCAACACCAATTCTTCTGTGAATTATCCACTTGCTATTGATTTGTCTTAGTCCCACCTATCAGCGTGTCTCCCTGCAAATTGCCAAATTTAGATGGTAACATTTAATTCGAAAATTGTCCTATTGTCGTGGAAAGGCTACAGTGGAAAGCCAAATTTGTTAATTGTTTCCTTCTAGATGGCCAGTAGTGTCACCTCGTACGTACTGATACACGTTTGATCCTAAAAGTGAGAATGTCATTAGGCCATTTCAACTAATGCATCAAGGCCGGTTAATATGATCAAGAATGAGTCATGTCCGTAAGTTTTGCCCGATAGCTGCAACTATGGAATGACTGCTACCTTTCGAGGTGAATTCAGTGTGAGAAACACAAAATTTCCACCTGTTGCTCGAGTAGCATCGAGACTGAGGAAAAAATTTCAACGCCAACCCTGCCTAGTTTCTAAGGCGGGGGCAGAGTGACTCATACTGGGATGGGACACCTGACAGTTCGTTCCCCTCATTCCACGAACCTCCCGTCGCTTGGAATTCCATGGCTTCGATTCGTTCCCAGCCGGATGGCGGAATTTCATGCGCTAAAATCAATTAGCTGAGGACGGAGATCCTCTGCCGTAAGGCAGAGGGCGGTAGGCAGAGGATGTGCGTCCATTAGCTGATGGACTTCTGGCTTACAGTAAACCACAAACTGACATCTCATTCATGTCAGCCAACTTCATGAACGGGGCATTTCGTTGTGTTACCAAGCCGACGCGGCAGGGAGTCGGACCTTGACAAATTGAAAGGAACTGTTGCGTCGCGAACTCATCAGATCAAAAGGCCAACGCGATGCAGAAGCGCAGAGTGAAAACGTGCGGCAGTTAGACAGTACGTACGTAGCCAAAAAATGGCCGTGCCAAGGCACCTAAGCCATGTTAGGACAACATTAATCCTAGCGACGTGGTGCCTCGTCTTCCTCCGGAGCTCATCCGCCCCAGCCGCGCCTGCGCTGCCGCCGAGCACCCTCTGCGTCCCACGCGAGCGGGACGCGCTTCTCACCCTCAAAGCCGCCCTCAACGACCCCGGCAACGACCTGTCGTCTTGGCAGGGCCGAGACTGCTGCCGGTGGACGGGCGTCGGGTGCAGCAACCGGACCGGCCACGTCGTCAGTCTCCAAATCGACATTTTCATCTCATCTCAACATGACACGGGAAGCATAGGAGGTCAGATAAGCTCCTCCCTGCTCACTTTACGTCATTTGAGGGACCTGTACCTCTCATACTCGAATTTTGCCGGGCGAATTCCTCCCCACCTCGGAAACCTCACAAATCTGCTTAGCCTTCGGCTGGACAATATGTTACAGACTTCTCACTCGCCTGATCTCGCATGGGTATCGCGGCTTCGGAAGTTGCAGTACCTCACCATGTCCGGGGTGGACCTCAGTGCTGCCACCGACTGGGCTCATGCTGTCAACATGCTCCCCTCTCTGGTAACCCTTGACCTTTTTGACTGCAGGCTTCAGAACACTATGCCTCCCCCGTTGCGTTCTAACCTCTCGTCCCTAGAGTTCCTCGACCTTAGTTTCAATTTCTTTAACTCATCTCTTGGAGCCAAGAGCTTGTTCTGGGATCTGCCTAGTGTCCGAGAAATTTCCCTGTTTGGCTGCGGAATCCATGGTCCTATCCCTGACGCAGTGGGAAACTTGACCACCCTTCAAGGATTGCATCTTCAACACAACATCTTCACTGGAGTGGTGCCGTCGACCTTCAATAACCTGAAGAAGCTGCAAACGCTGCAATTATCAGATAACTTCATCAACATGGACACAACAGAACTATTTCATAGATTGCCAGGGGATGAGTTACAAATTCTCTACTTGGATTACAACAATTTGACAGGGAGTTTGCCAGCTCGGCTAGAGTATTTCAGCAGTTTGACTACAATATATCTCAATAACAATAAACTGTCAGGAGCTATACCGGTTGGCATACAGGAACTCACAAATTTGAAAGAATTGTGGCTAAACGAAAACAACCTACAAGGTACAATCACTGAAGACCATTTTGCAAATCTGACTAGTCTAAAAGTACTGTGGCTATCTGATAACTCGTTAACTATGCTGGTCGACAATACATGGAATACTCCATTCAGATTAACTTCAGCTGGCTTTAGATCTTGCATGCTAGGGCCCAAATTTCCAGCATGGCTTTCCCAATCAATTGACACCCAATCAATTTCCACTCTCGACATTTCAAACACAAGCATACATGATTCCATACCTGGTGCGTTTTGGATCGCAACATACAGTGCTGTAGTTTTGGATTTGTCGAGAAATCAGCTTGTTGGGAAGCTTCCTACAGAATTTCCCTTTGGCGGTTTGAGAGCACTTACATTGGATATCAGTTCTAACCAACTCGTTGGCCCGATTCCAACACTTCCCAAACATCTAGCGTACTTCGACCTCTCTGGAAACAACCTATCGGGCGCACTGCCATCAGATATTGAAGCACCAATGGTAGTACTTGCTCTCTCCAAAAATTCTATTTCTGGAACCATTCCCTGCTCCCTGTTTCAGTTGCAACAACTGAAATTGTTAGACCTATCAGACAACCTACTAAACGGGACATTGCCCAATTGTTTTCATGGGTCCAAAACCTCAAATATTACCATGCTCAACTTAAATAACAACAATCTTTCAGGGACATTCCCATCGTTTCTTCAGAGGTGTAATGAGCTAATATTTCTAGATTTGGCATATAATAATTTTTCTGGGAGCATACCAGCATGGATTGGGGAAAAAATACCGTATTTGGCATTTCTGCGGCTACGCTCAAATATGTTCTCCGGTGGCATCCCTGTCCAACTCACTAGGATGAAGAATCTTCAATATTTTGACCTTGCATGCAACAACTTATCAGGGGGCGTACCACAATCACTTGGAAGTATGGTAGCTATGGCTCGAACTCCTGATGAACATGATGCCCTTTTCCAAATTGTTGATTTTGAAATAGCAACTGAGGACGAGAACATTCCTGCTTATACTGATAGTTTGTTGGTGGTTACAAAAGGTCAACAGCTTTATTTTACAAATGGAATAGCATACATGGTAAATATTGATTTGTCTTTCAACAGTTTAACAGGGAAGATTCCCGAAGAAATCAGTATGCTTATTGCATTGAAAAACTTAAACTTATCTTGGAATCATCTCAGTGGCATAATCCCCCAAGGTATTGGTGAACTACGACAATTGGAGTCCTTTGACCTCTCACATAATGAGCTCTCTGGTGTAATCCCTACAAGTTTATCAGCTCTAACATCACTGAGCCACTTGAACTTGTCTTATAATCATTTGACCGGACAGATACCATCTGGGAATCAACTAAGAACTCTGGATGACCAGGCATCCATCTATATTGGCAACCCAGGTCTTTGTGGTCCACCTCTACCGAAGAATTGTTCAGGAGCTGGAATTACTCCACGCGCCCCTGAAGAGCATGAAGGCATGAGTGACGCGGTTTCATTATACCTTGGCATGGGCATAGGATGTGTAGTCGGTCTTTGGATTATCTTCTGTGCCTTCTTGTTCTACCGGAAATGGAGATTTGTTTGTTTCTCATTTCTTGATAGCTTGTACGACTGGGTTTGTGCACAATCAATATGGAGTCGGGCTTTTATCAAAAGAAGAAGAAGAACGGGTAGAAGGTGAGATCACACGAGCAGGTTCTTGCTTGGTTCTATGTGCTGTGGGGATTTTAGTAGAAAGCCCTCTTCATAAACTGTATTGCTTTTTTTACAAATACATGTATTTTAGCATTCTCAACGTTCTTTAAGGAATACTTAAGCATGCTCAACTGAGCTAGTTGTCATATTTGGGTGTGTATTCGAGTTTAAACAGGCTTATAATGAATAAAGATTGGCCCGGTTGTTTGATTATCGTTAACTCGCCGTTCTATAGCTTATATTTTTTTTTGAAAGACGGCAACGGCCGTGAATTATATTAGAAGAAGGTAGGAAGAGAAAATACAAGGTTCGAAAACCAGGAGATTACAAGGTACGAAGGCACCTTAGGACCAAAAAATGACCAAGCAACCTAGAAACTAGGGAAAAGAAAAAAAGGATGGAGAAGCCGAAGGAGTAGGAAGCCTTCACACGCGCCTCCTCAGGAAACTTTGAAGGTGGGACGGCCCTGCAGAAGCCTATGAAGCGGCCTCATCCTTGATTGACTGAAGGATCTGATCGTGGGTTGCCCAACCGTGACGGAAAACTCTATTATTTCTTTCTTTCCACCACTGCCAGCAAGTTAGGATGATGACAGATTTTAGGCCTTTCCTGTTTCCGATGCAGGAAAGTATACGTTGCACGCTCCACTGATGAAGAGACACTGGGGTGCCCCACCGATCCGGATGGAGGGACGGCACGCCAATCCATCGTGCGACAAAGGCCCACATGCGCCTAACCTCAGGGCAATGAATGAATAAATGGGAGACCGTTTCAAGGCTCTGATAGCACATAAGGCGTAAATATCGATTCGCCAAACCCTAATCAGAGGCGCAGTTGTCCAAAACGATCTTGCTGAGCAAGCCAGAAGAAAATTTTGGCCCGCTACGGTGCCCAAGCCGACCAGATCGTCATCGGGAAAGTGCTTGTCGTGCTTCCATTGAATTGGAGACGGTATGCGGATTTAGCCGAGTATACCCCAGTAGAAGCCGGTGTCCAGATGAGCATGTCCTCCGAGAGCGGCTGAAGCGGCATGGATTGAATGGTGGACCATAGGCGAACATATTCCGATAGGAGCAGCGGAGTGATATGGCGGCGGATGTCGCGGATCCAGTTGTTGTTTAGCAAGGCATCCGTCACGAACCTTGTCTTTCACCTTGTGAGGCTAAAGAGGCGCGGCACTATTTAGCAAGGTGCTCAGCCGTGCAGCCATCTAGAGGTCCAGAAGCTGGTCAATCGACGTTCCCAATGATGATTTTGGTGGCTGACATGAAGAGCTGTTGATCAATTTGGTCGCAAGGCAAGGTCAAACCAGAGCATGGCCTATACTATAGCTTATATGTTCTTTGGTCCAGAAATAATAATTCCAATTAGGAAATTAAGCTTGTGTCCGATGCTACGAGTCACAATGAGGCAGAAGCTAGAACTACAAGATTTGCTCCCAAATACTACTAGTAGTCGTAGTATAATTGTACCATGACAAATTAGAGGCGTGAGAACTAGGTGATCGAAGGTGCTCACGTCGCCGAGTTGGCCTATAGGCGTGAGTTGGCCTATATTACATTAGCGACAGCTCACGTCTATATACTATATGCCGTGCGCGCGGCCTGCAGTCTGTTGGGCTAAGAGCATCTCCAACAGTGCCTAAAATCTATTCCCAAAATTTGATTTTGGGCTTGATTGCAAAAAAAGTACTCCAATAATTCCTCTTTCTAGCTCCTCAAATTTTGGCATGCCCAAAAATAGCACCCCGACTCCTCATTTTGTGCGCTCTGTCCGCGCTCCCAATCAACATTATTTCGCGTCCAGAATGGCCCACCGAACCAATTCAAAGATGTTTTTGGGAGAAAATATAGAAACTGTTGGAGAACAAGGTATTTTGTAGACCCAAATTTTTTTGGGAAGATCCCAATCTAAGAATATTAGGAGTCTAAATATTAGGAACTGTTGGAGATGCTCTAAGGAAACGCACAGCAGTTAACAAAATAGCTACGCGCATGCGCACCTCCCAGACAGCCCATCCACATCAGCGTACATACTTTGAGATATATCTTTTTTTTTCAAATATGAAAATTCAAATGCTCGTCACTTTTAAACCAGGTATCCAATTCATAATCCGTTTGAACCGTTATATTTCTTTTCAACAGGATCTTCAAAACAAAATCATACTTCCATATATTTAATCTTAGTAATAATATCGTACAGCATTTGTTCCGATAAATAAAACAAAATGTTTTGTACACTATTTCTCAATGTTCCGCTAGTTCATGTATGATGTTTCGCAATTAATATTTTAAATTATGTTGGGGAATGAATCACGTGGGTGTTATATGTTCCGGTAGATAAAAATAATGATCCAACCATCATGTGGAATCAGAGCCATTTCATTGATTGCCACAAGGAGTCCGTATGATCAAAGCACTGGGCGGAAGAAGGCCTTGGTTCTCTAGTTTCTAAATCTTGCTCTCTGCACAGGTTGATTTGATTAGAATATCGATAGTTGATATCAAAAGAAGCTTAGAGAGAGTTGGATACAAAGAGTTTAAAGGTAGCAGGCTTGTAGACAAAGAACGCGATGGAGGTAAAAAGAAAGGAATTTTTATATTCTTTTTTACCGCAGCTGTTCACTCACTTACCATAATCTTCGGGTATAGTTACCACTAAAAAGGATTCTTTTCCTCTCTTCCACATTCTCATTAATAATCAAAATAATTGTAAAAGAGAAAAATCTTTTTATACATGTTTTGAGACAAGAAAATCTTAAGTAAATATTTTCTATTTTCTTAGCCTTTGGGCTAGCTAACTAGGATTCTTGACTAGGTCAACATTTTACGATCAAAGTCTTTCGAGAGGATGGGCCCACATATTAGGGGGTCACTTTATAACGGTCACATGCATACGGCTGCAAGGGAGCCTAATCCTTTTTCTTACGACCAAACTGGTCAGAGACAAGTTTGAGTCAAGTAGGGGTGGGCTTTTTTAAACCAAAATCGAATTACCGAACCGAATCGAATTAACCGATTTTTTTGGTTTTCGGTTTGGTTTTTATTTAGGTATAATTTGGTTTTCGGTGTTCGGTTCGGTTTTTCACTTCTAAAGCCGAAATAACTAAATAGGTCATGTACAATACTACTTTTATAACGTTCTTTCTAAAATTACTAAACAATTATCATGTTCTAACATATTTATGCATATGTTTAGTATATTCATATGTTCTATTATACTTATATTATAATGACCTATGAATATTATGTGAGTTTATCCCTACTTTATATTGTGATATGAGAAGGAATAAATCTAATCTACCAAGTGTTTATTTATATTTCGGTTAATCAAAAAACTGAACCGAAATATTTTGTTTGCTACTTCTCATTGTTCCATCGGTTCATAGGCGTTGTTCCACAACATGTATTTTGAATTTGTGTAGGGGAATGAATCATGTAGGTGTTGGATGTTCCGGTAAGTAAAATAAATGTTCCATGTGTTCAGTTTCGATGTTCCAGAAATTGAATGACAATATTCCAGGCATTAAGATTTAAAGGAAAATAGGTCAATGTTCCATGCGTTAAGTTTCAATGTTTCAACAGTTCACTATTGGTGATGCTACGTGCACTAGTTATAAGGGAGAATGTGCCAATATTCCACGTATTTAGTTTCAATGTTCTAACAGTTCATTGGCGAGTTGCATCGCAAATGAGCGGGAGGCGCTCTTCTCCTTCAAGGCGAAAGCTTCGTGGTTGTCTACCATTTGGGATAGGAAACGTGCATGACAAGTCTCAATTATCTTGATCTCTCTCAGAACATGCTAGTTGGCCATGTACCTGATGGGATTAGAGCACGTAGCACTTTGGCTCACTTGAACCTTGGCTTGAATAACTTCAGTGGCGTGCTTTCCAAAGAACATTTTGTAAATATAGTGAACCTGGAATTTCTGAACCTTTCGAGAAACTCCCTGCAATTAGATTTCGATGAATGTTGGGTTCCTCCATTTAGATTAACGGAAGGATTTTTCGAGTCATGTGGCTTGGCCGCTTGGGGCCTCAATTCCCTGCATAGCTGAGATGGCAAGCTGGTATAAACACTACAGGAAAACGTGGTTGATTCGTCGGCCAAAAATAATTTCGCCGCCTTTTGAAAGCCGTCGAAAATATGTCTACAAATTAAATCGCCAACCAAGCCGTCGAAAATATCGCTATAATTTCGCGGCCATTGGTTAGCCGTCGAAAATAAATTTTCGTTCGCCGGCTCGCTAAGCAAATCGAAAATATGATTTAATTTCGCCGGCTTCAATTAAGCCGTCGAAAATATCTAGCTAATTTCGTCGGCTAACCAAGTCACCGTCGAAAATAGTTGAACCTAAAACCAAAGGCGCCACCCAAAAACTCCTTGCTCACAGCTCTCTCACGCTCGCGTTCGCCGCCGCCGCCCCGCCCCTCGCCGCCGCCCTCGCCTTCGCCCGCCACCGCCGCTGCCGCCCCGGCGCTAAACGCCGCCGCCAGAGTTGGGTCAGCTGAGCTCGCCGAGGCGGTCACAGAGCTCAGCCGTCGCCGCCGAGCCGCCCACGCCGCCCGAGGCGAGATCCGGAGCAAAGGCGACGCCACGCTCTTCTCCTCTCTCGCGATATTAGGTAACGCCAATCTCTCATCCTCTCTCGTAACGCAAAAATCTTAAGTTCATAACACTAAAAAAATGATTTAAGACTAGCGGGTAGTCAAAAATCTTAAGTTCATAACACTAAAAAAAAGATTTAACATTGATGTTCTTTGAGGGCTGTCGAGAGCAAAGTGAGGCATCTTCTAGAAATTTCAGAACGACGGCCATGGCACGGAAGAGGATCCGGAGTATGACTTCAAGTGCCTTCTCAGGGAGCACCTCAAACACCAAACACATGCAGCGACTGCACATTAGTGAAGGTGATGGTCGCCAACTCCCCGCCGGCTTCACTCTGTGCTTAATTTTTTTGGAGAGGTGGTTGTGATTGGCAGGCGGTTGGTTCAATCTCCAGCGCCGATTAGGATTCCGGCGAATTGGTCCGCCGCTCCTGCCGCTTAGGGTTCTCGCCAACGCTTCTTCCGAACTAAATAGTTTACTTTTTCTCGATTTATCTCTAGGATTTAGTTTAGTGATTCGTGGGATGGTATACATATACATGATAGCCAAAAACCGATTTAAAATAAGTTAATTTTCTGGCTAAGCCGATTTAAATTACATATGCCACGTCAAGACCGAGCGTGGTTCGGTGCATCGATTAGTAATTTAAATCACCACGTAAGTCGTCGAAAATAAATTTATTTTTCGGTTCTTGCATTTAAATTCATCAGATTTTTGTTTTTTGTCGGCTAAAAGCCGATTTAAAATATCTGAAAAACCCATTTAAAATAGCTATTTTCGCTTTTTTCAGATTTCGCCGCTTTTAGCCGATTTAAAATAATGCGGATTCCTCAGAGTGAAATAACCTTGATATTTCAAACACAAGCATAAATGATGTCTTGCCTGACTGGTTTTGGGTTGTTATTTCTAGAGATAATTGCTTATTTGCCACTGAAAGTTGGCCGGTTCCCCAAACTACCATCGCGAAGATTGTCTTCCCTCCATTGCCTTCCCAAAATGCCACCGCCGTCCATTTGGCTGTGAACTGACCGTTTGCTGGCACGCGAAAAGACCGAGTTGTTCTCTGTGTGCTAACTTGACGGCGTAAATGAATTCAAAACATTTAAAAGCCTAGAAATATTTTATTTAAATTCTAAATAACCCAAGGAACCACTTCAAAAAATTTCATAAATTTTTGAATTTATTTAGTGCTTCTAAAAAATCAAAATTTAGATTCTTTCATTTAGATAGAATCGCTAAAAGATTTTTCCAGAAAATCACAGAGCTGATCATGCTCTCAAATTTTTACAGAAATGTTAGTACTCTCTTAAGATCATCTCCAAAAATTTTCATAAAATTCTAAGCACATTTGATAGATTTAAATTAGGCAATTCTTTCATTAAGACAGAATCACTAAACGATTTTTCCAGAAAATCACAGAGTTGCTCATGCTCTCAAATTTTTACAGAAATGTTAGTACTCTCTTAAGATCATCTCCAAATATTTTCATAAAATTCTAAGCACATTTGATAGATTTAAATAGGGCAGCACACTCAAAAGGAGGGCAATTTGGTCTTTTCGCGTGTCAACTAACGGTCAGTTCACAGCCAAATGGACGGCGGTGGCATTTTGGGAAGGCAATTTGAGATCGGATGGCAATGGAGGGAAGACAATCTTCGCGATGGCATTTTGAAGAATCGGCCAACTTTCAGTGGCAAATAAGCGATTGCTTACACCTTATACCTGTCAAGGAATCAACTGAGTGGGGCTTTACCAGCCAAGTTGGCACAACCATTTATAGGCAAAATGGATCTCTCTAAAAAATTCTGTCTAGGCAGCTACTTTTAAATATGACAGCTCCCTATCTAAGGGCGTTGCGTCTTTACAATAATCATATCACAGGCAACATTCCATCATATGTGTGTCAGCTGAATGATTTGGTAGAAATAAATCTGTCAAACAATCAACTAACCGGGGATTTTCCAAAATGTCAGTAAGACAGTTATTTTGTTGTTAATAGAACCAGAGGAATAACAATCTGTCGGGTGGATTCCCTCAATGGAGAAGAGCACCATTCCTACTCTTTTTTGACCTTTCACATAACAAGTTCTCTGGAAGTGTTCCAACACGGATAGCAGACAAAATGCCACACGCCTACAAGTGTTGATTCTAAGATCGAATATGTTTTGTGGTGACCTTCCCAAGCAGTTAACGAAGCTTGCTCGACTTAATTATTTGGATGTAGCACATAACAACATATCAGGAAGTATATATACCTTCGTCTTTAGCAAGCTTGACAGCCATGACACATTCAGATGGGAGAGGTGAAGGAAATTACACTAGTGGCAGCATATCAATGTTCACAAAGAATCGGAGCTTAGAGATGATTTTTTAAATAATACATTTTTATTCAAAATTTCAAAAGTATATCACGAAAAAAACAATTCCAGAATATACCCGCCTGCTGGTTGGGTGAAACAGGATATAACCCAACCAACGGGCGATGGGGCATCGTCGAAGGATGGACAGGCGACAGGAGGCCACGTCACCTCCCGGCCTCCTGTCGCTCGGGCGATGGGGAAAATCCTGCTGGTCGGGCGACAGGCGCATACTGTCGCCTGCTGGTGGGCGACAGAAGCCTCGCCTATAAAGACCAATAATCGCTGTGTTCATCAATCAACCAAATCGCTGTATTCATCAATATACCAGAAGAGAAGAGAAGAAAGGGAGAGGAGAAGGAAGAAAAGAGAGGAAAGAAGAGAGAAACTAAGTAGAAAAAGATGCGAAACGTGCGAGCGAAAAGGGAAAGGGCAAGGTGAAAGAAGAGGGAGGTGTTTCGGAGTGACCGCACAACATCGCGTACCAGGACCTCTTCGTACCATTCGGAGTTGTTCCACCGATGTGTCTGTACGGAGATCCTTGCAGGCTAGTTGTAACATCCCAAAATTTGGATATTTTGAATTTAATGAGTTATTTTGAATTTTTGGGAATTTTTGAAATTTATTTGGATTTAATCAGAATTTCTGGAAATTAATCTTTCTTTGGAAATTAATTAAATAATGAATTTGTTCTTGCAAAATATAAATGAAATTATTTTATCTGAGTACAAAATGTTCCAAAATATTTTTTGGAATTTTTCTAGAATTTGTCTGATATTTTAAATGCTTCAAATGATTTATTTGAATTTCTGGAATTAATTTTATTCGAAAAACCAAGAAAAATTTGATGAACAGTAATGGGCCAAGCCCGCTACTGTGGGCGACACTAAGCCCAGCCCGAGCGGAACCCTAATCGGCGCTAGAAATCCACCGCCCGATTCGGATCGGATGGATCGGAGGGAGCCACGTCACGTATGCATATGGATCGTTGTATCGTTGCTGCGTGGATGGCTGTGATTGCGCCACATCATTTCATCGTGTGTTTCCGGAAACACCGCCGCTGCGCGTTATGGCCGGAGTTTACGCACACCATTAACGTCGGCGTGTCTTCTCCCCGTCATCATTACCTGGCGCACTACGTAGAGCATCCTCTTCCGCATCATTTGCGACCTCTCACGCCTCCCAAGACACATCGTAGTCGACGCACGCACTCGCCGTAGTCCCGAGACCTTTCCACCGTGTTTGCACCGCCGCCATTCACTCTCCGCCGTCGTTGAAGTTACCGGAGTAACCCTTGCTCCAAGCCGCGTCTGTGGAGCCATCTCGTGTCGCCGGAGAAGCCCCACAATGCCGTCGCCGTGTCGTCGTCTTCCTCTCTGGCAAGAACCACGCCACCGTGCCATCGCCGCTACCTCGAACTCCATTAGCTGTCCGATCATCGCCGAACGCTCCAAATTCGTCCACATCGTCATGACCACAGTAAACCTCATTCTCACTTTTCAGCCATTAGATCTTGATCGCATGGTTTAGATTACGCTGCGTAGCCTAGTTAATTTTAGCCGTAAGATTCATGCCGACTGCGTTAGATTGCCCCAAGTGCCATCACGTGCAGCCGTTGGATTTCAATCAACGATCAAGATTACATCGCGTAAATCTGTATTAGAGTAATTTTAGCCGTTAGATCTTTGGTTTGCGACTCAGATTGAGCCACGTCGGTTATGTTAACAGTGAAGTGCTCAGTAAACCACTGCCGTTGGATCGGGATGTGCGGTCCGGATTGCGCCGCGTGCCGGACCAGTTCCGTGCTGACGCGTGTCGCGCGGAAACCGAGGAATTAGCATCGCCGTGCTGTCGACGCCGCCCGCTTAATTGTAGTCGTTCGATCGAGATCCAATGGCCACTGAGAAACCGCGTGTTGAATCCGGGGTAGGTTAGAATCAAAATGTCGCATTAATCTCAGCCGTTTATTTTGAATTGGATGAACGAGATCGATTTGTGTCTTGGATTGATCCGGTTGCGACGCGTGTCGTACGGTGATTGGCCGGGCCGTACCGAGTGACGTTAGTGCTTGCGTCATCCGGTGCACGGTCACATACCATCGATTCACCGTGGACCAGTGCCACCGTGAACCGAGTCCATGCGCCGTGACGATATAGCAATCCACCGTTGCGCGACACGGTCGCGCTCGATTAGGGCCACGGTCATGCTGACGTCATCGCTGATGTCATAAATAATTTTCAATATAAAAATATTTCGGCCGAAATTCATTTCGGTGCTGATGTCATCATTAGGTCATGCTGACATCATAAATCCCAATTTTCAGTATAAAAATAATTAGAATAAATCAGAATTTCTGATTTTTAGGATTTTCTATTTATTTAAAACTTTGAAAGGCTATAACTTTTGTGTTTTAACTCCGATTCAGGTGATTCCAATTTCTAAAAATTTATAAAATCATGATCTATTTATTGGTGAATTTTGTGGAATTTTTAGAGTTGATCTTGCTCTCTGTTATTTTTATTTACTATATATTCGCTTATTACGCGTAGAAGTTGATTTGTCGGAGAGCTACGAGAGAGAATTTCCAGCGCAAGACCAAGCTCCAGATTAGGATCAGCCGCTGTTTGAAGGCAAGTTATGCGTTGATCATTTTGCTCCTAAGTTTTGAAAATGTATTTTGATTCAAACTATGCATGCTAATTTAATTAAGAATGGATTTAATTAATTTGGGTGAATTAGTTAATCAACCTATTTGTTATTGCTACCTTGTCTCTAATATTTGTATGCCATGATTCATTTGTTGCCCTAAGTTTGGTAATATTAGTTGGTTGTTAATATTGTGCCAACACGGGAGGCTAAACCGTGAATAGTGCTTAGTTGTGCAGTTGACGAATAACCATTTGAAATGTAAACATAATACTGACTAAAGATTTATGCAATGTATTTTGATGATATTGTGATAATGCCACGTGATGAAGTGGAAATGTAGAGACTGTGTGGTTCTACATGAAAGTTGAGTTATTGTTGGCATGTGTTGCTCAAGAATCAACCCGGTGGGAAAGGATTTAGACTGGGCAAGTGGCAAGTGGCTTTGTGCTGTGGACCTTCGTGGTATTTGGGAGGGTTGAGTGTTGTGAGGGCTGTGTGCCAATTTTGAGAGAATGATGTCTTGCCTTGGTCAGTTAAGGACTTCACCTTGCAAGCCTTTGACCTGAGTCACTTGTACAACCACATGTCTGAATGGGAAGACCTAGTTTAGTAGAATTCTGATATCTCACCTTTGATACCTCAAGGCGGCAGTTACACGGGGGTGACTGCATGGGGGAGAATGCCTATGCTACGGCTTGGTACCCATCTAACGGTGTTCGCCTATCCTATACTTCGGCTCTGTGTGAGGGGAGTGATAGTGAAGGCAACCCAGAGAGGTTCCTAGGTTGAGCTAGAAGTCTCTGAAAAGCTTTGTTACGGTCAATCGCCTTTTTGGTGAGCGACTATATCTTGTGGGTAAAGTATACAACCTCTGCAGAGTGTCGAAACTATTCGAATAGCCGAGTCCACGGAACTGGACAAAGCTCGGGGATTACAGTCAAGGGGTAGATCTTTGAAAATAAAATAGGATGAAAGGCTGTGTGCGAGGGATAATGGTGAATTTGATTAAGGACTGTGTGTCCAAAGTTATGCGGAAAACAATTGAGAAATTTATTATATTATTAAGGTTTTGCTGCTTTACATTTAAATAAATAGTAAGTTAAAATATTGATGCAAATGCAAAATAGCCAATTGAGCCATTTCTTTGTAACAAGCCATGCATGTAGTAATAGAACTGCATTCTGTGCATGACTTGTTGAGTACGGTGTGTACTCACCCTTGCGGGCAACAATTTACCAGAGGAGGAGTCTACACCTGCTTGGGAAGAGGAGTTTGCTGGGGAGCCAGAGATCTAGGGTGCAAGCCTCATCAAGGTGCCTGTGGCAAAGAGATAGATCACCACGATGTTTTATTTTCCGCTGTTGCTTTCTTATTACTCTGATTAATGTAAGCCCTGCGTGACAAACTATTGTGAGGGGACCATAAGGTCGTACAACTCGTTTATATACATGTTTGAAGTACTTTATTATTATTCCGTTGTGTATGATTGTGGTACTTTAACCCTGTTTAGCCTGTGTGCACTAGCGTGATCCTGGACTAGTGCAGAATACACTGAGGGTCCGGATTTGCAGATTCGGGTCCCGACAGAGGTGGTATCAGAGCATACTGATTGTAGGACTTGACCCTAGATAGACTGGCCGAGGAATATAAAACTATTTTCTAAAAGATTAAAACTGTATAAGATTTTAAATGAAATCTTGACTAATCTTTTTCTTCTTACTTCGTACCTATGCTGCAATTTTCTGTTATTACTTTATGATTTTAAAATCTAGGGCTAACGAGGTGTGTTTTGGCAGATGAGGAGGATCCACACTTACGGTGAGCAAGATCGAGGGTACGCCACCGAGCTGTGGCGATGATGCGTACTGCTTGGAGGCTTCGATTGGCCAATCTATCGGGGAACCTCTGTAGTTCGGGCAGGAATTAACGTCTCCTGGGACGTGAAGATCACGGTTTATGCTCGAGATGGGGTGAGGGTGAGTCGTCCTATCTACATCACTGCTAGGAGGTCATCGTTTGAGGCCGAGATCCAGGAAACAGCGCGTCTTGCAATGCGGCAGATTGCCTGCACCTACTCCGCAGAGTTAGAGGGCACCGTCTTTCGTCACCACCCACGCCGAGATAACCGCTTCGACCGAGATCCGATCATGGAGGAGGACGCTACGATCACCCACCTGGCGAGGTTCGTCATCGCCCAGGAGGAGTCCATGGATGAGACAGTCCAGGAGCTGCAGAGGGCCCGTGATGAGGTCACGGAGGTGAGGACTCAGCTGCGGGAGGTTCGAGAGTATCTAGCTCACTCCATCCAGAGGGTCTATGAGTTGGAGGAGGCACTGTATGGACCTGAGCTAGAGCCAGTGTTGGAGCTGCACGACCTAGATCCCGAGGAGCCAGAACAGGAGGCACCAGTGTAGGAGGCGCCAGTGCAGGAGGTGCCAGAGCCACCGGCACAGGAGCAGGCAGCCCAGGGACCAGCAGAGTCGGTGGGGTCGTTCGTACCGCCTACAGTGGGGCATCAGGACCAGTTTGCCCCTATGCCGCCGCACCCGCTGCAGTACCCACCGGGAGGACCGCAACCCGGGTGGCTTGATGACTGAGAGTTCTCTTTTTCTTTTCAGAGTTGACTCAAATGTTGAGTCAAGTTATCGAGTCAGTTTTATCAAGTTGTCCCTTAGAATGTTTGTCCGAGTTAAACATTTGCTATGTTTGTTTGGTGTGCTGGATATGTGTCGCATTGCCTGTAGGTACTTGTGAGCGACCATATCACTATAATAATAATAAAGCTGCGTGTTTTGTTTTGAGTCAAACCTTTCTCCCCGCACTAGTTTCTTGTGCAATTGTCTTCTCTGTTTCTTTCTTTCCTATAAACTTTATTGTTCTTCAGATGGTGAACACACGTGGAAGTAGTGGAGCGGGAGGAAGCAGATCGCAGTAGGGAGGCAGCCAGAACAATGCACCAAATCCTCAAGCAGCACCACCTGTTGATATGCAGAATCTAGGAGCTTTCCTGACTGTTCAGACACAGCTGATGCAGACTATGATGCATCAGATGCAGAATCAGGCTGCAGCCAACAACCTCAACAATAATCAGGCCATGAACCATGGACATCAATCTAGACTATCGGATTTCATGAGGACCAGACCTCCAACATTTTCCGGAAATGTCAATCCCATTGAAGCGGATGATTGGCTACGGACTATTGAAAGGAAGCTGCACATATCCCAGTGTGCAGGCAATGAGAGAGTCCTATATGCTTCCCATCAACTGGAAGGAACAGCCGCGGAATGGTGGGAAAATTACTGTGCTTCCCAGGAGCATGCCCAGAAGATCACCTAAGAGGAATTTACTACAGCCTTCCGTCAATACCATGTACCGGAGGGTATGATGGAACTTAAGAAGGAAGAATTCAGATCCTTGAAGTAGAGAGGCCAGTCAGTGGCTGATTACCTGAACAAATTCACTCAACTTGCACGCTATGCTCCGGAGGACGTAGCAACTGACAAGGCAAGGCAGTCCTGATTCATGAAGGGACTTAACACTGGACTGCAGGTGGGATTGATTACCCACACATTCCCTGATTTCCAGGAACTAGTCAATAAGGCCCTGATCCTTGAAGACAAGCGCAAAGAACTGGAGGATAACCGCAAGCGTCGCATGGCACAACAGGGAGGATGCTAGGGTCAACAGAAACCAAGGATGGTACCTCAGCAGTTCTCCAGATTCCAGCAGGGAAATATTGTCAGGGCACCGCCACCGATGCTAAAACTGATAGGACAAACTTCCCAGACGCCGGTTAGAACTGTTAGCCAGAGTGGAGGAAACCAACAGATGTTAGGAAGGCGCTGTTACAACTGTAACAAGACAGGGCACTTCACCAATAACTACCCCAAGAAGGGAGGAATCACCCCTGTCCGTTTCAACTTGGGAAATACGCCTGCTAGAATTCCTGTTCAAGGAGGAAGTAGAGGACCTACTAAAGCTGGAACCACACCCCAAGCAGTTGCGCGAGGAAGAGTCAACCACATCACAGCAGATGAAGTCCAGAACGCCACGGACGTTGTACTGGGTAAGTTTCTAGTCAACTCAGTACCAGCTACAGTTTTATTTGATTCTGGAGCTTCACATTCATTCGTTTCTCGTTTTTGTTGTGCAAAATGATTTGGATATTGTCAACCTAAAGAATACACTTCTAGTCTAAACCCCTAGATCAGAACTCCGAACTAAAGTAGGATGCTCCGGGGTAAAACTATTAATAAATAGAATAGTGTTCCTAGCGAACCTAATCATATTGGACCTTAAGTGGCCACGATTTCTCAGGTCAAAAGTTACAGCGGAAAATAAAGTTGACAACACTCTTCATTAAGACATAAAACTAGGATGCGAAAATAATGGTTACAACTTAACGCTCATCGAGTGCATCGAGGCCACTTCCCTTCTCCCATGCCTCCGGTGGGCTTCTCCGCACGACGTGCCTCTCTCGCTTCCCTCTCAAGATCCTTCTCCTCCGCTTCCTTTCGACGTGCCTCCTCGCGTGCGGCGTCACGCTGCGCTTCAAGCCGCCGCCTGGACTCCTCTCGCCGGTTGGCTTCATCAAGTAGCCTTTGGTCCTCGGGGTTGATCTCCTCGTCATACCACTTCTCAAATTCACACAATGGCGGAGGCGACTGCATGAAACATAAATTAGCAATGTTTCATTTACAAATATTATGAAACAAATATGATTGTTACCAGTTGGCGATGCTTCAGACTCTTCTCCGGCGGGTCGAATTCGTAGTTGCGGCACATCCAATACCTCCTCTTCCAAGTCGGAATTTCCCAAGAATAGACAAGCCTGCAAGGATCTCCGCACAGGCACATCGGTGGGACAACTCCGAAAGGTAACGAAGAGGTCCCTGCACGCGATGTTGCGCGCCACTTCAAATACTTCCTCTTCTTTTCGCCTTCCCTTTCCCTTTCCACTCGCACGCCTCGGCATTTTTCCTCTCTTCTTTTCTTCCTTCCTTTCTCCCTTCGTTTTTGGCTGGATGATTGAAGAATTCGATGATTGAAGACAGTGCCGGATGATTGCTTAAATAGAGGGTAGAGCTGCTATCGCCATATGGTTGGGCGACAAGGGCCCACACCCTCCTGTCGCCCGACCATCGGTCGATTTATTACATGTCGCCTTTCCACCGGGCGACAGGCTCCTGCCGCCAGTTGATCGGGCGATAGGAGGCCACGTCACCGCCCGACCTCCTGTCGCCCGGGTAATTTTCTATTTAGGCCCCCGTTGGACGGGCGACATTTCGGTGGTATATTTTTGAAATTTCGAATAAAAAATGTATTATTAAAAAAAATTCTGAAAATTTTGCTTGCTAGTTGGAGGTCAGAACTCAATTTTTCCATGCCGCACAGCAAATCTAGGCGTCCAACGATGTCCAAGCATCATGGCCATCAATTTCCTATTTTGCTTCGCGTGCATGTCACGACAATGCGATGAGCCTGAAAGTCTACGTTAGTTCTGCGATTCAAAATTTCTGTCAATTCGACCGTCAAAGTCGCTTTGTGGCGTGTTAGAGGTCGCTTGTCCTGATCACCTGGAATTCCATGCATACCAATGCATCCATCAGTGACTCCGCGTATTATCCATCAGTGACTCGACCTTAGGTCTTATTCATTGTGAAAACAACCGTAAATCACATCCATGCAGTTGGTATGAGTACATGTAACTAGTGATCAAGGATCAAAATCCCAGCGAAATTTCGTGAGATTTTGATGAAATCTTGGATTTCGCCCCCAGATTCATAATCCTAATGGAATAAAAAAATAAAAAAAATTAAATTATTACAGTAATCTCAAAAATTTCGCCAAGATCTCGTCCTCCTAGATCGAAATTGCTACAAAATAAATGATTTTAGGACCGAATTTGAACTGGAGTAGCATGTGGACTATTGGTTAGGAGGTCTAGCTTTCAATCAAGAGACCTAGGTTCGAGGATCGTGTTAATTCTATTTGTGAAATATATAAATGTGATGATTAATTTGACAACAATATAATATACGAGTGATGATTTATGGACAACAATATTTGTTATGAAACAAGGTACTATGAGAGTTTATTTTATTTGTGACAGGAGATGCAGCGCAGGCCACACAGGCAATAGGAAGTGCAACGCATGGATGCGAGATGCACGTTGCAGTGCAGGCACAGCACGCGAAGTTGCAGAGGTGCAGGTTGCACACGAGGTCATAGGTGCAAGAGGCGCAGCAGGCGAAGGACGCAGGTGCAGCGAGACAGGACACGAGAGGTCACGCAGACGGATGACACAAAGCAGACGACGGCCGGCCGTGCGACAGTAAGTCATGCAATAGCGGCAGGTGGGTCATACGCATGTATGTGTGAGTTTTGGGTTTTGTGCGTGCATGTATCAAGCCATGTGTAATTGGGTCAGGTAGATATGCATGTATATAATTAATTTGAGAGAAGATATTAGGATTAGCTTGAGGTATAAAAAGCAGAGGGAGGAGACGTCCCTGGGGAGCCGCAGAAAAGAAAAATAAAAGAGCCGGCGGCGCAAGAAATCATAGTTGCGTAGCAGATCCAGTACTCTCTCCGTGCGGCAGAGCTCGTAGCGTGAGGTGGTCACGTACGAGGCTACAGCAGGGACAGAGCACATTGCAAGGAAACGGAGGGGGCGGCATACGCTCCATTCTGCGTAGTGTGCATGCAAGCAAATAGGGTAAAGGAGAGAATTAACGTGGAAGAGAGAGCACTGCTCTGGTAGTTAATTTGCAACTTTTCTATGCTTGATATATACAAGGTCTAGATGGTGCTTATGCAGATAGTACTAGTATGATTCCTTTCTTTATATAAATCAATCACATTGCCATGCATGCACTGATTCCACTAGATGTTAGCTTTCTTCCATGATCAATTGTTCTAGTTTGATTATTCATGTTTGATTAGTATTTTATTAATTTTTAGAATTAATAAATATAGAAAAAATTAGGTTAAAGTGTTAGTTTGCACCAATTCACCCCCTTTTAGTGTGTCTCGATCCTTCAATTGGTATCAAAGCGGTTTGCTTTACATTTAATTTAACAATTAAAAAGCATGGTGCATGTTGCATCTTTTTGTTTGACTAAACCTCTTATTTTTAATAATAATGTTTCTAATGATAGACCCATTACTTTAGCCATTGTTGAGAAAGAAAAGGGTATTGATGATATGGGTTTCGATGAACTTTCATTGTTGTCTAAAAGAGTAAACAAAGACTTAAGAAAAAAAATTCAGAAAATAATGAAAAAGATTTTTGAAAAAGAAGAAGTGATCACAGTGACATGTAATGCTTTGAGTGTGATGCCTTTGGTCATTTTATAAATGATTGTCCCAAGCTTATTAACAAGAAGCCAAGTTCTTTTTCCAAAAGTAAATTTTCAGGTAAGAAGATGAAACAAGTTCTTTAGAAGGCATTCTTAAACATGGAGGAGGAGCTTGACCTCCCAAATAATAGTGATGACGATTATTCATTAGCATCTTTTAGGAAAGAAGATGATATTGTTGATCTATGTATCGTGGGAAGGAACATGCACAACGAGGATGACGACGATGAAGACATCGATAATGATAATGAGGTAACTAAGTCTGAAATTTTTAAAGATTTTCATGCACAAGAAAAAATTTCAAATGCATTGATTAAGAAATTTAAAGCATTAAAACTGGACTATGATAGGCTTCTTTGAACAATTAATAAAAAATGTGATATATGTGACTCTTGTGTAGAATTGAAAAAGAAAATTGATATTCCTTGTAAATCATGTGAAATTTTGAAAAATAAAATTTTTTTATCTTAAGAATGCTTCTTGTGAGTCATGTGAATTTTATAGAAGTGAGAATGCGTCGCTGAAATTTAGTTCTTCAAGATGTGACAATTGTTTGATATTGCAAAAGAGGTAGAATCCTTGAAAAATTCTTTGGTAAAAAATTGCTCCAATGTAGAGAATGATGTAAATAAACTAGGAAAAGAATTTTCTTGTGAGGATCTTAATTGAACTTGAAAAGCATTCTTACACATTTTTTATGCAATAGATGTCCTAATCTTGCTAAAGAAAACAATTACTTAAAAATGACTTTAGAAAAAAATGATAAATGGCGAGAAAAACTTAAATATGATCCTAGATACCGAAAGAATGTGTAAGATACATTAAAAATTCTTGTTCTCAAATTCCATCAACTAAAGAGAATTCCAATTTGCATGTTGCTACCACAAAAGCTAAATCTGAAAACAAATTATAAAAAAATATTTTAATTGTAGAAAACTTGGACATATTAAAGCCAATTGTTATGCTAATATAGTTAATTGCTATAACTGTAGTAGGATTGGTCATATTGCCATAAATTGCTTTACGCATCCTGCATATTGTTTTGAGGCTAATAATATTAATTTCTAGCAAAGAAAAAATGTTGATTTTGATCCTAAAATTCCTCAAAAACAGCATCTTTGGGCTTTTCTCCTTTATATAATGCATATTGAACTAGAAGGCCGATTGAGTCAAATAGTACAAAAACAGCATGGATTCAGTAAAATTCAATAAAAAATAGCAAGGTATCAAAAGTGTGGGTACCTAAACATCTCCTCCCATTTTAGAATAAAGATAAATGACTTGAAAATCGGTGGTTAATTGTTTTGGATTGCACATGACATATGATATGAGATAAAAAAATGGCTTTCAAGTCTAGAAATTGTGAAGAATGATGGTAATATGTTTTATATTGAGACTAACCAACTCAAGGAGTTATATGATAATGCTTTTGATGAGTCTAGCCCCGATGCTAGAACTGTTTTGCAAAGTGCAGGTTTGTAGATGATAAAAACAGATGATGAGCCTATACCAACAACAAATTTTGAACTTGTAGTATGGAGAATAATGAATTCAACAAGGTACATGTGCTTTTGGCCTATGGTACTCTCATGACTCTCCTTTAGAACTTGTTGGTTATTTAGATGCTGATTTTTGCTAGTGATAGGATTGATAGAACTAGCACTTCTGGTGTATGCAATTTACTTGGTAATTCATTGGTGGCATGATCATCTGAAAAGCAAAATTCTATTGCTTTATCTACTGCTGAAGCTGAATATGTTGTTGCTGCTAGCTGTTGTGCTCAATTGATTTGGATGAAATCTACTTTACTTGATTTTGGTCTTGCATTTGATTCAGTTCCATTATACTGTGATAATCAAAGTGCCTTGAATATTGCTAAAAACCCAGTTCAACATAGTAGAACAAACATACTGACATTAGACATCATTTTATTATAGATCATATGGAGAAAGGCACAATTAAAATAGTCTTTGTGAAAACTAAAAAACAATTGGTAGACATTTTTACTAAACCTTTGGTATATACTGTTTTTTCTAGGTTGAGGGGAGAATTGAGTATCTTACACTCAAATAATGTCATATAGATGCATCAATTGAGGGGGAGCATATTCATTTGTGTTGAAATAGATACATTTATTTAGAAGTATTGTGAGTAATATCTTTTAAAAATCTATTTATATGTAAATATTTGTCGACATCTGTTCTTGACAGTGGCATATGTAGTAAGTTACTTACTATCTAATTCTCATTGGTTCATGCTCAAGTTCCTTACTTATTCAATGTTAGGAATTTTTATTCTTTACTGAGTAGTATTGGATATTTGCTAAAATCACATCTAATGATACCATGAGTGTCCTCTAGTACTCAAGATTTAGTGGTTATGCTAAATGTAAGTTATTTCCATTACTTTCTAATACCATGGTAGTAATCGACATATGCCCAAGATAACATGTTCCTATGTCAAGCCCATGACTGTAAACTTGAAAATTCAGGGTAGTCAAATTAAAAAAAGGCTTCCTCAAAGTGGATGCGAAAGGCAAAAAAAAGTACCTCAAAGTGGTACAAAGTGAACAAATATTATGGGCATACTAGACAAATACCTGTGATGTGAGTGACTGGGTGGAGTAAAATGATTATGTATAGCCTTCTAAAATCTTGAAGAAAGGTTCTTACTTATACTACATAAAAATTTATTATGCAGTCCTGACATTTGCTCATGTGTGAATGATTTGCTTACTTTGATTTGTGAGGTGAAACGAGGTTTGTTCTAGTGGAAGGTTTCTAGATGTTTAAATATTTATTTCTACTACTTACTATTGGGGTAGATGTTAGACGGGTATTTGTATTTTTATTTATTTAACTCGATTGCTCATGATATATTCTAAATGTATGGATTTAATTCAGTTCTTTATTGCTTCAATATTATTTGTCATTCATCCTTGATGTGTATTTTGCCAAATGGGGGAGAAATAATATGCTAAAATATGCTTAAATTGAGATAATTAAGGGGGAGTTATTGCATGATATTTAAGGAGAAGATTGTTGATAAAATTTATGTATTATTTTCATGTTGTCAAATCACTCATCAAAGGGGAGATTGTTAATTCCATTTGCAAAATATATAAGTGTGATGATTAATTTGACAACAATATAATATATGTGTGATGATTTATGGACAATAATATTTGTTATGGAATAAGGTACTGTGAGAGTTTATTTTATTTATGACAGGAGATGCAGCGCAGGCCGCGCAGGCAACAAGAAGTGCAATGCATGGATGTGAGATGTACGTTGCAGCACAGATGGACGTACACTGTAGGTTGGGGAGAATCCGTGCAGGTGGTGCGTACTCGAGTTCAGCACATGCTAAGGTCGTACAGGAGTAGGCGCAACACGTGAGGTCGCGGGTGCAAGAGGCACAACACACGAAGGACGCAGGTGCAGCGAGATGGTTGAGATCTACGCAGATGGACAACACAGTGTGACGGCCAGCAGGCCAAGCAGACGAGTAAGTCATGCGATACCGGCAGGAGGGTTATACGCATGCACGTGTGAGTTTTGGGTTTTGTGCGTGCATATATCGGGCCATGTGTAATTGGGCCAGGTGGATATACATGTATGTAGTTAATTAGAGAGAAGATATTAGTATTAGCCTGAGGTATAAAAGGCAGAGGGAGAGCAGCAGAAAAGAAAAATAAAAGAGCCGGCGGCGCAAGAAATCAGAGTTGCGTAGCAGATTCGGTACTCTCTCCGTGCAGCAGAGCTCGTAGCGTGAGGTGGTCACGTACGAGGCTACAGCAGGGACAGAGCACATTGCAAGGAAACGGAGGGGGCGGCATATGCTCCATTGCGTGCAGTGTGCATGCAAGCAATCAAAGACGAGAAACTGCATGCAAGCAAACAGAGTAAGAGAGAGAATTAACGTTGAAGAGAGAGCACTGCTCTGGTAGTTAATTTGTAACTTTTCTGTGCTTGATATATACAAGGTCTAGATGGTGCTTATGCAGATAGTGCTAGTTTGATTCCTTTCTTTATATAAATCAATCACATTGCCATGCATGCACTGATTCCAACAGATGTTAGCTTTCTTCCATGATCAATTGTTCTAGTTTGATTATTCATGTTTGATTAGTATTTTATTAATTTTTAGAATTAATAAAAACAGAAAAAATTAGGTTAAGATGTTAGTTTGCACCAATTCACCTCCCTCTTGGCGTGCCTCGATCCTTGAGATCGTCAGCTCTACATTTTTATATTGGAGAGATACCTCATAACTTCATAAGATAGTTATGCGTAATAAGCACAACATGCCACTTGGCTCGGTTGGTAGAGCATTCACCACCTTCGTGAAGTAGCCTTGGGTTCGATCCTAGATAATGGCAACATTTTGCACATTTTTTATTAATGGAATGCACTGCTGGTTCTTTTTGCTTTATCTTTTGTTTGTAGTGAACAAGTTTCTAATAAAAGAAATCAGAAGGGTTTTGCCCTTCTATTATTCTAAAAACATAACTAGAATGTCTAAGCACCTCTCAAAAAGAGCAGCTCCCAATTTTGACATTAGTTCACAAGGATGATTAACTTCAACCCAAAACACCTCAAGGTTATATTTTGACTTTTAACATGATAATGCATTGCAATAATTGCTCAAAAAATAACATTAAGATCATATCATGTGCAAAAGTGCATTTACTAATGGATAAAGGTGCATTTAGTGAGATATTTTTAGACACAAAATCATAAATCGATTAAGCTTCCACGTTAGTCTCACCAACTAATCTATACCTACCTCCAGGACTAGTAACTTGGAGTTCTGAAATCTCCAAATTGGCAAAGGTGAGACGAGGCAAGACGAAATCAACATACATACACAACTAATAAAACGTGGATTGAGGAGGAAAAAAAAAAGATATTCTGAATGTGGTGATTTCGCATGAAATTGCCAAGTACTTCCACACAAAGTTGTTCTCAATGCGGTCACACAACTTCCTCGAAGTGCTTTGTACTACGTATTGCTTATGTGATACGGTGTCAAAATTTTATAAATTCGTTTGAGTGTTATCATGATCCAAAATTTTTATGAGAGCTTAATCACTGCCTCAAAACTCTTATATAAACATTTCAAAAATTTTAATCTTGTTTTAGTTGCTCAATCAAATCTATGGAAGTGATACATATAGCACCGTAAGGCTTTTTTTTAGGACAATAGCACAGTCACAATTTTTAAAATTCTTCAAGCTTGTTCATCATCTTAAAATTTTATGGGAACATTAGTGATGCATCAGGACCATCCAAAAAAATTTTAAAATTTTCTAACGTGGTTTGAACCATTTTTCATTCAATTGAAATTTGTTAGTTAGCCTTCAATAGCACTTTCTGAATTTTTGAAAATTCCTCAAGCTTTCTCATCATCTGAAAATTTATGGAAATATTATGGATATTTAAATACCATCCACAAAAATTTTGAAAAGTTTCTAACATGGTTTGCACCATTTTTCATTCTGTTGAAATTTGCTAGTCAACCTTTTATCAGGATAGTAGCACTGTTAGAATTTTTAAAAATTCTGCAAGCTGGATCATCATCTGAAATTTTTATGGAAACATTAGTGATGTGTTAGGACCATATAAAAAATTTCATAATTTTTTGACATGTTTTGGACTAATTTTCTTTTGGTTAAAAATCTCCAAGATCTCGGCAAATCTCGATGAGATCTCGGAAATCTTGGTTAGAAAAAACAGATTTGAATTTTGCTTTTTGGATTTTGTCCGAAATAATAAGATTTTGCCAAAATTTCGGATTTCGGAGTGTGACGGGATGTGAACCGAAAATGAAATTTGGAACCTTGGATCAATTTGATTTAACATTTTCCCAAAGCAGAAGGAAGGAGCTCGACATTTGTATTTTGGGAAGGAAGAAGAGGAGTTAACTAGACCAGGGTATATGCCACAGTGCTTCTGGTGCAAAACATTTAAAAGAATGAAATAAACAAATGAATGAAAAAAAAGGAAAACTAAACACCTTCAGTCCTTCACCATGACGGCCTAGTGATGACAGCATCAATAAACAGAGTGATAGAGAATTGGGTGGATGCTGCAATGTATCACCCAATTTACTGACGACTGGCAATGCTTTCTCCTTCAAACACTACAATAACACATTTGTTATTTGTGTGATGACAGTGCGCGCGATCTTCAGTCACCAAAGTTTTAGTAATACTATTCTGGAAGTTTTCTCCCGTCACAGTTAGTTCTGTTTGTTGTGCGTAATTGGTCTCGTGTCATTGACTCCTCATTTCAGGGATGTTGGAATTCCATGCGTGACAGTTAATTAGACCAATTGTTTCATCCATCGTCGATGCTTGTACCATGAGTGTTGCCGGTGATAATCAAGCCCTGCATACAGAATTCAACTTTATTTGTAAGTTGTAATAAGACGAACTTTGTGCCTTACTACCCTTACATCCTCGAAAAAAAAACAAAATAAATATTCAGTATATGTGTATCTAGCGGATTCAGTATTTTCAGAATGGGTGTTTAGAGTTATAAAAATATTGTTCAATGTAAAATGTAAAGATTCACAATAGGAAAAATATAAAGTACAAATTGTTCGTACCAGAGACAACACCTGAAATAATTGAGAAATATCACAAAATAATTAAGAAAATTGCAATCTAACTCGATGTTCCTTCATAGCTCGGAAGCGAAATATGATGTCATCATCATTAACATGCACAAAGAATTCTCGCTCAAGAAATGTAACCAAGCAATCATTCAAGTATTGCTTTCCCATCCTATTTGTTAGCTTATTCTTCATCTAATTCATTGAAAGAAATAATCTTTCAACACTTGCAGTTACTATAGGAATAATCTACACTAGTTTGAGCTTGTAAACAAGGGGGTATATCCAGTGCAATCAGTATTTTAGTGTAATCACCGTGCAATCCAACTAAGAAAAGTTTCAACAAATTCTGAAAAAAATCATGGAAGTACATCTCATCTTACCCCATCTGTATATAAAATTTCATGATCAAATTCGTCCTATGCTAGAAGTTACAAAAAAGACAAATTTGGGGTGCATTTGAACTATTCAAGTTTGTTAGAAATTTGTCTTTTTTATTACTCTTAACATAGGATGAATTTGATCATGAAATTTTATATGTAGATGGGGTAAGATGAGATGTACATCCATGATTTTTTTCAGAATTTTTTGAAACTTTTCTTAGTTGGATTGCACGGTGATTGTACCAAAATGCTGATTGCACTGGATATGCCCCCTGTAAACAAGCCTATATATGAGGCCCTTGTTTGTTTCAACGAGCACTACATAAAGCTTGCATGATTGTTCACTTCTCTAAACCTTTCATCTCTATACATTTCAGCAATGAAGTATGTAAGTAGAAATGTAATATGCATCAATTCTGAGCTTGACAAATCCTTAGGATAAAATTGAGCAAGCTTAACCATGTTGTCCTTGTCATAAGCAGCGAATGAATCAATAGGCTTTTGCATGGAAGAAAATCTGCGTTTACCTCATATTCTATCATTAAGCTCTCGAAGTCATTACCTCATCTATGCATTAATATTTCTAAGTGTATGTAAATCAAGTCATTATATGCCTGAAATACTACGTGGAGGTCTACTCATGTGAGTGATGAGTAATTAATTGTGTTTGAGCTTGTGGTGCTCAAGTTTTAGTTTAATTTGAATTTGAAGTAATTTGAGGTGCTGTTAAGATGGGTGGCACTACCGAGCCTTAGAGCAGTGGCAGTGCTGGTTAGGTGGCACTACTGGTCTCCTGGAGGCGATAATGTTGGGCAGGTGGTACTATTGGCCCTTAATAGACGGTAGTTATTTTATAGAGTGATATTTCACTGGGTCGAGCATGAGCGGCACAATTGACCGTGTAAGAGCGGTAGTACTAGGGTTGTGGTACTACCAGATCTTAGTTGGTGGTAGTTATTTTTCGAAGTGTGGAAATTGGTTTTAGATAGGGCAGTACTACTGGCCTCAGATTGGCAGTAGTATCGAGGCGATACTGCCGGCCCTAGGTGCGGATATACCGACTTTGTCACAAAGTTATGAATTGTGTTTTGGTTATGTAATGTTTATTGTATACCTTCGTGAACAATGCTACGTGACGGTTTTGCTTGTTTGTGTTGGTTGTAGAACTTCAGTGCTAAGTCATGGTGAGGTGGAGGAGACCAGAACTCGGCTAGGAGAGCTAAGGTCCAGAACGGTTAAGGGACACCAAAAGATGATTGAGGTCAAGAAGTGGTTGCGAGCCAAGAAGACAAGGAACCAGAGTGTGAAACACTAGTGATGGAGATGGTGGGCAATGGCATGCCCCGAGAATAGGCTCAGGGAGGGGTTGAGGTCTAGAACAGTCAAGGAAGTCGCACCGTCATAGTGAAGCAGTCAAGGACATGTGGCGCATTAAGTGATTTTGACCCGTTTGGAAGCGAGGATAGTTCGGGGAAGTTCGGACACGTGAGACACTTGGAGGGAAGTCAATAGGGCAACATGGTGGATGACGATGTATGGCCGATGCTTTAAGTGGAAGAAAACAACCTGTCGTAGGGCAAATTGGTAATTTGCTCATTACCTGGATCAAGATGGTTTGGAAAACTATAGTGATGGCCTAGATGGTTTAGGTTAAGTCAAAGTAGACATGGACACAAATTCTGACTCATGGAGCGAATTGGGCGTCATGTAGAAGGCTACTTTGAGAAGCATGCTTGTTTGAGTGTAAAACCCGTTGTGTGTGTTGGGTTAGCCTATGTAAATGTGGATAGTATCCACTTGAGAGTCCAGGTTTTAGGGTTAGAGTTGCATTCTCTATATAAAGAGATGTAGAAAGAGGTGAAGCTACTAAGCCTAGAAGAAAGATTAGGGTTTTTACAAGATTTTGGTTTTCTTGTGTGTGTGAGTGCACCTTGGGAGTTTTGCCCTTGAGTGAGAGCCTTTGTAATCTTCCATCTTAATCTGAAATGAAATTAAAATTTGTGCTCAAGCTTTATCTTTTGTTGTGATCTTTCCTCTTCTTGAGTTTTTGATCTTTCTTAGTATGAGAGACCACGTGATGATCTATTAATATTTGTGATGAGTTATTGACTTGTGTTTGAGCTTGTGGTGCTCATGTTTGAGTTTGAAATGTATTTACTTTAGTCTTGAGCAATTGGTTTGGGTGGTCATGGTTATACCATGTCTAGAGTGGTTATAACTTTGACCGAGTAGTCATGATCTTGTCCAAAGTAGTCATGATCATGTCTTGAGTGGTCGTGGCTCACCACTAAGTGGTTATGATGCTCTTAGAGAGGTCATATTCTAGAGTGGTTGTGTGTTTTGTGACCTCCAGGGTGGTCTTTCTTAAAGTGATCATGGCCTTTATGACCTTTAGAGTGGTCGTGGCATTTCTGACCTCTAGGATGTTCTTTTTCTATAGTGGTCATGGCCTTTGTGACCTCTAGATTGGTCATGGGCTTTGTGACCTCTAGGATGGTCTTTTCCTATAGTGGTCGTGGCATTTGTGACCTTTAGGGTGGTCGCTCCTAGAATGCTCGTGACCTTCAAGATCACTAGACATGTCGTTTTTAGAGAGGTCGGTCCCTAGAGAAAATATCCCTAGAGAGGTTATGACTACTTTGGAAGTGGTCATGACCTCTGTAGGAGTGGTTTAGACCACTATAGGAGTGGTATCGACCTCAGATTCTTCTCAAGAAACCAGTAGATCTCTTCTTGACTCGTTTGAGGGGTGTTTACTTGGAGTTCTTGCTTTTTGTGGCATGTAGGAGATTATCTAAAATCTTGATTATCAAATCCCCACAAGCAAGCTCAAGGTATAGGTTGTGAGTTAATCCCAGTTTTAGCGCAACCTTCCTTCGAACTGTAAGGTCAGAACTTTGACATCAATCATTGTGATTGAATGTTGGAATAAGTTCCTGACATTCATAAGAAGGTGTACGCAAGTTTTATAGGATTTGGATCAGCCGATCAAGAGTTAGAACAATTCTTGTTTTTGGGATCTTGTTGATGCTAATGTTCATCTCAATTTTACTGTTTATCCAGGAGTTCTGCTCTTTTGTTCAGTATTGGGCTGAGTGAGCCTTTTAGTTGGCTTTCTTTTACAAAAGAGGCTTTGGAAACTCTGCTCTTTTGTCTAGGAAGGGTGAGCCTTTTTAGTTGGCTCTTTTACAAAAGAAACTTTGAGAGCTCTGCTCTTTTGTGCAGTGCTAGACTGGCTGAACCATTTAGTTGGTTCTTTTAGAAAAGAGGCTTGAATATTTTTGGAGGGCAATTTTCATTTGTCTCCTATTCACCCCTCTCTAGTTGCCTTTTCAGTCCTTCATAGTGATTTCTTCTTCTATTGATCTTGTATTGCCAAGGATGATTGATTGATGAATAAATCCTCTATGGATCATATCCCAATCATATAGCCAAACTCTCACATGATCATCAAGAGATTTCTCAAGAAACTGATTTTTTTCTTGAGAAGGAAGGATTTAAGGTAGATCTTGATCTTGTATGTTTGAGGACAATTTCTTTAGAGTTGTAGATGAACCTACAACCATGCATGATGAGTTACTTCTGGGCAAACATTAAGGGCTCATTGGATAGACTCCTTGTACTTCCAAAAGGTTCTAATAGATGCAAGGCAACATTTTGCCGAGAGCGTCTAAACATAATTGAAGAATGGGAATAATAATCTTTTTTTTGAAGTTTCAAGTTTAGGACTGAGCCTGATGAGGTGTGAAAATTATATAGCTTATTACTGCTTTCTTTTGTTGTACTTAGTGCCACAACCATTAGTACATAAAACTATAACTCTTTTTCATACTGCAATACCTGAATTAGACGTATGGGTTGGTGAGAATTCGAAACTACTTTATTTGAAGATAGATGTGGTGCGTTGTCCAATTTTAGAAAGAAAAATGGTATATTTGAATCGATCTATGGATATCATTATTCATGCAACATTTCTTTGGGGATTGCCTATTCCTGTTTGGGAGCTAAGAAAAATTATTGGCTCCTGGATTGAGCTATAGGGTTCAGAGAAGCCATGATCTGAGTACTTTATTTAAACAATCATGGTATGCCAATTTTTACTATTGAACAAGGATAACTGTAGTTGCCAAATTAGGCTTGATATTTTTGTAGTTAAATCATAAATTGAGCAGATATGTTTATCCAATATCTATGCTATAGGAACTAAAGTTCAAGTTGTGGCATGTTGATTATTTTTATCCATATAACTATGAATCCTGCAAAAGTTACTTTTATTGTGCTTGCACAATCTTAATTTCATATTTTGTTGTGATATTTTGGCTGGATATGATTTCATAGTTTGATCTCGATATGATTCTCTACCGATATGTCGCATTGTTCCTTTTAGTTTAGGTGACATTCTTTGTGGCAAAGAACACAGATGGGTATCTAACACCTTATAATTATATATCCTTGATGATTTCTCTATATATGTTTTCGGGACAGCTCTAGTGGAGTAAATGATGCTTTTTGCTATGGTGGGAAATTATGTTTTGATTCCATCTATTATTCATTGATGTTTTCAGAAGGGCAACAACTGCTGTGCAATCAGGGCTCCTATGCAATTACCGTGCAATCCAACTAAAAAAAGTTTCAAAAAATTCTGAAAAAAATCATGGATGTACATCTCATCTTACCCCATCTACATATAAAATTTCATGATCAAATTCGTCCTATGCTAGAAGTTACAAAAAAGACAATTTTTTTATCTTTTTTGTAACTTCTAGCATAGGACGAATTTGATCATGAAATTTTATATATAGATGGGGTAAGATGAGATGTACATCCATGATTTTTTTTGGAATTTTTTGAAACTTTTCTTAGTTGAATTGTACGGTGATTGCACGGGAGCCCTGATTGCACAGCAGTCATTGCCTTTCAGAAGACTGGCCAACTTTAAGCGGCCTAACATGTTGACGATTTTCAGAGATGAGCAAGAAAAATACCTATTCAGAAACTATTATGAGTAATTTTTGAGAATTTTTTAGAACTTGTACATATGTTTTTTATGGACTTTACATGATAAAGGTGGTGTATTGCCAAATGACTGATCTGTGTAGGATTTTTCTACTGAACAAGCGCTTAACATTTTTACAAACGGTTCTTAATTGATTTTATCATCTGTTACAGTAATGTTAATGACCGTCTACATAATATTTTACTACAATGTTGACAAACAGAGCTAAATTCTTGTTCTGATAGTTCACTTTATTTCGATTTAGTAACATCTTGTGTAATAGCAAGTAACATGTTATTTTCTGTATAGTAAAAGGTAACATATTTTGTGTAAATCACTATTTATCGTATAACTTTTATGAAAATTGCATGTACAAGTTTTTAAAAATTCTAAAAAAATTACCATAAATAGAGAGGTGAGATTCTACATCCCTGTAAAATTTAAAGACCAAAATCAATTTCATTTGAAAGATATAAAATTGACAAGCACTAATCAACGATGAATAGTAAATTTGTTCTTTTCATTTCTTTCAAATGAAAATGAGTTTGGTCTTTAAATTTTACAGGATTATAGAATCTCACATTCCCTATGTATAGTATTTTTTTTGAGAATTTTACAAATCTTGTACATATGGTTTTCATGTACTTTGCACGATAAAGATAGTGTACTGCCAGATGACCGATCTATGTAGAATTTTACTATTGAATAGACACTTAATAATATTTTTATGAACAGTTCTCAATTGATTTTATCATCTATTACAACAATATTTACAATTGTCCATACAATATTTTACTACGGAGCCAACAAACAAAACTAAATTTTTGTTTTGATAGTTCACTTCATTTTGACTTAGTAACATATAGTGTAATAGCAAGTAACATGTTATTTTTTGAATAGTAAAAGGTAACATATCTTGCCTAAGCCACTATTTATTGTGTAACTTTCATGAAAATCACATGAACAAATTTTTAAAAAATCTTAAAAAATTACCATAAGTAGGGGAGGAGAGATTGTACATCTCTTTAACACTACCATCTAATAAATTTTCTCTGGTTACACTTAGATATGTTTGTGGTGCGTAATTGATCACTTGCCCTCGACTCCTGATTACAGGGATGTCTACCATCCTGCAGATTTTCTCTGGTCACACCTAGCCACGTTTGTGGTGTGTAATTGGTCACTTGCCCTCGACTCCCGATTACAAGGATATCTACCATCCTGTAAATTTTCTCTGGTCACACTTAGCTATGTTTGTGGTGCGTAATTGGTCACTTGCCCTTGAGTCCCCATTACAGGGATGTTGAAATTCCTTGAAAGATCTGGTTGCTCTGCCTGTAAAATCAATCAAACATAGCAATAAATTAGCACCATTGTCCAGTTGCCCTGCCAAAGACACTATAGACTTGACAATCCCCATTTCATCATTCATCGATCACTTATAAGTAAGGCCAAACCATCGGTGCAACTGCAGTCTCTAATAAGCCTTCTTTCTCGCCGCGCACAGACATAAAAACACACTGTTGGCAATTAGACACCCAAAGGAGCTGGCCAAAATGGCAGAGCTGAAGCTTCAGACCCAAGTAGTGCTAATTGCATGGTGCCTTGTGTTCCTCCAAAGCTCCTCCGCTATCCCAACTGCACCTGCACTTCCACCAAGCAACCCCTGCATAGCGCGCGAGCGGGATGCTCTTCTTGACTTCAAGGCGGGCCTCACGGATCCTCGCAACTACCTGTCATCCTGGCATGGCGAAGAATGCTGTGGATGGACGGGCATCGAGTGCAGCAAGCGAAACGGACATGTTGTGACGCTCCGCTTTGCAGGACTTGAAGGTAAGATAAGCCCCTCCTTGCTTGCTCTACGACATTTGAAGGCCATGGACCTCCAACACAATGACTTCAGACGTGAACCGATCCCGGAGTTCATTGGTGACTTCAAGAACATGCAGTATCTCTACCTCTCCGATGCCAATTTCAGTGGGCAGATACCTCCCCACCTTGGCAACCTCTCCAAGCTGCTCGAGCTTGAAGTCAAGTGGGGAGACTCATACCTTTACTCAACTGACCTTGCATGGCTGGCGCGCCTGCCAAAACTACAACATCTTGAGTTGGACGAGGTGAACCTCAGCACGGTCATCGACTGGGCTCACTCTTTGAACATGCTTCCATCTCTGGTATCCTTAAGTCTTGTTAACTGCGGCCTACGTAACACTATTCCTCCCCCCCTGCATATGAACCTCACGTCACTAGAGGTTGTATACCTCAGTGGTAACCCCTTCAACTCACCAGTCGGAGTCAAGTACTTCTTTTGGCCCTTCTGGGATCTGCCTAGCCTAGAAGCTATTTATCTGAATGAATGTGGGCTTCAAGGTCCCCTTCCTGAGGTTGTGGGAAACTCCACATCCCTTAGTGTCTTGTTTCTTAACTTTAATGACCTCACAGGGGTGCCGACAACATTCAAGAGACTAAATAACCTGAAATCGCTGCATCTTGCACAGAATAACATCAATGGGGATATAGAAGATCTGTTGGAGAGATTGCCTGGGAGTGGATTGTACACATTAGAACTGTACGAAAACAACTTGACCGGGAGCTTGCCAGCTAGAAAAGGACATTTGGGCAATCTTCATAATCTTTTTCTCAGCGACAACAAGCTCTCTGGGAACGTACCACTTTGGATAGGAGAACTTACCAACATGACATTACTAGAGCTTGAAACCATAGTAGTCTACCGGCTGTGATGCTTGAAAAAATGGCAGCAACAGCAATGGATTTTAGTTCTAATCTTTTGGAAGGCCAACTACAAAAGGTTCCAGAAAATTTGAGATACCTTGACCTCTCCAGAAACAATCTATCAGGGCCGCTACCACTTGATTTTGGAGCTCCAATGTTAGATTCACTTGTTCTCTTCAAAAATTCACTGTCTGGTAGAATTCCACACTCTTTTTGTCAATTGAAATACCTAGACTTTGTAGATCTATCATCAAATCTATTACAAGGGCCATTTCCCAATTGCGTGGACAGCTCAGAAGTAGGGAACATCTCAAACGTTAATAGCTCTCCAAGGGCCACTATGGTTTCAAATATCATCATGTTGAACTTAAATGACAATAATCTTTCCGGAGCATTCCCTCTGTTTCTCCAAAAGTGCCAGTACCTAATATTTCTTGATCTTGCATTTAATCAATTTTCTGGGAGCTTACCAACATGGATGGGTGAGAAGTTGCCGTCCTTAGCATTTCTGCGGTTACGTGCAAATATGTTCGCTGGTGACATCCCGAGCCAGCTTACCAAGATGACGAAGCTTCAGTATTTAGACCTAGCCTCTAACAACTTCTCAGGGACCATACCATGGTCACTCGTGAATTTGGCGGCAATGACCCACACGCCTGCTGATGATGATTCACTTTCATATATTGTCCACCATGGACGGTCACATTGGAGGTTAATGGGTGGACATATCATCATTCTGGATCGAGATGGTACAGTTATGTATGGACCAGATGATTTCAGTCACATTTATATGTCAGCTAATGACAGTTTGTTGGTTGTCACCAAAGGGCAACAGCTTGAATTTACACGCGGAATCATGTTCATGGTAAATTTTGATTTGTCTTGCAACAATTTAACAGGGCATATTCCCGAGGAAATTAGCAAGCTCACTGCGCTGAAAAGCTTAAACCTTTCTTGGAATCACCTGAGCGGCATGATCCCAGAGAACATTGGTGCATTACAGTCAGTGGAATCTTTGGACCTATCACACAATGGACTTTCTGGAGAAATCCCTACAAGCTTATCAGCTATCGCGTCATTGAGCCACTTGAATTTGTCCTATAACAATCTGTCGGGACAAATACCAAATGGAAATCAACTACGAACGCTTGACGATCCGGCATCCATATATATTGGCAATCCGGGCCTTTGTGGCCCACCTCTCTCCAGGAATTGTTCAGAATCAAAGTTGCCACCAGCATCGGGTGGCATGGACGAGGATAAAATTTTGAGTGATGCAGTTTGCTTGTACCTTGGCATGGGCATAGGATGGGTGATTGGCCTTTGGATTGTCTTCTGCGCATTCTTGTTCAATCGGAGATGCAGAAGTATTTGTTTCCTGTTTTCTGACTGCTTGTTCGACCGGGTTTATGGGCAAGTCACCAGGATTCGGGCCTATCTGAAAAAACAGTCTGGAAGAAGTTGACGTCACTCGCGCTGGTGCTTGCTTCGGTCCATATATTGTGGGAATTTCAGTACTAATCTCTCTTAATAAGTGTACTAATAGCCCTTGTGATGTACCCTGTTATCTTTTGTATGTTTTGAGTCTACTTACCACGAATAAAGATTGGGACTTTATCCTTAATTCATCTTGTTATTGGCTCGATTCGACGAGTGCTAGATGCAATCATAAGCTCATAGGTGATACAACGGTGGAATATGTACATACATATACACTAGTAGTTGTGCACGTGCAATACAACATCCTAACATGTTACTCAGTATAATTCGAAAGAAAGTCATTTTTTTTACTTTACGTTGTCTTCGATCTGTATCTAGGACCAATTAGTTCATGGCTACTGTATATTAGCAAAAAAAGAAATATTATAATAATATGAATTATATAGTTGAAATACGCTATATTAGTTGGAACCAATAGCAGTAGTGGACCAACCATAGTAACACTTGTAGCACAGTATTTTTAGACATACGACGTGGTATATAGATACTTTTCTCTTTTTTTAGAGCTATAAGGTTGCACATAATTTATACACACTATACAATACACTCACGTACGTACACACGGTGCGAAAACAACTGCAAGCACATTGAGAAGCGTGCTAGTGGATGCATATCTAGAACAGTGTAGAAATGTATGGAAATCATGTGGTTTTAAAGACAAGTAGGCGAGCCATCCCATCCAAGGATTAAAATCTGGCGCTGACTAGGAGTCGGACGTCCGATGGGAGCTTCCCATCGGACGCAACATCACAGCATTTTTTAACATGGGTGTAACATTTATAATCAATGTTTGCAACAAAATACAAAATAATAGTGGTAATGTTAAGAAAAAATATAAATTGATGAAACCATGAGTATAGAACGAGCTGGATTTTAAAATGGTTCAAACATTTTCACAAATGAAAGTTACAAGAACACAACACTTCAACATTTAAAAGAATGGTTGCAACATTTTACAGATGCTCATGCAATATTTTTTAACATGTGTGAAACATTTGTAATCACCGCTTGCAACATTTGTAATCTCCTATGATTCAACATATAAGATCTCGTAAACAACAATCAATGATAACTACTGCAACAAATCTAAAACACATTTGCAACAAAACTGAAAAAGATGCAACGATTCTTCGGTGCAACAATCTCTTATGCAACAAAACAAAGACACTGATGCAACAAGTCAAAATACAGATTGCAACAAATACCTTTTACACAGACTTTGTGAAGAGATGTTACAACAAAATCAAACACTTCATGCAATAATTAGGAAAACGTGCTGCAACAATTTAGATACATATCTGCAACATGTGTAACAAAATAAGGAGGACATGCGTGTGGTGGAGACGATGATTGACTCGGTGCCTCATCTCCACACTCCACCCCATATTATCGCTTCATCATCAGCTCTCTGGTCATTATCTGCCGCCGCACGCCTCTTTTCCCGCTCCTCTAGCTCGCTAGATCCAGGAAACTCTACTCGCTCCTCGGAAGGGATAGAGCTTCAACAATGGAGGGATGAACCACTCTTGGCTAGCAACAGCCATTTGCTGCCCTGCCTTCTCTAAATTCAATCCCATCAGATCCGACGAGCTCTCGCCATGGATGCAGCAGAGGACGAGCTAGCGTCGTCTGTGCCTCTGCCTCAATAGCAACCCAAGTCAGAAAAGCTTAGCTCGTCTTGATAGCAGCGACGGTGCCGCCTGTGGAGTCCGCACTCTTGCATGGAGGGGCTTAGTAGTTTTGGTTTGGCCAGAGCATATGTTGCTGGATGGCTGTAGCAATCAAGAGTAGAGAGAGAGAGGGTCAAATGTTGGGAGGAACGACTGGCTGGAAAGCGTCCGATATATTTTATTGCCCGTACCGCCGTACGTCAGAAGCATAGTAATTCCGTTAAAATCTCACCAAAATTTTGCGATATCTCGCCACGATCTCGCTTACCTGAGGTGGACGAGTTTTGAAATGTGGCCGGAGTAAAAAAAATTAAAGAAAATTAAATTGCTACAATAATCTCAAAAATCTTAACGAGATCTCGCCATATCTCGTCGAGTTCTCGGGGTTTTTGACCTTTTTTAACCGTATTTGACCGGAAATTGATCAATAGCCCATAAGAAAGTCATCTCCTATGAAAATTGGTTGAAAACCCGAATTTTTGAAACATTTTTTAAAAACTACAGAAATATTTTCAGTTTTTATAAAATTGTACAAGATTTTTCATGATATAAAAAATTTATGGTACCATACTAAGAAGTTTAGGATCTTACATAAAATTTTTCAAAAATTTTAACTTCATTTGTTATCTTTAAAAAATCAAAACCAACGAATATAATTGGGACAGTAAACTTGTCAAAATTTTATAAATATTTACGCAGGTGATCATGATCCAAAATTTTTATGAGAGATTAATAATTGCCTCATTAAAATTCTGTAAAATTTTAAAAAATTAAAATTTTTTTATTTGCTCAATCAAATATATGTATGCATTGAACTTCATTTGTTATATTTCAAAAATCAAAAACAGAAAGAACATAAATAGTACAGTTCACTTGTAAAAATTTTATGAATTCACTGGAGTGTGATCATGATTCAAAATTTTTATAAGAAATTAATAATTTCCTTAGAACACTTCTGCAAAGTTTTCAAAAATTTTAAACATTTTCACTTATTAAAGCAAATATATCTATTGATCATCAGGCTTTTATCAGGATGTAGCACTGTCAGAATTTTTTGAACTTCTTGAAGCATGATCATCATATGAAAATTTTATATAAATATTAATGATACATCAGGAATGTTCACGAAAATTTTCAAAATTTTATAACTTGTTTTGTACTATTTTTCATTTGGTTGAAATTTGCCGGTATGGTTTAGATCAGAATAGTAACACTCTCAGAATTTTTAAAGATTCATGAAGCTTGATTATCATTTGAAAATTTTATGGTAATATTAGTTATGTATCATAACCATGGAAAAAAATTCAAAATTTTCTAATATGGTTTGTTTTATTTTCATTCAGTTCAAACTTGTCGGTCAGTGTTTTATCAGACAATAGCAATATTTGAATTTTTTTAAAATTCCTCAGATCTGGTAATCATCTGAAATTTTTTTGGGAATATCATTGATATGTCAGGAACCTACAAATTTTTTTTTGATTCGACATCATTCGACCAGATTTTGTGCCGTCTAATTTTGCTAAGATCTCGGCAAATCTTGGCAATATCTCGTCAAAACCGGCTGAGATCTCAGTCCTACCGGTGGGAAAAAAACCAGAATTTAAATTCCATTTTTATATTTCGTCCAGAATGTATTTGAAATGGCGAGATCTCGTCGAGATTTTGTTCTCCGGACACGGATGATATTTAGATCAAAACAAGATTTCAATCCTTGATCCCATCTTCTGTACCGAAGATTAGATGGGTGGTAGATACTACACTGGGCAAACTAATCAACAGTTCAAATTGCTTCACCAATTGTTGCGCGGAAAAGTTACAGTAAAGTGACAAATCCCAATTCAAAAACAGAAGTTTGATATTTCCTCTGCTTTTTTAGAGGTAGTTTTAAATACGTGCAGTTAAATTTGTAAAGCTTTGATCTCTAATATCTAAAAAAACAATTGGATTTGTCATGTGAAATGATACGAGAGGTGTTTCTGCGTATCTTTTTTTTTAAGTTGCATAAATATTAAAGTATAAATAAAAGGTAGATAATGACTACTTACCCTTTTATTTATTTTAAGATTTATGCAACTTGAATTGATGGGAAATTCATAGAAGCACATCTCAACATGCTATTGCTAGATTTGTTATAAAAAATGCTTTTATATCAGTACATTTTTAATGACCAGTGATCAAAGGTCAATATTGCAGATTGTGTCGATGTCCAGAATAACTAGTAAAAAAATAATATAGATATATATTTTAATAGCACAACAGCGGCTAAATATAAAGTGCATAATTTGGTTTATCGGAGCAAGTAGATTTTTGGCGATCAAATTTGGTGCTTGGTAGCATACCTGAGATGATCGATCCGCTAGTTTCTGGGAGGAAGTGAGATCGTCGCGCTGCTTCCCTCAATCCTCGTGAGTTCAGGTCGCTACGACTGCTACCCGGGGGACGCTCGCCGCTCTGCGCGATCAGTTGCCGGCGGCCTCATCGCCGTCTAACGATACACCGCCGCGGCAACCAACATTTGGGGATATATATATCTACTCAATATAAGTGCTTACTTAATACTTGAATATTAGCTTTCTACTTAAATATATAAATCGAGAATGAAAACTACGTGCAAAATGAAGATGTACATACAAGTGACTGATTCAGAACACTGTAGCTATTTATTGTCTACTGTGGTCATCTACTGTAGCGATTGACTGATGATATGCTTCCACGACACGCTATTCCCTCCCAATCACACGACGGCTTTATGGCATAGCTCGAAATGCAGGAGAATGGACTATGCTTTAGACTTTAGCGACCAGCCCATGCTGGATGTCCTGCTAGCGAATCGGTGGTTTTTTCAAACAAGGGAAGTTTTTCAAAGAATTGCCAGCATGCACCTTTTGACCTTGGCTATTGCGGATCCACCCATCAACACTGTTAAGACATAGATTGATTTGAGTCTATATATACTAGTTATGTGCCCGTGCGATATAACAAAAACTTAATTTATGATAAAAAATTTATTTACAAAAAGTACTAATCTTATCTAAATAATAATGTTCACTCTGAATGTACAATGATTAAATGTTTAAATCAATTCATCAAAGCATACAAATTCTAAGTATCTGTTTATAAACTCAAGCTTAAAATTATCTTTAATTTCACAAACTTAAATAATAACATCACAACACTTGGGATTGTAAATTTGTAACGCCATAATTCGAGATTGATCGATCGACCGAAAGAGGCATCACCTGCTACCCTATGGGTGCAAAAGCATTGAAGAGGTAGGCATCATCCGTATGTGGCTGCCATCATCAGCGGCGTACGTAGCTCGTACGCCTTGCTCTAGCCATACCATAACCCTGCCCCACCAATTAGCTACACCGCCTCTTCGCCTCTCACGACACGCTATTAATTGCCTCCCAATCCACACGACACGCTATTAACTGCCTCCCAATCCACACGACACGCTAGAAATGCAGGTGAATGGACTATGCTTTAGACTTTAGCGACCGGCCGATGCTGGATGTCCCAGCGAATCGGTGGTTTCTTCAAACAAGGGAAGTTTTTCAAAGAATTGCTAGCATGGACATTTTGGCCTTGACTATTGTGTATCCACCCATCAAAATTGTTAAGACATAGATTAATTTGAGTCCATATTAGCTATGTGCCCGTGTGATACAACGAAAACTCAATTTGTGATAAAAAAAATGTATTTGCAAAGAGTACTAACTTTATCTGAATAATAATGTTCACTCTAAATGTACAATGGTTAAATGTTTAAATCAATTTATCAAAGCATACAAATTCCAAGTATATATTTACAAACTTAAGCTTAAAACTATCTTTAATTTCATAAACTTAAATAATAACATCACAACACTTGGGATTGTAAATTTGTAACGCCATAATTCGAGATTGTTCGATCAACCAAAAGAGGCATCACCTGCTGCCCTATGAACGCAAAGGTTGAAGAGGTAAGCGTCATCCATATGTGGCTGCCACCATCAGCGGTGTGCGTGGCTCGTACGTCTTGCTTCGGCCATACCATAGCTCCACCCCACCAATTATCATTGGCCTTCATTTTTCACCACCGCTCTTTGTTGCGTTACTCATTATCACTGGCCTCAATACAAGTGCTTTCTTAAACTTGAATATTACCTTTCTACTTAAATATATAAATCGAGAATGAAAACTACGTGCAAAATGAAGATGTACATACAAGTGACTGATTCAGAAGACTGTAGCTATTGGCTGCTGGATTGTACTGTGGTCTTCTACTGTAGCGATTGACTGATGGTATGCTTCCACGACACGCTATTGCCTCCCAATCCACACGACACGCTAGAAATTCAGGTGAATGGACTATGCTTTAGACTTTAGCGACCGGCCGATGCTGGATGTCCCACCCAGCGAATCGGTGGTTTTTTCAAACAAGGAAGTTTTTCAAAGAATTGCCAGCATGGACCTTTTCGCCTTGATTATTACGTATCCACCCACCAAAACTGTTAAGACGTAGATTGATTTGAGTCCATATTAGTCATGTGTTGGGATGAAAACGAAGCACAAACGATCGGTAAATGTCTATTTCATTTCTGTTTCCATATTTTTTACTGGTAACGGAAACGAAATCGGAAACATCTGGAAACGGATAGTGATAGAAACGGATGCGAAACGAAACTAAGCTGATATGGAAACAAAAAAAGAAAATTCCATCCAAATATGTTCCCAGTTGAAACACCCAAAAAATTTGCAATTTTTTAATTAAGCATTTAATTTGGATTTTATGAATTTTTTCTAAAATTTCAGCATTTAATTAATATTTTTGCTTTTTCATATTTAAATAAATAATTTATTTGAGAAAAAAACAAAATATTTTTAGAAATAGTTTTCATAAGTTCAAAATGTTATAAAATATTTTTGATAATTTTTGTAGAATTTTTAACTCTATTTGATATTTTCTATAAAGCAATACATATTTATGTTATTATTTAAATTAGAAAATAGAATTTTTGTTTTCATCTATAAAGAATTTCCGTTTTTGTTTTCGTTTCCACCTGAACTAGCTCTCCCATTTCCATTTTCATACCGATATTTTCCGTTTCCGTTTCTGAAAAAAGTCTTCTATATCTATTTTCCTCCATAGCGGTCAGAAATTCCATTTCTATTTTCAACTCTAGTCATGTGCCCGTGCGATACAATGAAAACTCAATTTGTGATAAAAAATATATTTGCAAAGAGTACTAACCTTATTTGAATAATAATCTTCACTCTGAATGTACAATGGTTAAATATTTAAATCAATTCATCAAAACATACAAATTCCAAGCATCTATTTACAAACTCAAGCTTAAAATTATTTTTAATTTCACAAACTTAAATAATAACATCACAGCATTTGGGATTGTAAATTTGTAATGCCATAATTCGAGATTGATCGATCGACCAAAAGAGACATCAACTGTTGCCCTATGGGCGCAAAGGCATTGAAGAGGTAGACGTCATCCGTATGTGGCTGCCACCATCAGCGGCGTGCGTGGTTTGTACGCCTTGCTCCAGCCATACCATAACCCCACCCCACCAATCAGCTTCACTGCCTCTTCGCCTCCCACACGAGTGTCTCCCTCAACCTATTGACATCATCCACCGCGCACCAAGGATTCAAAACCGAAATAAAAAACCGGCTCGAAATTCGCGGTACGTTTTTTTGTAAAAACCGCTTGAAAACTATAAAAAACCGAAGAGTTAAGAAATAAAAAAAATTAAAAAAAATTCAAAAAATAAAAAACCGTTTGGTTTTCAACGAAAACTGCGATTTTTCACGAAAAACCGCTCGGTTTTCACCATAAACATAACTAAGTGTGCCTGCAGGGAGGAGCCGCTCCTTGCTTTAAAGGAGCATGGGGAAGAGGACAAAGGACAACGGCCGCCAGGAAACCTGGCCCAAGCCGCCACGCACGGGGTCATGCCACATGAGATGGCCGCCACCGCTATGCCCCTTGAACCGCTCCCCCTCGGCTCGCTCTTCTCAGGATAGGGCTATGAGAGGTGCCTTATCCCTAGTGCCCTAGGCTAGCTGGACCGGCCCTGTTGGTCTTCTACTTTTTTTTCTGAAATTTAGAAGAAAAAAAACCCAATTTCCTTCAACACTACCAACCAATAAATTTTCTCTGGTTACACTTAGCTATGTTTGTGGTGCGTAACTGATCACTTGGCCTCGACTCCTGATTACAGAGATGTCTACCATCCTGTAGATTTTCTCTGGTCACATCTAGCCACGTTTGTGGTGTGTAATTGGTCACTTGCCCTCGACTCCCGATTACAGGGATGTCTACCATCCTATAAATTTTCTCTGATCACACTTAGCTATGTTTGTAGTGCGTAATTAGTCACTTGCCTTTGACTCCCGATTACAGGGATGTTGAAATTCCTTGAAAGATCTGGTTGCTCTGCCTGTAAAATCAATCAAACATAGCAATAAATTAGCACCATTGTCCAGTTGCCCTGCCAAAGACACTATAGACTTGACAATCCCCATTTCATCATTCATCGATCACGTATAAGAAAGGCCAAACCACCGGTACAACTGCAGTCTCTAATAAGCCTTCTTACTCGCCGCACAGACATAAAAACACACTATTGGCAATTAGCTAGACACCCAAAGGAGCTGGCCAAAATGGCAGAGCTGAAGCTTCAGACCCAAGTAGTGCTAATTGCATGGTGCCTTGTGTTCCTCCAAAGCTCCTCCGCTATCCCGACTGCACCTGCACTTCCACCAAGCAACCCCTGCATCGCGCGCGAGCGGGATGCTCTTCTTGACTTCAAGGCGGGCCTCACGGATCCTGACAACTACCTGTCATCCTGGCAAGGCGAAGAATGCTGTGGATGGACGGGCATCGAGTGCAGCAAGCGAAACGGCCATGTCGTGAAGCTTGTGCTCAGCTCTGCAGGACTTGAAGGTAAGATAAGCCCCTCCTTGCTTGCTCTACGACATTTGAATGCCATGGACCTCCAAGGGAATGACTTCAGAGGTGAACCGATCCCGGAGTTCATTGGTGACTTCAAGAACATGCAGTATCTCTACCTCTCCGATGCCAATTTCAGTGGGCAGATACCTCCCCACCTCGGCAACCTCTCCAAGCTGCTCGCGCTTGAAGTAAACAATAGGGGAGATTCACACCTTTACTCAACTGACCTTGCATGGCTGGCGAGCCTGCCAAAACTACAATACCTTGACTTGGATGAGGTGAACCTGAGCACTGTCATCGACTGGGCTCACTCTTTGAACATGCTTCCATCTCTGGTAACCTTAAGTCTTATTAACTGCGGCCTACGTAACACTATTCCTCCCCCCCTGCATATGAACCTCACATCACTAGAGTTCGTATACCTCAGTGGTAACCCCTTCAACTCACCAGTCGGAGTCAAGTACTTCTTTTGGCCCTTCTGGGATCTGCCTAGACTAGAAGATATTTATCTAGCAGGTTGTGGGCTTCAAGGTCCCCTTCCCGAGGTTGTGGGAAACTCCACATCCCTTAGAGACTTTGTTCTAGACTTTAACGACCTCACAGGGGTGCCGACAACATTCAAGAGACTCAATAACCTGGAATCGCTGCGTCTTTCACAGAATAACATCAATGGGGATATAGAAGATCTGTTGGAGAGATTGCCTGGGAGTGGATTGTACACATTAGAACTGTACGAAAACAATTTGACCGGGAGCTTGCCAGCTCGAAAAGGACATTTGGGCAATCTTCATTCTCTTCTTCTCAGCGATAACAAGCTCTCAGGGAACGTACCACTTTGGATAGGAGAACTTACCAACATGACAGCACTAGGGCTTGATTCCAACAACTTTGATGGCGTTATCACACAATTCCATTTCGCAAATCTAGCTAGTCTGCAAATTCTAGGGCTATCCTCTAACACTTTAACAATGGTGGTCGACCAACTTTGGGTTCCTCCTTTCAAACTTGGTATAGCCGGTTTAGGATCTTGCAGACTAGGGTCTAATTTCCCAGAATGGCTAAAATCACAAAATATGATGACCGTGCTTGATATTTCAAACACAAGCATAGCTGATTTTATACCTGATTGGTTCTGGACCACATTTTCCAACACAGAATATTTTGCTCTATCAAGAAATCAGATTAGAGGTAGTCTACCGGCTGTTATGCTTGAAAAAATGGCAGCATATGCAATGGATTTTAGTTCTAATCTTTTGGAAGGCCAACTACAAAAGGTTCCAGAAAATTTAACATACCTTGACCTCTCCAGAAACAATCTATCAGGGCCGCTACCACTTGATTTTGGAGCTCCATTGTTAGAATCACTTGTTCTCTTCAAAAATTCACTGTCTGGTAGAATTCCACACTCTTTTTGTCAATTGAAATACCTAAAATTTGTAGATCTATCATCAAATCTATTACAAGGGCCATTTCCCAATTGCGTGGACAGCTCAGAAGTAGGGAACATGTCAAACGTTAATAGCTCCCCAAGGATCACTACGAGCTTTCAGCCGTCTTCGGTTTCAAAATTCATCATGTTGAACTTAAACGACAATAATCTTTCCGGGGCATTCCCTCTGTTTCTCCAAAAGTGCCCGTACCTAATATTTCTTGATCTTGCATTTAATCAGTTCTCTGGGAGCTTACCAACATGGATGGGTGAGAAGTTGCCGTCCTTAGCATTTCTGCGGTTACGTGCAAATATGTTCGCTGGTGACATCCCTAGCCAGCTTACCAAGATGACGAAGCTTCAGTATTTAGACCTAGCCTCTAACAACTTCTCAGGGACCATACCATGGTCACTCGTGAATTTGGCGGCAATGACCCGCACGCCTGCTGATAATGATTCACTTTCATATATTGTCCACTATGGATGGTCATTTTGGGGCTCAAGAGGTGTTCTCATTATTGGTCAAGATGACACAGTTATGTATGGACCTGATTTCAGTCACATTTATATGTCCGCTAATGACAGTTTGTTGGTTGTCACCAAAGGGCAACAGCTTGAATTTACACGCGGAATCATGTTCATGGTAAATTTTGATCTGTCTTGCAACAATTTAACGGGGCATATTCCCGAGGAAATTAGCAAGCTCACTGCGCTGAAAAGCTTAAACCTATCATGGAATCATCTGAGCGGCATGATCCCAGAGAACATTGGTGCATTACAGTCAGTGGAATCTTTGGACCTATCACACAATGGACTTTCTGGAGAAATCTGTTGTGCACACGCTCGTTCTTTTCAGCAAAGCAGAGAAGGGGAACGTGAGAAGCAAGAAAGGAGAAGGAAGAGCAGGTAAAGGTATTGAGTATATTCTTTTTCATGCCCAGTTCGTTACACAAGTCTGTCTTATATACTCCTCTCCAAAACTCCTCACGGGTCCACACCCAGACACAACTCACCCAACCCACACAACTCGATGGCAACTTCTTCAGACTTGTGCCATCGCTTGCCTTCGTGCACTGCTCCCCATCCGGCACAGCTCCCCATCCGGCACAAGACAACTACCCGGCACATGACAAAATCCCTACAAGCTTATCGGCTCTCGCGTCATTGAGCCACTTGAATTTGTCCTATAACAATCTGTCGGGACAAATACCAAATGGAAACCAACTACGAACGCTTGACGATCCGGCATCCATATATATTGGCAATCCGGGCCTTTGTGGCCCACCTCTCTCCAGGAATTGTTCAGAATCAAAGTTACCACCAGCATCGGGTGCCATGGACGAGGATAAAATTTTGAGTGATGCAGTTTGCTTGTACCTTGGCATGGGCATAGGATGGGTGATTGGCCTTTGGATTGTCTTCTGCGCGTTCTTGTTCAATCGGAGATGGAGAAGTATTTGTTTCCTGTTTTCTGACCGCATGTTCGACCGGGTTTATGGGCAAGTCACCAGGATTCGGGCCTGCTTGAAAAAACAGTCTGGAAGAAGTTGACGTCACTCGCGCTGGTGCTTGCTTTGTTCCATATATTGTGGGGATTTCAGTACTAATCTCTCTTAATAAGTGTACTAATAGCCATTGTGATGTACCCTATTATCTTTGGTATGTTTTGAGTCTACTTATCACGAATAAAGATTGGGAATTCATCCTTAATTCATCTTGTTATTGGCTCGATTCGACGAGTACTAGATGTAATCATAAGCTCATAGGTGATACAACGGTGGAATATGTACATATACACTAGTAGTTGTACACGTGCAATACACATCCTAACATGTTACTCAGTATAATTCAAAAGAAAGTCTTTTTTTTTTTACTTTACGTTGTCTTCCTGTATCTAGGACCAATTAGTTCATGGCTACTGTATATTAGCAAAAAAAGAAATATTATAATAATATGAATTTTATAGTTGAAATACGCTATATTAGTTGGAACCAATAGCAGTAGTGGACCAAACCATAGTAACTGTTATGAGATAAGGACTCTAAACCGTATTTAGTTTAGGACTTATCTCTTTATGGTGTGGGCGAATCCGAACTCCTCTCTCATATTGCTATATATATCGGGTGCTTTCCATTGTAATTAATCAATCAATAAAGTAAGAGAGGATTTCACCTATATGGTGCTCCTTTGTGTTTTTGCTCTTGGAATTGTTTCTACGAATTTGTGATTGATTGCGGAAGATCGACTACGTTTCACAACATGTTATCAGCACGAGTTTCTATCACAAGCAGGATCATCGACGACAACGAACGATCTACTACCGACGATTGATCGCCCGATCCGATCTGCAATCGACTCGCCATCACGCTGGCACCCACTTGGATTGCCGAAAAAAAATCTTACACGACTCTATCCTATGCGATAGTCTACAGAATTTCCCCCGATCGAATCAAGGTATTCAATTGGTATAAACTATTGAATCATAATTGAAATTGAATAGATTGGAAATTCTGTGCGCGAATTTGAGTAGATTGGAAAATCTTCACCGTGCTGGCCTCGCCGATTGGCTCTGTCGAAGAACCCGTGTTGTGCCCGAAGCACTGCACGGCGGCGGCACCCAGCCCACCGTGATGGCTCCCTGGCAGCGCGCCCGAGTGGCCACCGGCGACCCGAGCCCTCGCGCCCCGTTTGAGTCCGCGTCAGCCGTGCCCGCAGCACCTACTGCGCCGGTTGCTGTCGACTACTGCGACCGCCGCCCCAGCTGCTCCTGATGCCTCGTCGCCGGGAGCTCGGCTCGCGCCCCTTGCTTGTGCGCCTCACCACTGGAGCTCGGCCACGCGCCTCGAGTCCCGCTGCGCCGCCTCGAGTCCCGTTGAGCGCCGCCCGGCCGCCTCGAGATGCGCTGCCACGGCCGTCTCCTCGGCTTCACCCTCGTCGTGCGCGATGCCACCTGTGATGATCAGCACAGCACAGACCAACTCTCCCAACCAATTTCAGAGAAACAGAGAAGAAACACAGAGAGAAGAGAAGACAGGATAGAGAAGAACTCGAGAGGGGAAGTTCATTCCATTTTTCAATCTGTCTCCACATCGTTGCATTACAGAGGTTTATAACCCCACCCAATCTCTCCTGACAAGCCAGGCTGGTTTTACCCGTTTGACAGCTACAGGAAATACCGACCACAGAAATTACCGAAGCGCTTACATCACCAACGCCACACCATTAGTGATTAAATCTCAACCACTGAAAGCACTTTAACCGCTTCAGTATTTTCCAATACTTCCCGCCTTCTCCCGCGCGCAGTCTGCATGCCTCAACCTACTCGTTCGTCACATTACCCCCTCCTGCAATTCCTGCTTGTCCCCAAGCAGCAGCTGAAGGAAAACACGGATGATTTTGGTTTGCAACGTTGAATTTTCACCGACCCAAATGCGGCCATGCAGTTTGATCAACCCTCGGCCATGCAGTTCGTCCACACGCGAAAACGCATCAACAGCAAAATTCAGACAGCCCTTTTTATATTGAATTCGAAACTGAAGATCCATAAGTTTTGTCATGGCCTGGCGGTGAAGATAAGAAACCAAGTGCTGCTCCCTCAAATAGCAAGGACTTCGATGATCCGTGTTAATAAGAAATTTTCCTCGCTGCAAATAGATGCGCCGCCTCTCAACCGCCATGGCACTCAGTGGTATAAGGCCTTTCTGCATCATCTCAGAAATCTGTTGCGTAATCTCATCCCTTGTCATCGGCATTGCTCCAGGGACCAAAGACATAGCCTGATCATAAAGGCGCAAAGATGGTAAAGAAAACGGTTCAGTAAATACTTCCTTGTACTGCTCAAGCACAATTTGTATTATTGCTGGTATGATCTCTCCAGCTTGTTCCTTGTTACACGCACCAATCACCACCACCGACCAAAGTGCAATATTACTTTGCCCTTTATGTCGTTTCTTGTCCAGCAGATGATTTTGTTTTAAACCAGTTCCATGCAGTTTCACTTGACAGCCATTGTCAGTAAACTGCAGTATTTTATTTTTCCAGTCACACAGCATTGGGCTATAGCGTTGGAGCCAGTCCATTCCCAAAATTGCATCATATGAGTCCAACTCAAGCACCCTCATATCTGTCTGAAATGTGTAGCCTTGAGTCCACCACTCAAATTGAGGAACCAGTTGGTCACACTGAAGAATATCACCATTTGCTACATGAACTTGTACAGGACCAATATTCTGAGTGTGATATTTTGTCCTTTCCAAGAAGGTGGGACTAATGAAACTATGAGAACTTCCAGAATCAATTAACATGAATAGAATATGATTACCAACCATGGCTTGGATACGTATGGTAGACAAATCTTCTGTGCCGGCCAATGCATGTAATGACAGGTTGTATTGCTCTTGCTCAAATTCTTTGTCAGCCATTTCCAGAGCTTGCAATGTCTCTTCACTCAAAAGCTCTTGTCCCGTACCAATCTCCAGTGCATGAAGTTGGGCAGCATTCTGTTTGATACACTGGTGGTCTTTTTCATATTTCTCACCACATTTGAAGCATAAACCACGAGCTCGTCGGTACTCCCAAAGTTGTCTAGCTCGGGCAAGATCCTCCAGAGGTGGCTTATGATATCCCATCACCTGCTCATTGCGGTGATGCCCACCAGTGTTATAACTCAGTCCTGGTTTCAGGGATTTAGCTCTGATCCTGTCCCATTTTTCCTCCTGAATGAGAGCTAAAATAAAAGCCTTGCGAACTGAGTCAGGCAATTGAATTTCGACATCGTATTTCAACTCATCCTTCAGCCCCATGATGAATTGATTAACAAAAAATTCTTCTGTGCAGTATTTGTTATAAGCGCGGACCTTATACATGGCCACTTCAAATTGCTCACGATACTCCTCCACAGTACCGACTTGTTTGATTTGAATCAAGTCCCGTAAGCACCTTCTGGAGTCATAAGCCCCAAATTCCAATTCAACCATGGACATAAACTGTTCCCAATTACCGAGAGAATGTTCTTCCTGATGTGCGTGTAACCAGAGAGCGGCATTTCCTTCCATGTGCATAGCAGCTGCTGTTGTCCACAACGACTCATCAATGTGATACAACTTAAAATACTGCATGCATTTGTGCTTCCAGATACGAGGCTCATCACCCGTAAACATGGGAAACGTCATCTTTGGGAGGGGAATTTTGCGATCACCCGGCATCCCATCATTGAAGGAATGAACAAAAGGACGATCGGATTTGAGAGTATCCGATCCAAACTTCACCGAAGGTTGGGGACACTTGCCTAACAATCTCGGCGAAGAAAGCGCCGTGAGCTCACCCCGATGCATGGTCACCGAGGGTATGGGCGGAGGTGTATGAACATCACCCTCGCTGGGCATTCTGGATGGTACGTGCACACCGGAATTCTCCTTCATGGCCAAACACATCTGTTGAAACTGTTCCATCAAACCCACCAAAACAGTGTTATGCTCAGATACCTGTGCTTGTAAAGCAGGAAGAGATTCCATTGGTTTGATCTTCTCCACAATAAAATCCAAATGGGCCTTCATCGATTCCCATCGATCATCCAATTGGTCCCACCTTGCATCCGCATGCTTCGATGCTTCCCCCATGGCCTTCAACACCAACTGTGTCTGCCCGGAAGGCTTTTGAGGCGCCGTAGTGATGGATGTGCTTGAACCAACCAGACGCAGAAGAATCGGAATCAGATGCGATCCAACAACCGGCTACTGGAATTTTACGATCCAAGCACGCTCCTCGATCTCTCTGATGAGCCCGCGCTGCCGAACCAAACCAGCCGAGTGAACCAAGCGAGGTAACCGAAGTTTTCGCAGAGAAAATCAGGATCGTGCGCGCAATCCCGAATTTCCCCAACCCTTGCCTGGAAAAATTTTTACCACTCGAGCCCGGATCGATCGAAACTCGGCTCTGATACCAAATGTGATGATCAGCACAGCACAGACCAACTCTCCCAACCAATTTCAGAGAAACAGAGAAGAAACACAGAGAGAAGAGAAGACAGGATAGAGAAGAACTCGAGAGGGGAAGTTCATTCCATTTTTCAATCTGTCTCCACATCGTTGCATTACAGAGGTTTATAACCCCACCCAATCTCTCCGACAAGCCAGGTGGTTTTACCCGCTTGATGCCTACAGAAATACCGACCACGAAATTGCAAGCGCTTACATCACCAACGCCACACCATTAGTGATTAAATCTCAACCACTGAAAGCACTTTAACCGCTTTAGTATTTTCCAATACTTCCCGCCTTCTCCCGCGCGCAGTCTGCATGCCTCAACCTACTCGTTCGTCACACCACCACACGCCCCGCCGCTATCCCGCCACACTTTGCGCCGCCGTCGCCTCGGCCTCTTGTCCACGCCATTGTTTGTGCCACGTAGCGGTACCGTATCAGTGTTCGAAATCGGGCTAGCCTCTTAAAGCAATACCAATCGAGCCCGGCTGGCCGTTTGGGCCGTGCGGCCTAGCTAGCATCTCGGGCTGAAAGCCTGGTGGGCTAGTGCCCGTCCTTTAGTTTTTTTTTGTGAAATAATTATAAAACGCTGAAAATTGCTATTAAAATCCATAAAATTATATTTTCTAGGATTATAAACTTTCAAAATTTTGAAAAAAATGAGTTTTAGCATATTCTGGAATTTTCATGCTCTGGGTTTATTTTCTAGCTTTATGCCATGATTTAATATGCGTAGAATATTTATCTCTTGTTATTTAAGTAATTCTGAAAATTACTTAGTAATTAATAGAAAATAGAAATGATAGAAAATTATGGAAATAATCGAGTTATCAAAACGGTTTTGGGTTTGAGGGCATAAGTGGTTGGGTTTTTTATTTCAATTTTGAAGGAACGGATACATGACAATTGGTGTCTAAGAAAAACATACATGAGGCTAGGTTTTTTAATTGGCACCCAGAATCGGGAAGTGCTCTCTCCCTCATGTGAGCCCTCAGAGCGGGTTGACCTGGCCAAGACTCATGTTGACAGAGGCATTCATTACATGATTTCATACCCAATCAACAAGAGTTACATAAGATGTAATTAACATTATGCCAGATTTATTTCACATTGAAGTTTATTCTTCTGTTAATTAGTAATTCTAAAAATTACTTAATAATTAGCAGAAAAATTATAAAAAGAATGCTAGGAAAATCTTGGAAAATCTGTGATAATTATCTGCTAAATAGATATAGACCATAGTTTATTGATTCAATAGCAATCATGCAAAACAATATTTTAACTGAAGTAAAATCCCTGTTTTGTTTGCATATAGGATATGTCTGACATCGCAAAGAAAGAATTTGCTGAGCTTGCCCTGAATGGCAGCAACTACCTCACTTGGGCAATGGATGCCAAGATCAACTTGACGGCCCGATCTCTTGGAGCCGTAATTTCCCAGCCTGAAGCTGGTGCTCCGGCTCTCCCTGAAGCTGCTAAGTGTGCAGCTCTGCACTTCCTGAGGCACCATCTCCATGCGGACTTGAAGGCCGAATATTTGATGGAGGAGGACTGCTAGCCCTATGGAATTCCTTGAAGGAACGATATAACCAGCAAAGATCTGTTCTGTTGCCAGAAGCACAACGTGAATGAACCCTCCTACGCTTCCAAGATTTTAAGTCAGGGGCAGCATTCAACTCTGCCATGCACAAGATTGTTGCAAAATTAGCATTTTGTGACCAGAAGATCATAGAAACTGAAAAGATTGACAAGACTTTTTGCACATTCCACCCCAACATGAAAATACTGTAGCAACAGTATCGTCATAAAAAGTACCAGAAGTACTCTGAGTTGATATGCGTTCTGCTAGAAACAGAAAAACATGATGAACTTCTAATGAAGAATCATCAAGCCCTACCTAGTGGGAGTCATACATTGCCTGAAGCACATGCAAGCACTCAGCAGGCTAGCGGTAGCCAAGGCTACAGAAAGGACCAAAAATAGAAAGGGGATAAATGGAAGAATGACAAAAAATCATAAAGGAAGAGTTAAATCCCAGTGGAAAACAAAAGAAAATGGATCAGGTCGCTTCCAGAAGAAAGGAGCAACAAATAATGCTGTTGATCCTAAACAACCATGCTATAGGTTTGGATGTATTGGTCATTGGTCACGTACTTGTCGCACCCCAAAGTATTTGGTGGAGTTGTACATAAAATCCACTGGGAGATTACAGAAGAATCAAGGGAATAAGGCGGAGGTGCACTTCACCTCCCAACCTATTATTGACAATAAAATGGAGTTGGATGATGATCAAGCCTCCAACCCCACAGAAGAATTCAAGAAGGGTCTCCTTGGTTATGGTGATACTCCCATGGAGGAGGATGATCTCATTGGGGATGAGCTAAAAGAATTCTAGAAGAATAAAAATAAGTCCCAGGAGGACGATATAAATGATTTATATGGAAATATGGAGTAGTCTCCCAGTTTTTCCTTTAGAGTCGATGTTGTATTATCCTTTAGAGTCTCCTTAAGAGCCTCATTTATCAGCTTAGTCATTATGTTCCTGAATGAACAATGGTTTACGCTCCTGTTGAGCAATTATTAGTTAAATTTAATTAAGTGTGATTTTCTCAGAAAATTTATTTAATCATACTATGCTTGTTCTATATTATTTGTTCCCAATGCAACAAATGTTTGATTAATTTTACTTGTTTAATATAGAACTCCATGAATAATCCAATGGCGGAGGAGGAGATCTGTCTTGTAGACAGTTGCACCACAAATACGATTCTTAGGGAAACTAAATATTTTCAGACATTGATTAAGAAAACTGGAAATATTATAACCATCGTTGAAAACGATGCTCTTATTGTTGGCATCGGAAGAGCTATCATAGTGCTCCCTATGAGTACTCGTATAATTACAAAGAATGCCCTGTTATACCCTGAGTCCAGTCGCACTCTTCTGAGTTTTAAAGACATTCGTCTAAATGGTTTCCATGTAGAGACTGAAAATGAGGATGGTACTGAATACCTACTCATGACTAAGTCTAACGGGTGTAATAAGCGTGTGGTCGAAACACTTCCTTCCTTCTCCTCCGGACTATATTACACATATATAAAACCAGAAGTTTATGTTGTGATGAAAACCATAATCAAAACCCCAGAAATATTTAAGATCTGGCATGATCGCCTGGGTCATCCTGGGTTGAATATGATAAGAAGAATAATAAATAATTCTGCTGGCCATAATATAAAAACTACAGCCTTTCCTAAACCTGAAGCTTTTATGTGCCCTGTATGTGCTAAAGGAAAGCTGATAGTACGTCCCTCTCATCTTAAAATTAGGGAAGAATCACTGAATTTCCTAGAGAGAATTCAAGGTGATATCTGTGAACCAATTCAGCCCCTTTCGGACCCATTCAGATATTTTATGGTGCTAATAGATGCTTCTACTAGATGGTCCCATGTATGTCTCTTATCTATTAGGAATCATGCCTTTGCTAAATTAATCGCCCAAATTATTAAATTAAGAGCCTCCTTTCCAGAAGAAAGTATTAAGTCTATTCGAATGGACAATGCTGGCGAGTTTACCTCAAAAGCATTCAATGATTATTGTATGGCTCTAGGCATTAATGTAGAGCATTCTGTACCCCACGTCCACACTCAAAATGGCCTTGCAGAGTCATTAATTAAGAGAGTAAAGCTTATTGCTAGGCTACTCTTACAGAATTGTAGATTACCCACCAGTTGTTGGTGCCATGCAATGTTGCACGCTGCATCATTAATTCAACTCAAACCAACTGCATACCATAAAATTTCCCCCTTGCAGCTAGTGTGTGGGAAAGAACCAAGTATTTCCCATCTGCGAAAATTTAGCTGTGTTGTATACGTGCCAATCTCTCCACCACAGCGTACCACCATGGGACCTCACTGGAAGTTGGGGATCTATGTAGGTTATGAATCTCCGTCAATAATTAAATACCTAGAGCCTATGACAGGGGATCTGTACATGGCTCGGTACATTGATTCCATTTTTTATGGGGATAATTTTTCAGCATTAGGGGGAGATAAGTACCACATTGAAGAATGCCAGGAGATAGATTGGAATGCCACTGGCATTCAATCCTTAGACCCACGCACTAAAGAAGCCGAACTTGAAGTTCGGAGATAATAAATCTGCAACAAATAGCCAATAATCTGCCAGATGCCTTCACTGATCATAAGGGAGTGACAAAATCTCATATACATGTAGTAAATGTACCTGAAAGAGTGGAAATACCCCAGAAGGTTATTGAATCTACTCTTGCCCCTTATGACAAAAAGAGGGGGAGGCCTCCAAGTGCACGGGACTTAGTTCCGCGGAAATGTCTACAGAAACAAAGAACCTAGCAAATGAGATCACTACTTGAGACAGTTGAAGAAACTCAACCTGTTGTTGAGAAAATCCCTGAAGTGAGCCATCCTGAAGATAAAAATCCCAGTGAACATTTGCGTGCACAATCTGACGCTGGGAAATCGGAACACCTAGACTCTATTGTTGTGGGAAATCATGAGGAGCTGGAAGAAATAAAGGAAGAAATATCCACCAATTATGTGGATTCAAGAGAATTATATAAAAGAAAGACTACAATTATCGACATTTATTTCGCCTTCAAAATTGCTAAAACTCTTGAACTGGATTTAGAACCAAAGTCCATGGCAGAGTGCCAGAAGCGCTCAGGTTGGGTCAAATGGAAAGAAGCAATTGAGGCGGAATTGCACTCGCTTAGTAAAAGGAAAGTATTTGGTTCTGTTGACCGGACACCTCCTAAAGTGTTCCCTGTAGGATCAAAATGGGTTTTCATTCGAAGAGAAATGAAAACAACGAGGTGGTGAGATATAAAGTGAGGCTTGTAGTACAAGGGTTCACGCAGAGGCCCGGTATCGATTACGATGAAACATATTCTCCGGTGATGAGTGGAATAATGTTCTGATACCTGATATCAATGGCAGCTGGCTTAAATTTAGAAATACAGTTGATGGATGTGGTGACCGCATATTTATATGGGTCACTGGATTCGGACATTTATTTGAGTCCCTGAAGGAGTAAAAGCCTCGGATCCTAATAATCGTAACATGTATAGCGTCAAACTGCAGAGATCGCTATACGGGTTAAAACGGTCAGAAAGAATGTGGTATAACCGGCTTAGCGGGTTCCTCCTGAAGAAGGGATACTCTAATAATGATGATTGTCCATGTGTATTCATAAAAAATCCTAGAAGGGATTATGTATCATCTCAGTGTATGTCGATGATTTGAATATCATCGGAACCACAGAGGAGATAAAGGAAGCAAGTGGTTACCTCATGACGAAGTTTGAGATGAAATATTTGGGTAAAACCAAATTTTACTTAGGCCTACAGCTAGAGCATTTCCCAGAAGGAATTCTTGTTCACCAGTCTTCCTATACCAGGAAGGTATTGGAAAGGTTTAATCTGGATAAATCGCATCCCTTGAAACCCCCATGGTCGTAAGATCTCTTGAAATGGATAAAGACCCTTTCAGACCGAGGATGAAAAATGAGGAAGTCTTAGGACCTGAAGTCCCATATTTAAGTGCCATTGGAGCACTCATGTACCTTACAAATTGCACAAGGCCTGATATTGCATTCGCAGTGAATTTGCTAGCAAGACATAGTTCAGCTCCAACTAGAAAACATTGGGCTGGTGTAAAGACTTTACTCAGATATCTCCAAGGTACTCAAGATCTTGGGTTGTTTTTTCAGAAGAACCAAGACTTGACCATGGTAGGATATACGGATGATGGCTATCTGTCTGATCCCCACAGTGCGAAATCTCAGACTGATTTTATGTTTCTCTGCAGTGGTACAACCGTTTCCTGACGGTCTTGTAAACAAACTCTAGTAGCAACGTTTACCAACCACTTAGAGATTATAGCCCTGTATGAAGCCTCACGTGAATGTATTTGGCTGCGACGTGTGATTAGCCATATCCAGAAGTCATGTGGTCTTAACACTATCAATACCCCCACAATTATCTATGAAGATAATACTGCTTGTGTTGCACAAATGCAATTGGGTTATATAAAGAGCAACATCATGAAGCATATTGCTCCTAAGTTATTCTACCCTCACAAACTCCAAAAGAGCGGTGAGATAAAGATCTTGCAAACTAAGTCATGTGAAAATCTTGTAGATTTATTCACTAAGTTCTTGCCTAAATCAACATTTCAAAGATATGTTAAAGGCATTGGAATGAAAAGACTTAGAGAGATACAGAGTTCAGGGGGGAAACCCTTAAACCATAACCCTTATTACGATCTTGAAGATCCTAATAAAACCCTGAAAGGTTATAAGTTGTACTCTTTTCCCTTTGTGAGTTTTCTTGAAGTTTTCTCACATGAAGGTTTTTAATGTGGCAACTAGTGCAACATAAAGTGCGAGTACGATGTACTCTTTTCTCCATCTCCTTTTTCCCCTTGGGTTTTTAAGTGTAGTTTTTAACGAGACATATGCATTACGCGGTATTCGCCCAAAGGGGAGTGTTATGAAATAAGGACTCTGTGGAGGATATACACCCCAGGGGCCCACAAGGCAAGCTCAGAAGGCGCAACCAGCAGCCGTGGGACCGAATAACTGGGCCGAGCGAGGCATGGAGGATTAGGATAGATCCTGATTCTAGGAAACCGAGTCGTAATAGGCAAGGGAAGATTGTAATCCAAACTAATATAGATTCGGGATAGATACAAAGATGCAATCTCCACTACGTATCCGAGTGGGATTCTATATTGTAACCGCCCTTCTCTCTACTATATAAAGGGAGAGGACGGGGGCACCAGAACAACACAACATCATCAGCTATAAGCTAGCCTCATATAATTCCAGAGCACAGGACTAGGGTGTTATCTCCATCGAGAGAGCCCGAACCTGTATAATTTTCCATGTCTTGTGCTACCATCGAGATTCCGATCCGGCGTTTCGCCCCCTTTTCATTATTGTCGGTAACAAACCTCGACAGTTGGCGCGCCAGGTAGGGGCTACGCTGGGATCAATCTTGGTAAGCTCGATGGCAATCTTTCGCAAAAGCATGGCCACCTTCACGCCGGCTCAGGCGTTCCGCTTCGGAGGCCTGGACTTCATCGCCGACGATTTTGGCCGTCTCTCACTTTCGGACTCGGATCAATTTCGATCTGAAACCAGCTCTGAGGTTCCCTTAGCCGGTCAATCACTCGGATCGGGAACAGGCATGGCCATCTGCTCTAGGGCAGTAAGCCAAAAGTCTGAACCCCATCTAGAGCCGGGACTGGCTAACGGCGAATCCCGAGTGGTCGGCTACCCAAGAAAACCACTCGGATATGAAGGTCAGCACTCCTCTTACCCTTCCGACTCAGATAACGAGGTGGAAGGATTCCAAAGCTTTCGCGGTGTTTTCGTGATCGAAGACCCGCGAGCGGAATCTCAACAACAAAAGGACGCAGCAAATGACGAAGAGCGTCAGCGCCAAGAAAACCACGCAAGACTCCTCCAGAACAGAGGCCGCAGCGTAAACGAGGAAATCTTACAGACAAGGATCGGGAATCAATCAGTTTTTCATACTCCTCAGCAGAACATTGTGGCTTCCAAGTCACTTCTCGACACTTTGAGACCACTGCTCGGTCCGGATAGCCCGGCTGCTCCGATCGTAGCCCAAGTTCAGGCTATGGTAACGGCGGTGGTACCAAAGAAGACCAGAGGCGCCAAGGAAAAAGAACCATCTCAAGACTCACCCTGCTTACTCGCAGCCGCTAGCAAGAATACGGCTCGCAATTGCCTCAAAGTAGAGCTTCAACGAGGGGAGGACGCTCGGCCTACCATCAGCCGGGACCTTCGCGTGGACTTAAACGCCCGACGAAGGGACAGGGAAGATGAAGAGCGCCGTAGGCGTAGAGATGACCATGAGCGTTTTGGCATTGGCCGCGACGACCGGGATGACCACCGAGCTAGATCGCCTCAGCGACGTTCGCCACGAAGGCGTGGCGACGGTCCTATTGAAGGGATCCGGGCTTTCACCCCTCGCCTTCGCCGAGTGGTTTGGCCCGAAGGATTCAACCCAAAGAGCATCACCAAATTTGACGGAGAAAGAGACCCAGAAGCTTGGCTCCAGGTTTACTCTCTCGCTATTATGGCTGCTGGGGGTAATCGTAATGTGATGGCCAAATACCTCCCCGTTATGCTCACCTCCGCGGCTCAAGCCTGGCTCATGGGCCTTCCGGTAAACTCCATAGATTCCTGGGAGGATCTTTGTGAACAATTCATCACCAACTTCCAAGGCACTTATGAGCGACCCGGAACGCAATGGGACCTGTACCAGCTTCACCAAAAAAGGAACGAGACGCTCCGAGAGTTCATTAAGCGTTTCATGCAAAAGAAGAATTCGATCAGGGAGATATCAGAGGCAGCAGTCATCGCAGCATTCCAGAAGGGTGTCAATGACCCTGACTTGATCAAGAAGATGTCTCGAAAGCCGCCATCCACCGTAAGGGAGATGTTCGAACTGGCGGATCGTTACGCCACGGCCTCAGATGCCTTGGCCGAGCGGCAAGATGATCGCCCACGGCAAAAGGATAGGAAGGACTACGCCGAGTCATCAAGGCAGCGCGATAGGAAGCGGAAACCTGAAGAGACAGTGGCGGCAACCGAGAATGATCGGCAGCACGCGCCACGTACCGACTACGACGCGGTGATGGAGGCTATCTGTCCTTTTCACCCAAAAGGTAAACATGCTGCAAAAGATTGTTTTACTCTAAGAAGGTTTGCCAAAGAATCCAGAAGGCGACCCTACAGAGGCGAAGCAAAAGAAGAAGACAAGAAAAAGCAAGACCCCCCTGAAGATGATGAGGGTGAATATCAAAAGATGGAACAAGAGCTCAATTACATCTATGGAGGCTCAATGGCTCACGAGTCGAAGCGGAAGCAAAAACTCACAGCTAGGGATGTCAACGCCGTCACGCCAGCAGCTCCCCAGTACCTCAGATGGTCCGAGGCCCCTATCACCTTTGACCGTTCTGATCATCCGGATCACATCCCTTATCCTGGGAGATTCCCACTAGTGCTGGATCCGGTGGTGCGTAATGTTAAACTCAAGAGGGTGCTGGTCGACGGAGGCAGTGGGCTCAATGTCCTCTTCTCCAAAACGTTTGACGACATGAAGATTCCCCGTTCCGAGTTGAAGCGGGGCTCATCTCCATTTCACGGAGTAATTCCCGGAACTTCTTCAGTGCCGCTCGGGCAAATCACCTTGCCAGTCACGTTCGGGGCTAAGGAGAACTTTCGAACCGAGTACCTCAACTTTGAAGTGGCTGATTTCCAGACGGCGTATCACGCCATCCTGGGAAGACCCGGCCTGGCCAGATTCATGGCCGTGCCACATTACACTTATCTTGTCATGAAAATGCCAGGGCCAAAAGGTGTCATTTCACTACGGGGAGATGTCAAGCAGTCGTTCGTCTGCGACAGAGAAAGCTGCGAGATGGCCGAAGCCCAAGAGGCGGCGGATGCCAGAGAGAAGATCCGGCAGGCAGCCGCGCACCAAGAAGACGAAGGTGAGGTGCTGGCCAAGAAGCAGTCCAGGGCAAGCCTAACACCTGACCAAGGGGTCAAAAAGGTAATCCTCGACCCATCCAACTCCGTCCAAACAGCTCTGATCGGGACAGGCCTCACCCCCAAATAGGACGACACGCTCGTCGCCTTTCTTCGGGCCAACCGGGACATCTTCGCGTGGAAACCATCCGATATGCCCGGTGTTCCCAGAGAGGTGATCGAGCACTCTTTAAACGTCGACGAAAAGGCCAAACCCATCAAGCAATGGCTCCGAAGATTTGCTCAAGACAGAAAAGATGCCATTAGGGAAGAGATCACTAAGCTTTTAGCAGCAGGCTTCATAAAAGAAGTGTACCATCCCGACTGGCTGGCGAACCCAGTGCTTGTTCGCAAAAAGAATAAAAGCTGGCGCATGTGCGTTGATTATACTGATCTCAACAAGGCTTGCCCGAAAGATCCTTTCGGACCGCCTCAGTATAGACCAAGTGGTAGATTCGACGCAGTCGGAGCTCTGAGTTTCGGATGCATACTCGGATATCACCAGATCAAAGCTAAAGAAGAAGATCGCATCAAGACTTCGCTCATCACTCCGCTTGGCGATTACGCTACATCACAATGCCATTCGGTTTGAAAAACGCCGGCGCAACTTATCAACGCGCAATACAGCGGTGTTTTCACTCCCAGATTGGGCGCAATGTGGAGGCATACGTCGACGACGTCGTAGTCAAGACTCGCGCAAAGGAAGATCTCATATCCGACTTGGCGGAAACCTTCGAAAGCCTAAGGGCTTACAAAATGAAGCTGAATCCAGAGAAATGCGTTTTTGGAGTCCCGTCAGGAAAATTGCTTGGATTTATCGTGTCACAGCGCGGCATTGAGGCAAATCCAGAGAAGATCAATGCAATTATGAAAATGAAACCTCCAACCAGTCAGAAGGACGTCCAAAAGCTCACTGGATGCATGGTCGCACTCGGGAGGTTCATCTCCCGTCTAGGATCTCGAGGTATGCCCTTTTTCAAACTTCTAAAGAAGCAGGGCAACTTTCAATGGACCGCTGAAGCACAACAGGCCTTCGAAGAATTGAAGACATTCTTAACATCCCCACCTATCCTGGTTCCTCCAATGCCCGAAGAACCCCTCTTACTCTACATTGCCGCGACGACTCATGTAGTCAGTGCCGCAATCGTTGCAGAGCGGAAGGAAGAAGGGCACCTCCAGAAAATCCAGCGACCAGTTTATTTCGTCAGCGAGGTGCTGGGAGAATCCAAGGTGCGTTACCCACAGGTTCAAAAACTATTATATGCTGTGTTGCTCGCTTCGCGCAAACTCAAACATTACTTCCAAGAGCATCCAATTGCGGTGGTCACCACTTTCCTGCTCGGGGACATACTCCACAATCGGGAGGCTACCGGGAGAATCGCGAAATGGGCAGTCGAGCTCGGGGCCTTCGATATCTCTTTCAGACCAAGAACCGCGATAAAATCTCAGATATTGGCTGACTTCACCGCCGAATGGACGGAATTGCAAACTCCGACGACTACTGAAGAGCTGGAATACTGGACGATGTATTTCGACGGCTCCCTCATGCTCAACGGCGCGGGAGCCGGCGTGGTCCTCATCTCTCCAACAGGTGAGCGCCTGAAATACGTTCTCCAGATCCACTTCCTGGCATCAAACAATGCCGCCGAGTACGAGGCACTCATCCACGGGCTTCGTATTGCGATATCCCTCGGTGTTCGGCGGCTAACTATTCGGGGCGACTCCATGCTGGTAATCAATCAAGTTCAGAAGGAGTGGTCGTGCGTTGAAGACAACATGGCAGCATACTGCCAGGAGGTACGCAAGTTGGAAGGCAAGTTCGATGGACTAGAGCTTATTCATGTGCTTCGACGTGACAACGAAGCAGCAGACGAATTGGCAAGGCTAGGATCCACCCGGGCAGCAGTGCCAGCCGGTGTGTTTGTTGAAGAACTCCATAAGCCTTCGTAAGTCCAAAGCAAGAACAAGGCAAATCGGAAGAAACACCGATTGAAGAAGAAGTCCTGGCCATCAGCACAGATTGGACAGCTCCTTTCCTCAATTACCTATTGAAGGACGAACTCCCAGAAGATCGAACAGAGCCAGAGCACATCTCACGACGTAGCAAGAGTTACGTGGTAGTAGGAGAAGAATTGTTCCGAAAAAGCGCCTCTAGAGTTCTGAGGCGGTGCATATCGGAGCAAGAGGGAAAAAACCTACTCAAAGAAATCCACTCAGGAATTTGTGGGCATCACGCGGCATCAAGCATTTGGTGGGCAAGGCGACGGCAGGCTTCTTCGCCGCATCGCCAGATCGGCGCGGAGGACATCGTCCGAACGTGCGAAGGGTGCCAGTTTTTCGCTCGTCAAATACATGTACCTGCTCAGAAGCTGCAGACAATTCCCATCACTTGGCCGTTTGCAGTCTGGGGGCTCGACATGGTAGGCCCGTTAAAGAAAGCTCAAGGCGGCTTCACTCATCTCTTCGTCGCAGTCGATAAATTCACCAAGTGGATAGAAGCAAAGCCGGTGGCTACAATCACGGCAGCCAAAGCCAAGGAATTTTTTCAAGAAATTGTGGTAAGGTTCGGCGTTCCAAACAGGATTATCATGGACAATGGCACCCAATTCCGAGGAGAAGAATTTCAAGACTAGTGTGACGAGCTCGGCATTAAAATTTGCTTCGCCTCCGTCGCTCATCCAAAGAGCAATGGACAGGTGGAAAGGGCAAACGGCATGGTGCTACAGGGCTTAAAGGCACGCATCTTCGACCGGCTCAAACCATACGCCACCCGATGGGTAAAAGAATTGTTTTCAGTACTGGGCCGAGAACCACCCCAAAGAGGCAACCGGCGATCACCTTTTTTCCTGGTCTATGGTTCAAAAGCAGTTCTGCCCACCGAGTTGACCTTCGGATCCCCTCGGGTCCGGAATTTCAAGGAAGCCGAGTCGGAAGAAAGTAGAATGGAAGACGTCGATCGATTGGAGGAAGCAAGAGAAGTCACCGCGGTCCAGTCGGCCAAATATCTACAGGCCCTACGCCGCTATCACAACCGAAATGTTCGAAACCGAGCGTTCTCCAAAGGTGATCTAGTCCTAATAAAAAGCCAGAAGCACGAGCACAAGTTAGCTCCGAATTGGGAAGGCCCCTATATCGTCGACGAAGTGACGCGTCCAGGAGCCTACAGGCTTAAGCGAGAAGACGGCGCCATCATCGGCAACTCGTGGAACGTAGAGCAACTACGTCGTTTTTACCCTTAAGATGTTTTATGAGTGTTGAATTTTTTGACTTGCTACTCAATTGTTTCTCAATTAAGCAGCAAGTCGGGGGCTACACCTAATAGTGTTGCGCATGTGCAACTCTAAAAATATAAAGGGTGCCCGTTTTGAGAAGTTATTACTTGTCTGGATTTCTATTTAAATGACTTGCTACACAATTGTTTCTCAATTAAGCAGTAAGTCGGGGGCTACACCTAATAGTGTTGCGCATGCGCAACTCTAAAATTATAAAGGGTGCCCGTTTTCAGAAGATATCACTTGCCCAGATTTTCTATTCAATTGACTTGCTACTCAATTGCTACTCAATTAAGCAGTAAGTCGGGGGCTACACCTAATAGTGTTGCACATGTGCAACCCCGTGTGCAAACCAATGACTACCTCTTTCTTATGATCGCAACTAAAGATCCGAATGCTCTAAACTTCCGATGGTGAAACCCCAAACAAAAAAAAAGTCTAGTTGTCGACCAAAGAGGCACGATCGAGGGAAAAGGCCATGCGCCAACTCGCGATGCTCGGGGGCTAGACTAAACGGATGGGGTGTTCGAGCATAAGGAAGGATGAAAGCAACTCGGGGAAGTCAAAAAGATCTAAACAAGAAAAGTAGCAACGGAAGTAACATTATCAAAAGTCCAGCATTGTCCAGAGACCATGAAAGATATACACAACAAAAGTACTATCTAAACGTCTCTTAACAAAAGTACTACTTTCTTTGCAAAAGATAAAAACTACTCCCGGCGGGCACGTCCGACAGCTGCAATAAGAGCATCCCTAGCTTTGATAAGCCTAGGAATGACCTCGATCAAAGCGTCGACGGCGGCGGTGTCCCGGGCGACAGCCTCCTGCTCCGCGGCCTCCGCCATCGTGAGGTCAAACTCGTCCCAGAGTTCGGCATGTTCATCCTCCGATTCCATGGCGGCGTCATCTCCAAAGCTGAAGAGCAGGCGCTCGATCCACGGCGCCACTGGCGGACCTGGGGACTCCGGAGGGAGAGACAAAGGAGAGAGATCCTCGGAGGAAGAGGAGGAATCCATGAAGAAGAAGCCAACCTACAAAAAAGGCAAACGATCAATCGGCAATCGCGATCACGCAAGCCCAAAAAAACGAAGAAACCGCGCAAAAGAAGGAGCTAACAGACGAGTGCTTCAAAGAAACAAGAGGAGATGAAGAAGAACGAGCCGGTGGAGAATGGTAGTGCGCTGCAAATCGCTAAAGTCCGAGGCCAAGTACACCCTTATAATGAGACAGCGTCTGGAGAAAGGCTCCCGCTGGCTCGAGGCGACGCCTGGCATGGAGGCGGGAACGGTTCACCTTCTGGGTGCGTTGAGCGTAACATCGCACATTTTTCGAGGAATTTCAGACGTCATGGTAATCAAAGACTCCAAAAAACGGGCCAAGGCGCTGGATATGCTACCTAAATGAGCCAAGGGTTACCAAAATACATTAAGGCAGCGGCTAAGCGTTCTCGTAAAAGCAGATTCAGGTCCAAAGGAAGTTTTCTCCCGAAGAAACAGTAAAAACATGGGACAAGTTCAGAACAAGCAGAAGACTACACAGGACCTAAGTCCAGGTTTTTAACCAAAGCAAAAGCAGTGCCCTTGACTTCATCCATAAGGGCAATCGCGCGATCGTCATCAACAGTACGGGCGAATCCCTCCTTGATGGCCTCGAGCTCCACTCGTGGATACAGGGACTTGGTGATCGCCAGCACCTGGCAGGCGCTCGTGGTCGCGATATTCTCCAAGTGCACGGTCAGTTTCTTGGGGGCCTCCTCCAGCTTCTGAATTGTGATATCAGCATCATAGGGGACACCACTGGTTCCGACTTCATCAGGACTCAGGATTCGCAGTAGCCTTTCAGAGCCCAATTGAAGACGATCGACTCTTGCTTCGGTGCTTTTGATCTTATCATCAAGAGCCCGATACTGAGCTTGCGAGTTGACACGATGCACTGCAGGATACCAGTCGGGTAATCACTTAAATCGCAAATGTATGACAAAGAAGATAGGAGATAAGACCGAAAGAGCACCTTCCAATTCTCTCGTCAGCACAGCTACTTGTTTCTTGGCATCCTCTTTGGCCTTCTTCAGTTTCTCATTCTGGGATAGAGATGACTTGAGCTTCTCCTGGAAGTCTGGCAACATGAAGATGAAGGTTAGAGCATCGAAGAACGAAATCCAAGCTCAAAAAGCACTCGGGCGAAAAGAATTACCATCAGAAATATTGGTCAAATTCAACTTCTCTGCCTCGAGAGACTGGATGCGGCTTCGAAGCCCTTCAAGCTCCTCTCGATTCTCCACGCGAGTGCGCGTAAGCTCCGCTTCAAACTCGGTTCGAATCTGCTCGACTTCCTCAGCATAATCCTTCCTCATCTTCATCCTCGGGAATAATTTTTGAAGAAGGTAGTTCCGATCTTTGGCAAAAGAGGACAGGCGCTGGAGGTGGTAGTGCGATATTAAAATTCAAGAAAAAAGAAGACTTCCAAAGAAAAGGGTGGTGCAAACAACTCACCTTGCCAAGGCGCAAACACTCACGAGCAGCATCAAAAAACAACTCCCAATGTTGACCTTCGATCTCGCCATCCAAAAGGACTAAGTCACCTTCATCGTCGAAGAACGCCCCAAGACCGAGATTTCAAGCAAGCTGAGGAATTTCAACATGTGGTGGCGACTGGCGAGGAGAGGTGGAAGGGTTTTCAGGCGAAAGAGGAGCTGTAGCGTCAGCAGGGGACATGGCAAGGGCAGTCGGCTCAAGAAAGGAAGGCGGTAAGGAGTCACTCGGCTTCAGGTGGCATTCACTACCCGAGGTCTCGAGGGCCGCTGGAGGCATCGTCCTGACCGGTTCCGAAGTAGCACCAGGAATAGGTGGCGTAGCCTCAACTGGCGCCTCCGTTTCCGCCATGTCAGTGCCACTCTCACCGGCAGTTGCTGGAGGCTCTAGGGGTGGTATTTCATCAAGAGCTTCATCAACAGGGTCTCTACAAGGAGGAATGATTAGGACATAATCCAGGAAGCAAAGAAAAATTAGCAAAGAAATCCAACCTGTTGGATCTTGTTATCTTGCACTTCAAACCCCTCCGAGGGGAAGGACTGCTAGTGGGAGTTCCCGCTGGTACACCTTGTGAGGTAGATGAAGAAACACCAGTCGGAAGTGTGGATGAAGGCACACTCTTTACCGGAGGAGGGGCTGAGGGCGTAAACGCCTCGCGCTCCAACGTCTAGCTTGAAGAAGAGGAAGTCGGAAGAGGAGGTCGAGCGTCTGCAGGTCCCGATCTTGGACCCCGATCGGGGTACACCTTGTCCGACTGCTTCGGCAGCTTATGTAAATCGGAGCTTTTCCCTTCCTAGATGGGTCATCGCCGGGCGCACTCGTCTTGTTTCGCTTTGCGCTTGGGGCAGCAGAAGGAGCACTGGCAGGGAAGTTCCGCTTATCACTCTTATGAATGGGAAATTCAGGTAGTGGCGCGTCGGAAAAGAAGGCCTCGCGCTCCTGAAAATACGAAAGCACATCCGCATCAAGATTTAGACTAAAGATAGAAGAGCCAATGTCAAAAGACAGTGAAGATTCTTTACCGAAGGCGCGGGGTTCAGCTTCGTAAAAGGTCTGGGGTTCCTGGGAACGACGATCCTTTCGTTTGGGGCAAAGAAATCGGAAATGCGACAGGAAAACACTGCCGAGGTAATTGCTTCGGAAACCTCCCGCGTGGGATCATCGGAGCCCTCGTATTCATACCCCAGATGAACTCGGTCCTTGAGGGGCTGAATCCGGCGGATACAAAAATTGGCAATAATGGATATACCGGTGAGCCCATTTTCCTTCAACTCAGCAATCAGCCCCATGAGATCGATCACTTGGTCCATCCCATCATCTTTGGGGAGCGATGTCCAGTCAGGAGAGGGCTTGGGGGGCTTCCCAGAAAAAGGAGGCAGTGAAGGCTCGGGATTGGCACAGTAGAACCACTCTTGGTGCCAGCCCTTATTTGAAGACTTGAAGGGAATGTTAAAATAAGGCTTTTTCATGCCGTCCCTCAGCTGGAATCCGGCGCCCCCGACCACTTTGGGGGAATTCTTGTTGGGAAAAGGCTTAAGAAGGAAAAGATGGCGAAAAAGATTGAAGTGAGGACGGATGCCAAGGAAGGCCTCGCAGAGATTAACGAAGGCGGCGATTTGAAGAATGGAGTTGGGATTGAGGTGAGTTAATTCGATCCCATAAAATTCAAGAATGCCGCGGAAAAAGGGAGATGTCGGAAGACCGAGCCCACGCATAAAGAAGGATTCAAAGACAACCACCTCTTCGGCACGGGGAGTAGGGCAGAATTCACCTGCGGCAGGGCGGGCGGCGAGCATCACCAATGGTGGAAAAACACCGGTGCCCACTAAATCCTCCAACCGCCCTTCCGTCGAGACCGAGGTAGCCCAATCCTTGGCCGAGGCGGACGGTTGAGCAGTTGCGGGAGAAGGGGACGACATCCTCGAACGGAGAAACCTTGCGATTGCGTGCGATTAGGGGTTAACCCTAGCGGCGAAGGTCGCGAGGGAAAAGATTGGAGGACCAAAGGGGTGAAAAAGAACAGTGCAACGACACTTCGTTTCACTCTATGATTGATAAAGGGAGCAATGCTAAATTTCGCCGAAGCGAAACCTGCGTTCTCTTCTCGCGTCTCGAGGCCGCCCTAGGGAGCACTTCAGGGTGGGCTGGCGAGCACGCATGACGTGTACGATCGCCGATGGCCCAATGAAATAAATTGGGAAAAGGTACGCCCCAAGATGGGCCAAAGGCCAAAAATCCGTGATACACGAGATAATGGGTACCACCTAAGGAAAAACATCCTCTTATGGTATGCCCCATGCTGGGCCGCAGGCTGATTACGTTTAAAGAACGGAGTCAGATACCGTAAAGATGACTTAACGAAATGCGCTTTGTAAAGAAGCCAAGGGTTATGCACTCGGATACGCTTAAACCACTCGGCTGAGTATGGATGAGCACGGAAAGCATGTTAATAACGAGTCGGCTTGATAAATCAGGCCAGAGACAGCTCGGAATAATCATACAAGAGAATTTTTATAGAGTTCTTCGTGACCTCTTCGCCATGCAATTGGTACTCGGCTAAAAGCATTCGGGAAAACTTGATCGCAGGAAGGCATTCGATCACGAAGCACTCGGGGGCTACTGTGGAGGATATACACCCCAGGGGCCCACAAGGCAAGCCTGTAAGGCGCAACCAGGCCGGGCCGTGGGACCAGAAGTAACCTGGGCCGAGCGAGGCATGGAGGATTAGGATAGATCCTGATTCTAGGAAACCGAGTCGTATTAGGCAAGGGAAGATTGTAATCCAAACTAATATAGATTCGGGATAGATACAAAGATGCAATCTCCACTACGTATCCGAGTGGGATTCTATATTGTAACCGCCCTTCTCTCTGCTATATAAAGGGAGAGGACGGGGGCACCAGAACAACACAACATCATCAGCTATAAGCTAGCCTCATATAATTCCAGAGCACAGGACTAGGGTGTTATCTCCATCGAGAGAGCCCGAACCTGTATAATTTTCCATGTCTTGTGCTACCATCGAGATTCCGATCCGGCGTTTCGCCCCCTTTTCATTATTGTCGGTAACAAACCTCGACAGACTCTAAACCGTATTTGGTTTAGGACTTTATCTCTTTATGGTGTAGGCGAATCCAAACTTCTCTCTCATATTGCTATATATCGGGTGCTTCCTATTGTAATTAATCAATCAATAAAGCGAGAGAGGATTCCACCTATATTGTGCTCCCTTGTGTTCTTGCTCTTAGAATTGTTTCTACGAATTTGGTGTTTGATTGCGGGAGATCGACTACGTTTTACAACAGTAACATTTGTAGCACAGTATTTTTAGACATACGACGTGGCATATAGATAATTTTCTCTTTTTTTAGAGATATAAGGTTGCACATAATCCATACACACCACACAATACGCCACGCATTTTACACACACAAAAGAAAACAACTGCAATCACATTGGGAAGCGTGCTCGTGGATGCATATCTAGAACGCTGTAGAAATGTCTGGAAATCAAGTGGTTTTAAAGACAAGCAGGCGAGCCATCCCATCCAAGGATTAAAATCTCGCCAAAATTTCGCGATACTCACCATGATCTCACTTACCTGAGGTGGACGAGTTTTGAAATGTGGCCGGAGTAAAAAAAATTCAAAGAAAAATAAATTGCTACAATAATCTCAAAAATCTTAGCAAGATCTCGCCATATTCTCGGGGTTTTTGACCTTTTTTAACCGTATTTGACTGGAAATTGATCAATACCCCTTAAGAAAGTCATCTTCTATGAAAATTGGTTGAAAAACCGAATTTTTGAAACATTTTTTAAAAACTATAGAAATATTGTTGGATTTTTATAAAATTGTACATGTTTTTTCATGATGTAGAAAATCTATGGTACCATACTAAGAAGTGTAGGATCATAAAAAAATTCAAAAAACTTTAACTTCATTTGTTATCTTTAAAAAATCAAAAACCCAATGAATATAATTGGGACAATAACCTTGTCAAAATTTTATAAATGTTTGCGACTGTGATCATGATCCAAAATTTTTATAAGAGATTAAGAATTACCTCATTAAAATTCTGTAAAATTTTAAAAAATTTCAAAATTTTTTTATTTGCTCAATCAAATCTATGTATGCATTGAACTTCATTTGTTATATTTCAAAAATCAAAAACAGAAAGAATATAAATAGTACAGTACACTTGTATAAATTTTATGAATTCGCTGGAGTGTGATCATGATTCAAAATTTTTATGAGATATTAATAATTTCCTTATAACCCTTCTGCAAAGTTTTCAAAAATTTTAAACCTTTTTTGATTATTAAAGCAAATCTATCTATTGGTAATCAGGCTTTTATCAGGATGCAGCACTGTTAGAATTTTTGGAACTTCTTGAAGCATGATTATCATATGAAAATTTTATATAAACATTAATGATACATCATGAACATTCAAAAAAAATTTCAAAATTTTATAATGTGGTTTGTACCATTTTTCATTTGGTTGAAATTTACCGGTATGACTTTGATCAGGACGGTAGCACTCTCAGAATTTTTAAACATTCATGAAGTTTGATCATCATCTGAAAATTTTATGGTAATATTAGTGATGTATCATAACCATGAAAAAAATTCAAAATGTTCTAACATGGTTTGTTTTATTTTTTATTCGGTTCAAATTTGCCGGTCAGTGTTTTAACAGGACAGTAGTAATGTTTGAATTTTTTAAAATTCCTCAAATTTCATAATCACCTGAAATTTTTATGAGAATATCATTGATATGTCGGGAACCTAAAAAAATATTTCAAAATGTTTTGACATTATTCAACCTGATTTTGCGTGTCCAATTTTGCCAAGATCTCGGCAAATCTTGGTAAGATCTCGTCAAAACCGGCCGAGATCTCAGTCCTACCGGTGGGAAAAAAAACCAGAATTTAAATTCCATTTTTATATTTCATCCATAATTTATTTAAAATGGCGAGATCTCGTCGATATTTTGTTCTCCGGACACGGACGATATTTAGATTAAAACGAGATTTCAATCCTTATCCCATCTTCTCTACCGAAGATTAGATGGGTGGTAGATACTGCACTGGGCAAACTAATCAACGGTTCAAATTGCTTCACCAATTGTTTGTGTGGAAAAGTTACAGTAAAGTGACAAATCCCAATTCAAAAACAGAAGTTTGATATTTCCTCAGCTTTTTTAGTGGTAGTTTTAAATACGTGCAGTTAACTTTGTAAAGCTTTGATCTCTAATATCTAAAAAAACAATTGGATTTGTCATGTGAAAATGATACGATAGGTGTTTTTGCGTATCTTTTTTAAAGTTGCATAAACATTAAAGTATAAATAAAAGATAGATAATGATTACTTACTTTTTTATTTGTTTTAAGATTTATGCAACTTGAATTGACGGAAAATTCATAGAAGCACATCTCAATATGCTATTGCTAGATTTGTTATAAAAATACTTTTATATCAGTACATTTTTAATGACTAGTGATCAAAGGTCAATATTGTAGACTGTGTCGATGTCCAGAATAACAACTAAAAAATGATATATATATATATATATATATATTAATAGCACAACAAAAGGCTAAATATAAAGTGCATAATTTGGTTTTTCGGAGCAAGTAGATTTTGGCGATCAAATTTGGTGCTTGGTGGCATAGCTGAGATGATCCGCTAGTTTCTGGGAGGAATCCTCGTGAGTTCAGGTCGCTACGACTGCTATATAATACCCACCGCTCATCGTGGCTCATCGCCATCTAACGATACACCGCCGCGGTAACCAACATTTGGAGATACATATATCTACTCAATATAAGTGCTTACTTAAACTTGAATATTAGCTTTCTACTTAAATATATAAATCGAGAATGAAAACT